>CAMTDV010000025.1:28140097-28770687 GCA_947069175.1 Scalesia atractyloides
TTACTAATGGAACATCTAGTAATAAAATAAATAAGAGGATCCATTCATTTTTTATTGCTCTTCAAAGTAAAAACAGATCAATTGCTATCTATTACAAAATTTTCCTATTTGATCTAATACGTACCCTTTCCTAATTGTCTCTCTGAAGGAGTTGAGAGATAGTATATTATACTCTTGACGAGGGGTTAAAAAAATTTTTTTTTTCACTTTTTATTTTCTATAAAAAAGGAAATTACCCATCTCAATCTAATAGTGATTGAATGCCTAAACACTCAGAGATTCTCGCGAGTCTATATATATGTAGATTATAGTATAGAAAGAACTTCCCCCAACCAGTAGTTAAATTATCTGCCGGCTATCCAATCAAGACCCAATCAGTAGACATTACATTAGTAGTAGAAAGGAATCGGGAAGTCTTGCTTCGACCACGACAATCTTTCTTTTCATTTTGGATTCAAAAATTGATTTACAAAATATCCAGAACGGATGTTTAGAATCAATCAAGTATTAACAGTCCCCTTATTCTGTTCTGCTGGATAAAATTTGGTTGAGTTATATCAGCATAACAAAATAATAGATTTCGATTCGTTTGTTGATGAGGCGGCACCCGGATTTGAACTGGGAAAAAGGATTTGCAGTCCCCCGCCTTACCACTCGGCCATGCCGCCAAAACGATACACAATAGGATCAAAATTTCCCTTTTTGGGTTGTATTACTAAATTTTAGTTTATTGTACTTGCATCCTGTTTTAATCCTTTTTCTAAATTTAGAAAATTAGAAAAGAAACAATTTTTCCCCTTTTGATTGTCTTTGATCTATCCCTTCGATTGATTGTATAGTATCTCAAAACACACAATGCCAAAAAGCTTCCCCTCACTTTTATATTAAAAATTTATATTGAAAAAGAAAATGTATATTTTCACTCAAAAAAACCAAAATTGATGACAAATGGGAACCATTAACTATTCGTTGACTGAGAATTCGTGAATGATTATTGGAATTGAATCTAAAATTTTGTTTGCCTAATGACATAAGAAGATACAAATTGACACATACTTAATTGCTTCTTAATAATAATCGTCTCTAATGTCGAATCAGAAGCAAATTGTGCAAAAGCTTCTAATTCTGCGAATTGTGCCATCTCAAGTTTTAATTTACCGGCTACTTGTTTCATAGCTTTAATTTGAGCTGCAGACCCCACTCTGGAAACAGAGATACCCACATTAATAGCGGGTCGGATTCCAGCATTGAATAGATCGACAGATAAGAATATTTGTCCATCAGTAATCGAAATTACATTCGTAGGAATATAAGCCGAAACGTCTCCCGATTGGGTTTCAACTATTGGTAAAGCGGTCATACTTCCTTCACCTAAAAGATAACTTAATTTAGCAGCTCTTTCCAAAAGGCGTGAATGTAAATAAAAAAATATCCCCTGGATAAGCCTCACGCCCAGGTGGTCTTCGTAATAGAAGAGACATTTGGCGATAAGCTTGCGCTTGTTTAGAGAGATCATCATAAAGGATTAAAGTGTGTCGTTCACGGTACATAAAATATTCAGCCAGAGCTGCTACTGTATAAGGAGCGAGGTATTGTAATGTAGCAGGGGAATCCGCCGTTTCGGCTACCATAATAGTATATTCCATCGTGCCCCTTTCCTGGAATGTAGTCACTACCTGAGCCACAGAAGATGCTTTTGACAATAGCTACATAAATGCATATTACATTTTGGCCTTGTTGATTATAATTGAATCTGTTGCTACTGCTGTTTTACCGGTCTGTCTGTCCCCAATAATTAATTCTTGCTAACCACGTCCTATGGGAATCATTGAATCAATAGCAATAAGCCCTGTTTGAAGAGGCTCATATACAGAACGTCGAGGAATAATCCCCGGAGCGGGCGATTCAATTAATCTATATTCAGAAGATGAAATTTCATCTCTTCCATCAATAGGTTTAGCCAGGGCGTTTATAACACGACCCAAATAGGCCTCACTCACTGGTATCTTAGCAATTCTTCCTGTTGCTTTTACAGAACTCCCTTCTTGTATCAGCAAACCACCACCCATTAATACAACACCAACATTAGTTGATTCCAAATTAAGAGCAATGCCTACTGTACCCTCTTGAAATTCTACTAATTCACCCGCCATTACTTCATCAAGACCATGAATACGAGCAATGCCATCACCTACTTGAAGTACGATACTGGTATTTACAATCTTTACGTCTCTATTATATTGCTCAATACGTTCACGGATAATATTTACTAATTTCGTCGGCTTGAATGGTTACCATGAGCATTTCTTAATTCTTTTTTGAAAAAAAAAATAACCCAAAAAATAATGCCTAAACTCTAAACTAAAGTAAAAGGACTAATCCGTTATTTGTTTCATCGCCGCCAATATGCCAATATTGGCACTGATAGTACGTAAATGTAATTTGTTGTTTAAACAACTATTCAGAGTTCCTAGAGCTCTTTGTAAAGCTTGTTGGAAAACCCGTTGTCGGACTTGATTACTGGCCTTTTGTTATTCAAAATTTATAGTTTCATTTTTGTAATTTTCTAGTTGTTCCAAAGTCTTATAAGTTGAATCAATCAAATTCATTTTTTCTCGCTCTATCTCAGAGTATCCATTCACACGAAACTCATCTGCTTCTATTTCTACTTTCCGTAATCGAGCCCGGGCTTTTTCCAGCTGTTCGATGGCCCCTTCGCGCAATTCTTCTGAATTTCTAATAGTATTCAAGATTCTCTGTTTTCAATTATCTAATAAATCACTTAATGAAAGTAGATTATCTTTCCATTCATTTCAAAAATTCCATGATCCCTTCCCAAACCAAACATGAATCTTTCGATTCATTTGGCTCATACGCTCAATGTAAATTCCCATATTTTTATTATTTATTATTAGTGTAATGAGCCTATCCTCTATTCTCTTGTCATATTTCAAAATGAGATCAAAATCTCAAAAGGAATAACTAATCCAATATCAAAATATTCGGAGGACTCTTCTGACCAAACAAAAAATTGTAATTGTCAGCAAAGTTGTTTACTTTTTTTAATCCAAGAAGTTTTTCTTACAATACATAGGTCACTCTCTAAGGTTTAAAGGTTTTCACCTTTCTAAGTCTTGGAGTTTATACACTCCCGCCTCTAGCGCACGAGAACAAAGGTTTATCCCCAGGATATTAAGGGATTATCCCTAGGATACTAAGGGTTTATCCGCAGGATACTAAGGGTTTACCCCAGCAAAATTAAAGTCTTTGAAAAATTCCAAATTGTGATTGTGTCTCACACCTTCTTTTATGGATAAAACCTTATGAAGTTCAATCACTAAGTGAAAAAATGTTCAAGTATGCCATGCACTGATGCAAAATCCTGCGTAGACAGGGGACATCCATGCTGGGGACATTGCAGAAGGTACAAAGATTGAGGTTGGAAATTATTGCCTAAGTGTTTTGGTATGATTTTTTATTTTTAAACCTTGGAAACCTTATCTGAATGATCTAATTGTTCTACAAAAACCAAGTTTTTGTCTAACATTTTGACAAAACTTTTTACATTATTCATCAGTATCCTTAGTAGGATATTCCAAACATGTCTTTCAAAATAAAAACATAACAACAAGCGGATAAGGCAAAAAGGTTGGTTTATTACTAAAGGATCAAAAGGTTGTACTCTTGGCTTCATCCTAAAGCGGGACCCATCCACCAAAAGTACAATTAGTTCTAAAAGCAAATTTACATAAACAGTTGAAGGCTTCGTCCTGAAAACACAGGATCCCTCCACCTTCAATTGTTGAATTGTTCTAAAGCATACAGGAAATATATAATGTTCTAAGTGCAGGAAAAGTAAAATTGCTTAAGGAGTTACAGACCATTCAAATTAAAAAAGTGGCCTCCGGCCTAAGCAATAATATCCATCATTGCCCACTTCGATGCTCTCACACAGCAGCATCTTCCCCAACCTTCATCACCTCCTCAGCATCAGCATCCCGACCAGCATCACCACTAGCATCCGCTCCAGTATTAGCCCCAGGATCCTCACTGGCTTCACCACCACCTCTGCTGCTACCTCGACCGCCTTGGAAGACTCTGCAACCGTTGGCTTGGCAGGATATTCCACAGGATTACCGCCGAGATACTTCAACATCGCCTCCCAAGCGCTGATATTCCAGGAAGGGCATTCAAAGCCAGCAGCTTTGGCTTCATAAGCCATTTTCAATCTAGCTTGGAAGAGGGAGATTACCACAGATCCTTTGAGGTCGTCGCGGTAGGAGACCATATCATGCTCATGCTGGGCATGTGTAGCATCCAGCTTGGTCTGAGCGTCTGAAGTATCCTTCTCCAAAGCGGCTTGGGCATCCCGGGTGACCTTCTTCAGTTTGTCCTCATAATGTTGGGTCCTGGTGGCAGCGGCTATTTTCAGCTGTTCGGCGAGTGCCTCCGCTTTCTATGCTCTAGCCTCATGGAAGACCGTCGTTCCACAAGCTTCTTCGTACGCAACCAGCAGACGGCTTAGACCCTATAGTGCAAGGTATGAGTATCAATATACCTAACCAGGATATCAGTTTAGTATATACTCGCAGGATACAGAATGAAGATATTTACCTGGTTGAGAAAAGAAGTCATGAGGCTGCTGGATTCAGCGAACCCGAGATTCTCGTAAGGAGAGACCTCAGCTAAAGCAAAGGGGAATCAGTCTCCTTTCTCTTTCGAGAACTAGAGGTCAAGGCTTGGAAGTTGAGGAAGGCTTGGGGACAACGGCAGGCTTAGAGCTGGAAGGGGGCTTCGACGCGGCTGAAGGTTTGGATTGGGCTCTATTTTCACCGGAGCAGGTCCGGAGTAGCTATCCAACTTGTCGAGATCAAAGACTTCAGGGATCTTGGCTGGTTCTGCACAAAAAGGAGGTAACCATGTAATTTCACTATGTCTTGTACGATAAATATGTGCAGGATATTAGACAAGATACTTAACAGACATGTTCGAGCTTGAGTATTGGCTTGAGGTTGCAGGGTTTGGTACGAAACTTCTTTCAATCTCTGGTAGCTTGTAGATGGCTTTGATCCTTTCTATTGAGTCGGTCAGAGGAGGTGCTAGTTTCCTGAAATCCGCTGCACAAGAAGAAACAAGGATGTCAAAACAGGAAATTTTGCAGGATATTAAGCAGGATATATTTGAGGATAACCCTAAAATCCTAATTCCTACCCTTGGTTAACCACTTCACCGGATAATCCGCTCCACCAGGGATAGGACTTCTTTTCACAAAAAAGAATTTGGATTTCCATTCCTCTTCACTCTTGGTGGCTCGGAGTATCAGAGGATCGTTGGAAGTGGAGTAAAACAGGAACCTGCTAGACCCATGGGATCTCAGCCGGTATGCTAAGGGAAGATCATTGACTCATAGCTCGGGGACATGCTCGTTCTTGATGCGGTCAAGAACTAGCAAAACCCTCCAGAGCATAGTCATGGTTTGACAGAAACTCAAGCGGGTAACACGGAAGAATTCCATGATGAAATCAGAAAATAGAAACCTAGGACCTAATGTAAAGGGAAAGACGTTAAAGCAATGCCATTCCGTAGACGACATGTTCGACCGGAGTTCCGATCGTATGGCCGGAAGATCGCACTGTCCGGAAAGAGACCGGAAGTTCGAAGGACTGACAAATGAGCATTATCGAAGGTAAAAAGCTCTTTCTCTGAATATTGAAGGAGATTTTGTGGTGTGAACGTAGGGGCCGAGTCGCTGGAACTAGACCTGGTTTGCCTCGCCATCATTGACCGAAAAAAGAAGAAGAATGAAGATGAGAGAGAAGTTTTACCTTTTCACTTTCTTGGATTATGGTTAAATGGTAAGCAAGTGGAGAAGATGTAGGGAGGCAATGATTAAATATAGCATGGGCAGTTACATCATGTCACATCAGAAAATCTTATCTCTTCTTGGCTTTGAGAATCGTGAAGATGAGGATCCCCAACAATAACATTTTTGGGGACAATTGTTATGGGTGGAATTCTAAGCCCATATCTTGAATTATATCTTGGGTAATTGGTATCTGTTTATGAACAGATACCGCACCAGGATATTGGTAATATCCTGATGCGGTATCCTAGTAGTCGCTAACAATTTGCTTGCAGCTCATGAATGCAGGATCACAACATTCACAAGGACCATTTCCCGTGAAGACTCGCTCAAATTGGTTAGAAGAGGGATTGAAACCGGAAGAATAGGTCTCCAACGTTCAAAAGGGAATATTCTGAAGTATCCCAAGACTTTAGGATAGTTTGTTATCTTTATTTATTATATATAGTGATGTACAGATCGATAGAAACACACACATTTTTCACCAACTCTCACACTCTCTTCGCAGCTACAACCATTCGCAATCACATTCACCAACACTTGAAATTTATTGTAATACTTAGCTGATCCGTACATTATCCTGATGTGTATCCTGATTTTCAAGCAATAAGAATAATAAGGCAGCTGACTATTGTCAGCTCCCGAGGTTTTATGTTGGCGATCTAGATTGATCAATGGCTTTCCTCGTATATCTCGTGTCTACTTTTACTTTATTTGCATTATTTTCACAAACTGATATAGTTCTATATCCTGAAACTATATCCTGAAACTGCTTATATTTTCAACTAAGTTAACACATTTTTCTCAAGTTTACATAGCACACTACCTCACAAACTAAATTCGATCACTTAATTGCTTCGGTAATTTTTGACCAAAACAACCATCACGAATTTGTTTTAAATTATTCAACAACTCCTTATTCCCTGTTATGTGTCTAGAACAGCCACTATCGATATAACAAATATAAATAGCCCTCTTCAGCTGTTCCTACACTCATTAACAAGGAAATTAGTTAAAATGTGGGACCCAAGCCATGATAGTCTTGTGTTGTCCCATTTCGTCTACATAGGAAAACTCCTTGAGATAACCGTCACTACCACTTTGTCCTACATTTCCGTTTCGGAAATTGTTGGAGTGATTCCGACCAAATCAAGGATTATATGGGGTGGACGGTCTGTTGTCATATCTAGAGTTTCCAAAATTTCAGCTTCCATGGTTTTGATATCCATAATTTTGATTTCTCGGAGTCTCAAAATTGCTACTAAACCTAGGAGTACCATTGTTTCCTTAGAATTGTCTTAGTTGTTTAACCGAGTGCGGTCTTTGATTGTGAAATCGGGGGTGGGGGTGACGCACTTCGGTTATTTACAAACCGGTTCTGAGCATGAAGTCTAACATAGTTGTTGTTAGATCCTCCAGAACGTTGAGCATTCTCTTGTGATTGGAAAGTAACACGATTTTGGCATCGGAGAGGTGTTTTCTCTCGAGTATCATGTTTTTGTCATGAACTTTCTGATCCACGACCAGGGCAAATATCGAATGGTTCCTCACGTTGATTCTGACGTTGTTGTGATTTAATATTTGTCTTAAGAATAGGTTTTGTTTCTTGCTTAACCACATTAGCTTTTTCAACTTTTTTTTATTTTTATTGTTTTTCTTTTCAGCATTTGTTGTTTTATTTTGAGGTTTTTCAACAAATGGTTTCCTCTTATCAGGATCAACGAAGAATTTACCCCTTTCATCTGGACAATATGCAGCCAAGTGTCCCTTTCTTCGGCACTTGTAACAGTTGCGAATTTTCGTAACATTCTTTGGACGTTCCTCTTGACTGGTCGATGATGAATGTCGAACGGGTCATGCAAAAACCTAATTAACCTAGGTAGCTAGGGTAAGCAGTGTATCAATCCAGGGGAGTCTGGTGGAAAGTATCTTAAATTAAGTACTGATTAGCTAATGCAAATATGTAAACTCGGTGATTGGTTTGTTTGATTAACTAAAAACTAACAAGAAAACAAGTTTGTAAACAGTTGGAGGAAACAATGGTTCCTCCGGATTTTAGAGTCAAAGTAAACTTTGGTTACGTGTTTGCTTGTTTACAATTACATAGACATAGTTGTGTAATCTAATTAACGGATTGTGATATTCAAGACTGCTTACTTTGATTGTAAAACAATGATAGGTTATCATACGAATTACCAATTGCAATTACTAACCCTAACCCTTATAAAATGTATCCCAATTACTAGAAATATCGAGAGTCGGATGAGTTTGAATTAAGAATTAAAACAAGAACAATCGTTTACAATCAATCAAACCAAATCAACTGGTAAAAAGCTTCGAATGCTTAGATTACCAGATTCTAAAAAAAGTTCAAACACATAAACCTAGTTCACTTACAAGAATCCTCCATCCGGAGGAAACCACAAAGAGATTAGTCGTTCATCTCGTTCAGTTGATCTTTAATAGCTTGATTCATGGTTGAATTCATGATCTTGATCTTCAATTCGGTAAGAATGAGATGGTTGCAGGTGAAAAGTGCCCAAAATTGAGTCTTTGATCCCCCAAAATTTATCCCCAAAAGTGTATGTTTGATTAGGGTTTTAAAAATCATTTTTATACCTTCAAATACAAGGTTTCACGTGTTTTTTGTTGTTTCCCGCCATAGCCTACGGCTCAGAACCGTAGGTTATGTCTACACCTGCTGTTCTTTTGTTTCACTGGACCGTAGCTTATGGTTGAATGGTTGACTGATTCCTTCTAAAACTGTTTTCTTCATAACTTCTTCATTTTAGCTCTGTTTTATTCACCGTTTTCGCTCACGTCATCGTAATTCAGCCCTCTATCATGCTATTTTCTAATATCTTCATTTTCAATCCATTAGAATCCCCCAAATCAAATCCAATCTTCATGTTTAACCTGCAAAACATCATTTTCTCATAGTTACCCAATTCCACACATATAAACAATCAAATATGTATAAGATTAGACATTAGGCACATATAAATCACATTCCTACACCCATCCATCAGTCAAGAATGATTGAACCTTAGTGGGATTTTTAAAATTTGAGTGGCAAACGATGCTTTTTCAATTTTCTCTACTTCTTGATTTAGATCTACCCCTTTTACAAATTCAGTTTTAGGAACATTTTCAAATTCTTTTGAGGTTTCCCACAGACTTGGGTTTTGAATTAGCATTTTGAACCTGATTAAAAATTTCCAAACTTTTATTACTTATCAAGTTTTCAATGTTTTCAAAATTTAATTCACTTTTCTTTGTGGCTCCACTCATCCTCAATTGTTCTGAGTCCTAGGCTACTTCAGGCTCAGATTCAGATTCACTCTATGGTTCAACCGTCAGATGCGTCATTGGCACAAAGTTTGCCAATTCAGGATCAATGCTTGCCATCGATGCATAGTTGTGATTAGTCGGTGGAGGAACTTGACTATAACCGATGCAAAACATTTCTTCCTTGGTATCTTTGAGATGTTGGCTGTTAATGCAGAGATTCATCAACTCAGATGAATTTTGAAAATTTTTCAATCTTTCTTTCCAAGTCTAGAATAAGATATCTTTTTCCAAAATGATTTTGTTCTTTTCCAAAACACAATTTTGGTTCATTTTAAGTTTAGATTTTAATTCTTGAGTTTTAAGAGTTGCCCCTGCCACAAGTCTCTCAAATTCAGAGATATCATTTTTCAAAGCTTTTATCTTAGTTCGGTGTTCCTTATCCGAACAAGACAAGAATGCAATGAGTTCTATGATTTTTCTAGATACTGCAATCAAATTTGCATTATGAAGAGCATATCTGTCAATCTTAGCAACAAACTCTACGCATCGAGCACAACACTTATCTACTGGATTCGAGGGTACCTCAATCCCTGCCATGAATGCACAATCTTCCTTTTCCATAACATTTTCTTCCAACTTATGAGCTTCTGCATCGGCAAATGTCTGCGTTTCAACATTTGAAATCTTGAACTCGAAACATTCATGCGTTTCTTCATAAACTGAATCTTCTGATTTTTCTGAGGCTTCTATATTCAAATCTTCTTCAATTTCAGCAACTTTACTCACTTCCATTTCTTCACCCAAAAGCTACAACAGCAAGTTCCTCCATACTAGCTTCTTCTATAACCTCATCACATACTTCCTCTTCGATAATTTCAGCCATGAAGGCTTGCGAAATAATGGCTCCCGATAGATTTTCCAAGGCACAACCCCAGTCATAAGGTTCGGCTACTTCTTGTATGGATTGAACTACCGAGGCATTGTTTGTCAAAGGTGCAAGGTTATCTGAAGCACTCGGGCTAGAATTTGAGGTTGAAGCTATAGTTGAATTTGACTGAGACCATGAATTGTTAACATTCTGAGAATTGTTTACTCTGTTAGAAACTTCCATCTTCGGCTTTCGACAATCTCGAGCATAGAGCCCATAAATACTACAGTTGTAGCACTTCAGTTTTGATATATCAATTCCCATTCGAGTCTTAGTTTGACCACCTATGAATTTCTTACATGTATTCATAAGGAACTTCTTTGCTCTTCTAACCAATAACGCCATATTAAGCTGAAGATCAAGCTCCTTCATTTCATCTTGGTCTATTTGGTCAAAATCTTCATCAAGGCTCGATTGTTCTACAAGCTTCCCAAGGAAAAAGTTTTCGTAAGCTGTCATGAAAGACGCCAAAAGACTCATGTTTTCTTCTATCAATTTTAAGCAAGTGGGATCCTATTTTGGAATGTTAAAGCTAGTTGCTTGAGATTTCTGACTTCCACCAAATGAGTACATTCCTTGATTTGAAATATTAGCGCTGCTTGAATCATTAGTGTTATTGCTTACAAGCGCATGATGTCATGCGGACTCGTCATTTCCTAAATATAGGGCAACACCAGCACTACCATTGTTGCCCTTGTATGCTGGTTTTAAAGCTTTATACAGCTGAGGATCTTGAATCTTCTCAAAATCAGATGCTTGATCTTCCATATTCCAAGCGTATCCCTTGAGCTTTTGCATGGCTTATTCCAAAGTCACTTCGTCATATAGAACACCTTCTCTGATCAAAGCAGTGTACATGTTCCATTCTCTTGGAAGACAATTCAAGAACTTCTCAACTTTCTCAAACTCAATGTAAAGACTTCCTCACTTCGTTCAAGCTCGCTCAACAGGTGATAAAACCTATTCACAGTGTCTCAAACGATTCATTCTTTAAAGCTTTGAAGACAACAAATTAAGTCTTCAAACGTTCTAAGCTTGCTTCTTATACATAGCATTTCCTTCGTAACGTTCGACCATGCTATCCCATAATTCCTTTGAATTACTTCTTTTACGGAAAGAGTGAAGTATTGATTGTGAGATAGCCATTGTTATCATAGTTATTGCCTTTTCTTCACAATCATAGAGTTTTTTCTGATTCTCAGTGAGCGCCAAATAAGTGTCGATAGTTAAAGTTTTAATCGGCGTAGCCCCACATCCTTTTACAATACATAACCAGATACTGATATCTTTAGCTCGCACATACCTTTCAAAACGTTCATTCCATTCAGGAAAGTCAAGTTCGTTTATCAAAAGAGGAGGTTTGTCGTTACTCCCCACTTCAGCATTATGTCTGAGGTTTTGCACCATTGAGGTTAAATTGTTCGCCATTTGAATGAATTTGGAAAGAGATAGAAGGTGCACAATGGGTTACAGTGGTATCCAATAGAAAGTTTTGCTTGGAAAAGTTTCTAAGTCCAGAAAGTTCGGAAAACCAAAGTTAACTAGAAAACATGGAGTGAAATGTCCGGAGATTTATCAGAGGGTAAACCAGATCTATAACCTGATTTGAAACACAAACTCGGACACCCCACCTAAAACTTAAACTCGAAACCTAAAAAACTAATGTTTTAAATTCGGGAAACACACACAGTCTTAAACTCGAAAACAGTTAATCACAGAGTATGTAAATTCAGATAACACTAAATTAGGACAGATAACCAACTCTTAAACTTAAACTCGGAAAAGATAATTCCACACTTAAACTCAGAGTCTAAACACTTTCTTAAACTCGAATACTTTCAAACTCAGAAAAAGTAAATTTTAAAACTCTGACTCAAATCCGGAAAACACTAAAACTTGGATACATGACCAATCTCTAAAACCTGGATACATAACCAATCTCTAAGGAGAGGTTAACCTCGGAAACTCTCAAATCCAGACAAATTATCCCATATGTGAAAGAACAAGCTTCGGGATATCTCACCAGTGTGATTGCACACTGAATCACCAATAGCCCGGAAACAAAAATAGTAAAACAAACACGGAAAATCTTTTAGAAGATCAAACAAGGAATCTAATACCAACCTTCAAAAACCCAGATGAAGATCTTCAAAAACCCCTGTAAACCCTGATGAAGATCAAACCTAAAAGGCTCTATCCTAATCAAAATCCATCATCAACTCACTAGAAATCAACAATGAATCAGAAATAACTCACAAAAACTCAGTAAGCAAGTACTAAACCTAATCAAAAAGATGATTTTTCTCACTCAAACCTTCAAACCAAGAACATCTACAGTATATGAGCACACTACTTTGATACCACTTGTAAGGTCACCTAATCCAAGGATCTCACTCACGAATACAATCACTAGGTGTGCGGAATCCACCTAGCAATCACCGCTATAGGATTATGTATCAAGAATCAAGATGAATGAGAGAAATCAAAGAATACACAAACTATTCTTTGATGTAGAAGATGAATGACGTAACACACACAGTAGCCACCAGACAAACACATACACACACACTAATGATTAGGGTTTTCTTGCTGCACAAACTTTCCACAAAAGAACTGTTATCTAGTCATTACTAAATGGTTATATACAACATATATCCAGACACATATGTCCGGATAGACAAAACAAAGCCCAAGGCCTAACAATACATAAACTCGGACTTCCTAACACAAGATAAGTCCGGAGATAAACTATATAAACATAAACCCGGACTTGGGAACTACATACCCAAGTCTGGAATACAGAAACTGATAAACACGGAACAAACTAAACCCAGATAGGTATCAAACCCTAATCCAGACACATAAACTCGGAACACCCAATAAACACTAGTTCAGACAAAAACATAAATACAGGATTAACATACTAGACCCCTGAACATCAAAGAGACTGCACTTATCACCCTGAAGTGCATTAACATTAAGTATATGGTTTCAAAGTCATATCGTGATATACTTTATAAAGTTATCTGCAAATTATATAATACACTTATTCCTATTATATATATTGTATCAAATTAAATGTTTCTTTTAACTAAATATGTATTTAGTCGGCTTACCATTTAAGATCACACCAAAAATAGTATATATATATATATACCACATAATCATATCAAACAAAACTATAGGATCTGTTATCTTCATCGGAATATTTAAAATTTATAATTTTAAAAAATAACTAAGATTGGATTCAGTTTCGGGATGAGCATGATACCGATACCGTATCGATTCCGAAAATACCAATTCTGAATTCCGTCAAAACTGGATACCGATACCGAAATACTCGGTACGTTACGGTATTACTACGGTGTCGGTATTTGAAGGAAAAAATCGGTATTTTACCGCTACCGTACCGATACCGAAAATGCCAAAAAGTAGATACCGAATCCGGTACTGAAAAATTTTGGTACGATATTTTCGGGATCGGGTATCGGTGCGGTATCGATATCGGTACAGTATTGATACCAAAATGTTCATCCCTAGTTCAATTATTATAATGGAAATCTATTTAAATACTTAGAGGAATAGTAACCATGTTATTAGGAGCATCTTACATGTCACACACACTAGATTGATGGCACGTGACAATATTTTAAGTTTTATTTTCACTCCTTATATTAGAGATGGGCAAATGGTACCGAGTATCAAAATCAAACTAGTATCGTACTACCAAAATCAAACTAGTATTGTACTGGTATCGAATTTATAGTATCAAATCATTTCGGTACCAAATTGGATTTACTTTGTGTGTTTATGGTATAAGTACATTCAGTTCGGCACAGTTCCCGGTATTTGAGGTTGATTTACCATCAAAAACCGTACTGTATTAGTACTTGTATCGTACAGAATACTTTTGAATGGGTACCGGTACCCATTATTTGCAATTTTTAGGATCCGTAATTTTGGTACCGGTATGGTACGGTGCCGAGCTCATCCCTACCTTGTACTATATATTATATGCTCTTATAGCCCATTTAATTTTCTAATAATTTGTTTTTTATAACAACTTTTGTATGTAAACCAAAAAATAATTTGTAGCCATTTTTAGTTTTTATTCTTTGTTGTGAACGTTCTGGTGTAGTTTTTTTTAAACAGAGTTGTATTAAAAAACAATTATTTTTTGTATCGTAGGCTGCATCGAAGGCATTGTCGTTGCTGTACCATGACGAATCCAACCGCTTATCAGCAAACAACACCGCTGTCAGTTTTAGCCATAATAGAAATCGTATCTATGTTCAGCTTTATGTTTTTAGATAAGACAAATCGATAATGACCAAATTCCTGCCGTATTTGTGGGGGGTGGGGGTAGTTATATATAATTTGAATTTCAAACTGAAAATCACAATTCGAAAATTGAATCACGTTTCTCGAGTCCAATTCAAATACTGAACACCTCTACCTAACATACTTCTAGTTAGAACTATATTAAACTTCCTGTAAACTAGAGAGTGAATTTAAAAAAAAACTATTTTGTACTTTAAGACTATATAGAATTCAAATTAGTTTTCATAATCACAAGCTTCAACTCCCAATTGTATAATTTATAATACGATCACACACACCAATCAACTTTTCTTTCGAACATTGTTTGAGACTTTCATTGTTATCAACATCCATCAATTGTATTTAACAAAGTATAGGGTGCTCATATGTAATGATTTCAATGACAATCCCTCTTTTATATAAAACATTTGAACTATAATTACCGTCCTCCAGCTTTCTAATATCTTCACTTTTGAACAACACATGTATTTTTAGTTTCTAATTCTGTAGCGAACAAACTATTTTCAAAAAATCATTTAAACTTATACTTGCTTTGAAAGAATTGTGTTCGCTGCACATAACAAAAAATACTCACAAATTAAACAAATTTTAAAAGTATTTACAAATGAAACAAATTTATTAGAAGACACAAAAGTATATACGTAGAAGAAGATTATCTAAATTAGAGTGGGAATGTCACTCATTTATTCAAACACATAATCTTTTAGCTTACATATACGGTCTAACGCTAGATGGAAGTGATAATACATAAACTACGACCCCGACCTGTTTTCATTAACTACATATATAGTCTAAGGCTAGATGGAAATGATAATACATAAACTACGACCCGACATGTTTTCTAATGATGATTCGGGCCCAAGAGCAATAGAAGAAAGGTATGGTAATGGCATTATGTCTCAGATGAACATCATCATATACACTTTCATTATGTCACTTTTGATATTGTGCGTTTATATATTGCATGTGAGTCTCAACGCTTGTTACAATGAACAATGAAAAAAAACAAATGGTCGTTTTTATCTATTTAGGCATTTAACATATTATAAGAAACGAGTCTATAAATTATTAAGACGTGTGAATTACCTTTTTAAAACACTAATATGAATGATACATTGGCAAAGTACTTTATGGGACTCTCGGCACATTGTAAGATGTTAACAAGGTCGTGCTAAATAATTTCTTAACATTTCACCTTTCACAGCCTCTAAAAAGTAAATAACATAGGTCACATGTCTATTTCACCATGCTATGACCATGTGTAATGAAAAGGTGAAATGGGTGTGAAGTTGCCTCATAACGCCCCATAATAATGATCCATACACCGCCCCACGGGCGTGATCTTCATTTTTTTCCCAAGACGTGTTTGTGAAAACGCCCTATCTCAATTGAATGGACAAATAATTTTTTTTGCTTTTGTTTTTGTTTTCTTTTCCTAAAAAATAATAATAATTGGGTAATCATTGTAGAGGCATTATACCACTACACCCCTTTTTAAATTCACATTCTATAATGCCCCATATCATGCCCAAGGGAGGAGTATTATGATAATATCCCATTACACATTGTCTAATAAGAAGTAAAATTGCTAGTTAAACCACATAGCAATATGCCAATTGCCAAGGAATGAGAGAACATCATGAAAATTAGTCTGTTTTGATACAGTTTATACGACACAAAGCATGTCACACCAAATTATGCTTCCACAACAAATGAAATACGTGAACCACTTTTGGGTAACATCTTATATATATATATATATATAATAAAATATTTAGGCTGATATGGCATTCAATCAGAGCTTTTCATTCTTGGTTTTGGATCCAAAACCATGGGTCCTTTTTTATAAGTGAAGCCCCATTTCGCATAACCCGACTCACAATACAGTGCTGGATCATATAAAACCCTTCTTTTTTATATATAACTTTATATAACTCATAAATCGCATGTTTAAGTAAAAAACTGATAATACGATTAGTGAATTATGTTTAATTTGGGTTTAATTGTTGGAAATTTAGGTCTTTTAAACTGAGTTAATCATTTTAGCATTAGTTATTTAGTTTGTGTTTAAATTTTGGGTCTTTTAAAATGATTGTAGCTCGTAGTATTAAAACAAGTTGGCCGAGTTAAAAACTAATATAAAGTTATACATATATATAGGATTCGGTTCAAGAGAGAACCAATCTCAGTTGCAAGAACCATGAGAACTCCTATCATCAATAGCATATTTACACATCACATATAACCAAATTAAATAAAAGGTATTTTAGTCTTTTACTTCCCATGTCACATCTTTTCTCTCTCTTCTATTTAAAAGTCAACATGTCACATGTTTTCTCTCTCTTCTATTCAAAATTCAACCTAAGACATCTATTGAGTCGTGATTTTTTAGGTGAGTTCGTTTGGTAGAATCCTCAAATTTCATAAACACGAAATCGGGGTGTCGGGGATGTAAAAAGATGTTTGGCTTAAAAAAAAATTGTAAAAAAGTTTTTGAAAAAAAATTGTAAGAGAAGTTTTTTGTAAAAATAAAATATTTTTGTTTTTTCGTAAAATATTTTTTGTTTTTTGTAAAAAAGTTTAAACCCGTTAAATAAATTGTTTTTTTTTTTGTAAAAAAATGTGTTTTAAAGTTTAAAACCACGCGTAAAAAAAGTTTACACCCGCGCGTAAAAAAAGTTTAAAACCGGCGCGTAAAAAAGTTTAAAACCGCGCGTAAAAAACTTATATACCAGCGTGTAAAAAAATTTAAAAATGCGCGTAAAAAAATTCTAAACTGGTGCGTAAAAAAGTTTTAAACCATCGCGTAGAAAAAGTTGAAAACCACGCGTAAAAAAGTTGAAAACCGGCGCGTAAAAAATTTTAAAACCGGCGTGTAAAAAAAGTTTAAAACCGGCGCGTAAAAAAACTTTAAAACTGATGCGTAGAAAAAAGTTTAAAACCGCGCGTAAAAAAATTTCTAAAACGGCGTGTAAAAAAATTTTGTACCCACGCGTAAAAAAAGTTCAAAACCAGCACGCAAAGAGAATTTTAAACCGGCACGTTAAAAAAGTTTAAAACCGCGCGTAAAAAAGTTCTAAACCGGAGCGTAAAAAAGTTTAAAACCGGCGCTAAAAAAAGTTTAAAACGGGGCGTAAAAAAGTTTGAACCTCTACGTAAAATAATTTTTTACTGCATGATTCAAAAATAACATTAATTAAATCACAAACATTAATTAAAGCACATTGTTTACAACTTTAATTACCAATCATTAAAGAGTTTAGTAAAAATGACAATTTACCCTTATCTCACTAAAAACAAAAACTTATTAATTAAAGCGCAATAATTACAACTACGGTTCTCACAACACAATGTTGTTTATATATATATATATATATACATACATACAGGGAGAGGATCATGAAAAACTAAAAAACTAACTAAAAAAGCAAAAAAACATACAATTTTTTTACAATATTTTTATAAAAATCGCTACCTTTTATGTATAAAAAAACTTTTTTTTCAAAAAAAAATGTAGTGCACATGTGCATTATATGTGTACTACCATATGCATTATATGTATATGTTGCGCAAGTGCATTATATGCTTTTTTTTATTTTTATATTTTTTTATATAATATATAGCGCCTTTTTATAAAAAAATCAAAAAAAAAATTTTTGATATGTTTTTTTGGCTTTTTAGTTAGTTTTTTTGTTTTCTCATTTAAACTAGTTTTCTTATGATCCATCCCCTATATATAAATATATATATATATATATATAGAGAGAGAGAGAGAGAGGATGGATAAAATAAGAACCACCTTGAGTTGTGAGAACCATAGGAAGCAATACTAATCATTGATCAAAGTTGTTTTGATCGATGAGATTAAAAGATAATAAAGTAAAGTAATAATTGTGTTTTAATTAATAAGATTTTGTTTTTTAGTGAGAAAATGACAATTAGGTCTTTTACTATATCAATTAATGATTTGTGTCATTAATATTAATGATTGGTGTTATTAATATGATTTATTTAATGTGGTTAATTAATATAATTTGATTAAACATTTTACATTAATTCATCTAAAAACTTTGATTTAACTATTTAAATAAAATTATAATAAATCAAAAAATTAATATAATTGAATTAGTTTGATTTACAGAATTTTTTTTTACTGTAAACTCAATCAAACAAAATATGATTTAATTTTTACAGTAAAAAATTTACGCGTGGTTTTAATCAAAACTTTTTTTGGGCACGGTTTTAAAAAATTTTTACGCGGCCGGTGTAAAAACTTTTTTACGCACGGTTTTTAAGTTTTTTTACGCGCCGGTGTAAAACATTTTTTACGTGCGGTTTCAAAGTTTTTTTACGCGTCGGTATAAAAGTTTTTTTTCGCACGGTTTAAAAAATTTTTTACGCGCGATTTTAAACTTTTTTACGCGCCGTTGTAAAAATTTTTTACGTGCGGTTTTAAACTTTTTTTATACGCGGTTTTAATTTTTTTTACGCGCGGTTATAAACTTTTTTATGCGTGGTTTTAAAGTTTTAAAAACTTTTTTACGCGCCGGTGTAGAACTTTTTTTACGCGCCTGTGTAAATGTTTTTTTTTACGCGCGGTTTGAAACTTTTTTATGCGTCGTTGTAAAACTTTTTTTACGCACGGTTTTAGAGTTTTTTTACGATCGGCGTAAAACTTTTTTTACGCGCCGTTTTAAACACTTTTTATGCGCCGATTTTCAACGTTTTTTAAGCGCCGGTTAAGAACTTTTTTGAAAGTTTTTACGCGCCGGTTATAAACGTTAATATAATTTGATTAATTTTGATTTATTTAAATATGATTAATTTAATATGATTTGATTAATGTTGATATATCTAATGTGATTAATTTAACATGATTTGGTTAATTTTGATTAATTTAAGAGAGAGATGACTGATTGAAAAGTCTGACAAGACTTTAAAGAGAGAGAGAGAGAGTAGATATGACATTTTGTATAAATTACTAAAATAACATTTAATATTTAAAATAATAGTGTATAGGTGACATAATCTGATTGGTGGAGAGTGGTTCTCGCGGTTCTCTCAACTGAGAGTGGTTCTTCCTTGAACCGAATCTTTTATATATATATATATATGGAGAAGATCATGAGAAAACTACACATATATGAGAAAACTAAAAAACTAACTAAAGAAACCTAAAAACTTACCATTTTTTTACTTTTATTTCAAAAAAAAAAAACTTGTACTGCACCTGTGTATTATATTCTTAGATTTAGCTTTTGAGTTTAGTTTAGATTTTAGGGTTAGGTTTTTTGGGGGTTTAGAATTTAGGTTTTTGAGTGTGGGGGAGGGGGATTTAGATTTTTTTTTTTTGGGGGGGGGGGGGGACGGGTGCAGGTGGGGGTTTAGGTTTTTTTGGGTGAGTTTACGTTTAGGGTTTAGTTTTAAGTTTTTTGGGGGATGGGGGGTTAGGCTTTTGGTGGAATGGTGGATTTAGGTTTTTGGCAGGGTGGGAGTGGGGGGCTTAGGTTGAGGGTGTCGGTGGGGGTGGGTTAGGTGGTTTAGGCTTTTTTCGTATTAATGCACATGTTTATTACAATTTTTTTTGAATTTTTTTATACATTATATATAGCGATTTTTCTTTAAAAATTAAAAAAAATGATATGTTTTTTAGGCTTTTTTAGTTACTTTTTTTTCTCATTTAAACTAGTTTTCTAATGACTCTTCCTCCCTCTCTCTCTCTCTCTCTCTCTCTCTCTCTATATTATTATATATATATATATATATATTATATATATGGGATGGGTAAAATGAGAACCACCTTTACTTATGAGAACCGTAGGAACCAATATAAGCCATTGATCAAAAATGTTTTAATGGATGATATTAAAAGACAATAAAGGAGTTATACTAATTGTGCTTTAATTAATGAGTTTTTGTTTTTAGTAGGATAAGGTAAATTGATATTTTTACTAAGGGTAATTAAAGTTGTAATCATTGTTTTTTAATTAATGTTTATAATTTTATTAATGTGATTTATTTAATGTTATTTTTGAATCATCCAGTAATAAATTTGTTTTACGTAGAGGTTCAAACTTTTTTTTCGTGCCGTTTTAAACATTTTTACGCGCGAGTTCAAACTTTTTTTACGCCCGATTTTAAACTTTTTTAGGGGCCGGTTTTAAACTTTTTTTACGCGCCGGTTTTAAACTTTTTTTACGCGCCGGTTTTAAACTTTTTTTGTGCACGGTTTAGAACTTTATTTAAGCGCCGGTTTAGAACATTTTTATGCGTGATTTTAAACCTTTTTAACGTCCCGGTTTAAAATCCTCTTTGTGCGCCGGTTTTACACTTTTTTACGCGCGGTTTTAAACTTTTTTTACGCGCCGTTTTAGAAACTTTTTTTACGCGTAGTTTTAAAATTTCTTTAGGCATCGGTTTTCAACTTTTTTTACGTGCCGGTTTAAAACTTTTTTTACGCGCCGGTTTTGAACTTTTTTACGCGTCGGTTTTAAACTTATTTACGCGCGGTTTTAAATTTTTTTACACGCCGGTATAAAAGTTTTTTTACGCGCGGTTTTAAACTTTTTTTACGGGCCGGTTTTAAACTTTTTTTTACGCGCAGGTTTAAACTTTTTTACGCGTGGTTTTAAACTTTAAAACAATTTTTTTACAAAAAAACAATTTTTTTACGGGTTTAAACTTTTTTACAAAAATATATTTTACGCCAAACAAAAATATTTTATTTTTACAAAAAAACATTTTTACAATTTTTTTCAAAATTTTTTTTACAACCAAATATCTTTTTATGCCCCTGACACCCCACTTTCGGGTTTAGAAATTTGAGGTTCTTACCAAACGAACTCACCCAAAAATCATGCTTCGATAGATGTCTCATGTTGAATTTTAAATAAAAGAGAGAGAAAAGATGTGACATAGGAAGTAAAAGACTAAATACCCTTTTGATTTAATTTGGTTTTGTGTGATGTGTAAATATGCTATTGGATGATAGTAGTTCTCATGGTTCTCACAACGGGGATTGGTTCTCTCTTGAACCGAATCCTATATATATATATAAGGTAGGGTTCATGTGGTAACTAGTTTAATGAGAGAACTTAAGAACTAGTGAGAACACAAACAAAATGGGGGTAACTTTAAAGGATAGTAACCAAGTTTTAAAAGTGTTCCAATTAGATCACTCAAGTTTCAAAATTATTCTAATTAGGTCACTCAACATTCATTTTTCATTAAAATTAAGGGTTTTTTCATCATTTTCATAGGTAACCGTAGCCGTGGTAATGTATATTTTTGTTTCTTTTTTCCCTTTTATTTTATGCTAACGTCGAGTGATGACATGGATTTTAACTTGTTTTTTTTTATTTTTAATGTAATTAAGGTGTTTTATTTGTATAAATAAAATTTCATATATTAAAATAATACGACCCCAACATATTATGCGTCTTTTTGTTGACACATAGAAAAAAGGACATGGCTTGTTTTGAATGTTAAGTTACCTAACTGGGACAAAAACGATTTGAATGACCTAATTAAATCACTTTTAAAACTTAGTTATTATTCTGTGATATTTTCCCAACAAAATAAACCTAAAAAAACAATAGAACCCCACCCCACCTCCACCCAAAAACCTAACCCCACCCCCCAACCCACACACACAAAAAATAATAAACTATATATATGTATATATATATAAGAGAGAGAGAGTGGATTCAATAAAAAAAACTTATTATCCATATGTTATAAATTTTTTTAAAAAGAATTGCACCATAAAATCACAAATTTTTTTTATCTTTCATTCGAGTTTATTCGAGCATATTTTTTCGATACAAACAAAAGATTTAGTGTGCCGTTCTTTTTTCAACGCTACCATTATAGTTTTGCACATATATAACATTAATTAGCCTTAGGGTTTAGATTTCGGGTTTATATTTTAGGTTTTTGAGGGGTGGGGTGGGGGAGGGGGTGGCCGGTTTAGGTTTTTCGTATGTGTAATACAAATTTATTTTTTATTATTTAAAAAAAATTATGTAAAAAATGCTAGATTTACAGCAAAAAGAATGTTTAAAAATAAATAAATAAATATTTTGTGTGCTTTTTAAGTTTTTTTAGTAGTTTTTGAGATTCCGCAATAAAAAGGAGTTTTTTCTTAAACCCTCCCCTACATATATATATATTATATATATATATATATATATATATATATATTCAAAAGTTTTGCGAGCCTTGTTAGGTTTTTTGCCCTAAGTCGTTGTCCACCCGACCTATGCTAAGGTTGGCCCTGTCAATCAGAGTATCCTAGTTCCCACCAATCGTGCACCGTCACCTCAGTTTTATCTCAACTAATTTAAAACACTTTAATAGATCTGCACTACCCTAAAACCTTTTTCCCATTTTTATTTGAAAACAAATTAAACATTTTAATTAAAAAATAAATTAAGCATTTAACTAAACTTTCATAAGTTGCACTAATTGAAACTAAAAAACAATTAAAAATACGTAAAGTAAAAATAGAAGGAAAAAAACAAGTACAAAAAGCTAATAACAAATCTAAAAATCACAAGACCAACCATATTTGGAAGCTATTTCATATTTTCAATTCAGAATTACTTCTAACATCAGATCGGCAAGTTTTTTGCGCGATTTTGTGAACATCTTCAAATCTTGGTTAAACGTCTTTTGCCTCATAACCTTGTGTTGATCCTCGAACAACGTTGTAGTTTCTTCTCCTTGTTTTGTTCTTAGTTCCACCAACTTGTTAATCTTCTCTTCCTTCATTGATCTGTATACACCAAGTTTGTCAACCAAACTACTTTTGCTTGACGACTCGATGTGTTTCTTTCCTTTTCAATTTGGTCTTGTTGATGTGTCTGTCTTCATGGAGGTCCGACCTATGACTAAGGCATGGTCAAGTGTAGATAAGTGGTAAGTGTCGGATTCTGATGACTTTCTTCTAATGTCGGAATGACCATCGGACGCTTCACCCATCAACATGACTTTGCCCTATTTTTCGTTCGTTCGTATAATTTCTCATGCATCAACGTGAGTAACCACCAAGATGTTTAAGTTGGTAATAACCCACCGCCTTTTTCTTCACTTGAAGACCGTTACATCAACTAGTTCGTATACGACCCTATGTAAAACTAAAAATAATACATTTAATTGAAACAAGAAAAATATAAACAGAAAGTGTGCCACTTGAATCCAGTATCTACTCAACTCAATTATTTGTGTATTCAAACGGTCCATTTTTAAGATATTTGATAAATCTTTCGAGTGCTTTGGCCTTTGGTCCACGAGTGAGTTGTCATGTTTAAGCACTGTGTTCCAAAAACTATTGTTTTTTTTTGTTAATTTCTAACGTTCTTATTTTCAGGGCAATAACACACACCATGCTTTATCCAAAGCTACGTCTTGGTCATTTCTATATCTTCATCTACGTCTTGTTGAACTTGCATTTCTAAAATATCATCATCTAAATTATATTCTTCATTAATTTGTGAAAATTGCGTTTCTGACACATTATAGTCCTCATCAAGACCTTAAAAAATCGGGAGCATTCGTTCCACATTGTCACATGGGGCCGCAAATTCGGGTTCGTCATTGCAAACGGTCTGCATGCTTGTTGAAAATCACAAGCTTTTTAGGTCCGGTGATTTCCGACCCCGGTCGAAAATCACAAGCTTCGCCACTGACCTTGTGGTAGAGTATGGGCTTGTGGCTGTGTAAAAAATTGTGACGGATAGGCATATTATTGGTGTGGAAACATTGTGGTTGTGGTTGTGGTTGTGTAAAATTTAGTTGCGCTTTACACGATTGACGACTCGAGCTTGAACTGTCTCCTCTCGCGCTTGAACCGGCTCCTCTCGCGCTTGAACCGGCTCCTAGCGATTTAAAGGATTTGTTGGTTGCACCAACCTTTGAATTTTGTGAATCCATAGTGTTAATTTCGGTGAAGGATAAAATACTGTATGAATTTTGGTTAAGAATGAGGTAAAAATAATTGTATATTGTGCGGTATATAAAAAAGAGTTTGAATTTTGAAAATATAAATACTTTTTTTATTTAATGCCTCCAACGGTCCAAAATCTCATTTGTTACAATGGTAAACCCAAAGTTATTATTCAATTAGATCATCCAACCGACCGACCGAGGACGGTGTAGCCAATCAGATACCTTTAGTCGATGAGGGGTACGATAGACCCCACCCCCTAAAGCAAATGCACACGTAACCATGTGGAAAATCTATCACGTGCTAAATGTTGTAAATCTATGATTTATTATCATTTAATTTTGGAAAAGGATATTTTTATTTAAATTTCCAATTATTATTAATAAAATAATAAAAGAAGGTTATATATTTGCTCTGTTAACTATTTACAAATTTGTTATGTTAATAGTAGTTTTTAGTAACAAAATCAAATGTTTACAATGACCACTACTTAATAAATGTTATTTTTTACTATTTATTAAATTGTGATGTTAAGAAACTTAGATTATTTAAATAAGTTTAAATATTTTTTAATACATTTTTTTAGTATAAAAGCATATATTTTATATCTAGTATATAAAAAATCAAAGCAAATATTTTTAACACATATTAAACTTAATTTAACGTAGAGGTGTACAAAAAAACCGGTTTTACAACCGAAAGTGAAAAAGAAAAAACGAAATCGGTTTTTTCCTTTTTTTGACCGGTTTTTTTGTAACCGGTTTTACAACCGAACCGAACTGGCGGTTATAGACCGGTTAGTGTTATTCACCTTCGAAGCCGGTTTTAAAACCAAAACCGGTTATGAAAAACCAGTTTAAACCGGAAAAAAAACCGGTTTTTTTTTTTTGATAAACCGGTTAAAAACCGGTCATAACCGGTTGGGGCGGTTAATGATTTTAATAAAAAACGGTTAGTAACTGGAACCGGTTATAAAAAATTGTTTTTTTGTTTTGATGAGAAAAACCAGTTCGGTTATTAACCGGAATCGGTTTTTGAAAAAAACGATTTGTACACCTCTAATCTAACGTAAGAGTAGGGTGTCAAATGTGTCAAATTTCAAGTTATTTGAGTCACCAAATTCAACTTCGATTGGAATTTGGGTTTATTCAATTCAAATAAAAAAATTAGTATAAAAGGATAGATTTTATATCTAGTATATAAAAATTAAAAATAGAATCTATATATACTCATAAAGTAAACCTCATCCATTCTGTGTATCATCCATACAACAACTCTCTATTTTTTCTTGGCATGTGATAATTCAAACAACTCATTTTTTATCTCATTTTATACACGGCATGAAGATAGTGTAGAATCCGTCAATTTCTATTCGGGGCGCTTTACCCATTTTCAATTCTTTTAGATCTTATCCGGATCCTTTATAAAGTATTGTTTCAGAAACCCTAGTTTCTTTTCAACGTTCTGCGTCTCCAAAATCAATAGCAAACTGATTGATCAATTGTACATTTTTCCAGTACACCACGAGTAATCATCAATGTTTATTCGTGAAGGTATTCTTCCCTGGAAAATCTGATTTAATAGATAAGCAAATACTTCTTTTTGATATTTTTTATTTTACTCGAGTTAGGGTTTTAAATGTGGATATGTTGTTGTTTACAACAAAACTTTGTTAATTGATTTCAAGTTCTTTGTTTCGTATTTTTAACAACGTCGTTGTACTCTTCTTCATGTTCAATATATTTATGTTGAATTGATTCATTATTTATTATGTTGAATTGATTCATTATTTATTTATTCTGTTAGTCTTATTGATTAAAGTTGGGTAACATTTGAGGTTATCTAACTAAAATGTTGAATATATTTTTTATAATTTTGGTACTGAAAATATGGTTTCATGGTATAATACTCTGTAGTTAGTCTATGATTTTTATTTGATGTGGTTGTCTTGAATAAAACGTATATGATTTTATTATATTGTTCTTTCTATGAAGTTTCAGATGGAAAGTTCCTTTTTTGTGCCTATCTTGAACCCTAATTTAGTTAAACTTAAACCGGTAAGATTTGATTTTAATCATAATTTATAGTGTAATGTTTTTTATCTTATGTTATTTGAAAATTTTTTAAGATTAAATTATCTTATTTTGGTTAATAAATTTTGCTAGATGCTGTTGTTCTAAGACTTCATGGTGATTCCGTGGCTAATGAGAAAGTTGTTTTAAGGTCGGATGGTACTTTTTCGTGGAATGTTAGAGTTAGGTCTCTTAATGGTGATATTGTAATATGTTATGGATGGAAACAGGTTGTTAAGAGTTGAGCTTGAAATGTTGGGATGTTATTATTTTCTCAGTGATTGATCGCACACACTTTATGATGACTGTTCTTAGTGATTAGGGTTTTATCAAGGTAAAAAACGGCTTTATTAGTGTCTTTATTGGATTTTAATTTATTTTTTTATTGTTTCATCATTTCAATTCAAACACTAGAAAAAATATATGCTTTACTATTGTTTTTCTCTACCTTAGGCTCGCGTAGTTTTTCTCTACCTTAGGCTCGTGTATTGTACGTGACCTTGTATTGCTTATTGTGATGTTGATTTGCGATGGAAAAAGGCAAATTCACGATGTCTGAGACGACCTCCGGTTGCCAGGGAACGAATTTAAGTACTTTAAGGTATTAAAGTTTCGTTGAACCATTGTTTTAATTAAGGTAATATTTAATTTCATTTAATTCGAATTATAACTTTAAACAAAAATGTTATTTTGAATTATTTCTACCTATTTTTCTCCGATTAAGTTTAATTTCTTAATGTATTAGGTTCGCATGATCTGCTTGAGTCTGTATTGTTGTTATAAGATGGTGTTTAAGCCGCTGCAAAGGCGGTTGGCGACGCTTATATGACCTCTGGCCTGATTACATTTACATTAACAACTTTAAGGTACTAATCTTTCCTCATTTAATTGATTTTAATAAAATTACTCTAGTATACTTTAATTTGCTATATTGTTGTATGAGGTTATCCTGAAAATTTTGGAGTATTTGATTATTAGGTCCTTTTAATCAAATGTGTGGTGTTACATTTTTCATTTCATATATATATATATATATATATATATTCGTCAGTTTATTGTGTACTAACTTGAACATGTTAGTTTAGATTGTTCAAAACTGTTATTAGTATGAGATCAGGTTGGGAAAACTGTAAGTATTTGATTATGTATGACCTTTTTATGAGATGTGTGGTGTTACATTTTATTTCCTTTATGATCAGATGTGTGGTGTTACATTTATAATTATTGATATTGATGTAAATACTCTTTAGTAATGTATTGTTTGTTAACTGGAATATCAAACGAATGTTGCTGACTATTAAGATGTTTCCCTCTAAAGTTATATTTCTTTTTCTGTAAATTGCAGACACTAACTTAGACGTCTTCTTTCAACTAGGATGCATGATAGTTTATTTCTAATGTGAATGGTTTTGGCAATGCAAAGCTCTTTTATTTTCAAACAAACTTTATAGGAAGTTCAACATATGTAATGGTGGCATCTACATATGTTGAACCTGCAACAAAGTTTCTTTAGAAGATAAAACATATGTGAAAACATTCATTGTTTGTTTGTTTGTATGCTGATTTCCACTGGAAGAAATCTAAGAGGTTATCTTTATTAAATTTAATTATTTATAATGTTTATATTAGAAAACATTATGGAAACATAATCCTGAAATATTTTTTAATCTCCTTTTTGTTTTCCTTGACAAATATGCAAACGTTTCTGGCTTATGGTTACTTCTAATGACCATGATCAACCTGAGTTATTTCTTTGTAAGTTTTCTTGAATTTATATTCGTTTATATTAATGATTGATGTTTAATTCCCATTTTGTATTTGTTTTCAATAATATTATTAATGTCTTCTAACCACAATATTAATTACTGATGTTTAATTCCAATCTTTGGCTGTCATGTGCGCGAAAAAGCCAGATTCTAACTGGATAGACATCACCCCTTCGCGTGTTGCGACAGGGAGACCCTACATTGTTGTGTGGTGCGAATGCGTCGAATTTCAGCTATATAAGGGGCGGGCATTGGGCAGTTTCAATTGTCCATTTCTGCTTCTTGATCTCGACTTTTTACTCTCGTTTCTCTATTCTCAAATCTCTATCCCAATTCACGTGTACAAAACCCTAATCATTGAAACGATACCGTGTCCGATTGATCAGGAACCCTAGCAATGAAAGCCAAAGTTTTGCCTGTATAAGGTGATACTTTGTTAACATACGTTGCAATTTCGATCTCGTGATTATCGTTAAAGTTTGATTGGGTTTCTTACACTAATACGTATTTCAATTGTATCTAGAAATTAGAACTTACCCGAAGGCTTTATGAAAACTTAGTGGTTAAGAAAACTTAGCGGTTAAGGAAACTTCTCGGCTAAGGAAACTTAACATCTAAGGAAACTTAACAGGTAAGTAAGTTAATTAGTTAAACAGCTAAGTAAGCTAATCAGCTAAATAGTTAAGTAAATTTAATAATCAAGGAAACTTAATAGGTAAGGAAACTATATGAGGTAGATAGCATCTGAGGAGGTGTATATGAGGTAGACACCATCTGAGGAGGTGTATATGGTGTAGATAGTATCTGAGGAGGTTTATATGAGGTATATTGCATCTGAGGAGGTGTATATGAGGTAGATAACATCTAAGGAGGTGTATATAGGGTAGATAGCACCTGAGGAAGGTGTATATGGGGAGTTAGAACCTAGGAAGGTGTATATGGGGTAAGGAAACTTCGTAACTAAGAAAGGCATATGCCTTGCCTATAAATAGGAAGCCTAGGACTTCATTTTTTCTTTCTCATTTCTTCCATTCTTCTCTCTATACGTTGGTGTTCTAACCAATACTCACCGATACGATATTTGTTCGATCGATCAGAGAACCAACCAATGAACGCCGAAGCTCTACCTGAATAAGGCGAGACTTTGTGAATATACGTTGTGGTTTTGATCTCGTGACCATCGTTAGGTTTGATTTGGTTTTGCGCTAATACGTATTATACTCTGTTAAAGTAGATGCTTAATTATCAGAAGACTCGGAACTATAAACTTACTGTTAATCGAGATGCTTAATTATTAGAAGGCTTAGAATCAGGAGGCCTGTAAAATTAGAACTATAAACTTACAAGGTGAGTCATTCTTTTTTATCAAATGCTTTCGAAAACCTAAATGCTTTCCACACTTATATTACAGTGATTAAATCTTTGTATTCTTACTGGAAAACTACTATTAGTATGTGGGTTTTGAATACATTACTTGATAGGCTTCACTAGTTGAGAGAATGATCAACAATGATATGACCACAGTCACAGTAACTGCCGAGTGACAAATACCTTTAGGTAGTAGTAAGATATAAACAAATGTAAAAACTTTTAATGTTGTAATTATAAGAAAGTGTCTTTTTATACAAACGAATGAACTCACCATTTCCCGCAATAGTGGCTTGTTTTATCAATTAAATTAAGAAACGTTGTTTTATATTTTAGGGTTATTCCCTATTAAAAGCTTTTCTGTAAAACGTAGGTTTTATCCCATTTATTATAAATAAATTCCGGTGTTTCTAAATCTGCTATTTTTTCTAACTCAACGATCCTGATGAAGTTTCGCTGCAATGTTTTCAAAATAACTACATGTACCACTTGACTGTTCACGGCTCCCATCCAGGGTGTGGATGGAGGTTGTAACACCGGATGATGTTTACACTTTGAATGGATTTCCAACTATATATGATGAAAGAAATGGAGATTTGATTTAAGGAGTTTATTAATCAGGAGCTCTATATTGACATTTCTAAGTTAAATATGAAATAGTTGGTTTATTTTTTATGGTCGTAATTTTGTGATTTTGATTATCTGTTCCAAATTATTATTTATTACTTCATCAAATTAGTTACGCTTCTTTAGGTTTATGGATTTGTTTAGTTTTTTTTTATGAAACTTGATGTTGCACTTTCATTTGTTCTAACAAAATCTACTTACCTTTCTTTTTTTCTTACAAATTTTTTTGGACCTAAGCTTTCCAAAAAATTGATTAGCTTAATTGCATAGTATCAAAATCATCCACATTTAATATTTAGCTATTATTAATAAATGATAAATAAATGTATACATAATTTAATAGATAATTGATTACTACAATGTGTATTCAAATGTTTAATTTTATTAATTAAATTTTTTACAACTTAAAGAAGTGTATGACATGTTTTTTTAGCACAAGGACATGTAACATACGAGTTTCTAACCTAGTTACATATATAAAACTAGCGAACCACTAAACATGCCATTAAAAGGAACGAAGCATAGCCGCATGCCCACTAGATTGATGACATGTGGTATAGTATACCATGCCATGTTTCCTTTAAATATATAAATACTCAGAGAAATGGTAACCATGTTATAAGGAGCAAGTTACATGTCACACACACTACATTGATGGCATGTGAAAAGTTAAAATTTTTATTTTCACTTCTTATATTAAAGATGAGCATATGGTACTGAATATCAAAATCAAACTGGTACCATACTGATATTGCATTATCGTATCGAATCATTTTTTATACCTATTTCGCATTCACTTTTTGTGGTTTTTGGGATAAGTACATTCGGTTCGGTACAGTTTCCGGTATTTTAGGTTGATTTACCTTCAAATACCGTATTGTATATGTACTTGTACCATACCGGAGACTTTGTAGGGTACCGTTTCCAAATTTTTTTGCGATTTTCGGGACCAGTAAGTTACCGAGCTCATCCATACCTTATAATATTTATTATATGTGCTTTTAACCTTTTGATATTCTAGTAATTCGTTTTTGTAATAACTTTCATATGTTAACCAAAAAAAGGAATTTGCGGCTATTTTTGGTTTTTATTCTTTGTTGTGAATATTATGATGTTTTTTTAACAGAGTTGTATTCAAAATCAATTATTTTTGTAGCGTAGGCTGTAGCAAAGACGTTACCGTTGTAGTACAATGACGAATCCAACCGCTTATAACGGCAGAACTGGAAGCAACCCGATTGGGAGTCAGGGATCCATAGTACCTGATAATAGAAACGATATCTATGTTCGGCTTTATGTTTTTCAATAAGCCAAACCGATAATCACCAAATCCTGCCGCATTGAGAGGGGGGTATTTATATATAATTTGAATTTCAATTTGAAAATCACAATTTCGAATGCTATTTGAAATTCGAAAATTGAATCGAGTTTTTCAAGCTCAATTCGAATACTGAGCACCTCTACCTAAAATACTTCTAGTTAGAACTATCTTAAACTTCCCGTAAATTAAAGAGTTCAAAAAAACTATTTTGTACTTTAAAACCATATAGAACTCAAATTAGTTTTCATAATCACAGCCTTCAACTCCCAATTGTATAATTTATAATATGATTGCACACACCAATCCGCTATTCTTTCGAACATCGTTACATTGTTTGAGACTTTCAATGTCATCAACATCCATCAATTGTATTTAACAAAGTATAGGGTGCTCATATGTAATGATTTCAATGACATGTATCTTTTTCCTAGCACACAATCCCTCTTTTATATAAACCTTTTGAACAACACCTGTATTTTTTGTATCTAATTCTGTAGCGAACAAACTATTTTCAAAAAATCATTTAAACTTATACTTTCTTTGAAAAAATAATGTTCGTTGCACATAAAAAAATACTTACAAACTAATACTCACAAATGAAACAAATTTTAAAAATCTTTACAAATGAAACAAATTTACTAGAAGACGCAAAAGTACACACATATACATAGAAGAACATCATCAATGTCACGTATTTCTTATAACACATAAGCTTTTAGCTTACATTATGTAAGCTAAAAGTTTCTGTGTTTGATACATAAAATCCGACCCCGACCTGCTTTCTAATGATGATTTAGGCCCAAGAGCAATAGAGCATGATGTCTCAGAGTGAACATCATCATATAGACTTTTATTATGACACTTGTGATATTGTGCGTTTATATATGCACATGTCATTCTCAACTCAAAATAACAAATGGTAGTTTTAAACTATTTAGACATTTTAACAGATTATAAGAAACAAGTCTATAAATTATTAAGATGTGTGAATTACCTATTTAAAACACTAATATGAATGATACATTGGCAAAATACTTTATGGGACTCTCAGCACATTAGCACATTGAAAGATGGTAACAAGGTCGTGCTAAATAATTTCCTAAGTTTCACCTTTTACAGCCTGTAAAAAGTAAATAAACATGGGCTATTTCACCATGCTAATATGAATGAACATTGGCAAAGTACTTTATGGGACCCTCAGCACATTGTAAGACGGTAACAAGGTCGTGCTAAATAATTTCCTGACGGTTCACCTTTTACAACCTCTAAAAAGTAAATAAACATGGATCACGGGTCTATTTCACCATTCTAATATGAAGTAATATTGGCTAGTTAAACCACTTAGCAATATGCCAATTGCCGGGAATGCGAATAGTCTTTTTTGATACAGTATATACTACACTAAGGATGTCACACCATATTATGCTGCCATAACAACTAAAATACGCGAACCAATTTTGGGTAAACATTTTATGTATGTGTATGATCATAAAAATATCTTGATGTTGACTTTGTTAAGATATATAGAGCATACACGAAAAAAAGTACACATATACCGGATAAAAGGTTCGTATATAAATAAAAAGTAGTCGCAAGTGGGTCAGTTTATATTATATATTAATATATTATATTATTACCGAGCATAAATTGTAACACCCCAACCCGGCTTGGCTGACATGTCACTATTACAGATATCAAATTCAAAACTAATTCCGAAGTTTAAAACAAAAAGACCCTAATTACATTTTATTACATTACCGTATTAAAATAAATCTTTATCTTCATGACACTCTTCACTTATTCCTCCCGTTTCCTAAATTACCTGTCAAACAAATAAGACAAACACAAAAAGAAAATTACGACTGAGCCAAAAATTGCTCAGTAACAAAGAAATCAACAGTAAAAGTAAGATAGGCATACGGAAGCATGACGAATCGGTATTGACACTAAACAAATCCAAAAGATGGCGCTGAAACAGATACTTATATAACTTAAATCCCAAAACTTATACTAAACAGATAACAGATATTGAACATAATCAGATGCATATAACTTATCAAACATATCATAACAGAGACAAGGCATACGTGATAACATATAACAGTATAACAAGTCACGTAATATAGAAGCACCCACGAGCCTAAACAGAGGCATACATGACTATAGTCCATGTGTCGAGATGGTGCGTGTAGACGTACACACATTATTCCATCTTAACAGGAGTCAGAAGTCAGAGCTAAGATCGATCTATTCGCCTCTAGGGGCCAGGTGCTACACAAGCACAAACTAGAGACGCCGTGAACTTTAGTTACGCACCATCACGATGAGTGTCATGTCTTTGACGACCCAACGACAAGTCTAAACATATAATTGCTCGGGTGACAGAGTACAAAGCGTATCTTGAAATAAGTCTAAAGGGAACATGCAATAACGAGTACAAGGTATAAGGTCTATTGCATGCTACAATATATACTAGTCAGATAACAATACAAAACAGAAACTATTGACGAAAACACCTGTACTAAAAAGTAACGGACTTGAAAAATATACTATGATGAAAAGAAAACAGAATCCATACCAACGAGTGATGGAAATAAAATCATACTATGATGAAAAGAAAACAGAATCCATATCTTAACTTAGCAAAGTAAGCAACCCAACAAATCAAGTCGTCCTCAAATAATCAAGAACCTATAATCCCGTATTTTATTTTCAAATCAGTTATATGCTAAATCATTTGTCTAATCTACTCGTTGGTTAAATTTTCCCGGCGACCAAGAATCCGTATCTAATCCTTTATTTACAACTTATGTTTTTAATCATGAGTTATCTTTACTTAGGAAACATGTTTCATGAAATCATACAGTTTGACATTTACTTTAGAAAACCAATTTAATAATACCATCATGTTTCTAAACTTCATATTAATTCTATTTCATACTTAAAATAGTTTAGTTCCCTGCATCATACATGCTTGTATAAAGAAGACAACGATGAAATCAAATTGAACCCACTAAGAACGTGGATCATGATAGTTAATAACTAAAACACATGAGTTGAAAGCTTTAACTTATACACTTACCACCAGATACTTGAATCCATACTTTATGACATTTTTTATTATCGAGTCTCACTAACTTATACTTGAACCCTAAAGATGGTGATGTATTGTTATTATGACATACAGTTTTCGATTATATTTTCGCGTTCTTGTAACGGAACTTCTTGACGACATAGGTGATGTTCCTAATACACATGTTTTAATTCAGCCCTTCAAACTTGATTGCATACATGTTCAACTGATTAAACACTCAATTTCATACATAGATTTTTGTGAATCCATTCTTATTCGCATTCGGACCAGCTCGAACGACGGTGGAGAACGCTACAATTAAACCGGAGCACTACGAATTCAACGAACCATTACTTTGCTACATAACTCGCTTTGCGTTAATACCTTCAATGTAACGCTTCCAATGACTAGCATTGTCATTTTATTTCTATTTATAACGCTTGTGTGCGACCAACTACATCCACATCATCAGATTTACTGTCTCACTTGTGACACCTGAGACATTTTAATTATTTTACAGATTCAAAACGAGTTTATTTCAAAAACAAATTCACATATTCAGTCCTTGATCGATTTCAAATTCCTATACAGCTTCTATAAGCGAAACCGTAAACTGGTACGCCAACGAAGGCCATTTAACATGACATATACTCCGAGACAATGACACAAGCTTAACACACCCTAAATAACCTTTTCATAACTTAGAAATAAGTTTTGGAGGGTTTTATGGGTAAAAAACAAGCTTATTTGATCACAGGATTTACGACAAACTGTGAAACTATGCCAATTCTGCAGCGACGCACACTCCGGAACAAGAACACAAGCCTAACATACCTTAAATATCCTTCACATAACTTAGAAATAAGTTTTGAGGGCTTCGGTATGGCAAAATCACACTTTTGTAACTTCAGGGGCTATTTTGCAAATTTTGTGAAACTATGCCTTTATGCGTAAATCGCTATCCGAAACATGTACGGGCATCCAAAAATTTTTGTAATCATTAAAATATCATATTTTAGTGATTTGAATGCAAAAATGCCATTCGTTACGCATTTACGGTCATACACGCTTTCATTACGCTTTTCGTCGTAATTAACCGAAAACCGCGACCGTAATATCAAACGAACTGACCTCTGGAACATTTTTGGACATATTTAGAGTTCCCTATATTTTATTGTCCTTATAAAGCTTAAAAATTGGGTTGACAGGTGTTAATAGTGCCAAAACGCGTCGAAAATCAAATTTAGAGGCTGCAGGGACCATTTCTGCCAATTTTGAAATTCTGACCTTCTGACGGGGCACGAGTCCCTAAGCCTAAATGACTGGCGGCCCACGAGAAGCTATCAGACACAGAAAATTTATAATAGCAAATAGCTGGCAACAGCTATTCAATTGAGGACACTAAGCACACGAATTTTGCCACTTCTCTTCTGCTTTGGACACATAATGGGACACTAATACATGCCTATACACCTTAACCAACACTTGTCATGATTTGGTGATCTTTGCATCATTATAAATACCAAATTCATGTCCATCTTTGAACTCTTTAATTACCTTCATACTCAAATCAGCTATAGATCCGAATTGCAACCACCTTGGAGCTTTCTCTGGTGATCTTTGATCAATCCTTTGTGTTTTTAAGTGTTCCTTCATGTCTTGTTCAATTATTATAGCTTACATGAACTAAAAATCAAACAGTTTGACTTTCTGTTTGACTTTTAGTTTTGTTCATGAATTGATCAAGATATATACTCAATTGAAACTTGCAATATGATGGTAATCAAGGTGGTTATGATCCCTAAAAATCATGCCTACTGATTCCCACCATTTCTTGTTATTTTGACAAGTCAAAGTTTTGGTCAAAATGCGATTCTTGCCCATTTGCAACGGATCTGTTTTAAGGTATCAAAACAGATTGTTTTGATGCCAAAATACTTTTATAAACTTATTTAGACAAGTTGCAACATATCAAATTATTCGCCTTTGTTAAAATGCCTATTTAGAGTCAAAAAGCCTAGCAGTTTGACCGCCGCTTTGACTTTCAAATCTGACCCATTTGGTCAACTTTAGGATCCGACCAAAACCATTATTATGACCATAATATCATAGGGAATAACTCTCTAAGGTTATACCTTATGGTCATACCATTTGGATAGTCAAATGACAAGTCGACTATGTATTCTTTAAAATGCCGAAAATGCCCTTTTTACACATAAATTAGTTTTAAACATATACGAACATTATTTTGACATCTAAACTGATTTCACAACTTAAATAAACTGGTTTTGACATATTAGACTTGTTATAGGACATATTTTACCATCTGAACCCCTAGTTACGTTTACGACCCGTTAAAGTGGCGTAAACCACTATAGGGAGCCGTATCAAGCCAAAACCTTTGGAAATGCTTCCAAATCAGAATGTTAGGTAATATGAACCATATTATACAAGATCCAACTCTTGTTTGGTTTATATCCTTCATTCTATCTGATTTCTCGTTTTCAAGTTTCGACACTAACATTATATTTATCCGATACACTAGGAACCATTTCAACACTTGAACTCTTGATCCTTTGAGCTTTGTTATATCATTTGAACAAGATCTACATGCTATCCCAGGCGAGTACATTGCTACCCTCTTTTATGTTTTCCAAATGCTTTGGGGTGATTCATATGTGTAATCAATTTTTCTTAAATGTATGGCATGTATATGTTTACTAAGTGCTTTTTGTGTGTTATTTCCGATTATGCAACATGACGATTGATGGTGCGATATTTAAAGAGGTCTTTTAGGGCCTATATCCTTGTAAAATCTTTCTATCTTCATAGTTAGATTCTCAAAGGATGTCTGAAGTACGCTCTTAAATCTTTCTATCTTTATAGTAAGATTTATAATAAGTACTTTACAGGAACAATGAACGATGTACAATGAACAATGAACGATGAATGATGAACAATGAACGATGAACAATTGGTTTATGTGTAGAATTGTTGGTGACTTAGATATCGAAACTAGAGTAATATAATAAGAACATGGTGGATACGCTGCTGGTACTTCCTATATATAAGTGTGCTTATTGTATTACCCTTCGTAGCCTTATCCAAATCACCATTAGGATTATGATTTTATGATACAAGATGACAAGACAATGTGACAAGGCTTATTTCCTATTACATCTACCTATCTTTAGAGTTAGATATGTGTCGACTGTTTAAGGTACTAATTGGTAATCCTTGATTGGATTCTCCGTACTTTAATGCGTATATGTGATACAAGTTGACAACACAAGTGACAAGTGACGATTATGTGTTTATGTGGTTAGTTGTGATTAGGATAACGAAACAAGTGTAATACCATAAGAACATGGTGGATACGCCGCTGGTACTTCCTATATATAAGTGTTCTTATTGCATTACTCTTGTAGCGTTATTCGAGTCACTTTAGGATTTGTGTACGACTGATTTCAATGACGAATCGGTATTGACACTAAACAAATCCAAAAGATGGCACTGAAACAGATACCTATATAACTTAAATCCCAAAACCTATACTAAACAGATAACAGACACTGAACATAATCAGATGCATATAAGATATCAAACATATCATAACAGAGACAAGAAACACGTGACAACATATAACAGTATAACAAGTCACGTAATATAGAAGCACCCACGAACCTAAACAGAGGCATACATGGCTGTAGTCCATGCGCCGATATGGTGCGTGTAGACGTACACACATTATTCCATCTCAACAGGAGTTAGAAGTCAGAGCTAAGATCGATCTATTCACCTCTAGGGGTCAGGTGCTACACAAGCACAAACTAGAGACGTCGTGAACTTTAGTTACGCACCGTCACGATGAGTGTCATGTCTTTGACGACCCAACGACAAGTCTAAACATATAATTGCTCGGGTGACAGAGTACAAAGCGTATCTTGAAATAAGTCTAAAGGGAACATGCAATAACGAGTACAAGGTATAAGGTCTATTGCATGCTACAATATATACTAGTCAGATAAAACGAAACTATTGACGAAAACACCTGTACTAAAAAGTAACGGACTTGAAAAAAAATACTATGATGAAAAGAAAACAGAATCCATACCAACGAGTGACGGAAATAAAATCATACTATGATGAAAAGAAAACAGAATCCATATCTTAACTTAGCAAAGTAAGCAACCCAACAAATCAAGTCGTCCTCAAATAATCAAGAACCTATAATCCCGTATTTTATTTTCAAAACAGTTATATGCTAAATCATTTGTCTAATCTACCCGTTGGTTAAATTTTTCCGGCGACCAAGAATCCGTATCTAATCCTTTATTTACAACTTATGTTTTTAATCATGAGTTATCTTTACTTAGGAAACATGTTTCATGAAATCATACAGTTTGCCATCTACTTTAGAAAACCAATTTAATAATACCATCATGTTTCTAAACTTCATATTAATTCTATTTCATACTTAAAATAGTTTAGTTCCCTGCATCATACATGCTTGTATAAAGAAGACAACGATGAAATCAAATTGAACCCACTAAGAACGTGGATCATGATAGTTAATAACTAAAACACATGAGTTGAAAGCTTTAACTTATACACTTACCACCAGATACTTGAATCCATACTTTATGACATTTTTTATTATCGAGTTCTCACTAACTTATACTTGAACCCTGAAGATGGTGATGTATTGTATTATGACCATACAGTTTTCGATTATATTTTCGCGTTCTTGTAACGGAACTTCTTGACGACATAGGTGATGTTCCTAATACACACGTTTTAATTCAGCCTTTCAAACTTGGTTGCATACATGTTCAACTGACTAAACACTCAATTTCATACATAGATTTTTGTGAATCCATTCTTATTCGCATTCGGACAAGCTCGACGACTGTGGAGAAAGTTACAATTGAACCAGAGCACTACGAATTCAACGAACCATTACTTTGCTACATAACTTGCTTTGCGTCAATACCTTCAATATAACACTTCCAATGACTAGCTGTCACACCCCGACCCGCAGCGGAATAAGAGTCGGGGCATAATTGGGTTATCACCAAAGCTCATGATGTTTACTAAAATGTTTCATATTTATTAAATTCAAATTACAACTTAAATATCCAAATCAAAATCCATACGGTTACAAGGAAATGAAACTATGTAAATAATCCAAAGCTTAAACTGATTTATTCTTCTAGGCCTTCCTATGTGTTTCTTGCCTCAACTGGATCACCTGTATCATGTGTAAAACGGGGGATATTTTGGGTCAACAAAAGTTGGCGAGTGAACCTTGATAAAACATTGTTATAAATTTCTTGTTTTATTTAATATTAAAAATTTGTGCAATAATCACATGTGAGCAAACATACATAAGTAAACAAACACAAACCACTTTGAATGAGTATATGATATGAATGATGATGAATGTGAGATCAAGGCTCAATCAAACGGAGCCGATCTTATGAGGCACCTGATGCTCAACCCATCTCCCACGGGGAACTGATGGGCCTAATGAAATGCGTGCACTGAAAATGATAAATCCAAACTACATATAATCCACACAACAATTGATACACATTTGTTTTAGGATATGATGGATGCACAAGTGTTTAAATATAATAAAGAATTAAACGACACATGATACACCCCAAAACATGATTACAACGGGGAATTGATAGAGATTCACTCACAATGGGTGCGTTCTTTGATGCTGATGAAAGCGCACGAATTTATGATTTGATTGACGAGGAAGAACTAACCTAGATAATAACAAAATGATTTGATAAATAAATAAATTTTGGTTGAGATTAATGTTTTTAATTAGTGTTCTTAAATGGGATTTTTAGAATTATTTTTGTGAGTTTAAGGAAGTTTTCTAACCTTAATAATCTTTTTTTAAGTATTTTTAAATAATTTTCTAATTAAATAAATAACTAAAAGAAATAAATAAAATAAAAAAATTTGACTTTTGACCGTTGACCCCGTTGACCGTTGAACCGGTCGGACTGTGTTTAATTATGCGCTGAGTGAGGTTCGAACTCGGGACCTCTCGTATACGTGCACGCAGCTCTACCAACTGAGCTACGTGTCTAACCCGAAATATTCTTTGTTTTAATTATATTTATATACTAATTAATTTTAAACTTATTTGGTTTTTTTACAAATGGTTTATATAGCCGAACCGGTTGCAGGGACCCGGAGTCGAACTCGGGTCCTTCGGTTCGAGTGCGCACAGCCCAACCAGTTGGGCTGTGTGTCAAATCTGTTTAACTTATGGATTATATTATTCTTATAAACAACCTGTGACTTGTTCTGATTCAGTTCTAAAAATGTTGGTTTTAATTCTGAAAGTGGGTACGTGTGCGATTCGAACTCGGGACGTGTGTATTGTTTGTGCACACAGTCCACCGCTGGACTGTGTGTCTAACCCGTTCGAATATCGTTTTTAATTATACTTATACACATGTTTTAACTTCATCTTCTTCACTTATCGACTTACCGAACAGTGAAACCGACTGTTTGTTTAATTGACCAACTACGCTTATGATTGATTGAATTGAAGTAAAAAAAAAGGAATTAAGGAATAAGATGTACCAATCACATAGTGTCTTCTTCAGATTTTCCGGCAAAATTCGTCGGCTCCGATTTGTGACTCTCAGCTGAGTATATTGTTTAACAGTTTAGATCCTTGGGTTGAACGATTAAAGTATGAATTAAGAGATAGCAGAGAAGTTTAGACAAATATACCGGTCGAGGAATGAATACGGTTTTCTAACGATCGATTCCGGCGAAGTTCCGACGAAATTGAAATTCTCCGGCGACGAGCTTAAGCTTCGAAAAAGTTCATGGTTCTGAGCGAAAGGATTTCCAGAAGATTGAGTGGGTATTTATAGTGAAGAACTGGATGACTTGTGTCCGATTTTGAGTCTTGATTCGTGTTTGAATATTTCCGTCGGTTATGACGGAAATTGATTGTCGGCAACGGTTATAACCGACGTCGACATCAATTTGTGCGGTTTAGTCAAAACGGATTTGGCCAAAATCGCGGATTGCCGGATTTTCCGGTGACGACTAGTCTGGGCGTGCTGTTTACTGGATTTGACTTTCTAGTTTTATTATATTGTTATTTGTTTCCTTGATTATCACAACAGCAGTTTGTGGCGGAGTGGCGTGTTGTGTGTTTGGGTTTGTGGGTGACCCGGGTTCGAAACCCGGCGTCCCCATTTAATTTTTTTCTCACTATTTATTATTATTAATAAATTATGGTTTTTAAATTCTAAATATATTTATTAATTATGTATCGTTTAAAATTAATTTGAGCAATAAATACGCAACGAAAAATTATAACTGGATATTTGATTAATAACGAAGCGGGTTTTGAAAACCCGTTGTTCGACGAATGTTACAGTATCCCCTACTTTTAGAAATTTCGTCCCGAAATTTAAGTAGTAGTGGTAACAGAAAAAAGATGTGGGTATTTCTCGCGCATTGAGTCTTCACGTTCCCAAGTAAACTCAGGTCCTCGTTTTGACTCCCAACGTACCCTGACAATTGGAATACGACTTCGTCTTAAACGCTTCTCTCCGAAGTCCATGATTTCTACTGGTCTTTCAATGAAGTGCATAGATTCATCGATCTGAATGTCTTCTAGAGGAATATGGAGGTTTTCATCAGCGAGGCACTTCTTCAAGTTTGATACGTGGAATGTGGGATGAATTTTGTTGAGCTCTTCTGGTAGGTCAAGCTTGTATGCTACAGGACCTACTCTTTCGAGTATCTTGAAAGGTCCTACATAGCGTGGTGCTAGCTTGCCCTTCTGGCCAAAACGAACCACTCCCTTCCACGGTGATACTTTTAAAAGTACTTGATCACCAATGTCAAACTCCAAGGGCTTTCGTCGTTTGTCTGCATAACTCTTTTGACGACTTTGAGCCGCTAGAAGATTGTTTCGAATTTGAATGACCTTGTCGGTTGTTTCTTGAATTAATTCTGGACCGGTGATTTGTGATTCCCAATTTCGTGCCAACATACTGGAGATCGGCACTTACGACCATATAAAACTTCGAAAGGAGCCATGCCGATACTTGAATGATAGCAATTGTTGTACGAAAATTCAACTAATGGTAGATGAGCGTCCCAATTCCCTTTGAAGTCTATGACACATGCTCGAAGCATGTCTTCAAGAGTTTGGATGGTGCGTTCAGATTGTCCATCAGTTTGAGGATGAAAAGCGGTACTGAGGTCTAATCGTGTACCTAAGGCGGTTTGTACGGCTCGCCATGTTCGTGAAGTGAAACGACCATCACGGTCTGAAATGATGCTCAAAGGTACACCATGACGGCTTAACGATCTCGCTGATGTATATACGAGCTAACTTTTCTTTTTTGAAGTCCTCGCGAATCGGTATGAAGTGAGCTGATTTTGTAAGACGATCAATGATTACCCATATGGTGTCATACCCACTGGAGGTGCGAGGTAACCCGGTAATGAAGTCCATGGTTATGTTTTCCCACTTCCATACAGGTATTTCAGGTTGGATTAGGAGTCCTGAAGGTCTTTGATGTTCAGCTTTTACTTTGGAACAGGTAAGGCACTTGGAAACAAAAACAGCGATATCCTTTTTCATGCCAGGCCACCAGTAGGTGTACCGTAGGTCTTGATACATCTTGTCGGCTCCTGGGTGTACAGAGTACCGTATTTTGTGAGCCTCATTCATAAGGAAATCACGAAGGTTATCACGATCGGGAATCCATATGCGATTTAAATAGTATAGAATACCGTCGGATTTGGTTTCGATTTTGAGTTCCGCTCCACATGACACCTCATCGCGTACGTCGTTTTCTGTTACAGAAACATATTGAGCTGCTCGGATTCGATCTTTGATGTCGGTTATAATTTGCGAACATAGAAGACGAATGGAGTTCGCATAACCTTTTCGACTGAGCGCATCAGCCACCACGTCTGCCTTGCCAGGATGATACCGAATTTCACAGTCGTAGTCATTGAGGAGTTCGACCCATCTTCGTTGCCTCATATTCAACTCCTTTTGGTTGAAAATATGTTGGAGACTTTTGTGGTCAGTGTATATTTCACACTTGGTACCATAAAGGTAATGTCTCCATATCTTGAGAGCGAACACAACGGCTCCAAGTTCCAGGTCGTGGGTGGTGTAATTCTTCTCGTGAACCTTGAGTTGCCTAGGGCATAGGCTATCACTTTTCCTCTTTGCATCAATACACAGCCTAGCCCTTGCCCTGATGCATCGCAATGTACCACAAAGTCATCGCAACCCTCAGGGAGTGTGAGGATAGGTGCGTCACAAAGTTTTTGCTTTAGAGTTTGGAAAGCCTCCTCTTGCTTAGGTCCCCATATGAAGGGTTTTCCTTTATGAGTCAAAGCCGTGAGTGGTACAGCAATACGGGAAAAATTGGCAATGAAGCGGCGATAGTAACCAGCCAAACTGAGAAATGACCTTACTTCAGTAGGGGTACGTGGCGCTTGCCATTCCTGTACTGCCTTGATTTTTGAGGGATCAACATGTATTCCCTTGTCATTAACGACATGTCCAAGGAATTGTACTTCTCTTAATCAGAATTCGCATTTTGAGAACTTAGCGTAGAGCTTTTCAGTCCTTAAGAGTGCAAGGATGAGTCGAAGGTGTCGTTCATGATCGGATTTAGACTTGGAGTAGATAAGGATGTCGTCGATGAAGACTATGACAAAACGGTCGAGGTAGGGTTTGCATACCCTATTCATTAGATCCATGAAGACAGCGGGGGCGTTGGTTAAACCGAATGGCATGACCATGAATTCGTAATGACCAAAACGAGTCCGGAAGGCGGTCTTTGGGACGTCTTCTTCATGTACTCTGAGTTGATGATAACCAGAACGAAGGTCGATTTTTGAAAAGCAGGTGGCGCCTTGAAGTTGGTCTAGGAGGTCATCGATGCGAGGTAGTGGGTAGCGATTCTTAACCGTTAACTTGTTGAGTTCTCTGTAGTCGATACACATGCGAAACGTTCCTTCTTTCTTCTTCACAAAAAGAACAGGTGCACCCCAAGGCGAGGAGCTAGGACGTATGAATCCTTTGTCAGTCAGTTCTTGCAGTTGACTGGCCAGCTCTTGCATTTCGGATGGGGCTAGCCTATAAGGAGATTTTGTGACTGGTGTTAGCGCCAGGTACAAGATCGATGCGGAATTCGACTTCTCTCACAGGAGGGAGTCCTGAGATGTCGTCGGGAAAGACTTGTGGGAATTCCTTCACCACTGGTATATCTTCGAGTTTCTTCTCCTTGTTTCCTTTTTGACGACGTGAGTTAGGAATGCGACATAGTTCTTGCGGAGATATTTTCGGGCTTGAAGGCAGGACATTAATTTGAGTCCGTTCGAAGGGGTTTCTCCAAAGATACGTAGGGTCTGACCGTCTGCAAGAGGAATGCGAATGAACTTTTCACGGCATACTACTTCAGCGTGATGCTGGCTGAGCCAGTCCATACCGATTATAATATCGAAACTTCCCAACTTCATAGGAATGAGGTCAACTGGAAAATTGTGATCGTTTAGAGTGAGGGTACAATTTCGTATAATAGAATTTAATGAAACGGGCTTTCCGTCAGCAACTTCCACCGTTAGAGATTCCATGAGACTATCACGAGTTTGGTTGAGGTAGGTTCAAATTCTAAGGACACAAAACTCTTATCCGCGCCAGTATCGAATAACATGGATGCATAACTACCATTGATGAGAAACGTACCGTTAACCACGTTGTTGTCAGCCCTAGCTTGGTTGGCATTGATGTTGAAAGCTCTTCCTCTGGCAGGTGGAGGAGCTTGGTTAGCTTGGTTTACTAGGTTCGCTTGGGCTTGAGCATGGATGATGTTCACTAAGCGTGGACAAGTGTTTCTGAAGTGGTTTGGGTCTCCACAGTTGTAACAAGCTCGCATGGGTTGCATCATGGGGTAGTTGGGTTGGTAGTAAGTTTGGGCTATGTGTGGGCAGATGGTAGAAGTGAGGGTTGTTGGGCTTGACCCACTATCTAATAGTGGGTTTGGGTTGGGGGTTGATTGCGGTTCATTCGTTGAAGTGTGCGACAAGTTTGTATGGTGTGACCCGCACGGCCACAGCTGGTGCAATGTTGGCAAGGAGTTTCGGGAGGGTGATGGTACTGACAACGGTTGCATTTTGGGTGTGGGCCGGTGTATGGCTTTTTAAATGGTGCAGCTGAGGGAGCAATTTGGGTGATTGGTGCAACGGTGATAGGAGGGTTGGTTTGAGTGACAGCAAAATTCTTGCCATTACGTTTCCTCTTACCAGCAAACCTTGAGGATGAGATTGAGTGGTTTGTAGTTGAGGTCTCTATGGGTGCTTTCTTCTTTTCATCCTTGAATTTGCCGTTTCGGATGCGATTCTCAGTGAGTTCGGTAGATAGTTCCATTGCGGCTTCAAGTGTTGCAGACGAAGTGCTTAGAATCGAGTCTTGAATTTTCGAGGGAAGACCTCGAATATAGTGTTCAACCAAGCGGTACACGGGGGTGAACAGATTAGGGATCATCTGATTTAGCTCGAGGAATCTTTTGTTATAGGAAGTGTGATCTCCTTCCTTTTGTTTTAACGCATGGAATTCATCTTCCAACTTTTTGATTTCGCTTCTTGGACAGAAGCGTCTGGTCATGGGTTCCCTTAACTCTTCCCATGTTAAGGCCATGGCATCTTCAACTCCTCTTTACCCTTTTCTGTGTTCCACCAGGTAAGGGCTACCCCAAACAGTCTTCCTGTTGCATAACGTACCTTGCGATCCTCGGGACAATCGCAATTGAGGAAAGTGCTCTCCATCTCTTCAAACCAGTGAAGGAGAGCAGTAACACCTTCGGTCCCTTCATACTTTGGGGGATCGCAAGATTTGAAGTGTTTGTAGGAGCACTTTTTGGAGTGAGGGTTGGCGACGCTCTGGTCTTCTTGATTGGGAGGGTTGATGGGATTTGCGGTGAGAGCTTGTTGAACTTGAATCACGATGTCAGGAAGCACTGCGGCCATTTGTTTAGCAATTTGAGTGGCCAAGCGTTCATTGGATCTTCCTGACTTTCTACCTCCATGTAGTTGCCTAGCCGACATCTACAGGAACATACGTTGGAAGATTGTAAGTTTAAGAAGTTTTTAGGTGTCATGTGTCATTAAAAGAATAAAAATAACATAACTATCAATAATGCAACTACATCCATAGGATGTCTTGGGTTTGCTCATGTTTGGGCCTCCAATGTCCCCCTTACCATCGCCTGTATAGTCATGTGGGCCCCCATGACTATTGGGCTTAGTAGGATTCACATTGGTGTTGGCGGATTAACACTCGCATCACCCAATGAAAACCGTGAAATATGATTGCGAGATGTATGGTAGGAGGGTGTCCAGTTGTGGACACAATGACAACTCAAAGTGGGGTTAACTCACACAACGTTTGGTATAGCATGCTTTGGCCTAATAGGTCCTTCGTACTCTCATCGTTAGTCCCCAGGTAGGCAAACTGGTCCTTTATTTGGATTTATACGAATGCCAAGCCTAGATAGGACGTTCTGACTACCGGTACTCGTACCCTTCCAGTTACTACATGCCCGTCATGAGAACTCACTTTGATGTGATTTGAAAATACAAAAATCATTGCAAAAATCATGGGAATTGTGACGTGTGTGCTCTCATGGATATGATATGTTATGAGGATATGATTTATGATGAGCATTGTATAATAACATATATTTGTGAGCATGCTTGCATAACATTGAGTTTAACAATAAACATAAAGCATATAAACATCATGAATTTTGTATGTAGCGCAAAAACAATTTAAAATTTTAATCAACTATAGTGTAGGCTCTAAGGGTCTAATAACCTATCCTATATCCCTATAGTCATGGCTTTGATACCAATCTATCACACCCCGACCCGCAGCGGAATAAGAGTCGGGGCATAATTGGGTTATCACCAAAGCTCATGATGTTTACTAAAATGTTTCATATTTATTAAATTCAAATTACAACTTAAATATCCAAATCAAAATCCATACGATTACAAGGAAATGAAACTATGTAAATAATCCAAAGCTTAAACTGATTTATTCTTCTAGGCCTTCCTATATGTTTCTTGCCTCAACTGGATCACCTGTATCATGTGTAAAACGGGGGATATTTTGGGTCAACAAAAGTTGGCGAGTGAACCTTGATAAAACATTGTTATTAATTTCTTGTTTTATTTAATATTAAAAATTTGTGCAATAATCATATGTGAGCAAACATACATAAGTAAACAAACACAAACCACTTTGAATGAGTATATGATATGAATGATGATGAATGTGAGATCAAGGCTCAATCAAACGGAGCCGATCTTATGAGGCACCTGATGCTCAACCCGTCTCCCACGGGGAACTGATGGGCCTAATGAAATGCTGCACTGAAAATGATAAATCCAAACTACATATAATCCACACAACAATTGATACACATTTGATACACATTTGTTCACGGATATGATGGATGCACAAGTGTTTAAATATAATAAAGAATTAAACGACACATGATACACCCCAAAACATGATTAAAACGGCGAATTGATAGAGATTCACTCACAATGGGTGTGTTCTTTGATGCTGATGAAAGCGCACGAATTTATGATTTGATTGACAAGGAAGAACTAACCTAGATAATAACAAAATGATTTGATAAATAAATAAATTTTGGTTGAGATTAATGTTTTTAATTAGTGTTCTTAAATGGGATTTTTAGAATTATTTTTGTGAGTTTAAGGAAGTTTTCTAACCTTAATAATCTTTTTTAAGTATTTTTAAATAATTTTCTAATTAAATAAATAACTAAAAGAAATAAATAAAATAAAAAAATTTGACTTTTGACCGTTGACCCCGTTGACCGTTGACCGTTGAGTCGGACTGTGTTTAATTATGCGCTGAGTGAGGTTCGAACTCGGGACCTCTCGTATACGTGCACGCAGCTCTACCAACTGAGCTACGTGTCTAACCCGAAATATTCTTTGTTTTAATTATATTTATATACTAATTAATTTTAAACTTATTTGGTTTTATTAAAAATGGTTTATATTGCCGAACCGGTTGCAGGGACTCGGAGTCGAACTCGGGTCCTTCGGTTCGAGTGCGCACAGCCCAACCAGTTGGGCTGTGTGTCAAATCTGTTTAACTTATAGATTATATTATTCTTATAAACAACCTGTGACTTGTTCTGATTCAGTTCTAAAAATGTTGGTTTTAATTCTGAAAGTCGGTACGTGTGCGATTCGAACTCGGGACGTGTGTATTGTTTGTGCACACAGTCCACCGCTGGACTGTGTGTCTAACCCGTTCGAATATCCGTTTTTAATTATACTTATACACATGTTTTAACTTTATCTTCTTCACTTATCGACTTACCGAACAGTGAAACCGACTGTTTGTTTAATTGACCAACTACGCTTATGATTGATTGAATTGAAGTAAAAAAAAGGAATTAAGGAATAAGATATACCAATCACAGAGTGTCTTCTTCAGATTTTCCGGCAAAATTCGTCGGCTCCGATTTGTGACTCTCAGCTGAGTATATTGTTTAACAGTTTAGATCCTTGGGTTGAACGATTAGAGTATGAATTAAGAGATAGTAGAGAAGTTTAGACAGATATACCGTCGAGGAATGAATACGGTTTTTTGATGATCAATTCCGGCGAAGTTCCGGCGAAATTGAAATTCTCCGGCGACGAGCTAAAGCTTCGAAAAAGTTCACGGTTCTGAGCGAAAGGATTTCCAGAAGATTGAGTGGGTATTTATAGTGAAGAACTGGATGAATTGTGTCCGATTTTGAGTCTTTATTCGTGTTTGAAGATTTCCGTTGGTTATGACGGAAATTGATTGTCGGCAACGGTTATAACCGACGTCGACATCAATTTGTGCGGTTTAGTCAAAACGGATTTGGCCAAAATCACGGATTGCCGGATTTTCCGGTGACGACTAGTCTGGGCGCGCTGATTACTGGATTTGACTTTCTAGTTTTATTATATATGTTATTTGTTTCCTGATTATCACAACAGCAGTGTGTGGCGGAGTGGTGTGTTGTGTGTTTGGGTTTGTGGGTGACCCGGGTTCGAAACCCGGCGTCCCCATTTTATTTTTTTCTCACTATGTATTTTATTTATAAATTATGGTTTTTAAATTCTAATATATTTATTAATTATGTATCGTTTAAAATGAATTTGAGCAATAAATACGCAACGAAAAATTATAACTGGATATTTGATTAATAAACGAAGCGTGTTTTGAAAACCCGTTTTTTCGACGAATGTTACACTAGCAGTGTCATTTTATTTCTATTTATACCACTTGTGTGCGACCAACTACATCCACATCATCAGATTTACTGTCTCACTTGTGACACCTGAGACATTATAATCATTTTACAGATTCAAAACGAGTTTTTTCAAAAACAAATTCATTATCCAGTCCTTGATCGATTTCAAATTCCTATACAGCTTCTATAAGCGAAACCGTAAACCGGTACGCCAACGAAGGCCGTTTAACATGACGTATACTCCGAGACAATGACACAAGCTTAACACACCCTAAATAACCTTTTCATAACTTAGAAATAAGTTTTGGAGGGTTTGATGTGTCAAAAACAAGCTTATTTGATCACAGGGACTAATTACGACAAACTGCGAAACTCTGCCAACTCTCGTAGCGACGCACACTCCGGAATAAGAAAACAATCCTAACATACCTTAAATATCCTTTACATAACTTAGAAATAAGTTTTGAGGGCTTCGGTATGGCAAAATCACACTTTTGTAACTTCAGGGGCTTTTTTGAAATTTTGCGAAACTATGCCTTTATGCGTAAATCGCTATCCGAAACATATACGGGCATCCAAAATTTTTGTAATCATTTAAATATCATATTTTAGTGATTTGAATGCAAAAATGCCATTCGTTACGCATTTACGGTCATACACGCGTTCGTTACGCTTTTCGTCGTTATTAACCGAAAACCGCGACCGTACGATCAAAAGAACTGACCTTTGGAACATTTTTGGACATATTTCAAGTTACCTAACTTTATTGTCCTTATAAGCTTAAAAATTGGTTGACAGGTGTTAATAGTGCCAAAACGCGTCGAAAACAAATTTAGAGGCTGCAAGGACCAATTCTGCCAATTCTGAAATTCTGACCTTCTGGCGGGGCGCGAGTCCCTAAGCCTAAACGACTGGCAGCCCACGAGAAGCTATCAGACACAGAAAAATTAAAATAGCAAATAGCTGGCAGTAGCTATTCAATTGAAGACATTAAGCACACGAATTTTGCCACTTCTCTTCTGCTTTGGACACATAATGAGACACTAATCCATGCCTAACACCTTGCCCAACACTTGTTATGATTTGGTGATCTTTGGATCATTATAAATACCAAACTCCTGTCCATTCTTGAACTCTTTAATCACCTGCATACTCAAATCAGCTATAGATCCGAATTGTAACCACCTGGGAGCTTTCTCTGGTGATCTTTGATCAATCCTTTGTGTTTGTAAGTGTTCCTTCATGTCTTGTTAAATTACTATAGCTTACATGAACTAAAAATCAAACAGTTTGACTTTCTGTTTGTCTTTTAGTTTTGATCATGAATTGATCAAGATATAGCTCAATTGAAACTTGCAATATGATGGTAATCAAGGTGGTTATGAGCCCTAAAAATCATGCCTACTGATTCCCACCATTTCTTGTTATTTTGACAAGTCAAAGTTTCGGTCAAAATGCGATTTTTGCGCATTTGCAACGGATCTGTTTTCGGGTATTAAAACAGATTGTTTTGATGCCAAAATACTTTTATAAACTTATTTAGACATGTCGCAACATCAAATTATTTGCCTTTGTTAAAATGCCTATTTAGAGTCAAAAAGCCTAGCGGTTTGACCACCGCTTTGACTTTCAAATCTGACCCATTTGGTCAACTTTAGGATCCGAACAAAACCATTATTATGACCATAATATCATAGGGAATAACTCTCTAAGGTTATACCTTATGGTCATACCATTTGGATAGTCAAATGACAAGCCGACTATGTATTCTTTAAAATGCCGAAAATGCCCTTTTACACATAAATTAGTTTTAAACATATACGAACATTATTTTGACATCTAAACTGATTTCACAACTTAAATAAACTGGTTTGACATATTTAGACTTGTTATAGGACATATTTTACCATCCGAACCCCTAGTTACGTTTATGACCTGTTAAAGTGGAGTAAACCACTATAGCGAGCCGTATCAAGCCAAAACCTTTTGAAATGCTTCAAATCAGAATGTTAGGTAATATGAACCATATTATACAAGATCCCATTCTTGTTTGGTTTATATCCTTCATTCTATCTGATTTCTCGTTTTCAAGTTTCGACACTAACATTATATTTATCCGATACACTAGGAACCATTTCAAGACTTGAACTCTTGATCCTTTGAGCTTTGTTATATCATTTGAACAAGATCTACACGCTATCCCAGGCGAGTACATTACTACCCTCTTTTATGTTTTCCAAATGCTTTTGGGGTGATTCATATGTGTAATCAATTTTTCTTAAATGTATGGCATGTATATGTTTACTAAGTGCTTTTTGTGTGTTATTTCCGATTATGCAACATGACGATTGATGGTACGATATTTAAAGAGGTCTTTTAGGGCCTATATCCTTGTAAAATCTTTCTATCTTCATAATTAGATTCTCAAAGGATGTCTGAAGTACGCTCTTAAATCTTTCTATCTTTATAGTAAGATTTCTAAGAAGTACTTTACGAGGAACAATGAACGATGAACGATGAACAATGAATGATGAACGATGAACAATGAACCATGAACGATGAACAATGAACGATGAACAATGAACGATGAATAATTGGTTTATAAGTAGAATTGTTGGTGATTTAGATATCAAAACTAGAGTAATATAATAAGAACATGGTGGATACGCTGCTGCTACTTCCTATATATAAGTGTGCTTATTGTATTACCCTTCGTAGCCTTATCCAAATCACCATTAGGATTATGATTTTATGATACAAGTTGAAAGACAATGTGACAAGGCTTATTTCCTATTACATCTACCTATCTTCATAGTTAGATATGTGTGGAATGTTTAAGGTACTAATTGGTAGTCCTTGATTGGATTCTCCGTACTTTAATGCGTATATGTGATACAAGTTGACAAGACATGTGAAAGTGACGATTATGTGTTTATGTGGTTAGTTGTGATTAGGATAACGAAACAAGTGTAATACTATAAGAACATGGTGGATACGCCGCTGGTACTTCCTATATATAATGTGTTCTTATTGCATTACTCTTGTAGCGTTATTCGAGTCACTTTAGGATTTGTATACGACTGATTTCAATGATGAATCGGTATTGACACTAAACAAATCCAAAAGATGGCACTGAAACAGATACTTATATAACTTAAATCCCAAAACTTATACTAAACAGATAACAGACACTGAACAAAATGTTTCTCAATCTAAATATCTTAAACAATTTATTCCTCTCAAGCTTTTATCAAAAAGGTTTCTCAAAAATGTTTCCTCAAACGCACTCAACAAAATGTTTCTCAATCTAATTATCTTAAACAATTTATCAAAAGGTTTATCGAAACACTTTCTCAAAAAGTTTCTGTCAAGAATATTTCTCGACTCATTTATCTCAAACAAATTATCAAAAAAAGGATTTCTCAAAATGTTTTACTCTCAAACTTTTTTCGTCGAAATCTTGGGTTTATTAATGTGAACTCATGCAATCTGGAAGGGTGAACGCCTGTACCCCGAGTTTGCTGTCTAAGGCTAGAGTGTTTGTACAAATCCGCATTATCGGACCAGTCACTCCTACCTGGGAATTCTTAGGGTGAGTGTTCACTTATCGGCTAAAGCATGACTTCTCAAAACATTATGAAAACCCATCTACCTTGATCAGTCGAATGATTTACTACTACCTGTATGACAATACTCCGACATGTTACCTTCGGTAATATGTTACGACAATATTCAACACACACGAAACAAATTTCATTTTCATCTCACGAAACTTTACAATCCTACTCTATTTTCCAATACAAGTTTTGACCTTCAAAATTTTCAAAATTTTTATCATTTGGATGAGATTTTTCAAATAAAATCCACAAAAGTTTCTTTATTTTAAAAATACTCAACTAAAAATATATTGAAAATTTTTATCTTAAAAATAATAAAATTTTAAATAGTAAAGAATTTATAACACAAACCATTAATTTGGTTTGTATTTTCTTATCCGAAAATATAACAAAAGTTTATTTTCAATCAATTTTCAATACAAAATTACAACACTAATTTTCCCAAGGACAAGAACACGATCTTTTAAACAAATGCTAAATCCAAATTTTCAATTTACTATGGTGTTTTAAACTTATAACAATCCTACGAAATCTCACCTAATTTGTTTTTACTGTAGCTATTTCAGCAAGATGTCTCGTCACCATGGCGCTACTTGGTACGCTGAAATGGCAGCAATGATCGCCCAGAATTTGGCTGTTGTACTCCCAGACATTGTGACCCAAGTTAATCAAAAAACAACAACAACAATTTTCCTACGCCATGTAACTACAAACAATTTAACCCGGCCGAACCACTCAAGTTTAATGGGTCTGAAGGAGCAATTGGGCTCCTACAATGGTTTGAGAAGATAGAAAGCACATTCCGCCATGTTCAGTGTACTAGTAAGTGCAAATAGAGTTTGCCTCAAGTGTTTTCCAAAAGAGAGCACTCACTTGGTGGAACGGAATCATGAGGGACAGAGGTGCAGAAGTAGCTGTGGCACAAACATGGGAAGAATTCAGGAATCTTATGATGAAAGAATTCTACCCACGACACGAAATAAGGGCACTCGAAAACGAATTTTACTATCTCAAAAGGATTGTGGGGAAAACCATGCCTACACTGACCGGTTTGAACAATTGAGCTTACTCTGCCCCACTATGGTCACCACCATTGATGGCATACCTGACCCAATCCAAGATATTGTCACTGGCAGCAGACCTGTGACATTTAGGGAGGCTAAAGAATTAGCTGCCACCCTAACCAACTCCCAGGTCAGGAAAGGGAAACTTTTTCGAAACGGAGACAAGGAACGAGCTACGCAATAAACAACGGGTTAATCTTCAAGAAATTCTAAGAAGCGCAAGACTTCGAGGAATTATGCAATCCCTGCGCCAATCCCACTCAACTCCATACCCGTTAGGGGGTTTTATCGTGGGAAACATCCTCGGTGCAATCGTTGCAACTATCACCACCTAGCAAATTCTCCATGCCGCCAGTGTACAATCTGTGGTCTTTTTTGCCATCTATTTGTGACCTGTCGCATTCGAAATCAAGCTACCGCTACTCAGACACGACCTCGATATCCAGCTGGAGCATGTTTCAATTGCGGTGATTTAAATCATTTCAAGCGAAACTGCCCGAGGCTTGCAAATGCTAACGGACAAATGTACAATGTCAATGAGGTTCAAGCTGACGATCAAGCACTCATGATCATTTGAACCTTTACTTTTGCTTATGTTATCTAGAAACTATCAACGATATTTCAACTGTGTTTGTAATGACAATATGAATATCAAGAAGTTTCCTTCATTTATTTGCGTTCCAGTTACAAATTTCAATATGATTACACTATGTGAAATTTACAACTACATACCCACTTTGAGGATTCTGTTCTTATTATTAGGAACTAAATCTAGCAAGAATAGCATATTATGATTTGCACACTAGTGCATCCGTACAATCGCTGCAAAACAAACACTACGAATACTATGTGCCTATTACTTCTACTTTTGTTTTCATGACGGTACATATATGGTTTGGTTACCTATTATGTATAGTACATGAATACGATGTTGCTTCGCATGTTGACTTAGCATACGATTTACAAATACATATTCGTTTAGTATATGATACATACTACCAGTTCGGTTAGTGTCAAACATATATTAATATTTATACTAGAATGAAATACCTGCTACTAATTTTGTGGTATGCATAACAAGTAGTGTCATCATTTCTAGTATGAAACACGCCCAAATTCAATAATTACTATGTTGTGACGATGTATGTTTGATGTCAATGTTGTGTTTTGACGATGATTATCTGGTTTAGTTATTGTTTCGACCTTATTATATGTTTCCCTTACTTAACAAGAGGAGCTATGTGGACCATGTGACAAAACGCGTAATTATTGGTGCACACTTAATTACGAGTATCGACACATGAGAATCATAGTAAGATTTGTTAAGATGGTGGCATAAAATCTAGAGTGATTAGGTAATGGGAAGGGCATGACGCAATAAGACTACGGTGGATACGCCGATGCTACTTCCTATATATAAGTGTTCTTATTATGTTATTCTTCGGAACGTTACCAGGATCACTTGAAGGTTTTATGTTATCTTGGACCATTATGTGATTATGTGACTATTTGTTATTTGGTTATTGAATGCAATGGACGATTGACGAGTTCATTCATTAACTCTATTCGAGCCGACCGGGAGTATATTATGGTGTTAAAGGTGACGATCTTGATGCCATAGGTATGTTGACCCGTCTCCTATGCATGAGATGCTCATGGTACATGGGATGTACCTTGTGGGACGTTAGAATCCATGTACGTATGGCCAGGCTTGAATGTACACCCCTTTTTGTTGCAAGGATTTACACTAAAGACTTAGTATAACATAATGCCGTTTTTACACAATCGATGACGCCTTAAAGATTCAAAAGTTCTAAAGGTTCCGAATACCTTGAGATATTTTCAATCTCCACGGTCTCCTTCAAATAAATTTAAGGACAAAATTTCCTAAACTAGGGGAGACTGTGACACCTGAGACATTTTAATCATTTTACAGATTCAAAACGAGTTTATTTCAAAAACAAATTCACATATTCAGTCCTTGATCGATTTCAAATTCCTATACAGCTTCTATAAGCGAAACCGTAAACCGGACGCCAACGAAGGCCGTTTAACACGACGTATACTCCGAGACAATGAAACAAGCTTAACACACCCTAAATAACCTTTTCATAACTTAGAAATAAGTTTTGGAGGGTTTGACGTGTCAAAAACAAGCTTATTTGATCACATGGACTAATTACGACAAACTGCAAAAGTCTGCGATTCTCGCAGTGACGCACACTCCGAAACAAGAACACAAGCCTAACATACCTTAAATATCCTTCACATAACTTAGAAATAAGTTTTGAGGGCTTTGGTATGGCAAAATCACACTTTTGTAACTTCAGGGGCTATTTTGCAAATTTTACGAAACTATGCCTTTATGTGTAAATCGCTATCCGAAACATGTACGGACATCCAAAAATTTTTGTAATCATTGAATATCATATTTTAGTGATTTGAATGAAAAAATGCCATTCGTTACGCATTTACGGTCATACACGCGTTCGTTACGCTTTTCGTCGTTATTAACCGAAAACCGCGACCGTACGATCAAAAGAACTGACCTTTGGAACATTTTTGGACATACTTCAAGTTCCCTATACTTTATTGTCCTTATAAAGCTTAAAAATTGGGTTGATAGGTGTTAATAGTGCCAAAACGCGTCGAAAAACAAGTTTAGAGGCTGCAGGGACCATTTCTGCCAATTCTGAAATTCTGACCTTCTGCGGGGCGGGAGTCCCTAAGCCTAAACGACTGGTAGCCCGCGAGAAGCTATCAGACACAGAAAATTTAAAATAGCAAATAGCTGGCAACAGCTGTTCAATTGAGGACACTAAGCACAGGGAATTTTGCTACTTCTCTTCTGCTTTGGACACATAATGGGACACTAATCCATGCCTAAACACCTTTCCCAACACTTGTCATGATTTGGTGAACTTTGGATCATTATAAATACCAAACTCATGTCCATTCTTGAACTCTTTAATCACCTTCATGCTCAAATCAGCTATAGATTTCCGAATTGCAACCACCTTGGAGCTTTCTCTGGTATCTTTGATCAATCCGTTGTGTTTGTAAGTGTTCCTTCATGTCTTGTTCAATTATTATAGCTTACATGAACTAAAAATCAAACAGTTTGACTTTCTGTTTGAAATTTAGTTTTGATCATGAATTAATCAAGATATAGCTCAATTGAAACTTGCAATATGATGGTAATCAAGGTGGTTATGATCCCTAAAAATCATGCTTACTGATTCCCACCATTTCTTGTTATTTTGACAAGTCAAAGTTTCGGTCAAAATGCGATTTTTACGCATTTGCAACGGATATGTTTTCGGGTATAAAAACAGGTTGTTTTGATGCCAAAATACTTTTATAAACTTATTTAGACATGTCGCAACATGTCAAATTATTCGCCTTTGTTAAAATGCCTATTTAGAGTCAAAAAGCCTAGCGGTTTGAGCACCGCTTTGACTTTCAAATCTGACCCATTTGGTCAACTTTAGGATCTGACCAAAACCATTATTATGACCATAATATCATAGGGAATAAGTCTCTGAGATTATACCTTATGGTCATACCTTTTGGATAGTCAAATGACAAGTCGACTATGTATTCTTTAAAATGCCGAAAATGCCCTTTTACACATAAATTAGTTTTAAACATATACAAACATTATTTTTATATCTAAACTGATTTCACAACTTAAATAAACTGGTTTTGACATATTAGACTTGTTACAGGACATATTTTACCATCCGAACCCCTAGTTACGTTTATGACCCGTTAAAGTGGCGTAAACCACTATAACGAGCCGTATCAACCTAAAACCTTTTGAAATGCTTCCAATCAGAATGTTAGATAATATGAACCATATTATACTAGATCCAACTCTTGTTTGGTTTATATCCTTCATTCTATCCGATTTCTCATTTTCAAGTTTCGACACTAACATTATATTTAACCGATACACTATGAACCACTTCAACACTTGAACTCTTGATCCTTTGAGCTTTGTTATATCATTTGAACAAGATCTATACGCTATCCCAGGCGAGTACATTACTACCCTCTTTTATGTTTTCCAAATGCTTTTGTGGTGATTCATATATGTAATCAATTTTTATTAAATTTATGGCATGTATATGTTTACTAAGTGCTTTTTGTGTGTTATTTCTGATTATGCAACATCACGATTGATGGTATGAAATTTAAAGAGGTCTTTTAGGGCCAATATCCTTGTAAAATCTTTCTATCTTCATAGTTAGATTCTCAAAGGATGTCTGAAGTATGCTCTTAAATATTTCTATCTTTATAGTAAGATTTCTAAGAAGTACTTTACGAGGAACAATGAATGATGAACGATGATGAACGATGAACAATGAACGACGAACGATGAACAATGAACGATGAACGATGAACAATGAACAATGAACAATGAACGATGAACAATGAACGATGAACAATGAACGATGAACAATTGGTTTATGTGTAGAATTGTTGGTGATTTAGATCACGAAACTAGAGTAATATAATAAGAACATGGTGGATACGCCACTGGTACTTCCTATATATAAGTGTGCTTATTGTATTACCCTTCATAGCCTTATCCAAAACACCATTAGGATTATGATTTTATGATACAAGTTGGACAAGACAATGTAACAAGGCTTATTTCCTATTACATCTACCTATTTTTATAGTTAGATATGTGTGGAATGTTTAAGGTACTAATTGGTAGTCCTTGATTGGATTCTCCGTACTTTAATGCGTATATGTGATACAAGTTGACAAGACAAGTGACAAGTGACGATTATGTGTTTATGTGGTTAGTTGTGATTAGGATAATGAAACAAGTGTAATACCATAAGAACATGGTGGATACGCTGCTGGTACTTCCTATATATAAGTGTTCTTTTTGCATTACTCTTGTAGCGTTATTCGAGTCACTTTAGGATTTTGTGTACGACTGATTTCAATGTTTGATATCCAAATCCTTAAAGATTCTTTCATGATTTGTATGATAGATTCTTAGAAGGATATTTAGTATTATATTAAATCATTGATTGATTTCAATTAATACTCACACGAGTTATGACTAATTACAGTATAGTTATCGAAATCCTTGACTGGATTTTAATAACATATTTACAAGTTTATGGACGATTTCAATATAGTCACAAAGAACGAAGTACAATTTTTCAAAGGCATGAAATTTTTTTAGTAATGATCATAATTCCATATACAAAACTCTTTTGTCACAAGTTTCATAATCAAGTTAATGTATTGCAAAGCTAACTTTCGCCATTCCTTGGCTAAAACGAGTCAATTTACAATTGGCAATTCTCATAGTTGTCAAAGAATTGCAATACAAAACCTTTTGCCATTTATTTGGCCAACAAAACTATGTGCTCGCCAACATTGTTTCTTGACGTCTCTTTTTCACATATGTTTCAGGTTGACGATTATTCAAGCATGCTACACATAGGAATGCATCCGGGCTTTAGACTTCTTTAAACAGAAGACAATTAAATGTATTCTTTGTATTGTAAAACAATGTAATAATAATGAAACAATTTAGTACCAGTTGTGGCTGAGCAATTTGTAACGTGACTCCCTGATATTTCCGTCGCATCTTGTTGTATTACGCGATTGGGGTATTACATCACTAGTGATTCTAAAACAATTATGTAGAACGGATTGATGACAATCACGTCTTGGTACATTCTTCAGGCATTATCTTGCTGTGCTAAAATCAATGTCATAGTCTTGACTGACCTTGTTATACGCTAATCCTCGCATGGCTAAATCACTTTCTACGAACGTTACTCGAGGAGTGAGTAGTCATACTTAAGTTCATCAAGTGCAGGAGCATAAAATAAAATTTTCTACTTTTGTGAAGTATGCCAAGGTTAACACCCTTTTCGTGTGAAATTGCCATACTTATGTATAGCTTCAATGATTTCTTTGTTCGTATTTATCCTTCTTCCACCGAAAGCTGGCCATCTACTACAACCAACTACAACCAAAATGTCATGATCAGTTTTAACCAAAAATCTCATTTTCCTCCGTATGAACGCGTCGAGACGTTAACATTCTGAAATAAAGGGCATAATGCCCGACTTGAGTTTTCATCCAATCCGTTGATAAATCTACCCAAATCACCAGTTTCATACAATTAATATTATTCCTTTCTAGAAGTCTTACGTACGATGGCATCATCACTGTTAACTTGTAGTGGTAATTGTACCATTTTTTATCTTCGGTAGCGATGCCTCATAACAACAAATCCCTCTGACACTCACTTTGAACTATTTCCACCCCGGTTACGTTGAGTAAGTTCCCGGTGGTGCTCTTAACACACGCGATCCTGGAATTTAAGTAATTTGGCCTTTAACAAACTACCTTAACACAATTCCAGTTTGGTTTATTTTGTTGACCCTTCGTCTATGACGTATGACATTCGTTTCCATTCGTGGTAACCTTAAAATATACATTAGATACACTTGATATATGAAGTGTTGGCTACTTAATATTCAGATCGCTCTTTGATAACAAATTAATGCGTTCCACAAGTCACTTAAATTCGAATGTGTTGAGCTCACCTAAACTATATTTTGTGCAACATACCCCCCGCCCCCGCGCCATATATGTTAAATACACCAGTCAATATTATACCGATGTATGACACACCGGTGTTCCACCTCTTGTGAGCATCTCCCATGCATGACATAACTTGTTATGACATTTTTTGATTATCGAGCTCCCACTAACTCAACTTGTATTTCGACTTAAGACCAAGTACAAATTGACATGTATTAGTGTTTTTTTTTCCTTTGTTAGTCTAACTTAATCTCAATTTGAAATCCCTATGTACGGATATAATTCTAGGTATTGCATTCTTTTGGAGCCATTGTAGTTTCATCTACTAGATTCTTGACATTAATATCACTTCAACGAAGATAACTATGTCTATTTATCGAGTAAGTTATAAACTTCATCTTACTTGAAACAGGAAATTGAACCGTCTGAATTCAATAACATGGTACTACCTTTAAAGCGCACCATTTCTTTTCGTGTATACTTACATCATAGGCGACCTCTGTAACTCTTGAAATTCGCACGTATGTGCACTTACTCTTCCTGAAATCGATATGTTGCTTCGGCAATTGACTAGTCTATGCCTATATATAATACCTTGTAACTGGTTCAGATGAACAATTGAATCTCATTTGGCATTAACTATTCTCTCGATCATGTATTATGAGTTTAACTAATCCCCTGTACCGTCATATATCTTGACGCTCTCTTTAGCAATGAATTTGCAATATATCATAATCTAAATTTTCGGGACGAAAATTCTTTCAACAAGGGGATAATGTGACACCGGCATTTTCAGGTTAACACTATTAACACAAACTCCGTTATCTCAAACATTCATACAGATAATGCACTTGATTTAGGTTAATTAAGTGTGATATTTATTACACAGACATTCACGTAACATTAATCCGAGGAATTACGGATTCACACATGGGTTTGTACCTGAACGTCGATAAACAACCAGAACAATATCTTGAACAAATAAATAAATTAGGTGAATTTATATGCTATGTGAATCTATCTGCAATGTGACTTCTATGTGACTTATACGTTCATTTTGTGAACTTACGTGAAACCGTGTATACTTACGTGTAACAATCTGTTATTGAACAACCCATAATTGGAGTATAAAGCATACCTTAGCTTAAATTTCGAGAACGAAATTTCTGTAACATGGGGAGAATGTGACATCTCGTACTTTTGACCCTAAGGATCGAAAATGTTACACATCTTAAAAATGTTTATTAGTATTAACTTAAATGATAAAAACTTGGGTGAGTGAAACATGTTGTTAACTTACGATTCTTACCAAGCATTTTATTTTCACATAATTATATATATTTAGACGGGCATACAAAATATATTCCAAATGTTTGTTTTAAGTTAAACAAGTAAAGGTAATTTAATTGTTATAATGATCGGTTAATTTAAACGAACGGGTTTATTTTAATGAAAAAATTAAGTATAAATGGGCTCGTAGATGCGGTTTAAGCCCAACCCATTTACCCAAACCCTAGGTATTTAAACATATTATTATCTCATCTTCTCACTTTATTCTAAACAAACCAAAACCCTAGTCCTTCCCTCCCTCTCCTTGGACAACGACAGCCTCCATCTCTCTCATGATCGCAACCCTCCATCTCTAGTTATTTCATCTTGCTTCAAGGTTAGTGATGTTTGTTATGTGCTTAAGTTGCGTTTTGTGAAGTTAAAGATGATATATGCCTAGGGTTGTTGTGATTTTACCGGAAGGCGTTTAGTCTGGGAGTGATGGAAATTATTAACCAATATTAGAATGCTAACTGTTCTTAATGAAGTCTTAGAATTGAACCGGTTAGACTTACGTTAAAACAATACGGTACGATACGCTAGATTAAGCGATGATCAGAATAGAATGTAGTTTAAACCCGACAAGTACTAAGACTTGTATAATATGGGAAAACTATTTACATTCTGGAATTTGAGATAAAATGATAAGGTTAAACCCGTTTTGGTTAAATTACGTAAACTAGTTACAAAAGCTTAACCGTACGCATATAAGTGATACCAGGTAACCAGATGAGTCATGAACGAGTTCCATATGCCAAATACTTTAAACAAGTTATAATATCAGTAGGATATCAACTTGTATGTCCGTTATGGTGTTAAAATCAAATAATGCCTCAAAAGGGTGTTTTGGTCATTTAGCGACGTATAAAAGGAACTTGCGTATTATCTGATGTTACAACCATAAACATTATGTGAAAATACTTAATTTATGATATAATATCAGTAGACTATCGAATATATGTGTGTTTTATAGTTTAAGACCAAACGATGCACCGTAGAGGCATTTTGGTAATTTCACACATAGTTTCGAAAGCTTATTTGGGATTCTGAGTTTATATTATGTAAAATGAATTATAAAATCAGTAGGTAACAAGTCTTGGTTAATGATGATATTTGCGATATTTTGTGAAAACTGATGTTATGACCAGGTTTAAATAATTAAATATGTTATTTAGTATAGTATATCAGTAGAAAAGGGTTTCATATGAAAAATCATGATTAAAAACCATTTTAAGTGTCGTAAGGGCGTTATCGTCATTTAAGAGCGTAATACAAGAACTTGTGCATAAACTCAGCTTATAAACTGAATTGATATCCCAAAATATCCTAATTATGATATTACATCAGTAGGAAATAAGTTTAGTATGAAAATTTATGATTAAAACCGTTCTACGCGCTGAAAAGGCTTTACGGTCACTTTAAAGCTTTATTTACGATATATTACGAAAAATCAGTTTATGGTCAGATTTGTAACATCAAAATATGTTAAACATGTTAACATATCAGTAACTAAATCATTTGCAAGTTTGTTGGATTTTAAAATCTTATTTTTAAATAAAATGGCGAAATAGTCAAAGTATGGCATAGTTGCGGAAACTAGCATAAAACTCGGATAACTATTATTATGATGTGATATAACCTTAGAGGGTTATACTACATCATAATATGATCATGACGAGACCTTAAATCTATAGCATACTAATCTAATTCGATTCATAATCCAAAGTCAACGCAGAAGTCAAACTTCACGACTTTCGGTTGTGAATCGATCCTAAAACTGAAATTGACGAGCCGAACTTGTTTACACATGTTCTAATAGTTATTACCAAGTTATTTATGTGTTAAAACATATTTTAGAAAGCCCTTAAACTCAGTTTATGAATATTTCTAAAATCTGACCCGTTGACTTTTAAAAATATATATTTTTGACTCACCAATTGATCTAGCAAACGTGGTAATTAGGAGGTGCCCTTTTGAGGGATTAACACCTACCTATTTACGATCACATAGCCACATTCGGATTGATCCATGGCTGGACCATAATGGTCTTAGCTCAAAGTCAAGGCGTTTTTACGTCAAGACTTTGACTTTAGCTTAGATCCTAATGAAATAACTTAGCATGAAGATGGAACACTTGCACAAGGTCCAGAGGTTGCTAAGAACAGAAAGGAATGCTTCAAAATGGTCAGGAGCTCCTCTAGATGAACTTGGTGAGTTTAAAGTGAATGAAGGTTTGTTGCAACCCACATGTTCATCATAATTTACAACGATTGAGGATTGCTAGTCATTTCAGGTGTTAATAAGGGTTAGAGGATCACTACAAGTGTTAGGGAGGTGTCACAACCAGGTTAAGAGTGGCAAAAACGAGCTAGGTGGCGAGTTGTGAACTTATACATGATGAATCATCATTTTTTCTGTTTTCAGACCTGCTTACGGACCGTAAGGGTCTTCCTATACGGTCCGTAAGGACCTAGCTCAGCCACCAAGTTTCACTTTTTGACAGTTTTGGCCCCTGGACTTGTTTCGTCGCGTTTTGTCACCCGTAACCCCTTTTAACCTGATTTCAAGGCTCGATAAAGGTGTTAAGGCATAAGTGACTTGGATTAATGTCCAGAAATATCCCGGATGTCGGTTCGTTCGGTTGTACGGTTGCGCGTTTCGCTAAAATGCGTAAAACGCTTAAACGACACAAAAACGATCGAAATTTCGCAACGATGGACATCCTTGCATCCTTATCAATAAAACATAATATTTTATTGTATACAATATATTTGGATCCATATATTGGGTCTGTATATCAAAATACGATAATCTACAAGTTTCCGTAATTTGTCAGGAATAGTCCCTGGACTTCCAAACTTGCGTGAAACGTTATAATTAGTGCGTGAAGCCTTCATTGGCATATAATACGCACACATAAGAGTATGAATAATATTATACGACTCTCGGTTCGTTAAGAGGTCACTCAGAGGCTTAGTTTGAGCATGTTGACACTTTTAGTCCCTTAACTATTAATTTGTCGTTCAGAGGTTATAAAATAACATAACGATGCATTTGGTCCCTCTCATTTTAGCACGTGGTATACGAGGATTACTGGGACACGTGTCGGAATTTTACAGGACGATTTTTACGAGGTGTTACAATTATTATCTCATCTTCTCACTTTATTCTACACAAACCAAAACCCTAGTCCCTCCCTCCCTCTCCTTGTGCGACGAAAGCCTCCATCTCTCTCACAATCGCAACCCTCCATCTCTAGTTCTTTCATCTTGCTTCAAGGTTAGTGATGTTTGTTGTGTGCTTAAGTTGCGTTTTGTGATGTTAAAGATGATATATGCCTAGCTTTGTTGTGATTTTAATATGCTAGATGATAGGAGATGGGTTAACTTGTTATTAATTGATGTTACTAGGATGCATGATCGTTTAAACTTGTTCTAGTATCAAATAAGTGCATAATTGAAAGCTGAATAGCATATACAGCCAACTTCAGTTTGCTGCGTACAGGTCTTAACCTATCGAAAAACAGATTTTCTGAAGTCTAAACCGTAGGAATTTGAATAACGCTTTTACTGGCGCTGGAATCACATTTTTTTGAGGTCGTTTACTATTTTAAAATAATTATTTTGTGTAGCAGCTGAAGCTGCGTTTTTTCTACAGAAATTACGTGTTGTTTAGTATGTCATATCTTGTAATCTTGATAGAATTAGGTCATGAAATTCGTACAGTAGTTGGACACAGGTATGCAGAAAATCTCCCACTGTAATTTCGTCAATCGGGTGGTTAATGATTTTTAAATGAATTTTCCCGTGGACTGCAGTCAGAAAGTGACGAATCTGACTGCAGCCTAGTAAATGATTTTTTATAAATAATCGGTAATGAGTTAGCGCTGGAAAATTTTACACAAAGTTTTACGGACCGTTTATGACGTTCTCTAAAATATTTGGAATACGGAAACTATTTTATAAATATACTCGAAAAACAACCCATTTCTGGACACTTAAGCTAAAACACAATAAGTTGTTATATGTGCATCTAGATGTTTGTATGTGCTTTTTGTGAATAGCTGAACCCGTTTTATGATGACTTAAATGTCATGTAACTTGTTGTGTGCCATGATCATAGATGAATATATGTGGAATGTGTATATGCATGTTGTCAACATGATTAATCGCATGATATGTGTGAGATACGTGTATGATTCCGTGCTCTACATGAACACACTGATAAACTAAGTGGTAGTCATATTAGGACGTGATTGACCAACCTCAACTCCTAATCCATTTAAAAGTCTTACCGAGCAATCAAAAGTGAGTTCACGGCCCCTTATTCTTTAAACGTTTACGAAACACAAGGGGGAGAAAACATGTACACGTTACATTGATGTATAGGTGGTTTATATTACGGTACAGTAACATCTTTCTATTTAGAGTTATGTTATACGGTTATGGTCACAAGGAAGCATATATCACATGTCAGTCCCCTTAACACTTACGATGCCGTTAGTATTGGATTATAGCGAGGGAATTTTTAGTACTACTAGGCCCGACAAGCCCCACTCGAACTGGTCGCGCCAGTTAGACCGAACATTGATGGTCACGGGTGTAGAATTTGCCTAATGTCACACCCCGACCCGCAGCGGAATAAGAGTCGGGGCATAATTGGGTTATCACCAAAGCTCATGATATTTACTAATATGTTTCATATTTATTAAAGTCAAAATTACATTCCCAAATATCCAAACATGTTCATACAATACAAAGAAAATAAACCAAACAAAACAATCCCAACTCTAAATCATTTTATTCTTCTAGTCCCATCCTAAGTGTTTCTTGCTGCAGCTGTTTCACCTGTATCATGTGTAAAAATGGGAGTTTTTGGGTCAACATAAGTTGGCGAGTGAACCTTATTAGATAAACATTTGTTATTGATTATATTGTAGGGTTATCAATGAAAAATTGTGCATAATCATAAATGAGCAAATGTAAATAACCAAACAGAACAATAGCAATCACAACTATAACATACAATAACACATGATAGCATACATTAACATACCAACATCATACGATAAATAACATGAATGAAACTGTGCGATCAAGGCTCAATCAAACGGAGCCGATCGTATTGCATGTACTGAAAATAAAAGTGTCTGTGCGATCAAGGCTCAATCAAACGGAGCCGATCGTATGTGGGCACGCCAGGTTCACGCTCATAATGTAATGGGGAACATGCTCAACGCTCATAATGTAACGGGGAGCGGCGGCCTATGAAATTGCATGTATTGAAAATAATAAATTGCATCTAACGATAATCACACAATAGTTGAAACAAACTGAATACACATGTTCATCATATGAAGTATGCACAATGATTTAAATATAATATATAGCAAGACACATGATACACCCCAAAACGTGATTAAAACGGGGAATTTGTAAAGATTCACTCACCTTGGGTGCGTTGGATTGGAGATGATGAGATGCGCACGAGTCGGGAGAAATGAACAACGAGAATTACTAACCTAAATAATGACGGAAAAATATAGTAAATGAGTGGATTTTATTAAGAATTTTAATGGAATTTTTAGATATATTTTTGTCAGTTTAAGGCTATTTTCTATCTTTAAAAATGTTATTTTTAAGTATTTTTAATTGATTTTTAAATTAAATTAAATAAATAAATAAAATTGTTTATTTTGCGTTGACTGTTGACCGTTGACTTGTTGACCTGTTGACCGGTTCGGTCAAAGTGCATGAATGCGCTGGGCGAGACTCGAACCCGAGACCTCCCGTACGCGTGCACGCAGCTTACCAACTGAGCTACGTGTCTAACCCGAAATAATCTTGTTTTTAATTATATTTATATACTAATTCGATTTAACCAAAATTCTTTTAATTTCAAAAACATTTTAATTCAACAACCCGGTTCCAGTAACAGGTTTCGAACTCGTGACGTGCGACTTAGTGTTACACACAGTCCACCGCTGGACTGTGTGTCTAACCAGATTAATATCTCGGTTTTTATTATACTTAACAACTAACGGAGTTAACCCGGTTCAGTTTTTAAACAAAAAAGCATTTTATTACATAGGAAGTACGTGTATCAGGGATCGAACTCGTGACATGCGTGTATATTTTGCACACAGTCCACCGCTGGACTGTGTGTCTAACCCGTTCATATTACTGATTTTAAATAAACTTATAACTTAACTAACTTCGTCTTCTTCATTCAAATTACAGTCGACTGAATCACTAATCCGTTTCTTGTTTTTTTCAATAACAAACATTCTTAAGGCTAAAATGAAATGGCAGAGACGGTATTGGAAGTAACATACCGTAGGAATGATATATCACAGAATTTCCGGCAATGCGTCGGCTCTGTTTTTGTGCACCTCAACTGAACCAAACAATTAACCATTTTGATTAGCCAATCGTGGAATTGAAGTGATAAACAAACGTTAACAGTGTGATTGAAGGTCCTTACCGTTTCACAGACGAAGATAACGATTTCCAGAAACTCTCCGGCGAACTGGAATTATCTGATAATGGTGCCTGAATTCGATCTCAAGTGGATGGTTTGAGTTAGAAACAGCTTAGCAACTGTTAGACTACGATGGTATTGAAGAACTTACCGATTTGAGGGCAAATACGGTTTTCCGGCGAACCTTACAGAAATTTCCGGCGAGTTGATTTAAGCGTTCTGATGGACTGAAAGTGTGACGAAAGTGAAATGGAATGTTTGCCTGATGCCTCTAAGTCGCGAGAAAGGTTTTGATTGAAGTAATCTGAACTTTGATTATTTTCGGTTATAAAAACCGATGATGATGAAAATTGATGTTCAATCAATTCCGAATTGATTAAAATCGTCGGTTCATCGGTTATAAACCTGAATGTGCGATTAATCAAACGATTAGTCGATTGAATTGCCGATTTCAGTTACTCAGTTGGCGCAACCGGTTTAACTATATTTGTATATAAGAGTTCTTTGTTTCCAAGAGATGACAGAAAACAACAAGTGGCGGAGTGGTGATGTGTGTGTGTGTTAAGTCTTTGGATTTCAGTTCTGGCTGACCCGGGTTCGAGTCCCGGCAGCAACATTTCTTTTTTATTTATTTTGTTTTCACTTTTTATAAAATATAATTTTTATAGTTTAGTTTGTTTATTAATTATGTATCATTAAAACCCAAAATAACCATAAATACACAACGTGACATTTATAACTTGATATTCGATTACAAAACGGAGCGGGTTTGGAAACCCGTTTTTGACAAATGTTACAGTATCCCCTACTTTTAGGAATTTCGTCCCGAAATTTAAGTAGTTGAAGTAGTAGGAAAAAGATGCGGGTATTTTTCACGCATTGAGTCTTCACGTTCCCAAGTAAACTCAGGTCCCCGTTTCGACTCCCAGCGTACCCTAACAATTGGAATGCGACTTCGTCGTAGACGTTTCTCTCCGAAGTCCATGATCTCTACTGGTCTTTCAATAAAATGCATCGATTCATCAATCTGAATATCTTCCAGAGGAATGTGGAGGTTTTCATCAGCGAGGCACTTCTTCAAGTTTGATACGTGGAATGTGGGATGAATCCTGTTGAGTTCTTCTGGTAGATCAAGCTTGTATGCTACAGGTCCTACTCTTTCGAGTATCTTGAAAGGTCCTACGTAGCGTGGTGCTAGCTTGCCTTTTTGACCAAAACGAACTACTCCCTTCCACGGTGATACTTTTAGAAGTACATGATCACCAATGTTAAACTCTAAAGGCTTCCGTCGTTTATCTGCATAACTCTTTTGACGACTCTGAGCCGCTAGAAGATTGTTTCGGATTTGATGGATCTTGTCTGTGGTTTCTTGGATCAATTCTTGACCAGTGATTTGAGCTTCCCCAATTTCGTGCCAACATACAGGAGATCGGCGCTTACGACCATATAAGGCTTCAAAAGGTGCCATGCCGATGCTTGAATGATAACTGTTGTTGTACGAAAATTCAACTAATGGTAGGTGGGCGTCCCAATTTCCCTTGAAGTCTATGACACATGCTCGAAGCATATCTTCAAGAGTTTGAATAGTGCGCTCAGATTGTCCATCAGTTTGAGGATGATAGGCGGTACTGAGATCTAATCGCGTACCCATAGCGGATTGTACTGCTTGCCACGTTCGTGAAGTGAAACGACCATCACGATCAGAAATAATGCTTAACGGTACCCCATGTCGGCTTACGATTTCGCTGATATAAATACGAGCAAGCTTTTCGTTCTTGAAATCTTCACGGATAGGAATAAAGTGAGCTGATTTTGTAAGTCGGTCTATAATACCCATATAGTGTCATACCCACCAGAAGTGCGAGGTAACCCGGTAATGAAATCCATGGTTATATTTTCCCACTTCCATACAGGTATTTCAGGTTGGACCAGAAATCCTGAGGGTCTTTGCTGTTCAGCTTTCACCTTGGAACAGGTAAGGCACTTGGAAACAAAAACAGCAATATCCTTTTTCATTCCAGGCCACCAATAGGTATATCGTAGGTCTCGATAAATCTTATCGGCTCCTGGGTGTATAGAGTATCGTGTTTTGTGAGCTTCCTTCATAAGAGTTTCGCGAAGATTGTTGTGGTTAGGAATCCAGATACGATCTAGGTAGTACAGAATACCGTCGGATTTAGTTTCAAATTTTAGCTCAGCTCCACAGGACATCTCCTTTCGTACATCATCTTCTGTTATCGAAACGTGTTGGGCTTCTCGAATTTGATCTTTAATGTCGGTTATAATTTGCGAACATAGAAGACGAATGGAGTTTGCATAACCCTTTCGACTAAGTGCATCAGCCACCACATTTGCTTTGCCAGGGTGGTACCGAATTTCGCAGTCGTAGTCATTTAGAAGTTCGACCCATCTTCGTTGCCTCATGTTTAACTCCTTTTGATTGAAGATATGTTGTAGACTCTTGTGGTCAGTGTATATTTCACACTTGGTACAATAGAGATAATGTCTCCATATCTTAAGAGCGAACACAACGGCTCCAAGTTCTAGGTCATGAGTGGTGTAGTTCTTCTCATGCGTCTTGAGTTGTCTCGAAGCATAAGCTATAACTTTTCCTCTTTGCATTAGAACGCAGCCTAATCCTTGCCCTGACGCGTCGCAATAGACCACAAAATCATCACAACCTTCAGGAAGAGTGAGGATTGGTGCATCACAAAGTTTTTGTTTAAGAGTTTGAAAGGCTTCTTCTTGCTGGGGTCCCCATATGAAAGGTTTTCCCTTATGAGTTAAAGCCGTGAGCGGTACAGCAATGCGAGAGAAATTTGAAATGAATCGACGATAATAACCAGCCAAACCAAGAAAAGATCTTTCTTCAGTTGGTGTACGTGGAGCTTGCCATTCTTGTACCGCTTTGATCTTTGAGGGGTCGACATGTATTCCCTTGTCATTGACTACATGTCCGAGGAATTGCACCTCTTTTAACCAGAATTCGCATTTGGAGAATTTGGCGTAAAGCTTTTCATTCTCTAGAAGTGTAAGGATGAGTCAAAGATGACGCTCATGATCAGACTAAGACTTTGAATAAATAAGAATGTCGTCGATGAAGACTATAACAAATCGATCAAGATAAGGTTTGCAGACTCTGTTCATTAGATCCATGAAGACAGCCGGTGCGTTAGTTAAACCAAATGGCATGACCATGAATTCATAATGGCCATAACGAGTTCGGAAAGCAGTCTTAGGGACGTCTTCTTCATGCACTCTAAGTTGATGATAGCCAGATCGAAGGTCGATTTTTGAAAAGCAGTTGGCACCTTGAAGTTGGTCAAGAAGATCATCAATGCGAGGTAAAGGATAGCGATTCTTGATTGTTAATTTGTTGAGCTCTCTGTAGTCGATGCACATATGAAACGGTCCATCTTTCTTCTTTACAAAAAGGACAGGTGCACCCCAAGGCGATGAGCTAGGACGTATGAATCCCTTGTCAGTCAACTCTTGTAATTGACTGGCTAACTCTTGCATTTCGGAGGGGGCTAATCTATAAGGAGACTTTGCAACTGGTGTAGCACCAGGTATAAGATCAATACGGAATTCGACGTCTCTAACTGGAGGAAGTCCTGAAATGTCATCAGGAAAAACTTGTGGGAAATCTTTTACTACTGGAATGTCTTCAAGTTTCTTCTCCATGGTCCCCTTTTTGATGATATGAGCTAAAAACGCGACATAATTCTTGCGAAGATATTTTTGAGCTTGAAGACAAGACATTAAGCTGAGCCCTTTTGACGAGGTTTCTCCAAAGATTCGAAGAGTCTGGCCGTTTGAAAGAGGAATACGTATAAATTTTTCGCGACATACAACTTCTGCCTGATGTTGACTGAGCCAGTCCATACCAATTATGATATCGAAACTTCCCAGCTTCATAGGAATAAGGTCGATTGAGAAATCGTGGTTGTTTAAAGTGAGTGTACAATTGCGCATAACAGAGTTCAATGAAACTGGCTTCCCGTCAGCAACTTCTACCGTTATGGATTCCATGAGCTTATCCCGATTTTGGTTCAAGATAGGTTCAAATTCTAAGGACACAAAACTTCTATCCGCACCAGTATCAAATAGCATAGATGCATATCTATCATTTATAAGGAACGTACCGTTAACCACGTTGCCGTCAGCTCTGGCCTGATTAGCGTTGATATTGAAAGCTCTTCCTCTTGCAGGTGGAGGAGCTTGATTCGCTTGATTCACCGGGTTGGCTAGGGCCTGAGCATGAATAATGTTTACCAACCTTGGACAAGTGTTTCTGAAATGGCTTGGGTCTCCGCAATTGTAGCAAGCCCGCATAGGTTGACCCATAGGATAATTGGGTTGGTAATATGTTTGGGCTAAATGTTGGGTGGGTGGTAATAGTAGGGGTTGTTGGGCTTGACCCATTATTTGTTGGTGGGTTGGGTTGAAGGCTGGTGGCGGTTTGTTCGCTGGGGCATGCGGCAGGTTTGTACAGTATGACCTGCGCGACCGCAGCCGGTGTAATGCTGGCAAGGATAATCAGGAGAATGGTGATATTGGCAACGGTTGCATTTTGGTAACGGGCCAGAGTAGGGTCTTTTGTATGGCGCAGGTGAAGGAGCGACTTGGGTAATGGGTGCAGCAGGGATTGGGAGGTTGGTTTGTGTAACTGCGAAATTTCTGGTGTTGCGCTTCCTCTTGTTAGCAAACTTAGAGGAAGAGATGGAATGGTTTGAAGTTTGACCCTCAACAGGGGCTTTCTTTTTCTCCTCTTTAAACTTCCCGTTGCGAATTCGATTTTCGGTCAGTTCAGTTGCTAGCTCCATAGCAGCTTCAAGTGTTACCGGTGAAATGCTGAGGACCGAATCTTGAATTTTCGAGGGAAGTCCTCGAACATAATGCTCGATCAAACGATAAGTTGGGGTGAACAAATTTGGAACCATTTGGTTCAACTCTAAGAACCTTTTGTTAGAAGTGGTATGGTCTCCCTCCTTTTGCTTTAGAGCATGAAATTCATCCTCCAACTTTTTAATTTCACTCCTAGGACAGAAACGCCTAGTCATGATTTCCCTTAACTCCTCCCAAGTTAAGGCCATTGCATCATCAATTCCCCTCTTCCCTTTTTCAGTATTCCACCAAGTGAGAGCTACCCCAAATAGTCTCCCGGTGGCGTATCGAACCTTGCGATCCTCAGGACAATCGCAGTTGAGGAAGGTGTTTTCCATTTCCTCAAACAAATGTAAGAGAGCAGTGACACCTTCGGTCCCTTCGAATTTAGGAGGATCACAACACTTAAAATGTTTGTATGAGCACTTGCTGGTAGGAGGGTTGTCGATGTTCTGGTGGTTTTGTTGGGGAGGGTTAGTAGGATTTGTAGCGAGAGCTTGTTGTACTTGGACCACAATGTCAGGCAGTATCGTGGCCATTTGTTTCGCGATTTGTGTGGCCAAGCGTTCCTGAAACCTTCCTGATCTTTTACCTCTTCGTTGTTGTCTGGACGACATCTACAGGAACATACATGAGAAGATTGTGAGTTTATGGTGTCTTTTTAGGTGTCATGTGTCTTTAAGAAAATGAAAATAACATAAATATCAATAATGCAACTACATCCATAGGATGTCTTGGGTTTGCTCATGTTGGGCCTCAAATGTCCCCATACCTTCACCTATATAGTCATGTGGGCCCCCATGGCTATTAGCTTGGTAGGATTCACATTAGTATTGGCAATTTAACACTCGCATCACCCGAATGCAACCACAAAATATGTTCATGAGATGTTTGGTCGGAACGTGTCCAGGTGTAGACACAATGACAACTAAAAGTGGGGTTAGCTCACACGACGTTTGGTATAGCATGCTTTGGCCTAATAGGTACTTCGTACTCTCATTGTTAGTCCCCAGGTAGGCAAACTGGTCCTTTATTTTGGATTTATACGAATGCCAGCCTAGACAGGACATTCGGACTACCGGTACTGGTACCCTTCCAGTTACTACATGCCCGTCATGAGCACTCACTTTGATGAGATTTGAAAACACAAAAATCATTGTAAAAGCAATCATGATGTGGTGTGTGCTTTCATGGATATGGTATGTTATGAGAATATGATTCATGATAGGCATTATATGATAATATATACTTATGAACATGCTTGCATAACATTGAATGTAACCTTTAACATAAAACATATAAACATCATGAAATTTGGCATGTAACACACAAAAATCTTATAAGTTTCTAATCAACTATAGTATAGGCTCTAAGGGTCTAATAACCTATCCTATATCCCTATAGACATGGCTCTGATACCAATCTGTCACACCCCGACCCGCAGCGGAATAAGAGTCGGGGCATAATTGGGTTATCACCAAAGCTCATGATATTTACTAATATGTTTCATATTTATTAAAGTCAAAATTACATTCCCAAATATCCAAACATGTTCATACAATACAAAGAAAATAAACCAAACAAAACAATCCCAACTCTAAATCATTTTATTCTTCTAGTCCCATCCTAAGTGTTTCTTGCTGCAGCTGGTTCACCTGTATCATGTGTAAAAATGGGAGTTTTTGGGTAAACATAAGTTGGCGAGTGAACCTTATTAGATAAACATTTGTTATTGATTATATTGTAGGTTTATCAATGAAAAATTGTGCATAATCATAAATGAGCAAATGTAAATAACCAAACAGAACAATAGCAATCACAACTATAACATACAATAACACATGATAGCATACATTAACATACCAACATCATACGATAAATAACATGAATGAAACTGTGCGATCAAGGCTCAATCAAACGGAGCCGATCATTGCATTTACTGAAAATCAAAGTGTCTGTGCAATCAAGGCTCAATCAAACGGAGCCGATCGTATGTGGGCACGCCAGGTTCACGCTCATAATGTAATGGGGAACGTGCTCAACGCTCATAATGTAATGGGGAGCGGCGGCCTATGAAATTGCATGTATTGAAAATAATAAATTGCATCTAACGATAATCACACAATAGTTGAAACAAACTGAATACACATGTTCATCATATGAAGTATGCACAATGATTTAAATATAATATATAGCAAGACACATGATACACCCCAAAACGTGATTAAAACGGGGAATTTGTAAAGATTCAATCACTTTGGGTGCGTTGGATTGGAGATGATGAGATGCGCACGAGTCGGGAGAAATGAACAACGAGAATTACTAACCTAAATAATGACGGAAAAATATAGTAAATGAGTGGATTTTATTAAGAATTTTAATGGAATTTTTAGATATATTTTTGTGAGTTTAAGGCTATTTTCTATCTTTAAAAATGTTATTTTTAAGTATTTTTAATTGATTTTTAAATTAAATTAAATAAATAAAAAAATTGTTTATTTTGCGTTGACTGTTGACCGTTGACTTGTTGACCTGTTGACCGGTTCGGTCAAAGTGCATGAATGCGCTTGGCGAGACTCGAACCCGAGACCTCCCGTACGCGTGCACGCAGCTCTACCAACTGAGCTACGTGTCTAACCCGAAATAATCTTGTTTTTAATTATATTTATATACTAATTCGATTTAACCAAAATTCTTTTAATTTCAAAAACATTTTAATTCAACAACCCGGTGCCAGTAACAGGTTTCGAACTCGTGACGTGCGACTTAGTGTTACACACAGTCCACCGCTGGACTGTGTGTCTAACCAGATTAATATCTCGGTTTTTATTATACTTAACAACTAACGGAGTTAACCCGGTTCAGTTTTTAAACAAAAAAGCATTTTATTACATAGGAAGTGCGTGTATTAAGGATCGAACTCGTGACATGCGTGTATATTTTGCACACAGTCCACCGCTGGACTGTGTGTCTAACCCGTTCATATTACTGATTTTAAATAAACTTATAACTTAACTAACTTCGTCTTCTTCATTCATATTACAGTCGACTAAATCACTAATCCGTTTCTTGTTTTATACAATTAACAAACATTCTTAAGGCTAAAATGAAATGGCAGAGACGGTATTGGAAGTAACATACCGTAGGAATGATATATCACAGAATTTCCGGCAATGCGTCGGCTCTGTTTTTGTGCACCTCAACTGAACCAAACAATTAACCATTTTGATTAGCCAATCGTGGAATTGAAGTGATAAACAAACGTTAACAGTGTGATTGAAGGTACTTACCGTTTCACAGACGAAGATAACGATTTCCAGAAACTCTCCGGCGAACTGGAATTATCTGATAACGGTGCCTGAATTCGATCTCAAGTGGATGGTTTGAGTTAGAAACAGCTTAGCAACTGTTAGACTACGATGGTATTGAAGAACTTACCGATTTGAGGGCAAATACGGTTTTCCGGCGAACCTTACAGAAATTTCCGGCGAGTTGATTTAAGCGTTCTGATGGACTGAAAGTGTGACGAAAGTGAAATGGAATGTTTGCCTGATGCCTCTGAGTCGCGAGAAAGGTTTTGATTGAAGTAATCTGAACTTTGATTATTTTCGGTTATAAAAACCGATGATGATGAAAATTGATGTTCAATCAATTCCGAATTGATTAAAATCGTCGGTTCATCGGTTATAAACCTGAATGTGCGATTAATCAAACGATTAGTCGATTGAATTGCCGATTTCAGTTACTCAGTTGGCGCAACCGGTTTAACTATATTTGTATATAAGAGTTATTTGTTTCCAAGAGATGACAAAAAACAACAAGTGACGGAGTGGTGATGTGTGTGTGTGTTAAGTCTTTGGATTTCAGTTCTGGCTGACCCGGGTTCGCGTCCCGGCAGCAACATTTCTTTTTTATTTATTTTGTTTTCACTTTTTATCAAATATAATTTTTATAGTTTAATTTGTTTATTAATTATGTATCATTAAAACCCAAAATAACCATAAATACACAACGTGACATTTATAACTTGATATTCGATTACAAAACGGAGCGGGTTTGGAAACCCGTTTTTGACAAATGTTACACCTAACACTTAGCCATGGTTAGTGATAGGCCTGGCACAACATGGGCAGCAATGTCAGCTTCGGATCGAACACTTTGTTGACATGACCTAGGTTAGCTACCTAAACATATAACATAAACTACTAATCAATATAACAACACGGTTTGGGTTTTGAATTGTGAACAACTTATAGCAACACGATTCGGGTTTTGAATCGGGAACAACTTATTGCAACATGATTCGGGTTTTGAATCGGGAACAACTTATAGCAACATGATTCGGGTTTTGAATCGGGAACAACTTATAACAACACGATTCAGGTTTGAATCGGGAAACTTGAACATTCTAATTCAGGTTTAGATCAGGGGTCACCTATCATGACATACTGGTTTGTGATTTGAACTAGTGGAAACAACTTATCTTATATCTGAAAACTAAAACCTGTGAACTCACTCATCATAATTGTTGACACTTGATTTTTACATGTTTTCTCAGGTTGCTAAGGTAGCACACATCAGGACTAGGATGCATTATGGTGACGCATTGATTTCATAAAATATTTACACACAACTTTAAATTACATTAACTACTTTGGTTTTGTAATTATTACGCTTTCGCAACTCAATTGTAAAAAAATGTTTTCTCATTAATGAGCCAACAGGAATATTTTTTTTAAGCTCATATAGTGGTCCTTCAGTATGACTAATGACTGTGATACTAGTTTGTCACGCGCCTTGCGGTAAAACTTCGCAAGTGGATTTTTGAGGGTGTGACACACAATGTTGGTAAACTCAAGAAAGTGGGCTGTGGTGAGATTTGCAATTGTGTTGAGATTGTCGGTTCATGAAAATGATGTGGTAGCTTTGGCAGTCGATGGTAGGAGTGTCAGGGCTGAATCGGTGGCCAAACAATGAAACGGGTGATGTTTTGAGGCTGAATTTTGTGATGTTTTGGGCGATGGAGGCCGGAACAAGAAACGTTTCAGGGGCGAATAAGTGACGGCAAGGCAGGCTCAAATCAGGTTTGTTCATGTTTTATTTTTTTCGAAGACTCCATTCTCGCCAAGGGAAAAATCACAACGAGAAGTTTGATTTTTTTTGTGGCGGAAAAACCAACGGACGTGTCGCGGATAAAATGAAGAAGCGAGAAAGCTAAGGGATTCATTAGACGACCGAGGGACGAAACAACAGGTGGTTTGTTGTCTTTGTTGGTAGTTGATATGTAACACCCTGTGTTTTTACGTCCTATAAAATTTTGACACGTGTCCTGCTGATCCTTGTATGGCGTGTGCTTGACGAGAGGGACTAAAATCGCCAACATGTTATTTTATAACCTCTGAGTGGTGAATATTAAAGTCGAGAGGTTAAACGTGTCAACATGCTTAATCTATGCCTCTGAGTGACCTTTTAACGAACCCGGAACTTAATGATGTTCGGTTATACTCTGAGAGTGCTAACCAGGGGCCATAGTGAATAAAACATGCTTTATGTCGAGATATGGGAGTTTGGAGAAGCTCAGGGGCCAAAATGGAAATTTTGTGAAATGACACCCCAGGCGACACGCGCCAGAGACCTGGTATCCCCGCCTGACGCGCGGGAGAGGTTAGTTCGCAGAAATAGCAGCCAGTTGCAGTACCTGCATGCTTGCCACCTCCCAACCCACTTCAACTCCTGAATTACAAAACCATGGCCTCAATTCTGGTTTTGGACACCTCATATAACACCTGGAGTGATCCTAGGTGAGCTCTCAACACTTGGATTGATCTAAATCCATGCCCTTCAACTATAAATAGAGCTCAATGTTGAGCTTCATTCCTTGCTCATTCCTCTTTTCTTCTCTACTCTCTCTTGGAGTTGTTTCCTGGCTTAAGGAGACCTCCCCTGAGTTCTAATATTTTCCTTGGTTCACTTGTAAGTGTTCCACTCCATTCTTTTATTTTTATTAAGGCTTTAAGCCAAAGTCAAAGCGTTGACGTAAAAATGCTTTGACTTTAGGCTAAGACCATTACGGTCTAGCCATAGTTTGGTACGAACATGGCTAGTGATCATAATTAGGTAGGTGTTAATCCCTCAAGAGGGCACCTCCTGATTACCACGTTTGCTTGGTCAATTGACGGGTCAAAGTTATTGATAAAAAGTCAAACTCGGTTAGTTTTTAAAATAAATTCATATATGATAATGTAGGTGTTATAAAATACATTTTGACACTTTAATAACCTGGTAATAAGTATTAGAACATGTATAAACATGTTCGGCCCGTCAAGTCCAGGTCTAAGGTCGGTTCGCAACCGAAAGTCACAAAGTTGACTTTTACTTTGACTTTCGATTCTGACCCGAATTAGCAACTTTAGTTATTAATTCTAAGTTGCATTGTGACCATGTTTAGTTGCAGTATAACCCTCTGGAGTTGTATTACATGGTTACATAGTAATCCGAGATTTTATGCAAGTTTCCGTTAATTATGCCAAACTTTGCTAAAATGTCCTTTTAAAACAAGGTTTTAATTACAATGAGCATACAAATGAATTATGTACTGATGTATAAATATGACTAACTTATTTTGATCACAATAATCTGGTCATGAACCCAAGTTTTGTTTAATTATCGTAAATCATGCTTTTAAAGGACCAAAATGCCCTTTCGGCATCTAAATGGTTTTTAACATAATTCTTCAACAAAACTCATTACCTACTGATATAATACCATAAATAGGATTACTTGGGATATTAAATCAGATTGTAAACTGAATTTACACACAAGTCCTTGTATAATGCCGATAAATGACGATGTTGCCCTTACGGTGCATAAAGTGGTTTTAAAGATACTTTCATAACAAAACCATTTACCTACTGTTATAATATATAAAATAGCTTATTTTGGTTATATAAACCTGATCATAACATTAGTTTTCCTTAATCATCTTGAATATCGTCATTTAGCGACTTTATCGCCATTTAGGCGCATAGTATGGTTTAAAACCATATTAAAGCACCAAGACTTGATACCTATTGATTTCAAAACTAATTTTACATATAGTTACAGTAAGTACATCAACTAAACTCATATTCCCAAGTAAATTATCAAGCTATGTGTGAATGACCAAAATGCCCTTACGGGGGGGGATCATGTTATTGGATTGTGATTTACTAAATCCTTATAACCCGTTTTATTCTGTATTGTTTGATAACTTAAACATTGGGGGTTAATTCGACCATGTCTGGGATATCCTTGGCTCATTTAAGTTACTAATGGGCCACGACCATAAGCGCGGGGTGTAGGCATACACCTGACAGACGCTAATGCTAATGCTAATAAAAATATTAAATCCCGCTGGTGGATTATTTAAGTGGCGTGTCGATTAATTAGATTATTCGGTTTCTGCACCAGGCCCCATATGTATTGACAAACATGTAAAACTATAAACAAGGTCATTTTGAACTATCCCAAGTTATTTATAAAATGTGCCAAGTGCACCAAAAATCATTTTAATAAATGTTTACAAAATGAGTCGGTTACTAGTATTTACCAGTGAAAACTGACATATTTTCAAAAGACCAAGTTACAGGGGGCAACGCGGAATAGATTGGGAGCTGAGTAGTAGCTAAATAAGGATCTTGCAAGTCCATAGGCTACGAAAGTCTGTAGAACAATTTCCTTTGTAAATATTTATTCGTTATTACAAGCCTGTAATTATTATTTTTGAACATTTGGACATTTGGTTTGTAATAGTAATTTAAACTCCAAGACTTCCGTGGTGCTGTGTGTTTGTTTGGTTATGATGATATCAACTTACGTCACGATATTCCCCAACCGGGCCCACCGGGTTACACGTGGAAATTGGGGTGTGACAGGTTGGTATCAGAGCCAACGTTCGAGTGAATTAAAGACTAGGCTTTTTGTGTTTAATCTCGAATATACACGAAAAGCATATTCCTTAGACTTCCGAGTCCAGGCTTTGACCTACGAGTATTCATTTCATTATTAAGTTATTATTATTGTTTTGCTTTGTTTTAACTTTTTATTGAAGCAGGAATTATGCCGCCTAAATTCAGACGAGGAGGAAAAGGCGAAGGACCCATGATGGGAGGACCCTCAATGACCGGACCATCTTTCAGTGGACCATCTTTCAGACCACCTTATAGACCATCTCTAGCCAGAGCAGCTAATTTGCCCGATTACAATCCTTACGAGGGATCCGGAGATTCTTCGTCTCCTTTCGAACCTTACAGACATTCGATATCACACGAATATTCTCCACGCCAATCACACTCCCAGCATTCTTACCATTCTCACCACACCCACCAATCGCACCATTCACACTCCCATTCCCAACAAGAATACTTCAACTCCTATTTCGATAACCCCGTCAACCAACCCTCACCAGAAACCCCTCCTGTAGACTCGCCGACACACATGGACGATGATTCCGATCCAGAGGAATTCCCCAAACTGGATCGTATGGTCATCCCATTGAGCTGTCTAGTGGCTCAAACTCCTTGGTAGGATCTCCGTTCCGAGGTCCTGATGATTATGAGCAACGATGGGCACAATACGTGTTTGTCAACACGCCCTCATACCACAGCACTCCCCATCACCATTCCCCATCACCACATCCTCAAGCCGAGATGTAGAAATGCAACAGGTGGACCAACCTCAGCCACCACCTAAATCATCATCACAACCACGCCGAAAGCATGGGGCACGTATATCGGTACGTGCTGGTCAAAGGTCGGGTTCGCTACCACCTTTACCACCCTCTTACCCCATCATCCCTGAGGACCCACAAATGGGTGGACCCTGAAACACATCGCCGGTGGCGGAACCCCCACCGCAACCAGCTGTTGAGCCTTTGCCTCAACCACCTCTACCACCACCGGATTTTGCTAACCCAATACCTGCATATACAGGACCATCAGGGTTTCACACTGTTGACCCTCCTGGCTTGTATAATTACATCCATCATGGAATGGAGCAGGATCCTTATTATGATGCAGTTATTCATAATAACCTCTACCTTTCTTCTTACCCTAGTTACCCACCTCCTTATGCCACTACCGGATATCCGCCTTACGGGTATCCGTATCCAGTTGCGCCTCAGCCGCAAGCACCTCCACCTCAGCCTCAACCACAAGCACCACTCGAGGCCATTAATGAGGCCTTAGATCAGGTCAGGGAAATGCGGCAACAAGTTAAGGAATCGGAGAAGAGAACGACCAGATTTGTCAAGAAGCTTTATAAAGCCGTAAAGGGGATGAAGGATGAGTAGAATTTGTATTTCCATTTATGTAATTTAAATTCAAAAAGTCCCTGTGTGGACATTGTTATTCTTTTAAACCCCTGCGTGGGTATGTTTTTCTTATTATAGTCCCTGCGCGGACTAAATTTTGTACTAAGACCTCTTTAGAGGCAATTATGTAATCCCTACCGTTTTAATGAAATTTTCAAAATTTTGATTTGCTTATGCAATCTTGTTACCTCTTTTTGGCGAGCCTTCGATTTTAATTCGAATTTTATCGCTCCGCCATAAATTCCAAAAGATCTTTCATGGCCCCTATGGACCTAAGTTATATGTAAAGTGTTCGTTATAATGCTAAATCCTAAATGGTTTAATCATACCATGGCTAACCCATAAGAATCTTAATTCACCATATAGTACCGAAGCGTTATGGCTCATTCAGACGGTGCTAGCAGCCATCATAATGATGATGATCCGAATACGACAAATATAGTCATGAATGAGGATGAGTTCTAGGCTCGCATAGATGCAGCCGTAAGCAAGGCTATGGAAAAAGCCTTAGAAAAGTTTAACATGTCAAGTGCTACTCACTCTAAGACGGTATCAAAGGCTGTCTCAGAACCTCCCACCTCTGAGAAGAAAGATGATTCGGTACATTCCTCAAGCGTGAGGAGTGAGGCTAAGAAAAAGTAAATTCATGATAAAACCAACACTCCCTCTGGTGGCTGTTCATATAAGTACTTCGTCTCGTGTAAGCTACGAGACTTCAATAGAGAGAAAGGGGCCATTGAGACCCTAAGATGTCTCGATGAGATCGAGACAGTGGTTGATATCAGCGGCTGCGCTGATAAGGACATTGTGAAGTTTGTATCTCAATCTTTTAAGGGTAGCGCCCTGATTTGGTGGAAGGATTAATGCAATCATCAGGTAAGGTCCACCTGTATAACTTGGGATGGTCCCAATTTGTGGACTTAGTCAAGGACACTTACTGTCCACCGCATGAGGTGGAAAAGATTGAGATGGATTTCCTTGCTCTCACAATGAAAACCTCGATTGTCAGAAGTTTGTTACCGACTTCGACTCATACTCCCGGCTAGTACCTTATTTATCACGCCAGAACCTAAGCGCATCGCGCGCTTCATTAATGCTTTAGCTCCAGAGATTAGGAGCTTAGTTAAGGCTGTTCAGCCTAGCACTTATAAATCGGCTGTTGAGCTAGCCCTCTCCCTCACTCAAGATTATGTGAGGCGGTTGTCGGCCGGAAAGGAAGCCGAGGGAAAGAGAAAAAGGAAGGATGATAACCCCAACGGTTTAAGAAGAAAGGAAAGTTTGGATCCCATGGGAATCAGAACAGGTCCGGAGATAGACCTGTGTGTAAAATCTGCAACAAAAGGCATGGAGGCCAGTGTAGGTATGACCCAAAGGCTAAGCCTTGTGGGATTTGTAAGAAAATGAGACACAAGACCCTGGAGTGCAGGGATATTAAGGATGCCACTTGCTTCAATTGTGGTGAGAAAGGCCACATAAAGACTAACAGCTCCAAGAATGCAAAGGATGAAAATGCAAAATCTAGTGGAACTAAGAAAACCAATGCTCGAGCCTTTCAGATGAGTGCTCGAGAAGCTGTCAATGAAAACAACGTTATAACAGGTACTTTCCTCATCAACGATACATTTGCTAGAGTTCTATTTGATTCGGGGGCTGATAGGTCGTTTGTTGACCATAAGTTTAGAAAACTACTAAACTTACCCGTAAGAACTCTAGACATAACTTATGAGGTAGAACTTGCTGACGGAACCACTGAAACCGCTTCATACATTCTGGATGGATGCTTTATATCCATCAAGAATCATTTGATTCCTATCTCTCTTCTGCCAATGAAATTGGCGGGGTTCGATATAGTCTTAGGCATGGATTGGTTATCCCATAACAAAGCCCGCATTGCCTGTGATAAGAAACTAATCGAGATCAAAACCCCATCAAGTGAAATGCTCACCATTTTGCAGATATGCACTATGGGTTGCCAGAAAAAGTTGCTATGCTTAAGGCCTCCCGACGCATGAAGAGAGGTTGTGTCATCTATATGGCACAAGTAACCGTCGATGAACCTAAGCCAAAGATTGAAGATATAACCGTTATCTCGGACTACCCATATGTTTTTCCCGAGGAACTACCCGGTCTACCTCCTGATAGACAAGTGCAGTTTAGGATTGACATTTTACCTGGATCTGCACCTATTGCGAGAGCACCCTATCGCCTAGCCCAACAGAAATAAAGGAATTAAGAACCCAACTCGATGAACTTTTGGAAAAAGGCTTTATACAGCCTAGTTCATCACCATGGGGAGTTCCAATCTTGTTCGTTAAAAAGAAGGACGGTTCAATGCGTATGTGCATTGACTACCGTGAGCTTAACAAAATAACGATCAAGAATCGATACCCTTTGCCCAGGATCAACGATCTATTCGATCAACTACAAGGGGCAAGTTATTTCTCCAAGATAGATTTAAGATCGGGATATCATCAGTTGAAGGTTAGGAGTGAAGATGTCCCAAAAAATGCCTTTAGGACAAGATACGGACATTATGAGTTTCTAGTGATGCCTTTTGGGCTCACTAATGCACCAGCAGCATTCATGGATCTCATGAATAGAGTCTGCAAGCTTTACTTAGATAAGTTTGTCATTGTCTTCATTGAAGACATACTTATCTATTCTCGTAACCAAGCCGATCACGAGAAACATTTAAAGTGCATTTTAGAGTTGTGACAAAAAGATAAGTTGTATGCAAAATTCTCTAAGTGCGAATTTTGGCTTCGCGAAGTCCAATTCCTTGGACATGTAGTTAGTGAGCGTGGTATCCAAGTCGATCCCGCCAAGATTGAAGCGATAAGAATTGGGAAGCACCAAAAACACCTTCGAAAGTACGCGGTTTCCTAGGATTGGCTGGTTACTATAGAAGATTCATTGAGAACTTCTCAAGGATAGCCATTCCCCTGACTGCTTTGACCCGCAAGAACATCAAGTTCGACTGGGGTCCAAAGCAGCATGAATCTTTCGAGACCTTGAAGCAAAAGCTGAGCAATGCTCCAGTTTTAACCTTGCCAGAAGGCATTGAGGAGTTTGTCGTTTATTGTGATGCATCACACACTGGTATGGGATGTGTGCTTATGCAAAGAGGCAAAGTGATAGCCTACGCATCACGACAAGTCAAAGTGCCTGAAAAGAATTACACAACCCACGATTTGGAGTTGGGTGCCGTTGTATTTACACTTAAACTTTGGAGGCATTATTTATACGGAACCAAGTGTATTATATACACCGATCACAAAAGCCTCCAACATTTGTTCAATCAAAAGGATTTGAATATGCGACAACGGCGTTGGATGGAAACCCTTAATGATTATGATTGTGAAATCCGATACCATCCAGGAAAAGCAAATGTGGTCGCTGATGCGCTTAGCCGCAAGGAAAGGATTAAACCTTTAAGGATTAACGCCAAAAGCATTGAAGTCAGAATTGAACGAAAAGCTACTTGATGCGCATAAGCAAGCCCTGATGGAGGCTAATATTGCAAATGAGGAATTAGGTGGAACTGTCAAACAGTTAATACCTGGAAATGATGGAATCCTCAGATTCAATGGACGAATTTGGGTTCCAGTATTTGGAGGACTTAGAGATTTGATCCTCCAGGAAGTGCATAACACTAAGTACTCTATTCACCCGGGAAGTGATAAGATGTACCAGGACTTAAAATCTAATAATTGGTGGATGGGTTTGAAGAAATCCATAGCCACCTATGTAGCTAAGTGCCTGACGTGTTCGCAAGTTAAAGCTGAACATCAGAAACCATCAGGACTTCTACAACAGCGTGAGATTCCCACTTGAAAATGGGAAATGGTGACAATGGATTTGATCACCAAGTTGCCAAAGACCAAACGTGGTAATGACACGATTTGGGTCATCGTGGATAGGCTGACTAAGTCAGTACATTTCTTGCCAATCAAAGAAACGTTTAGTTTGGACAAGTTGGCTAAGATGTACGTGGACGAGATCGTGTCCCTACATGGAGTGTCGGTGTCTATTGTATCTGATAGAGATATAAGATACACCTCCCATTTTTGGAAAAGCTTCCAACAATCTCTTGACATTCGATTGAACTTTAGTACCGCTTATCATCTGCAGACTGACGGACAGAGTGCGTACCATTCAAACTCTTGAGGACATGCTTCGAGCATGTGTAATCGACTTAGGTGGTAGTTGGGACGACTACCAACCCTTGATTGAATTCTCCTATAATAACAGTTACCATACAAGCATCAAGGCTGCACCTTTTGAGGCCTTGTATGGGAGAAAATGTCGAACGCCTGTTTGTTGGGCAAAAGTTGGGGAAGCCCAACTAACAGGACCTGAGATAGTCCTAGAAACAACGGATAAAATCTTGCAAATCCGCGACCGTCTCAAAGCTGCCCGAGATAGGCAGAAGAGCTACGCGGATAAGAGGCGCAAACCTCTTCAGTTCCGAATTGGGGACAAAGTATTACTAAAGGTGTCGCCTTGGAAAGGCGTCATGCGATTTGGTAAAAAGGGCAAGTTGAGCCCAAGATATATAGGATCGTTCGAGATTATCGAACGAGTAGGGTCCGTAGCTTACAAGCTCAAGTTACCCGAAAAGCTAAGTGGAATTCATGATGTGTTCCACATTTCAAACTTAAAGAAATGTCTAACGGATGAGTCGCTATCAATGCCGCACGAGGATGTGCAAATCGACGAAAACCTGCGTTTCATTGAGAAACCGATAGCAATTGTAGATCGTCAGGTTAAGAACCTTCGTAGAAAGCACGTGCCTATTGTAAAGGTCAAGTGGGATGCTCGACGAGGTCCCGAGTATACATGAGAAGTAGAGTCCACTATGCGACAAAAGTACCCCTATCTTTTTGAATAAATCTTGAGGTCGAGATTTCTTTTAAGGGGGTGAGGATGTAACAACCTGTGTTTTTACGTCCTATAAAATTTCGACACGTGTCCCGTTGATCCTCGTATGTCGTGTGCTTGACGAGAGGGACTAAAATCGCCGACATGTTATTTTATAACCTCTGAGTGGTGAATATTAAAGTCGAGAGGTTAAACGTGTCAACATGCTTAATCTATGCCTCTGAGTGACCATTTAACGAACCCGGAACTTAATGATATTCGCTTATACTCCCGAGAGTGCTAACCAGGGGCCATAGTGAATAAAACATGCTTTTATGTTGAAATATGGGAGTTTGGAAAAGTTCAGGGGCCAAAATGGAAATTTTGTGAAATGACACCTCAGGCGACATGCGCCAGAGACCTCGTATATCCCCGCGCGACGCACGGGAGAGGTCAGTTCGCAGAAACAGCAGCCAGCTGCAGTACCTGCATGCTTGCCACCTCCGAACCCACTTCAGCTCCTGAATTCCGAAACCATGGTCTCAATTCTGGTTTTGGACACCTCATATAACACCTGGAGTGATCCTAGGTGAGCTCTCAACACTTGGATTGATCTAAATCCATGCCCTTCAACTATAAATAGAGCTCAATGTTGAGCTTCATTCCTTGCTCATTCCTTTTTTCTTCTCTACTCTCTCTTGGAGTTGTTTCCTGGCTTAAGGAGACCTCCCCTGAGTTTTAATATTTTCCTTGGATCATTTGTAAGTGTTCCAATCCCTTCTTTTATTTTTATTAAGGCTTTAAGCCAAAGTCAAAGCGTTGACGTAAAAACGCTTTGACTTTAGGCTAAGACCATTACGGTCTAGCCATGGTTCGGTACGAACATGGCTACGTGATCGTAATTAGGTAGGTGTTAATCCCTAAAGAGGGCACCTCCTGATTACTACGTTTGCTTGGTCAATTGACGGGTAAAGTTATTGATAAAAAGTCAAACTCGGTTAGTTTTTAAAATAAATTCATATATGATAATGTAGGTGTTATAAAATACATTTTGACACTTTAATAACCTGGTAATAAGTATTAGAACATGTATAAACATGTTCGGCCCGTCAAGTCCAGGTCTAAGGTCGGTTCGCAACCGAAAGTCACAAAGTTGACTTTTACTTGGACTTTCGGTTCTGACCCGAATTAGCAACTTTAGTTATTAATTCTAAGTTGCATTGTGACCATGTTTAGTTGTAGTATAACCCTCTGGAGTTGTATTACATGGTTACATAGTAATCTGAGCTTTTATGCAAGTTTCCGTTAATTATGCCAAACTTTGTTAAAATGTCCTTTTACTTAAAAACAAGGTTTTAATTACAAATGAGCATACAAATGAATTATCTACTGATGTATAAATATGACTAACTTATTTTGATGACAATAATCTGGTCATAACACAAGTTTTGTTTAATTATCGTAAATCATGCTTCTAAAGGACCAAAATGCCCTTTCGGCATCTAAATGGTACTTGTATAGGACTCACACGGTTACCCGATTTCGCTTATATGCGTACGGTTCGGCCTACGTAACTAGTTTATGTAATTTAACCGAAACGGGTTTAATCTTATCATTTTATTTTCAAAATCCAGAATGTAACATGTTTACCCATATTAAACAAGTCTCCATACTTGTCGGGTTTAAACTACATTCTATTCCGGTCATCGCATAATCTAGCGTTTAGTACCGTTATTATTCTTAAGCTACTCGGTTCGAGTCTACAAAGTAGATAGGACCCGTTAGCATTCTAATTGGTTATAAACACCATCTTTTCCAGACTAATAGCCCCGATAGATTGCCATCTAAGCTTACTTTTTAACATTCGGCTGAGTTAATTATCTTATTTGAAGAACTGCACAGGTAAATACTTTTAACTTATTTTCCCTATACGGGCTTGGGACACGGTATAATAATACCGCTTGGTCGGGTATGGGATCATGTTATCGGATTGTGATTTACTAAATCCTTATAAACCGTTTTATTCTTTATTGTTTGATAACTTAAACATTGGGGGTTAATTCGACCATGTCTGGGATATCCTTGGCTCATTTAAGTTACTAATGGGCCACGACCGTAAGCGCGGGGTGTAGGCATACACCTGTCAGACGCTAATGCTAATAAAAATATTAAATCCCGCTGGTTGATTATTTAAGTGGCGTGTCGATTAATCAGGTTATTCGGTTTCTGCACCGGACCCCATATGTATTGACAAACATGTAAAACTGTAAACGAGGTCATATTGAACTATCCCAAGTTATTTATAAAATGTGCCAAGTGCACCAAAAATCATTTTAATAAATGTTTTCAAAATGAGTCGGTTACTAGTATTTACCAGTGAAAACTGACGTATTTTCAAAAGACCAAGTTACAGGTGGCAACGCGGAATAGATTGGGAGCTGCGTAGTAGCTAAATAAGGATATTGCAAGTCCATAAGCTACCAAAGTCTATAGAACAATTTCCTTTGTAAATATTTATTCGATCCTGTCACACCCCGACCCGCAGCGGAATAAGAGTCGGGGCATAATTGGGTTATCACCAAAGCTCTTGATATTTACTAATATGTTTCATATTTATTTAAGTCAAAGTTACATTCCAAATAATCCAAACATGTCCATACAATACAAAGAAAATAACCAAACAAAATAGTTCCAAGCTCTAAATCATTTTATTCTTCTAGTCCAATCCTATGTGTTTCTGGCTACAGCTGGTTCACCTGTATCATGTGTAAAAATTGGGGTTTTTGGGTCAACATAAGTTGGCGAGTGAACCTTGTTAGATAAACATTTATTATTGATTTACTTGTTAGTTTATCAATGAAAAATTGTGTATAATCATAAATGAGCAAATGTAAATAATCAAGAAGTGGCAATAGCAATCACAACTATAACATACAATAACATATGATAGCATACATTAACATACCAACATCATACGATAAATAACATGAATGAACTGTGCGATCAAGGCTCAATCAAACGGAGCCGATCGTATTGCATGTACTGTAAAATGATAAATGTCTGTGCGATCAAGGCTCAATCAAACGGAGCCGATCGTATGTTGGCACGCCAGGTTCACGCTCATAATGTAATGGGGAACTTGCCCAACGCTCATAATGTAATGGGGAGCGGCGGCCTATGAAATTGCATGTACTGAAAATAATAAATTGAATCTAACAATAACTACACAAACAGTTGAAGCAAGCTGAATACACATGTTCATGATATGATGTATGCACAATGATTTAAATATAATATATAGCAAGACACATGATACACCCCAAAAACGTGATTAAAACGGGGAATTTGTAAAGATTCACTCACATTGGGTGCGTTGGATTTGAGATGGTGAGATGCGCACGAGTTGGAAGAGCTAAACAACGAGAATTACTAACCTAAATAATAACGGAAAATATAGTAAACGAGTGGATTTTATTAATAATTTTAATAAGATATTTAGATATATTTTTGTGAATTTAAGGCTATTTCCTATCTTTAAAAACATTATTTTTAAGTATTTTTAATTGATTTTTAAATTAAATTAAATAAATAAAAATATAAAAATATGTTGACTTTTTGCGACCGTTGACCGTTTGACTTGTTGACTTGTTGACCGGTTTATTGTGTAAATTCATGCGCTGGGTGAGGCTCGAACCCGAGACCTCCCGTACGCGTGCACGCAGCTCTACCAACTGAGCTACGTGTCTAACCTGAAATAATTCTGTTTTTAATTATACTTATATATTAACTCAATTTATCCAAAATCCTTTTATTTTCAAAAACATTTTAATTCGTCGAACCGGTGCCATGTACAGGTCTCGAACCCGGGACCTGTGCTTTAACGCTACACACAGTCCACCGCTGGACTGTGTGTCTAACTTGGTTATTATACAGATTTTTATTATACTTAACAACTAACGGAGTTAACCCGGTTCAGTTTTAAACAAAAAAGCATTTTATTACATAGGGGGTGCGTGTATCAGGGATCGAACTCGCGTCGCGTATGAAATTTGTTTGCACACAGTCCACCGCTGGACTGTGTGTCTAACCCGTTCATATTACTGATTTTAAATAAACTTATAACTTAACTATCTTCGTCTTCTTCACTCAATTTACAGTCGACTGTGTTACTAATCCGTTTCTTGCTTTTACGATTACCAATCATTCATAAGACTAAAATGAAATGGCAGAGACAGTGTGGGAAGTAAACATACCGTAGGAATGATTTATCACAGAATTTCTGGCAATGCGTCGGCTCTGTTTTTGTGCACCTCAACTGAACAAAACAATTAACCGTTTTGATTAGCCAATCGTGGAATTGAAGTGATAAACAAACGTTAACAGTGTGTTTGAAGGTCCTTACCGTTTCACAGACGGAAATTAAAATTTCCAGAACTTTTCCGGCGAACTGGTATTATTTGATAGTAGCGTCTGATTTCGATTTCAAGCGTATGGTTTGAGTTAGAAATAGCTTGACACTTGTTATACTACGACGGTATTGAAAGACTTACCGTTTTGATGATGAATACGGTTTTCCGGCGAACTTGCAGAAATTTCCGGCGAGTTTATTTAAGCTTTCTGATGGACTGAATGTTTGACGAAAGTGAAATGGAAGGTTTGTATGATGTTTCTGAGTCGTGAGAGGGGTCTTGATTGAAGTAATTCAGACATTGATCATTTTCGGTTATAAAAACCGATCATGATCAAAATTGAAGTTCATTCAAATGGAATTGATTAGGATTTGTCGGTGCATCGGTTATAAACCTGAAATCGCGATCATTCAAACGTTTAGACGGTTGAATAGCCGATTTCAGTTTTTCAGTTGGCGCAACCGGTTTATCTAGGTTTGTATATAAGAGTTATTTGTTTCCTAGAGTTGACAGAAAACAAACAAGTGGCGGAGTGGTTATGCGTGTGAGTGTTAAGTCTTTGAAGTTATAATCCGGCTGACCCGGGTTCGAGTCCCGGCAGCCCCATTTATTTTTTATTGCTTTATTTATACTTTTTGTCAATTATAACTTTTATGGTTTAGTTTGTTTATTAATTATGTACCATTAAAAATTAAAATACGCATAATTAGGCAACGAACATTTATAACTGAATATTCGATTACAAACGGAGCGGGTTTGGTAAAACCCGTTTTCGACAAATGTTACAATATCCCCTACTTTTAGGAATTTCGTCCCGAAATTTAAGTAGTAATAGGAAAAAGATGCGGGTATTTTTCACGCATTGAGTCTTCACGTTCCCAAGTAAACTCAGGTCCCCGTTTCGACTCCCAGCGTACCCTAACAATTGGAATGCGACTCCGTCGTAGACGTTTTTCTCCGAAATCCATGTCTCTACTGGTCTTTCAATAAAATGCATAGATTCATCAATCTGAATATCTTCCAGAGGAATGTGGAGGTTTTCATTAGCGAGGCACTTCTTCAAGTTTGATAAACGTGGAATGTGGGATGAATCCTGTTGAGTTCTTCTGGTAGGTCAAGCTTGTATGCTACAGGTCCTACTCTTTCGAGTATCTTGAAAGGTCCTACGTAGCGTGGTGCTAGCTTGCCTTTTTGACCAAAACGAACTACTCCCTTCCACGGTGATACTTTTAGAAGTACATGATCACCAATGTTAAACTCTAAAGGCTTCCGTCGTTTATCTGCATAACTCTTTTGACGACTCTGAGCCGCTAGAAGATTGTTTCGAATTTGATGGATCTTGTCTGTGGTTTCTTGAATCAATTCCGGACCAGTGATTTGAGCTTCCCCAATTTCGTGCCAACATACTGGAGATCGGCACTTACGACCATATAAGGCTTCAAAAGGTGCCATGCCGATGCTTGAATGATAGCTGTTGTTGTACGAAAATTCGACTAATGGTAGATGAGCGTCCCAATTTCCCTTGAAGTCTATAACACATGCTCGAAGCATATCTTCAAGAGTTTGAATGGTGCGTTCAGATTGACCATCAGTTTGAGGATGATAGGCGGTACTGAGATCTAATCGCGTGCCCATAGCAGCTTGTACTGCTTGCCATGTTCGTGAAGTGAAACGACCATCATGATCAGAAATAATGCTTAACGGTACCCCATGTCGGCTTACGATTTCGCTGATATAACTACGAGCAAGCTTTTCGTTCTTGAAATCTTCGCGGATAGGAATAAAGTGAGCTGATTTTGTAAGTCGGTCAATTATTACCCATATAGTGTCATACCCACCAGAAGTGCGAGGTAACCCGGTAATGAAGTCCATGGTTATATTTTCCCACTTCCATACAGGTATTTCAGGTTGGACCAGAAGTCCTGAGGGTCTTTGGTGTTCAGCTTTCACCTTGGAACATGTAAGGCACTTAGAAACAAAAACAGCAATATCCTTTTTCATTCCAGGCCACCAATAGGTATATCGTAGGCCTTGATACATCTTATCGGCTCCTGGGTGTATAGAGTATCGCGTTTTGTGAGCTTCCTTCATAAGAATTCACGAAGATTGTTGTGGTTAGGAATCCATATACGATCTAGATAGTACAGAATACCGTCAGATTTAGTTTCAATTTTAAGTTCAGCTCCACAGGACATCTCCTTTCGTACATCATCTTCCGTTACTGAAACATGTTGGGCTTCTCGAATTTGATCTTTAATGTCAGTTATGATTTGCGAACATAGAAGACGAATGGAGTTCGCATAACCCTTTCGACTAAGTGCATCGGCCACCACATTTGCTTTGCCAGGGTGGTATCGAATTTCACAGTCGTAGTCATTTAGAAGTTCGACCCATCTTCGTTGCCTCATGTTTAACTCCTTTTGATTGAAGATATGTTGAATACTCTTGTGGTCAGTGTATATTTCACACTTAGTACCATAGAGATAATGTCTCCATATCTTAAGAGCGAACACAACGGCTACAAGTTCTAGGTCATGGGTGGTGTAGTTCTTCTCATGCGTCTTGAGTTGTCTCGAAGCATAAGCTTTAACTTTTCCTCTTTGCATTAGAACGCGGCCTAATCCTTGCCCTGACGCGTCGCAATAGACCACGAAATCATCACAACCTTCAGGAAGAGTGAGGATTGGTGCATCATAGAGTTTTTGTTTAAGGGTTTGGAAGGCTTCTTCTTGCTTGTGTCCCCATATGAAAGGTTTTCCCTTATGAGTTAAAGCCGTGAGTGGTACAGCAATGCGAGATAAGTTTGAAATGAAACGACGATAATAACCAGCCAAACCAAGAAAAGATCTTACTTCAGTTGGTGTACGTGGCGCTTTCCATTCTTGTACCGCTTTGATCTTTGAAGGGTCGACATGTATCCCCTTGTCATTGACTACATGTCCGAGGAATTGCACCTCTTTTAACCAGAATTCGCATTTGGAGAATTTGGCGTAAAGCTTTTCATTCTCTAGAAGTGTAAGGATGAGTCGTAGATGACGCTCATGATCAGACTTAGACTTTGAATAAATAAGAATGTCGTCGATGAAGACTATAACAAATCGATCAAGATAAGGTTTGCAGACTCTGTTCATTAGGTCCATGAAGACTGTTGGAGCGTTGGTTAAACCAAATGGCATGACCATGAATTAATAATGGCCATAACGAGTTCGAAATGCGGTCTTTGGGACGTCTTCTTCATGCACCCTAAGTTGATGATAACCAGATCGAAGGTCAATTTTGGAAAAGTAGTTGGCACCTTGAAGTTGGTCAAGAAGATCATCAATGCGAGGTAAAGGATAGCGATTCTTGATTGTTAATTTGTTGAGCTCTCTGTAGTCGATACACATACAAAACGATCCATCTTTCTTCTTTACAAAAAGGACAAGTGCACCCCAAGGCGATGAGCTAGGACGTATGAATCCTTTGTCAGTCAACTCTTGTAATTGACTGGCTAGCTCTTGCATTTCAGAGGGGGCTAACCTATAAGGAGACTTTGCAACTGGTGTAGCACCAGGTATAAGATCAATACGGAATTCGACTTCTCTAACTGGAGGAAGTCCTGAAATGTCGTCAGGAAAAACTTGCGGGAAATCTTTTACTACTGTAATGTCTTCAAGTTTCTTCTCCATAGTTCCCTTTTTGATGATATGAGCTAAAACGCGACATAATTCTTGCGAAGATATTTTTGAACTTGAAGACAAGACATTAAGCTGAGCCCTTTCGACGAGGTCTCTCCAAAGATTCGAAGAGTCTGACCGTTTGAAAGAGGGATACGTATAAACTTTTCGCGACATACAACTTCTGCCTGATGTTGACTAAGCCAGTCCATACCGATTATGATATCAAAACTTCCCAACTTCATAGGAATAAGGTCAACTAGAAAATTATGGTCGTTTAGAGTAAGAGTGCAATTACGTATAATAGAGTTCAATGAGACCGGTTTCCCGTCAGCAACTTCTACTGTTATTGATTCCATGAGCTTATCACGATTTTGGTTTAGGATAGGTTAAAACTCTAAGGACACAAAACTTTTATCCGCGCCAGTATCAAACAACATGGATGCATATCGACCATTAATAAGGAACGTACCGTTAACCACATTGCCGTCAGCCCTAGCCTGATTAGCGTTGATATTGAAAGCTCTTCCTCTTGCAAGTGGAGGATCTTGGTTCGCTTGATTCACCGGGTTGGCTTAGGCCTGAGCATGAATAATGTTTATCAACCTTGGACACGTGTTTCTGAAATGGCTTGGGTCTCCGCAATTGTAGCAAGCCCGCATAGGTTGAACCATAGGATAATTGGGCTGGTAATATGTTTGGGCTAAATGTTCGATGGGTGGTAATAGTAGGGGTTGTTGGGCTTGACCCATTATTTGTTGGTGGGTTTGGGTTGAAGGCTGGTGGCGGTTCGTTCGCTGAGGCATGCGGCAGGTTTGAACAGTATGACCTGCACGACCACAGCCGGTGCAATGTTGGCAAGGATAATCAGGAGAATGGTGATATTGGCAACGGTTGCATTTTGGTAACGGGCCAGAGTATGGTCTTTTGTATGGTGCAGGTGAAGGGGCAACCTGGGTAATGGGTGCAGCAGGAATAGGGAGGTTGGTTTGTGTAACGGTGAAGTTTCTGGTGTTGCGCTTCCTCTTGTTAGCAAACTTAGAGGAGGAGATGGAATGGTTTGAAGTTTGACCCTCAACAGGGGCTTTCTTTTTCTCTTCTTTAAACTTTCCGTTGCGAATTCGATTCTCGGTCAGTTCAGTCGCTAGCTCCATAGCAGCTTCAAGTGTTACCGGTGAAATGCTGAGAACTGAATCTTGAATTTTCGAGGGGAGTCCTCGAATATAATGCTCGATCAAACGATAAGTTGGGGTAAACCAAATTTGGAACCATTTGGTTCAACTCTAAGAACCTCTTGTTATAGGTGGTATGATCACCCTCCTTCTGCTTTAAAGAATGAAATTTGTCCTCCAACTTTTTAATTTCACTCCTAGGACAGAAATGCCTAGTCATGATTTCCCTTAATTCCTCCCAAGTTAAGGCCATTGCATTATCAATTCCCCTCTTCCCTTTTTCAGTATTCCACCAGGTGAGAGCGACCCCAAATAGTCTCCCGGTGGCGTATCGAACCTTGCGATCCTCAGTACAATCGCAGTTGAGGAAGGTGTTTTCCATTTCCTCAAACAATGTAGGAGAGCAGTGACACCTTCGGTCCCTTCAAATTTAGGGGGATCACAAGACTTGAAATGTTTGTATGAGCACTTGCTGGTAGGAGGGTTAGTCGATGTTCTGGTCATGTTGTTGGGGAGGATTAGTGGGGTTTGTGGCGAGGCTTGTTGTACTTGGACCACAATGTCAGGCAGTATCGTGGCCATTTGTTTTGCGATTTGTGTGGCCAAACGTTCGTGAGACCTTCCTGATCTTTTACCCCCTTGTTGTTGTCTGGACGACATCTACATGAACATACATAAGAAGATTGTGAGTTTATGGTGTCTTTTTAGGTGTCATGTGTCTTTAAGAAAATGAAAATAACATAAATATCAATAATGCAACTACATCCATAGGATGTCTTGGGTTTGCTCATGTTGGGCCTCAAATGTCCCCCATACCTTCACCTATATAGTCATGTGGGCCCCCATGACTATGGGCTTGGTAGGATTCACATTAGTATTGGCAATTTAACACTCGCATCACCCGAATGCAAATCACAAAATATGTTCACGAGATGTATGGTCGGAACGTGTCCAGGTGTAGACACAATGACAACTCAAAGTGGGGTTAGCTCACATGACGTTTGGTATAGCATGCTTTGGCCTAATAGGTACTTCGTACTCTCATCGTTAGTCCCCAGGTAGGCAAACTGGTCCTTTATTTTGGATTTATACGAATGCCAGCCTAGACAGGACGTTCCGACTACCGGTACTGGTACCCTTCCAGTTACTACATGCCCGTCATGAGAACTCACTTTGATGAGATTTGAAAACACAAAAATCATTGTAAAAGCAATCATGATGTGGTGTGTGCTTTCATGGATATGGTATGTTATGAGAATATGATTCATGATAGGCAATTATATATGATTTGCATAACATTGAATGTAACATTTAACATAAAACATATAAACATCATGAAATTTGGCATGTAACACACAAAAATCTTATAAGTTTCTAATCAATTATAGTATAGGCTCTAAGGATCTAATAACCTATCCTATATCCCTATAGTCATGGCTCTGATACCAATCTGTCACACCCGACCCGCAGGGAATAAGAGTCGGGGCATAATTGGGTTATCACCAAAGCTCATGATATTTACTAATATGTTTCATATTTATTTAAGTCAAAGTTACATTCCAAATAATCCAAACATGTCCATACAATACAAAGAAAATAACCAAACAAAATAGTTCCAAGCTCTAAATCATTTATTCTTCTAGTCCAATCCTATGTGTTTCTGGCTGCAGCTGGTTCACCTGTATCATGTGTAAAAATGGGGGTTTTTGGGTCAACATAAGTTGGCGAGTGAACCTTGTTAGATAAACATTTATTATTGATTTACTTGTTAGTTTATCAATGAAAAATTGTGCATAATCATAAATGAGCAAATGTAAATAATCAAGCAGTGGCAATAGCAATCACAACTATAACATACAATAACATATGATAGCATAAATTAACATACCAACATCATACGATAAATAACATGAATGAAACTGTGCGATCAAGGCTCAATCAAACGGAGCCGATCGTATTGCATGTACTGTAAAATAATAAATGTCTGTGCGATCAAGGCTCAATCAAACGGAGCCGATCGTATGTTGGCACGCCAGGTTCACGCTCATAATGTAATGGGGAAATTGCTCAACGCTCATAATGTAATGGGGAGCGGCGGCCTATGAAATTGCATGTACTGAAAATAATAAATTGAATCTAACAATAACTACAAAAACAGTTGAAGCAAGCTGAATACATATGTTCATGATATGATGTATGCACAATGATTTAAATATAATATATAGCAAGACACATGATACACCCCAAAAACGTGATTAAAACGGGGAATTTGTAAAGATTCACTCACATTGGGTGCGTTGGATTTGAGATGGTGAGATGCGCACGAGTTGGAAGAGCTAAACAACGAGAATTGACTAACCTAAATAATAACGGAAAATATGGTAAATGAGTGGATTTTATTAATAATTTTAATAAGATTTTTAGATATATTTTTGTGAGTTTAAGGCTATTTCCTATCTTTAAAAACATTATTTTTAAGTATTTTTAATTGATTTTTAAATTAAATTAAATAAATAAAAATATAAAAATATGTTGACTTTTTGCGACCGTTGACCGTTTGACTTGTTGACTTGTTGACCGGTTTATTGTGTAAATTCATGCGCTGGGTGAGGCTCGAACCCGAGACCTCCCGTACGCGTTCACGCAGCTCTACCAACTGAGCTACGTGTCTAACCTGAAATAATTCTGTTTTTAATTATACTTATATATTAACTCAATTTATCCAAAATCCTTTTATTTTCAAAAACATTTTAATTCGTCGAACCGGTGCCATGTACAGGTCTCGAACCCGGGACCTGTGCTTTAACGCTACACACAGTCCACCGCTGGACTGTGTGTCTAACTTGGTTATTATACAGATTTTTATTATACTTAACAACTAACGGAGTTAACCCGGTTCAGTTTTAAACAAAAAGGCATTTTATTACATAGGGGGTGCGTGTATCAGGGATCAAACTCGCGTCGCGTATGAAATTTGTTTGCACACAGTCCACCGCTGGACTGTGTGTCTAACCCGTTCATATTACTGATTTTAAATAAACTTTATAACTTAACTATCTTCGTCTTCTTCACTCAATTTACAGTCGACTGTGTTACTAATCCGTTTCTTGCTTTTACGATTATCAATCATTCATAAGACTAAAATGAAATGGCAGAGACGGTGTTGGAAGTAAACATACCGTAGGAATGATTTATCACAGAATTTCCGGCAATGCGTCGGCTCTGTTTTTGTGCACCTCAACTGAACAAAATAATTAACCGTTTTGATTAGCCAATCGTGGAATTGAAGTGATAAACAAACGTTAACAGTGTGTTTGAAGGTCCTTACCGTTTCACAGACGGAAATAAAAATTTCCAGAACTTTTCCGGCGAACTGGTATTATTTGATAGTAGCGTCTGAATTCGATTTCAAGCGAATGGTTTGAGTTAGAAATAGCTTGACACTTGTTAGACTACGACGGTATTGAAAGACTTACCGTTTTGATGATGAATACGGTTTTCCGGCGAACTTGCAGAAATTTCCGGCGAGTTGATTTAAGCTTTCTGATGGACTGAATGTATGACGAAAGTGAAATGGAAGGTTTGTATGATGTTTCTGAGTCGCGAGAGGGGTCTTGATTGAAGTAATTCAGATATTGATCATTTTCGGTTATAAAAACCGATCATGATCAAAATTGAAGTTCATTCAAATCCGAATTGATTAGGATTTGTCGGTGCATCGGTTATAAACCTGAAATCGCGATCATTCAAACGTTTAGACGGTGGAATAGCCGATTTCAGTTTTTCAGTTGGCGCAACCGGTTTATCTAGGTTTGTATATAAGAGTTATTTGTTTCCTAGAGTTGATAGAAAACAAACAAGTGGCGGAGTGGTTATGCGTGTGAGTGTTAAGTCTTTGAAGTTATAATCCGGCTGACCCGGGTTCGAGTCCCGGCAGCCCCATTTATTTTTTATTGCTTTATTTATACTTTTTGTCAATTATAACTTTATGGTTTAGTTTGTTTATTAATTATGTACCATTAAAAATTAAAATAAGCATAATTAGGCAACGAACATTTATAACTAATATTCGATTACAAACGGAGCGGGTTTGGTAAAACCGTTTTCGAAAAATGTTACAGATCCGTCTGTGGATTCGTTATTACAAGCCTGTAATTATTATTTTCGAACATTTGGACATTTGGTTTGTAATAGTAATTTAAACTCCAAGACTTCCGCTATGTTGTGTGTTTGTTTGGTTATGATGATATCAACTTACGTCACGATATTCCCCAATCGGGCCCACCAGGTTACACGTGGAAATTGGAGTGTGACATGATATTTGCGGGGAGGCATATCAATGAGGAGTCTGACATGGTGGAAAAACTACGATCAAAGAAGGGTTCAATCTATTTTACACGTATTAAAGCGAACGGTGGTTCGGGTCAACGGATGTCAATGGGAGCATTGTTGGGATGACGATAGTGACAGGTGATCAGTTGAGTTTGTTTCGGTGGTTGTAAACTTCATAGCATTAGCAATTTTCAATCAGGTTAGATCAAGACCCTATCCTTCCTGCCAAGGATAAGAACCGAAAAAACCGATGTAGGTTGTTATTTTAGCTCAAGTATCCGATCGAAATTTGCGGGTAGACGGACGGAAGAAGATTCGTCAAAGCGGGGAGGGCTTTCAATCTTGTCGCATCTAGCAAGAAAAGAATAAAACGGTAGAAGCGGTGAGGCTTGTTTTTTCTTTGATCGGTGGTCAAGAACGGGAACGGTGAGGTTCTGGTCACCCGGGAAGACGGATGTCAAACTTGGTCAAGGGATTGAAGTTGTGGATAATGACGCGGATGTGAAGAAACGGGTCCAATTCAAGATTAAGGGGGAGAATGAAGACGTTAATCTTGAATTAGGAGATAGAGATAAAGACGGGTTATAGATCATTACGGTGAATTAGTTATTGACTCTTTATAGGGATAATTGTAGGTTTATTCGATAAGTTATCTAGTTGGTTTATTTATTTATATTAATAGAGTTTTAGTTGGGTTAGGACTAGAATAGGTTTAGTATAATTTGATGGTTAGGGTATTGTAATTAGAGTGCTCTGATTGTTAAATAATAAAAAGAGTCGAACAGTTCGTTCAGTCTAGTATTTTTTCTATTCGATTTATGGCCTGATTTCCAACAGTTTAGAATAAGTCTTTTACTTAATACTCCAATATTCGAAGAAAACAGAAACATAACCAAGGAACGAAGCATGGGTTTGGTTGTCGAAATTATTATATGGTTATTTCATCGACATCATTACTTTAGTCGCTGGTACGAATTCAAACCAGAATTTAAACATCTAAACTCGAATCGACAAGGTTTTAACTTGTTACCTTAATAGTCGAACGGAGCTAATTAGAGATGCACAATAAGCGCTTCGGACGGTCGTACGGAACAGAACTAAGGTGAGCAGCAGTGGTGATTCACGTCGGCTGGTTCACCGGAACAAGTTTATAAATTTTCAGACCGAAACATTGACACCGAAACAGAATCTAACAAAAATAAACTAGCATACTTCGGTACCTGAATCGTGAGTTGAAGGTCCGATTTGCAGCGGCGAGAAGTTGCGATGGTTGTACGGCGGTCGTGGCTAATGATATTGAGGGTTTCGTGGGTAATGAAGGAATGTGAATCGGTATAAAACAGTTAACGTTGACGATCTAGGAGTCATTCCAAAAATATCGGTGGGTTCGTTGAGGAGATACGAATTTTGAATCTTAAAACTAATTGGTAAGGCCATCCGTAGTTATAAAGCCCCCAGGTGAGCGTTATGCGACAAGTGGAGAAACGCGTAAGAGCGGGGCTTTATGGGGCTTTATGTAACTTGAGTGTGTAGTGGGATTATACATGTATAGGGCTTTATATATATGTATGTATGTATGTATATGTGTGTGAGTGGGAAAGGAATTATCACGCCGTGATATTCATCGCGGGAGGAAAAAAAATACCCCATAACGCTCCCCGTAATTGTGTTCCGGACACTATGGAGGCGTTATAGAAGAAAAGGGCGTGACATACCTCCCCATTACACTTAACCTAAGGTTGAACTAGAAGAACGTTTGGGTTCAAAGTCTTATTCGTTCAATCAGTTTGCTTTTGGTAATTTGGGTCAGCCCCTTTCAAGTATATGTTCTTGTATTTATATCAATCCTCAGTTATTTCCATTTATCCTCATTAAATTTATAATAATAATTCTATTTTTCAAACAAAAGTCACGTATATTAAGTATAAGGAATTCATTCAACTTTGAGATAAATAAAAGATAAATCCAATTTGATCATTTTTATTATTTTTTTTCAGAATATTACATAAATGATGATACACAAATATAAATAAAGTAAACACGCAACATAATTTCATGTATTTCATGACTACAAAGGTTAAATTTTGTCTAACCTTGTAAATAACAATTTCACTCATTAATAAAAAATGGTAAAGATTCTGGTCGGTCTTGTATGTTTCAAATCAGTTATGATGATACGAGAACATATACATAGGATATAATTTCAATGTATCCATCTGTCATACAATTGCACTATCAGTCCATTACATCCACTCAAAGAAATAATTATGTAACCTATACAAATATCTCACTGCCTATGAGTCCATGTGTGTATACTTAGAGGTCCTCCAACTATGGATGATTTCACCAACACATTGTAGAAAGCTACACTTATTTCATTATCGGTTACACGAAGTGTCATGAAACCCTGGCGATCGTAATAGAACTTCATTTCTTTCAGTTCCCATTGGTTGACCTCACCTCGCCATGCCTTTGACCCGCCTCCGCTTGTTAGAAACTGAAGTTGACTGCACATGAACATTATCATATATATAGTTACACAAGTTGTTAGGTACAATAAAAGATAAATTAATTTGTGGGTGACTTACAAATACAATCAATTGTAGCCATATGGGATACATATAATATATGATGCTTTTGATATATAATGACATGTCTAAAATACATGTCATATTGGATGACCTTCACATATTTCATCCCATAATTTGTCTAATATCCCTATTACATTAAAGGAAATAGAAATACATTATTATTTCTTATATTAATTTGCAACCGTTAGCTAAAGTAACGTTTTCTTTTATTTTTATTTTCTTTAAATGTGTAAAAATAACCGTTGAAGATAGAGTTCTATTCAAAGGAGAGTAAGTTTTTAGTTGTGACGAACTGAAGCGATTTTGACAGAACAACAATTGCTATCGTTATTGACATTACTGGAGTCGATACAAGTATATGGCTATTTCAAAGTAAATTAATGTTTTCGATCGGTGTAAACATGTGTCGATATCCATTTGGGTCGAGTATTGTGCTAAAGCGAATCAATGGTGTCTAGACAACATCGGTACCAATGCCGGTGGTCATTTGTATCTCTTTTGGTTGCTATACCGAGTCCCGATATCATCACAGTGTTGTAACTCACCGAACCGATATCAATCAAAAGTCCGCCGCAAAGCGCGGGATGTCCCACTAGTTAATATAATCTATACATGTTTCTTTAGTGTATGAATAATTTTTTTAGTGTAAGAGGAAAAAGAAGAAAAGTACTCCTAGATAGTTACCTGTTTTGACTAATGATGTGTTGTAAGCAATGATCATGCCCGTTTATGTAGAGATCCACATCCTTTGCCATCAAAAGAATTTAGTATTAGTAGTTAGCACTACATCTACATATACATGGCACATGTAATATAAAACCAATGTATAATTCAGTTGTACTTATTGTAAAATATTTATAGGAGAGAGAAGTATAGTGGGTTAACTGATTATATAACCACCTTATGTATAACATTTAAAAAAAATGAATATGTGACTACACTTATGTACTTATGCAAAATATTTATAGAAGAGAGAAGTATAGTAGGTTGAATGATTATATAAGCACCTTATGTATAACATTTAAAACAACTGATCATGTGACTATACTTATAAATGGTTATGTATTAAACGAGCGTGATACATATACATGTATCAACGTAATGTAATGAAATGAGCATATATACCTCAAGGATAGGTAAGAGTTGATCGACAAGCTCTTGGATGTTTCCATGAGAACCAGCACTGAAAATTATATGGTGGCCAATCACAATTTTCCATGTGGCATTTGATTCTTCGAGTGCCATATCAACCTCCTACATATATACATACATAAAAAAGCCCGATAGTAGAAAAGAAAGGCATTGGTCTCAACTATATTTGACACGAAGCCCATATTATTTTTTGGACAGTACCCTCTTTTTGCATAGGACTGTGACCCATTTCTAAAAAAAAAAACCAAACAAACTTAAACTGAACCTATGTTTACTAATTGATTTAACTTATCATGCTAATTTACCCAGGTTATAAGGTCTGATCAACTCAACATAATATGTAGAAGTTTATACTATTAATAATAACCAGAAGAAGACATCATCTCCACCGACCTGAATCCTAAAAAAATAACTTGCATGTTTCTACCTTTAGACTGTTTACTCCATTGACGCGCTCGGTTGATAAAGATTGCCTTAATCATTTCTAAATGTAAAAAAAAAAAAATTTCGTTCGGTCACTACTCACTAGTCTATAAAAATGTTTCAAATTTGTGATTGGTCGAGATTGAAATAGTGTTCATACCTTTAAAATATTTGATAAATATTCTTTCCTAGGAAGCACACCGCTCCAATCATAAGTATGCTCTTCTTCCGTGAAATATTTATCTTGAAAAGGTGTTGTATCAACGAAGAAAAAATCCACAATTCCTGAATAAAAACAATATTTTATCACAAAATATATATAAATATCAGATAGTGGTAGATCTTAAGTGTACTGCGAATATAGATCCATGTTAAATATTTTGACTGAATAATTAATATCAAATTATACTACTATAAAAACGACGAGATTTTAACAAAAAAAAAAAAGCAAACTTGGCGAGAATAAAAGAAGAAATTAAAACATATGATATTATGTGGGTTAAAAATAGGGCTAAATGCCAAACGTTAACGTGGAAAGATTAGTGCAATTTCGAGCTAACATGTATGGGGTTTGATGTAATGTTGTTTTGGTGTATCATGTTTTGGCCGTGTTAACAGTTTTGTTAACCTGTTTTGTTTTTGAATAAAAGTTTTTTCCCGTTCGAAAAAGAAAAAAACCGAAAGTACCAGAATTTACAATAAATGATCTAAGACAGCCATTTGCTATCTTTGTGTGTAAGGGTAGGACTCAATTGTGCCGAGACATTGCCTCTGTAATCATGATTTCCCAACACTAGAACATTAAACAAATAAACAACATTAGATGTCTCAAAGGAAACGTTTATTTATATAGGTTGGTGAAACTCAGATATATATTCTTACCGGAGTACCATTGTTTCTGCAAGCTGGGTGCGGTATATACTTGAGTAAACGACTCATCGAATAACGAATCTTGGTCGTTAACTAATCCATCCTCGTAAAAGTTGTCTCCGGTTGATACAATGAAGTCGGCATCTATTTTTTTTCCTACTTTCCCCATCTTACATTTATATAATCCGAAATCAGACAAACCGGTTATAAGTCATAATCCGAAATCAAAACACTTTTCTTAGCTCTTTTGTAATACACGAGGGCACGAGGCTATTATAATTTAGATGTGTGTTAAATTATCAATAAACCCGTATATGAAGTATAAGTTGGGATAAATGTAATTTTAGCTGATGATATATGGAACATATTAAAATAAACTTCTAGGAAAAGCTTATAAAATTTATAGTCGAGAAAAGCTTAACTCTTCAATGTTAAACTAAAAGAAAACATTATGAACAATAAACTTTTTTTACAATACTTTATAAGGCCATTTGTAGTGCTAACACCATATAACCCTGGTAGAAAAGTGAAATGTGGGGCGGTTATAGGAGGATTATATAACATATGTATGTAATGGGGGATTATGTAGATATGGAGTTATATATGTATGTGTGTATATGTGTGTTTGTGTGAGGCAAATGTGTTGACCCGCTATAATTTTCGCGAAGCAACCTAGTTCAAGTGGTATAGCATCCTTCTCGGGGCGGTGTGAGAAGGCGCCATAGGGCGCTATGGAGGGGTTAGGCGCCATATAACCTTCCACTAGAGAAGGTCTAAGTTATTACTTCATAATATAGGATTGTATTAAAGTTTTTTGAAGTTAAGGTTGTCAAATAAGTAATACTATTTAGTTAGGTTTTGTTGACTATTTTTTTTCTTTTGAACGACCAACGAATCTTTCAAATTGGCTACTGGCGAAATTCACCACATCGGGATACACTCGCCTCCGAACCAGGGAAAACCCTCACCTAGGGCCGAAGCCCGTAAACACTCGCCCGAAGGCACGACAGTGCGGTGAGGTAAAACCCGCTCAGTTCAAGGATCGAACTAGCAATCTCCACCTATTCGCCTAGTCTCCCATCATCACCAGGTGCCGCAGAAAATAATGTGGAGGGCAGGAACCGAACTTGAGTCTCTTAAAACACCAAGTTTCTCCCTTACCATTTAATCACCACCTCATTGGCTATTAAATACTTTATATTAAGCACTAGCAAAGTAAAAACTTCATATGTTATCATGTTATAAGCTTTAACTAAAGTGTTAAATTGTTTGTAGCATTTGAGTCTAAAAAATCATGGATCTATTAGTTATTTGTATTAAATTTTCTTTTATTAGTTCTATAAAAATATTCTTTGATTTTTGTGATTGGTCTAGTGTGACAGATTTCTATGAAATACTTTGGTAGGGCCATGTATAATCGAATAATTGGGTGTTGAAGCATAAGGAAAGCATATTCCGGTGGTGGCCTTGTTACTATTACAAAGAATATGCCTTATATCGATAACGAACATTCCTTGAGATATCGGATATTCCGTTTCAACCATTAATGAGTCTACATAATTAAATATTAAAACTTGAAAGTAATTGTTTAAGCAGATAACTTTAAAGCAATTTATGAGCCATAATTAAACAAGTACCGTAACTTTTAAAAAAAAAGTGATTATTATTTAGAGCAATTTTATTAAAATAGGTTATCAAGTTAGCTCAAAAAGGAACTTTTTATATAAAAAAAATATATGCTTTGACGGATGGAGTAAGCAACTTTTAAATAGAGAATATCTTCTCTATTTAATTTTTCATTTATACAAATGCAACCTCAATATTCACTAAATAATACATTTACATTAGTATTTAAGTTCAAAATATATCTAGATTATACAACATTAAAATTTCAAATTAACAATTAACATCAATTTAAATGATTTTATTACTTACATGACATCACATTACATACCATATATGCAATTGCAGAAATAATAAAAATAAATAATTTATTTAGAGTCTAAAATTTATCTTTTAGGCATTCTAAAGAGTTGTGACATATGCCAACTTCAACGTGCTGAAAGTACAATACTAACTTTTAAACTCAACGTAAAAATTGTCATTTATTGAATGTTATAATCATTAAAAGTACATATCTTGGTATTATTAATAGATGTATCTTTGTTGCTAATATTTATGTCGAATTATCATTAGTTATATACGTTCAAAGGTATTTTTTAATATGTAAGTTTTTATTGTTGGAAATAACTCGATTAAAACCGCAAAACACACAAGGATTTTTCTTCTTTATTAATATCGAACCAAAACAAAACAACCAAGTAATTACATAACCTAACCTATCTATTTATACTAAAGTACTAAACTAATGACTTGCTAAGCAAGCTATCCTAAACCAATACCATTCTAATACTTATTAATCAATTAATAGAATAACTATATAAACATATTATTTCAAACTAATAATTATCTCTATCTATTTAAATACAACTTCCTATATCAATATTAATCTTTATTATTCACTTTCACAAATTAATAATTATCACTATCTATTTAAATACAACTTCCTGTATCAAGTTTAATCTTCATTATTCCCTTTCACAAAGTAGCTCCACTATTGAATGCTGTATTCTTTTTTGATATAGACATTAAAAGATATTTTTTAGCAACAAGCACCTAACTATTCCTCAATGGCATTCCAACACGATTACATAAACTTTTATTAAATTAATATATGACGACAAATCAATTATAAAAGTGACTCCATATATGTAGTTAATAATTAAAAAATTATCATCGGATCGTTAATCCTTAAGTTATTTCACTTGCAAAACATACAGAGATCAACTTTCCACATGAAAAAAAGTGTAAGAATAAGACTACGAGAATCAAATAATACATATGTACGCAATAGTGTTTGAAAGATATATTGAGAATTCAAAAGAGAAAGATACGACGATTACATAATCGTCATAATTATCACGGTTAAAACAAAAGGAACCCATATTTCTCTGATTGTATAATTCTCTACTTAAAACTGCTTATATATACCGAGGCAGGTGTAATAACGTATATAATAAATTTGATTGATGAGGTATAAGGAGTCACCTTACCTGAAAAGCAACATGTGATTGGTTATATAATCCTCTCCTTCCCCAGTCACCGATCACTAAAATGTCAAGAGATACATCGTCTTTCGTCGGCAAGTGCTCGAATCGTTGAAGCTCCGCCGCAACGTTAACGGTTGCAGCCACCGCGTAAACCATCAGAAGAATGGTGGCGTAGGTTTTATTCTTCATAGTCATGGGGTATATTATGAAAAGCTTAGGGAAAATGTGTGGTCCAGAATGCTTCTCAAGTTTCTCAATTAGCCTAGTGTTTCTCACATGATCATAACCCTATATATATATAGGTAGAGGTTCCTGTAAAAGAGATCAAATTTGTGAGAAAGATAAGAAAGATCAGGGTGAGGACACGTGTCCCTATTTAATTTTTTAGTATAAGGGTAAGTAGGTAATTTCATCAAAAATCCTAATTATACATAAAGATTTGTTGTAACCGTTTTGGTGAGTTATTTAAAGAATTGAATTTTTTATTTACCATCAATCTTTTAAGAATCAATATATCAATAACTGATTGTAATCAACTCTATAAGCTTTTCATCCCATCACGATGGCTAATTCTTGATTTCTCACAAAGAATAAAATTTATTATTCACCAAGGATTTCACAGATGGAAAAAGACGACGGGGTAACGTGTGATCTTTTTTATTGTAGCATGTGTATGTTGTTTTATATGCAGACGTACATGGAGGAAATCTATAAAACCAAAATGTATTTGGTGTTTTTAGTTATACATGTGTATAGTTGTCACCCAAAGTTTATATTTTTTTTTCATTCGTTTGCAACCATGACAATGGGGTTGTAATTTTTCATCGTAGATATATAGTGTTTTATGTGTAACAGAGAACATATTTTTTTGCTGGAGTAAATGAGATTTTTTTGTAGGGTTTTTTTTGTTTTGTTTTAGGCAATGTCATGGTGTTCTTGTATATATTTATGGTGTTTTCCTTTTTATTGTGCATAGTTTTGATGTTCTATTTTTTCCTATAGGGTTATGGTGTTTTAATATATCTAGGGAAAAGGTGGTGTCTTGTATACATTTAAGGTGTTTGCTTTTTTATTATGCATAGTGTTGCCGCCTGTTGATCTTATATATTTTTTGTACAGATTTATGGTGTTGTATATGTTATGGATAAAGGCAGCATGTTGTATTTAATGGTTTTTTTGCTTTGGTCATGGGTTTGTGTCTTGAATAACATTCATGGTGTTTTATGTTTTTAGATGTATTTATTGTGTTTCTTTTTTAAAAGGTGTTTTATGGATTTAAGGTGTTTATCGTATGGAAATATTTTTGTATGGTGTCGTATTTATAAAGATTGTGTGAATGGAAATTATAAACCACAACCAACTCTACTTCTGTTTTTCTTTTTACGGGAACCATTCGACATTTTGATTAGCTTGTTTTGTTTAAGTCTAATGATGTTAGGTTAATTTTTTATTTTTCAGTGTTATGGTTTTCTATTCCGAATCTATGATAGGGTGTTTTGTTTAACGTTAAGTTTACTTATTGGAATGTTCCATGCCATCTTTATGGGATGGTGTTTTACTTTGTTTGTTAAACTATGTTTTTAGTCGTTATGAAAAAAGTTTGTAGTTGTTGTGTTTTATGACATTGAAAAAAATGTTCTTGTAATGCTGAAACAAGATTTTTAGTGTGTGGTATTTTAATGTATTGGTTAAACCGTGTTTCTTGTCGTGCTCATACACGTCTGTATCCGTGGTGTTTTATGTTGTAGGTAAATGTCTAACAATTCCATCTTTAATTCATATGACAATTCTGATTATATTTATTTTCTTAGTGTTGTTGGTGGTGTTATAATGTATTTAGGTTATGATGCGGGAGGACGACATGACGATGTACTATAAATGCAATAGGTATTAACAGTTGGGTTGCTCTGCATGCACATGGCGAGTATGGGCATAACATTCGTGTGTGTAAGAACCCCACCAAGAGAAAAGATTATGATAGCTCAGAATCTAAGGAATAAGCAGATGATGAAGCGGGGGAAGACGCTCATGAGGTGGAGGAAATGTCCGAGTAGGAGTAGTTTAACAAAATTTATCGTATTCGAATGTTTTGATTCTTGGATTTTTTTTTTCTCGTAACCAATGTGTTTTTCATTATTCGTACTTATTTTGCTCGTTTTAATTGATTCGTGGATCTGTTACTTTGCAATCATATTGAGTTTTGTATTATTTTGAATCCATGTTGTTTTAATCTGGAAGATGGAGTCTTCCTTTTTCTCGCATATGTCAACATCACCAAAATATACCCAGGGTGTTATACTATATACATGGTTAATCATTCAATGAATGTGTACATTACACTTAGTGTGTTTAGTTGTTTATATTTTTCATTTCACATAGCAACAGGACATGAATTTCGGTAAAAATACATTTTCATTTCACCAGTAGCAGACATGAATATTGGTAAAAATACACTAGTTGTCGTTATTTGTACTTATAGTATGCAAGAACATGTCAAAATAAACATATGGTGTTTATATTACCAACACGTTTATTCATCCACCAAATGTGAAGAATAGCCTTGGTGCTTTTTAGTTTATATTCTTATGTAACTAATAGCATGACAGAATGACGTAAACAAGTTTTTAGTTATCATTGTGGTGTTTTATGTACATTATCATCAGGGTGAAAACAATCTGACTAATTAACAACTATATTCGTCATAACCAGCTACAGCTGCATCTAATCAGCTTGCATACCATACAAAACATAACATGATCAAGGTAGGTTTGAAGAGACAAATTCCCTAAAAGTTAATACACATCGACGGACATCTAAAAAAACCAAACCAGCTAAAATGTTCTGATGCAGCACCCAAAATATAAAGTTTAGTTTGTTTTCTAAAGTCAAATTTTAAGTGAACTAGACATCCTATTTGCATTTTATGCCTTTTGCAACATTTCCTCTTAGATGAACGTTGCATAATCATGCACTTCGGACTCGACCACAACCCAAACTGAATTTATGTCACTTAATAGTATTTTCGAGGTGTATATTGTCAGTAAATCATAGAGTTCATTACTTCTTCAATCGATATAACTAAGGTGGGTGTCACTTTCCTCGCTTCCTTTGTCCAGCAACATTAGCCTCTTGCTCTATCAGAGAATCTGCATTTTGCTAATCCTGAAAACCAAAAAAAGAACACCCTACTAATCAATATAAACTAGCTATCCAATACCGGTATATAAACCATATAGATAATGAAATGCCTACTAGAAATTCAACCAAAACAACAGACCATACATAGTTCAACAAAACACCCCATTTTGCTAATCATGAAACAAAAAAAGAACACACTATATCTAATCAATTTGTCTACTAGAAATCAACTAAAACAACACACCATACATTAGTTAAACAAAACACACCTTATGCTAATCATAATAACAACATAAAGTGTTCAGGGTGTCTTCTTATGTTAAAACACTACAATGATTAACAATCACTACAGAAACGTAGTAAATCATTTACAAACACAACCCTAGATTAACTGGTTACTGGGTGTTTATGTTGTTATATCAAACACCACAGTGATGAACATTCAAACACAAACACACCAAATCACTTAGCATAGATAACCCTACCATAACAAATATTTTAAAAAACACACCTATTGCTAATCGTAGGAACAACATTAACTAAAACAACATTATGATGAACATTCAAAGCAAAAAACACAATAAATCAGTTAGAATAAACAACCCTAGTTATCAATCAACTAAAAATCAAACCTGGTCTAACAGTTGTAGCCCTTTGCTTCCTTTTTCCCGTCAAATTCTTATTTGTAGCCTTACTTGAATCCTTGAATCCATATGACACTCTACACTTGAAGATTTGGTCCTTTTCACTAAAAAAACACAACTTCGATGGTGAGTATAACAAACCCTAGATTTTATCAAGTGCAAATCAAGAAAGAGGGAAGACGATTACTGAAGAAACCCTAGATCAACTAGATCGGAACCTAAGTAGATCTATGGAATGGGCTCTGCATAAAAGGGTTAACCCTTCGTTTGGTTTCACGATGAATGATGAATAAAACAGTACTCTGGCTGATCCTGCAAAACAGAACACGTTAGCTCGCCACAGGGAGAAGGGGGTTCTCTCCGTGACCATTCTCTGGCGTGAGAATAAGTACAGGTAGTCGGAAGTAAAGTATTGTAAGAGAGAGAGTAGTTGAGAGTGAATACCTTTCCTTGAACTCCAAGTCACTTATTTATAGCCGGTGTTTGGCGCCAAAAGAAGAGATTGTTAACTTTAACAGAGTCTTCTGCTATTCCGTTAATCTTTGTTGGCAATCCGTTAGTGCACATGGATCGTGAGCTCATCAGCGGTTAGGGAGGTGCCACGTGTCAACATGAGATCACTACATTTTATAAATGTGGGCATGCCATCACCGTGATCTTCCTCAGCCGTCCAGATGCTGCCATGTGGCAATTGGTTATAACCGAAAAGATGCTTGCACGATTGGGTGTTAATGGCTTCTAGAAGATTTCACAGTTGTTACCCATCTGTTGTTCGCCACGTGTACATTCTGTTACAATAGAAAAGATTCCCTTTGCTTCCGCACCAAGTCAAGGATTTTGCTAAGGGAAAGTTTCTCGGGGTTAACTGTTTCCTTGTGCGAGAAGCGCAAGTTAGTTAACTGATCTTCTTTCTTCTCCTTGCTGCTTAGCGCAACGTTTGGTGGATACTTGCTTTGATATAAATATCCGCGCAAGGTTTATGCATGAAGCATTATCAAACGAGATTGTTCAAGGTTTTAAATTTGAACCTTGCGCGAGCCCGCGCAAGGTAGTTAAATGAAGCTTTTATCCAAAGAGAATGTTCGAGGTTAACTTTGAACCTTGCGCGAGCCCGCGCAAGATAGTTATATGCTCCTTTCCTCTCTTAGATATTCGGCGCAGAGTTCTAATAAATCTCATTTTGGCAAAGAAGTCTGCGCGAAGTCTCCTTAGAGTTATTTAATGGGTATGGTTTCCTTGATTGGCGCAAGGTTTTTGGGACCATACCCCTTCAAGTCCCCCTAGTCCAGTGTTGCTCCTATGTAAGAATAAAAAGTAGGTGGAGCACTGGACTTAAGATAAAAGTGTTGCGCTAGGTAAGTACTAGCCTTTTGTTGTTTTCTGCATCTTGGTGTCGTGTCGTAAGTGAATTTTGAAAAAGTATTTGAATTTCAAATTTACTTAGACACGTGTCACATGTCCGGATGGTGTAGTTGGTGAAGATGCACGTTCTTGAGACGTGGTGGTACTGTTGACAGGCTGTCAACAGTACATGCCTTACGGCATTTAATGTTATTTCGGTCGACACTCGCGCGTGGGGCGGTTACTGTTCCCCACTCGCCCTTGCAGTTACTTGGGGATACGTGACTGTCGCAAAAGTCGCTGCAGTCAAATCGTGCATTAATTGCGATTAGTATATAAAGGGATCAACGATCCATTTGCTTCCTCACCAGATTAAATCTAGAGAGAAAAACTTGTGTTCATATATTCCGGCGACCTTCAAAGTTTCTGAGTATTCTTCTTAGTTTGAGTTATGCCACCGGTGCAAGTTCTGATGAGATGTCATCAACGTCAAGTTTGCCACCGTTAAAGTGGTCGAAGAAAGATTTTGATAATCTTGCTACCAACTTCCTTTTTGCTCCGTCCTGGAAAGCGTTTTTTCCGGTGGCGAATGCCACGGCAGCTGATGCTCCGGCCGGCTATATCACGTTATTCTATGACTATTTTGCCGAAGGAAAATTCAGGCTTCCGGTGACCCATTTATGCTGGAAATTCTTGGTTTTTATAAGTTCCATATTTCTCAGTTAAACCCGATGGGAATGGTTAGGATCCGGCATTTTGAGTTTGTTTGCCGGTCGATGCAGATCATACCGACGGTTGAGAAGTTTAGAGTCTTCTATCAGTTGCACTGCTCGTTGGGTTTCTACTCGTTCCAACAACGTGTGCAAGCAAAACGATTGCTATTAGTGCCACCTAAATCGTACCACGACTAGAAACAGAAGTTCTTCTTCATAAAGGCGGCAGTAATCCCGATGAAGATGACTTTCCGAGCCAGTGATGATATCGAGCTAGAGACCCTCCCCATACCTGCCGACGAGGTGTGATACCAGGATATTAAAGATGTGCCCAACATTGTTTTGCCGGAGAGGGCCCTCATCGCTGCTGGGATGAGTATTTTTTGGAAGAAAGAACTCCGGGAAAAACCGGTGTATACTGAAGACGGAACTGGTACGTAACCGTTTAACTTCCTAGTAATATCTTTTAATAGATATGTACTGATGTAAAAATATTTGTTATGTAGCTGCGCCGCTCTACTTGGTATCTTTCAAGAGAGAGAAAGGGAAAATGGTCGTCGTGCCCATTGCTGAGGGTGGGATACTTGGTTCTTGGGGAACTTTGAGCTGCCCAAGAAGGAGGATCTGGAGGCGCAACCATCTTCTAAGACTGGTAATTAAATTCTTACAAGGCCTAAGTTGATATTGCAATATTACTCTTGAACATATTTTCTAAGTAATATTGCAATATAACTAATGGCGCAACCTTTGTTCAATATGATTGATTATGTAGGTGATTTGCTAAACTTGGGCGTAGGCCCTGACTCGAAGAAGAAGAAGAAACCAACTGCTGCTGCAGCGGCTGCACCTCCCCCTTCCAAACCAGATCAAAAAACCAAGCCATCAGCTGCTGCGAAAGTTGAGGGTAAGAAAGGTACGCGTCTCGTATCTGACTCTTGGTGTGATTATGTGGTGGTGTCGGACTCACTGGAGGGTCTAGCGCCTATAGGTTTGAGGAAACCAAATCCAGAACCCATTGACACCTCCTCTCTTCCAACTTCGAACCCAGATGATCCCTTGGAAATACCCTCAAGCCCGGAAGAGGCGTTGAAGTGCACGTCCAAGAAGAGGAAAAAAAGCTGAAACTAAACCTCCTGTGCCAACAAAAGTTGCGTGCCCGCGCATTGGCAAGAAGGGAAATCTGGATGCCTTTGCAAAGAAGTTCTCACCCGGTATGTTCAGTTGCGCATTTCTGTCAAAAAAGTTGCGCAAAATCTTATACTTGGTATTTGTTAATATGCTTTGCAGAGAAAATGGTGAAGACTGCGCGGCCACCTCATCTGCTATACCATCACCGCGCAGGCCTGAAAATGTTGAGGAGGGAAATGCGGAGCGAGAAGCACATGTTTTTGTTGCTGACCCCATCGTCCCAAAAAATATTGAGAAGGTGGCTCCGGAAGAAGAGCCTAAAAATTTGATGCTGAGAATCATGCTGGCGAGCAGGTTAAAGATACAGCTACAGATGTTGGGGAAAAAGATACTGCTACCGTGGAGCAAGAAAAAATATCTTCCCCTGTGCCGGAGCCTTCAAAGTTGATATCCAAGGGAGCTGGCCCTTCAACACAAAGCGAAGGCTTTATGTTTGTTGAGGATTCTGATGAGGAGTCGCCCATTCGCACAGAGGAGACGCCTGGGGATTATTACTATCGTTCTTATTCTGAGAGGCGGGCCTCTACGATCCATCAGCCTGTGTGGAAGGTTAGACAGGGTGATGTTTTTACTGATTGGCACTCGTGCAGGGAGTGGTATAAGGGCATCTTCCCTCCGGCGGAGGTGAAGCTCCAGGAAGAGAAAGACCATGAAGCTACATATGAGTCATATTTGCAAGAGTCTGCCCTTGCCTCTTCCACAATAAACAGGATCATGCGCGAATGGCGCAGTATGAAAGAGGAGTGAGATGAGGTTGAGATTGATAAGGCGAAGGCCAAACTTGAAAAAGAGAAGACGTTAAAGATGATCGTCGATTTTGAGGCGGAAAAAGCCGAGTTTGAGGAGGAGAAGAAGACCGAGGAGTGGTCTGCGCTGTCTTTGAAGCGCAAGTGTGAGGCCTCTGCTGCGCAACATGCGGACGAGTGCAAGCGCTTTGTGGAGGCTTGCGATCGTGATAACAAAGAAAAGATATCTCTGCGCAACGAAATTGAGAAGCTTAAGAAAGAGAAAGCTGATGCAGTTGCGGCAGTAGAAGAGGCGTGCTCACATAGAGAAAGGAGCGAGCAGAATGAGGTATCAACCAAAATGACTCTCCTTCTTAAGAATAAAGAAATTGATGATCTAACTTCTATGTTATTTGACCAGGCGCGGCTGCAAGATGAGGTTGATATTTTGAAAAAAGATATCAACCGTCAGCGAACAGAGAAAGCCGAGTTGAGCCGCCGTTTAACTGAAGGTGAACAAAAACTTAACGACACGGAGGTCGCTCGCGCTACAGCCGAAAGCCTAAAGCCTGACCGAATCCCTCATGAACCAGCTTACCTGGTTGCAGGAATACGGGATTGTGGAGGTAATATTCCCTTTTCTTTATACATGTCTTGTTTGATTATCATAACATATACTGATTGTATTTGTATACAGATCGCAAATGCCATCCTTAATTCCACGGAGTTAGATGAGAGAGTGGCAGAATTGATGATGGCTGCGCGCAGTGACGGGCATGCCGAGGGCTATAAAGAGTGCACTTTGCACGTGGCACATGCGCTGAAGACCGAATGGGATACAAGCCAGGCTGCCACGCATGGGCTAAATACTGCTGCCATTTATTCTGCTGCTAAAGAAAAATATGATCAGTTGCAGATTCCGATTATGGACCTTGTGGATGCCGCGCTGCAGCAAGATGACTTTGTTGATAAACTAAAGGAGATCTTCTCTACATCAGAGAAGCAGGCGGGCACAAAATCCATAGAATAGGAAATTTGTAATTCTTTATTTTGTAATTACTTGTAACGTTGCGCTACTGCGCAAGTACTGTTGATGTGAATATAATATATTTTAGCTTTACAATGTTTGCATGGGACCAATTACTTGTGTAGGATAGACAAATGAACAATTTTTTGTCTCATGTGTGAGCGTAAGTATTAAGTTAGCTTGTGGCTCATGAGTTTGTGTTTTTGTTTATCCAAAGGAATTGCATGCATTTGTAAATGAACATATACAAGACTGTAAGTAGTGACAAAGTATTTTATTCATACTAATAAAGCGTAAAGCTATGGCTACCACTAAGATTACATAAGAAATAAAGTAAGCAGTCTCGTTATCGCAACGCCCAGAAGTTGCTTAGAGGACTGAGATTACATATAACATCGGCATAGTTGTTGGGCGTTCCAGGTTCGAGGAACGCTAGATCCATCCATACGCTTCAGAGTGTACGCGCCTTTTCCCAATACTTCATTTATCACGTACGGACCTTCCTATCGTGGGGCTAACTTCCCCGTTTTTCGGCATTCGACGCTTCATTATTGTGAAGAACAAAGTCACCTGGCAAAAAGGAGCAGATGCGTACCCTTTTGTTGTAATATTTTTCAAGCTGAGACTTGTACTTAGCTTCGCGAATCCTACATTTTCTCGTCGTTCTTCCAATAAGTCTAGGTCGATGCGCCTTTGTTCTTCGTTATCTTGTTTTTTCAAAGCTAGTATTCTTGGAGATGGTAACCCAATTTCGCAGGAATCACAGCCTCCGTGCCGTACACAAGGCTAGAAGGAGTTTCTCCAGTGCTAGTCTTGGGCATAGTTCGGTGTGCCCAGAAGATGCTAGGCAATTCGGCAACCCACCCCCGCCGTGTCGTGCCGAGGCGGGCCTTGATACCGTCGACCAACTGTTTGTTTATGCTTTCAACTTGACCATTTGCTTGTGGGTGCGCAACAGAAGCGAAAACATAGATGGATTCCCATTTCGGTCATCCATGTTTGTAACTCTTCAGCCGTTAAATTTGGACCGTTGTCTGTAATAATGCGCATGGGCAGACCAAAACGGCAAATAATGTATTCCCATATGAATTTGCGAATTACCATCGCTGTAGTAGAAGCTAAGGGTTTGGCTTCAACCCATTTGGTGAAGTAATCGACCGCAACAATGATGAACTTGAATGCACCGGACGCATCTGGAAATGGTCCCACTAAATCAATGGCCCATTGTTGAAAAGGCCAAGTTGTAGTGACGGGTACCAAAGGATTCTTTGGGCGCAACGTTTTAGGGGCATGCCTTTGGCAGGACATGCATTTGCGCAAGATCTCTACAGCGTCAACGTACATTCCGGGCCAATAATACCCTGCGCTTTTCACTTTGGCTACTACCATGCGCGGCCCAGAATGTATACCACATAGCCCCTCATGAATCTCCCTGATTAGGTACTGCGCATCATGTTTACTAACACAGCGGAGCGAAGGACCCATGTAAGAGCGTCGGTACAGAATACCGTCAATCATCTCGTAATTGAGGGCTTTGCACCGTAACTTACGTGCTTGCGCTTTATCTTCTGGTAAAGAACCATGTAACAAGTACATCATTATTGGAGACATCCATGATGGATCTCCTACTTCGACCATTGTTACTTGTCTGAGAGGGACTGATGGATTACTTAAAACTTCGATGCGAAGTTCCTTTGCCAAATGTTTGAAACTAGTTGCTGGAGTTTACTTAGAGCGTCAGCATGTTTGTTTTCGCTTTGCTTGATGTGTGTGACTTTAAATTGTTGGAACTTTTGCTATAAGAGCCTTGGCTTGCGCCAAGTACAAAGCCATGATATCTCCCTTTACATCGTACGTTCCAATTACTTGCTCAGCAACTAGTAATGAATCAACATGGGCTTCTAAATTTGTTGCACCCATTTTGATAGCGAGGCGTAAGCCTGCTAGGAAAGCTTCATATTCGGCCTCGTTGTTGGTGCTTTTAAAATCTAACCGAATTACGTATGTGAATTCTGCTCCCTCTGGACTCATTAATCGAAGACCTGCTCCAGCCCCATCACTGTTTGATGCGCCATCTGTAAACAATGTCCAGGCTCTATTGTCTATGACTGGGACTGGGTTTTAAATTGCTTGGCATTCTTCAAGTTTATCAGCAGGAATTTCAGCGATGAAATCTGTCAAAACTTGGCCTTTGATAGCTGGTCTAGGTTTGTAACAGATGTTATAACCCCCCAATTCTATTGCCCACTTCGCAAGTCGTCTAGAAACATCTTACTTGGTCAGGACTTGGCCAATGTGAAAATTTGTTAAAACTGTAATAACATGTGCGCGAGGCGTGGACCAATGCTAAAACTAATTTCTCCATAATTGAATACCTTGTCTCTAGATCGTTCAACATCTGACTGATATAATAAATGTCACACCCCGACCCGCAGCAAAAAAGGTGATCGGGGCATGATTGGGTTTTCATCAAAGCTCAGGACATTTATTATAACGTTTCATATTTATTATTACAATTTTAAAGAAGATCATACAATCAAATCATACTAGTACAACATGTTCTATACATCTTTCTATCTTTCATTATTTTTCTTCTAAGGCACTTTTCCGATGTTTTCCTTGCTTCATCCTGTCCACCTGTATCATGTGTAAAAATGGTTTTTGGATAACAAAAAGTTGGCGAGTGAATCCTATGAAAAAACATTTAAACGAGTTTATTGTATTGATTATAAAATAAAGTGCATAACCACATATGAGTAAATGTAGATGTAAATTTATTCACAATACACATAATATTAAATATTGCACACACATACAACAATTGATTGTTTTGAGGCACGCGTTGTTCAACTCGTCTCCCACGAGGAACTGATGGGCCTAATAAATGAGTTTTGAGGCGCGCGTTGTTCTACGAACTGATGGGCCTAATGAATGAGTTTTAAGGCACGCGTTGTTCAACTCGTCTCCCACGAGGAACTGATGGCCTAACAAATAATTTGCATACAACTTGACAATATGTAATACATAACAACAAACAATATTTACATTCTAAGTTTAGATCATAATATGTATAGCACGAGTTTGAATAAACGAATTAGTTTAAGCGACACATGATACACCCCAAAACATGAATAAAAAGGGGAATTTGTAAGAATTCACTCACTTTGGGTGCGTTCTCTTGATATGTTGAATGCGCACGAATTTAGAGGATTGATCGACGAGGAATAACTAACCTAATTAATAACGAAAAGGTACGGTAAATAAGTGGATTTTATTAACAATTTTAATAGGATTTTTGGATATATTTTTGTGAGTATAAGGCTATTTTCTAACTTTAAAAACGTTATTTTTAATATTTTTAAATTTTAAATAAATAAATAAAAAATATAAAAAAAGGTTGACTTTTTGACTTGACCGTTGACCGTTGACCATGACTGTTGACCGTTGACCGGTTCGGTCGTGTATATATTTGCACTGGAGTGAGACTCAACCCGTGACCTCCCGTACGCGTGCATGCAGCTCTACCAACTGAGCTATGTGTCTAACCCGAAATATTTTGTTTTTAATTATATTTATACACTATTTAAGTTAATCAAAATTCATTTATTTTAAAAAGATTTTCATTGTATCGAATCGGTGCCGTCAACAGGTCTCGAGCCCGGGACCTGTGTTTTAGTGTTGCACACAGTCCACCGCTGGACTGTGTGTCTAACCTGGTTAATATTCTGGTTTTTATTATACTTAACATCATTCTGTGAGTTATCCCGGTTCAGTTTTAAAAAGAGCATTTTTATTTAAGAGAGTGAGGTTGGGTCAGGGATCGCACTCGAGACGTGTGTTCATTGTGTGCACACAGTCCACCGCTGGACTGTGTGTCTAACCCGTTTATTATACTGATTTTAATTAATCTTATACACTAGTTCGAATTCATCTTCTTCGTTCAAAACACAGACAACGGTTAATCAATGTTTCTTGTTAAATTCAATTAATGAACTTTATAAGCGATTGTAATGCGTGAAATAGAGGGAGTTTTGGAAATGAATATACCGAACAGGTGTCTTTCTCAGAACTCCAGCAAGGATTCGTGGCTCTGTTTTGTGAACTCCGTCTGTTCGGATCAATTAACAGTTTTTATTGATTAGATGTGAAATTGAACTACTGAGCAACGATTATCAGGAGGTTTAGATGATCATACCGATTCACAGGTGATTCTGGAAATTTCAGAAGTTTTTCGGCGAAAGCAGAATATCCGACAACGTCGTCTGGGATTGATTCTGGGTGATGGATTGATGTTAGTAATAGTCTAACAATGGATTGAAACAGAAAGAGTCGATGTATTTACCGTGTTGATGTGAGTCTCGATCTTCCGCGAAAGTCCGGTGATGGCAGAAAAATTCCGGCGAGTGAAATTGATTCGAGAAATTGTGCGATTTTGAGCGAAATATTACCAGAGGCTTGGGTGTGCATTTATAGGGAAGAATCAAGTTGAATTGGGTTGTTTCTAGTCTCGATTCATTGGTCAGCCTTTCTCCGGCGGTTATGACTGATGTCATGGAATAGACATCGGTTATAACGATGGCGACGTTAATACGTACGTTAAGTCAAAAGAAACCGTCGATAATTGGCGAAATCGTCGGATTTTCCAGGCGACTGCGAAATGGGCGCGCTGTTGACTGGATTTGATTTCGAGTTTGTTATATGTATTAATTGTTTCGATATATTATCAAATAACACAAGTGGCGGAGTGGTTGGATGTGTGTGAGTTAAGTCTTTGATGATTCACCCGGCTGACCCGGGTTCGAAACCAGGCATCAACAATTTATTTTTATTTCATTATTTTTAATAAATTTTCAATTATAAATTTTAAATTCTAATATATTTATTAATTATGTATCGTATAAAATAAATTTGAGTATTAAATACGCAACGAAAATTTTAACTGGATGTTCGGTTAATAAACGAAGCGGGTTTGGTTAACCCGGTTTTTGACGGATGTTACAGTATCCCTACTATTAGAAATTTCGTCCCGAAATTTAAGTAGTGGCATGTTTGTCTCAAAAGGATGGTGTTTTACTTTGACAATTGCATACTTAGAAGGGGGTAAGAGTTTAAATTTTGTTTGAGGCGGTAACGTTCCTTGTAAGGGTGGAGTACCCTGCTACAGGAATCGCTTTTTGATGCCTACGATAAAGAATATTGATAAACAGAGTTGATTCACTAGGTATGATTTCATGCGCAAGAGTTTTGATACGTTTGGAAAGATATGGTTATATCCTAAAACAAAACTTCTACTACTAAAACCTACATGGAACCTCTCAAAATCGCCTGACAATGCCTCTGATCCTTTGACAAGAATACTTATATATAGGAAGTACCAGCGGCGTATCCACCATATTCTTGTCAAATTTTCATTGGCTTTATCAGTAAATTATGATTAGTTCTATGTGAATTAAACATAACAACCAAAACTTGAGTCTTAATTCTGAAAGTATACATGTTTGAATAATGACAGTACCTCTCTCGTTTGTTTTAATGAAGAGGTTAGTCTATGTAGAAGTGAGACACAGCCCAACTTTTTGATTGATGAGACTGAGATATGTCGTGAAGCATGATGATATGAATGTTAAATCAATGAGTATAAAACAAACTGAAATAGTAATTCGCATTAAAATTCTTGGATAAATTTCCAATTTATAATTGAGATACGTGAAAATTGAGATAACATAAAGAAAAACATAAAAACTAAGCGGTTGGAGTTGAATCTTGATTTTTGGTGAAGGAGACTAGTTGGGTGGTTCATTTGGGCCGTCATTATCTTCAATAGGATTGGAGTTGATGTTGAAAACTCTTCCTCTTGCTGGTGGCCTAGTGGTTAGGTTTTCTTGATTTGCTTGGTTAACTGGTTTGCTTGAGCTTGGGCGTTTATGATGTTAACCAATCGAGGGCACGTGTTTCTAAAGTGGGTAGGGTCGCCACAATTAAAACAAGCTCGAACCTATGGGAACATGGGGTATTGGGGTTGTTGATATGTTTGGATCATGTTTTGAGTAGGGGGTGTGGTTTGGTTTTGAGGGGTGCGGCAAACCTTGCTCAAATGACCATAGCGTCCACAATTCGCACATAGTCGACAAGGTAAGGTAGATGGATGGTGATAAAAACAGGTGTTACATTGAGGGTGAGGTCCAAGGTAAGGTTTCTTATTTAGGTAAGCTGAGTTGGGTGCTACTTGAGTGATTGGGATAGCTTGGAGGGGTACGGCTTGTGAGGCTGGTTGATTTCGTTGGGTGACAGCGAAAAGTTGCCCATCTCGTTTTCTCTTAGAAATGGGTTGAGAAGGGGATTCGGTTTGGGTGGAGTTTGAGGTTTCAGTTGATGCTTTATCCTTCTTCTTCTCCTCCTTGAAGTCTTTATTCCGTATGCGGTTCTCGGTAGCATCTGTAGCTAACTCCATTGCTGCTTCCAAAGTTGCAGGTGTGGTACTTATTACAGAGTCTTGAATTTTTGAAGGAAGACCTCGAATGTAGTGCTCGATCAAACGGTAAAGAGGAGTGAACAAGTTGGGAACCATTTGATTTAACTCGAGGAATCTCTTGTTGTATGTGGTGTGGTCGCCTTCCTTTTGTTTCAAAGAATAGAACTCATCCTCCAATTTCTTGATTTCGCTTCTTGGGCAAAACCGTCTTGTCATGATTTCCTTCAACTCTTCCCAAGTCAAAGTCATAGCATCTTCAACACCTCGTTTGGCCTTCTCTGTATTCCACCATGTAAGTGCTATTCCAAGTAAACGACCAGTAGCATATCGCACTTTGCGATCATCGGGGCAATCGCAATTTAGAAAAGTGTTTTCCATTTCCTCAAACCAATGGAGGAGAGCGGTGACACCCTCCGTCCCTTCGTATTTTGGAGGATCGCAGGATTTGAAATGCTTGTAGGTGCATTTAGTGGTTTTTGGGGGAGGATTGACAATGTTTTGATCTTCTTGATTGACGGGATTAGCGGTAAGGGCTTGTTGGACTTGAACTATAATGTTGGGTATTACGGCAGCCATTTGTTGAGCGATTTGGGCAGCCATGCGCTCGCGGGCGTTTCCTGATCTCATCTTCCTACGAGCGAGACTAGAAGACATCTACAAGGAATACATATCAAGAGTATGAGTTGAACGTTTTAGGGGTCATGTGTCGTATTTAGAAATGAACATTCATAAAATAAATAAATCTACTACATCCATAGCATGTCTTGGGCTTTGCTGTAATTGGGCCTTGCATGCCGCCATACTTCACCTTCGTAATCATGTGGGCCCCCATGATTACCGGGTTTTTCATATGGTTCGCATGTGTTAGCCTGGTTACGTACACTAAAACCCGGAGAAAATCGAGAAATATGTAACGTATGATATTCGGAATGTATCCAGGTGTGGACACGGTGACAACTCAAAGTGGGGTTAGTTCGAACGACGTTTGGTATGGCATGCTTTGGCCTAATAGGTCCTTCGTACTCTCATCGTTAGTCCCCAGGTAGGCAAACTGGTCCGTTATTTTGGATTTATACGAATGCCAACCTAGACAGGACGTTCCGACTACCGGTACTTGTATCCTTACAGTTACTACATGCCCGTCGCAGAACTTACTTTGATGAGATTTGAAAAATGAAAAATGCGACAAAATCTTGAATAACGGAAGTATGAAGATGATTTGAATATGTGAACATTGAAATATGTATGACGAATGTGTATGTAATTATGTATGTTTGACTGTAAGTATAATTCACTATGTATCACAAAATGTAATATTGGAAGTGTTTGCATGCATTTGTGTATGTAATAAATATGAAAGAAATAAACATCATGAGTTTGCATGTAACCACATAAACAATTAAAATCTAATCAACTATAGTATAGGCTCTAAGGGTCTAATAACCTATCCTATATCCCTATAGTCAAAAGCTCTGACACCAATCTGTCACAACCCGACCCGCAGCGGAAAAGGTGATCGGGGCATGATTGGGTTTTCATCAAAGCTCATGACATTTATTATAACGTTTCGTATTTATTATTACAATTTTAAAGAAGATCATACAATCAAATCATACTAGTACAACATGTTCTATACATCTTTCTATCCTTCATTATTTTTCTTCTAAGGCACTTTCCCTATGTTTTCCTTGCTTCATCCTGTCCACCTGTATCATGTGTAAAAATGGTTTTTGGATCAACAAAAAGTTGGCGAGTGAGTCCTATGAAAAAACATTTAAACGAGTTTATTGTATTGATTATAAAATAAAGTGCATAACCACATATGAGTAAATGTAGATGTAAATTTATTCACAATACACATAATATTAAATATTGCACACACATACAACAATTGATTGTTTTGAGGCACGCGTTGTTCAACTCGTCTCCCACGAGGAACTGATGGGCCTAATGAATGAGTTTTGAGGCGCGCGTTGTTCTACGAACTGATGGGCCTAATGAATGAGTTTTAAGGCACACGTTGTTCAACTCGTCTCCCATGAGGAACTGATGGGCCTAACAAATAATTTGCATACAACTTGACAATATGTAATACATAACAACAAACAATATTTACATTCTAAGTTTAGATCATAATATGGTATAGCACGAGTTTGAATAAACGAATTAGTTTAAGCGACACATGATACACCCCTAAAACGTGAATAAAAAGGGGAATTTGTAAGAATTCACTCACTTTGGGTGCGTTCTCTTGATGATGTTGAATGCGCACGAATTTAGAGGATTGATCGACGAGGAATAACTAACCTAATTAATAACTAAAAGGTACGGTAAATAAGTGGATTTTATTAACAATTTTAATAGGATTTTTGGATATATTTTTGTGAGTTTAAGGCTATTTTCTAACTTTAAAAACGTTATTTTTAAGTATTTTTAATTGATTTTTAAATTAAATAAATAAATAAAAATTAAAAAAAAGGTTGACTTTTTGACTTGACCGTATGACCGTTGACCGTTGGTTCGGTCGTGTATATATTTGCACTGAGTGAGACTCGAACCCGTGACCTCCCGTACGCGTGCACGCAGCTCTACCAACTGAGCTACGTGTCTAACCTGAATATTTATGTTTTTAATTATATTTATACACTATTTAAGTTAATCAGAAATTCATTTATTTTAAAAAGATTTTCATTGTATCGAACCGCTGCCGTCAACAGGTCTCGAACCCGGGACCTGTGGTTTAGTGTTGCACACAGTCCACAGCTGGACTGTGTGTCTAACCTGGTTAATATTCTGGTTTTTATTATACTTAACATCATTCTGTGAGTTATCTCGGTTCGGTTTTAAAAAGAGCATTTTTATTTAAGAGAGTGAGGTTGGGTCAGGGATCGAACTCGAGACGTGTGTTCATTGTGTGCACACAGTCCACTGCTGGACTGTGTGTCTAACCCGTTTATTATACTGATTTTAATTAATCTTATACACTAGTTCGAATTCATCTTCTTCGTTCAAAACACAGACAACGGTTAATCAACTGTTTCTTGTTAAATTCAATTAAAGAACTTTATAAGCGATTGTAATGCGATGTAATAGAGGAGTTTTGGAAATGAATATACCGAACAGGTGTCTTTCTCAGAACTCCGGCAAGGATTCGTGGCTCTGTTTTGTGAACTCCGTCTGTTCGGATCAATTAACAGTTTTGATTGATTAGATGTGAAATTGAACTACTGAGCAACGATTATCAGGAGGTTTAGATGATCATACCGATTCACAGCGTGATTCTGGAAATTTCAGAAGTTTTCCGGCGAAAGCAGAATATCCGACAACGTCGTCTGGGATTGATTCTGGGTGATGGATTGATGTTAGTAATAGTCTACAATGGATTGAAACAGAAAGAGTCGAGGTATTTACCGTGTTGATGTGAGTCTCGGTCTTCCGGCGAAAGTCCGGTGATGGTAGAAAAATTCCGGCGAGTGAAATTGATTCGAGAAATGGTGCGATTTTGAGCGAAATGATTACCAGAGGCTTGGGTGTGCATTTATAGGGAAGAATCAAGTTGAATTGGGTCTGTTTCTAGTCTCGATTCACTGGTCAGCCTTTCTCCGACGGTTATGACTGATGTCGCGGAACTAGACATCGGTTATAACCGATGGCGACGTTAATACGTACATTAAGTCAAAAGAAACCGTCGATAATTGGCGAAATCGTCGGATTCTCCGGCGACTGCGAAATGGGCGCGCTGTTGACTGGATTTGATTTCGAGTTTTGTTATATGTATTAATTGTTTCGATATATTATCAAATAACACATGTGGCGGAGTGGTTGGATGTGTGTGTGTTAAGTCTTTGATGATTCACCCGGCTGACCCGGGTTCGAACCCGGCATCAGCAATTTATTTTTATTTCATTATTTTTAATAAATTTTCAATTATAAATTTTAAATTATAATATATTTATTACTTATGTATCGTATAAAACTAATTTGAGTATTAAGTACGCAATGAAAATTTTAACTGGATGTTCGGTTAATAAACGAAGCGGGTTTGGTTAACCCGGTTTTTTACGGATGTTACAATAAATTGGAGACTGGACCCCTTCGCGTTCTACCAACAAGATAGCACCTACTGCTACCTCAGATGCAGCAAGATATAAGACCATGGGTTCTTTTTCACGAGGAGCAATAAGTGTGGGAAGTTGAACTAAACAATCTTTCATTTGCTGGAAAGCTTGATCAATTTCAGGAGTCCATGCGAACTCTTTACTCTTCGTACAATTGCGTAAGGTTCGAATAAATGGATAAGACTTTGCAGCATGATTGGCGAGGAAGCGGTTTAGCGCAGCTAACCTTCCAGCCAAACGTTGCATCTCTTTGATGGTATTAGGAGAAGACATTTTTTGTATTGCTTCGACCTTATCAGGATTAACTTTGATACCGTCTTTCATGACGATGAAACCCAAAAATTTGCCCTCCTCCATGCCGAAGGAGCATTTGCTTGGATTTAACTTAAGATTTACCTTTCGCAGGGAATCAAAAGTTCGTTGAATCTTGTCTAACATTGTGTCTTCTGAATTACTCATAATGACCAATCATCAATGTAGACTTCCACAGTTTTCCCGATATCATCTCCAAAAACTATATCCATCAATCTTTGATAAGTAGCTCCCGCATTACGGAGACCAAAAGGCATCTTGGTATAACAAAAAATGCCCTTCTCCGTGCGAAAAGCGGTTTTATCTTCGTCCTCTTTTTTTTATCAAGACTTGATGATAACCTTTATAACAATCTAGAAAACATTTCTAGCGAAAGGAAGCTAATGAGTCAACCTTTTTGTCAATCTCAGGAAGAGAATAACAATCTTTCGGACACGCCTTGTTTAGATCTTTAAAATCTACGCACATCCGCCATCCGCCATTATGTTTCTTTACCATGACTGGGTTTGCCACCCAGGTCTGGTATTTGACTTCGCGCAGAATACCAGCATTTAATAACTCGGTGACTTGTTCGTTCATCGCCTCTGTCTTTTTTGACCCGAGGTTGCGCTTTTTCTGTACAACTGGTTCTGCTGACGGAAATACATTCAGACAATGTTTCGCAACGTTGCGTGGGACACCGACCATGTCGGCAGGTATCCAGGCGAAAATGTCTTTTTGTGAAACAACAGTAGTTTAAGTTTTGCGCGAATTTCAATACTGACTGCGGGCCCTAACAAGATTGTTTGCTCAGGATACTTATTGTTGAGTACCCATTTTTCTGGTTCGTTTACTTGGCAATGTCTTGACAGCCTTCATAATTGGTTCTTCAATTGACATGATTTCTTTCCGCGCGTAAAGTATAGCTATACCATTTGGTGTCGGAAAACCACAAGCAGCATGTGGAGCGGAGGTAATCATACTAAAATCACGCTGCGCGCGGCGTCCCAATAGTACATCGTGACGGGAATTTGCCGGCATCACCATGAAGTTGACGTTACTCGTTCGAGAACACCTCCCATCGGATAAAGTTACAGGAAAAAAGGATTTGTCCTAGAGGAAAGACAACCTCATTGCAGAGAAAATCAACTGGTTCCAAGCGTGCCTTATCCTCGGATCTAGCTGCTTGAAGCACTGCTCATACATAATATCCATGGAACTACCAGGATCTATAAACATATAATCTGTTTGGTAGTGCCCAAAGATACCGGTGATAATCACTGGCCGGTCTTCTTGAGGACCTCTTGGAACGATAGGAAAAATGACTTGCTGCTCGCGCCATGTGTTGTTTTGAAAGTGTTGAAGATTACGCTTGCGCGACGGACCTCCTTGAATCATGGAAACATGCTGTTTCATTTTCTTGTTGCTAGGCCCTTCGTCCCCGCACGTAATCTGTTTAATCTCTTTGTGCACATTCTGGAGTAGATGTGTAAGCTTCCCACTCTTTCATGCTTTTTCAATCTCCGTGCGCAGACTGATGCAATTATCTGTTGTGTGGCCTGTGTCTTATGATAGTCAAAGAACAAATTTGGTTCTTGCCCTTTTTTGTTTTTCATTGGTTGCGGCTGTTTAAACTGATAATTCTCAGTGATGAGAACTTCAGCCGGAGATTTCGTTAAGGGAGTCCACTGGCGCTCCCTATTCTCTTGTTTAATCGCTTTTTGAGTTGTTCTTCTTGTTGATTGTTACACGCGCATCAACTGATGAATAAGGAGAATACGAATTCTGACTTGACTCTTTCCAATTTCTCTTATACTTGCGACTACCTCTACTCAGGTCTTGCGGACGATTCTGAGGTAGAGGTGGCCTGTTAGAGTTTAAGTTGCGCTCAGTCTAGGCGTAGACCTTGGCTTCCGCCATGAGTTTATCCCAGCTTTTTGGAAGGCCAGTTGTACCGGACAACACTTTAATCATTTCGGCACACCTTACCGCGTACTTGAACTGCGTGTGTATACGGTCTTCGTGAACATCTCTAATCTCCAACACCTCTTTATTGTAATGCGTTATAAAATCTTCGAGGTTCTCATCGTCCCTCCGCCAGATGTTCATTACATCTGAGGAATCGAGCACGTATCGCCGTTGCTGACTAAAGTGTGTAAGAAATTTTTCTTTTAAGTCATTCCAAGAGGAAAGTTTACCTGTCGGCAAATTATCAAACCAAAGGCGCGCAGTGCCGGTAAGGGTCTGTACAAATAGGTGACACCACATTGGCAATGTCCAGCACCCAAGTAACCCTGCACCGGTAAAGAGGCGCATGTGATCATCAGGATCGGTTAAACCGTTAAACTTTCCAACGTTGGATGGTAATTTCGCTCGCTCCAACGGAGCCAGTGCTATCTCTCTGGTAAAGTTTGATTGTTCAGCTGCTTCGGTTGGGCGATACACCAAATTGTAATCATGCTCAGCTTCTGGATTGTATACTGCACGTACTTTTGGCTTGTAACTAGCATGATCTGCAGATATTCGCTTGAAAAAAACTTGCACTATCCCCTTCCTCATAGGTCTTATCGAGCTCATCGTGTTGGGTGTCCCGCTTCTGTGAAGACCGCGGGCCCAAATGAGAGTGGACAGATGCACGACGCTGAACGTTGTCTTCTTGCCTTCTATTACCAGAATGAACAGGATCATTCCTGGTTTTAGAATACATTTCTGTTCCATCTTCAGGCATGTGCGAAGGGGAACGAGCATGACTTTGAGTATTATAAATCAAAACTCGAGGTGCCGGCGAAGCACGGACCTGAGGAGCGTTAACCAGAGCTTGAAAAGCTGGAGTTCCGGTTTGGGCACATAACTGAGCATACATAGCGTTTAGAGCCGCTTGAGATTTGATTAACCACGATAATGGAGTCTCTCCATGTGGTAAAATCGGCGTAACATCAACCTGAGGAGCCGCCGGCGTTACTGGAATACTCGCATGATTAGGATCATACTGAGCATTAGCTTAGCCGGAAGAATCCTCAACTATTTGTCCGTCGATCTAAGGTCCGACAAAGACGCGTCAAATCTCCGATCGAGGACCTTGAAAAGATGATCCATCAGCCATGATGCTGCTGATCTTGGTGAAACGAAACGAAATATGAGAAAAAGGATTGAAATCGGTGGGCGCCAATGAAGAAACCTAGATCAACTAGACCGGAACCTAAGTAGATCTATGGAATGAGCTATGCATAAAAGGGTTAACCCTTCGTTTGGTTTCACGATGAATGATGAATAAAACAGTACTCCGGCTGGTCCTGCAAAACAGAACACCGTTAGCTCACCACGGGAAGAAGGAGGGTTCTCTCCGTGACCACCCTCCGGCGTGAGAATAAGTACAGGTAGTCGGAAGTAAAGTATTGTAAGAGAACGAGTACTCGAGAGTGAATACCTTTCCTTGAACTCCAAGTCACTTATTTATAGCCGGTGTTTGGCGCCAAAAGGAGAGATTGTTAACTTTAACGGAATCTTCTGCTATTCCGTTAATGTTTGTTGGCAATCCGTTAGTGCACACGGATCGTGAGCTCATCAGCGGTTAGGGAGGTGCCACATGTCAACATGAGATCACTACATTTTATAAATGTGGGCATGCCATCAACGTGATCTTCCTCAGCCGTCCAGATGCTGCCATGTGGCAATTGGTTATAACCGAAAAGATGCTTGCACGATTGGGTGTTAATGGCTTCTAGAAGATTTCACAGCGTTACCCATCTGTTGTTCGCCACGTGTACATTCTGTTACAACAGAAAAGATTCCCTTTGCTTCCGCACCAAGTCAAGGATTTTGCTAAGGAAAGTTTCTCAGGGTTAACTGTTTCCTTGCGCGAGATGCGCAAGTTAGTTAACTGATCTTCTTCCTTCTCCTTGCTGCTTAGCGCAACGTTTGGTGGATACTTGCTTTGATATAAATATCCGCGCAAGGTTTATGCATGAAGCATTATCAAACGAGATTGTTCAAGGTTAACTTTGAAACTTGCGCGAGCCCGCGCAAGGTAGTTAAATGAAGCTTTTATCCAAAGAGAATGTTCGAGGTTAACTTTGAACCTTGCGCGAGCCCGCGCAAGGTAGTTATATGCTCCTTTCCTCTCTTAGATATTCAGGGGCAGAGTTCTAATAAATCTCATTTTGGCAAAGAAGTTTGCGCGAAGTCTCCTTAGAGTTATTTAATGGGTATGGTTTCCTTGATTGACGCAAGATTTTTGGGACCATACCCCTTCAATACGTTTATAATAGAATTGGGTTTTACGATTTTGCTGCTAATCCATGATCTCCGATTTTGAAGACCTGGTGTGTGAATTTAGGGTATTTTGATCGTAGGTTTTGTCGTTATGATATAGTTTCCTTATTTTGAATGTGTTAAAAAGACACTTTTACCCCTCAAATTGTCAAATCAGCCCCTATTTATAAAACACAATTTACGTATAGTCCCCTTTTGATCTCAACCATTAATCAAAAGATCTAATGGTTTATAACACTTCTTACACTTTTCCCAATAATGTCATTTTTACAATAACCATACCCTATATATATATTGATGATAAGTATGTAAAAAAGTTTGGTTTACAGTTACATTTTTTTAGAGTGAGTCGTGCTAAAAAAAATTAAGGTTTTTATCTCACTGAATCTTGATTTAAAATCTAAAAACATTTCTTTTTTTAGTTTTAGTTTCTCTAGTTTTTATTTTTTATCATTCAAGTGTCCAAAACTAACATTTTTAGTTTTAGTATCTCTAGTTCATAAAGCTGCGGCTCGCAGCTTGCTAGAAAGAAGCTTGAGAAAAACTAGCTAAAAAAACTCAATTTGAGATGATGTGAACCAAGCTGGCTCATTTTGTAATCGAACCCAGCTCGAGCTAAGCTCGGCTCTGCCCATAGCTCGGCTCGTTGACTCGTTTTTAGGCTCGTTTAACTCCAATGTAAAGCCCAAGCCGAGTTTAGCCGTCTGAATTAATTTCGAGCTTGAACTCGACCCACCCTGGCTCGACCCGGCTCGACATGTTTACATACCTTTTAAAGAAGAAAGTAAATAAATATATTAACGAGAGCATTTTTATTTTCATTTTTGTAAAATGTGTATTAAGGAGACTAATATTGTTAGTTGTTAAAAAATAAAAAATACAAAAACACATGTACCATCATTGTCACCATCTCCACATCAGCTAACAACCTAATTCTTCACCTCAAGTGCTCGCTTGGCCTTTCGTTATCAAACTTTGTTTAACCTACTCCACACTATGTAAGTTAATATCTCGATATATCAGTAATATATCGGTTATCAGTCCCCTGCTGAGATATCAGTGCAAAATATCGGTTAGAATATAGAACTGATAATATCGGCGATATTGACCGATATATCACTGATTTTCTCGATATCAATATATTTTTTCTTAGTTATACCATCCGTCTTTCTTCTTATTGCAACTATTAGTGTTTTAAGTCTAATTTATGAGTAAAGTCCTTTTTTAGTCCCTCTGGTTTGGTCGTTTTAACTATTTGAGTCCAAAACTTAAACTTGTCTTAATTTGAGTCCATGTGGTTTGGTCGTTTTAACTATTTGAGTCCAAAACTCAAACTTGTCTTGAATTGAGTTTTAGACTCAAGTAGTTAAAATGACCAAACCACAGGGACTCAAATGAAGACAAGTTTGAGTTTTGAACTCAAGTATTTAAAATAACTAAATCACATGGACTCAAAAAGGACTTTACTCGTGTTTTAAGTCTTAATGTTTTAAGTCTTAATTAGTTCTTACTTGCCACAATTGTTAGTGTTTTGCAAGTTGGAAAATGTTAATTTATTAATGGTAGAAAGTTTACTGTACTTTTAGTATTAAATTGTCATATATATAAATTTAGCATGATATTAAAATTACTGATATCCCACTAATATCCCTCTGTAATAACCGATATCTCAAATATCAGTCCGTTACTGATATCTGATATTTTACCGCATTAACTACTTAGACTTCACACGATCACCACTACTCCGCACAATCACCAGATCAGTTGTCAACAACCTTAATTATCGCAAAATATGTCCCAATAGTAATCGGAACATGTGATTGCCTAAGGGTCCTCCTACAATGAGATTTGAAACTGTTGAGGTAGGGTATGGACCCGACCCAAATGACCCGTCATTATCGTTACCATGTTTTATTATGTTATTTATTATTGTGTACTAACCCGCAAGGCCCAACGCGATATAGTTTACGCTATACTGGGCTGTGGGCTTTAGAGACAACCCCTAACTGGGTCTGGCCTATTGAGGTTAGGGTTTCCCATGTCTCCTATATAAGGAGGTATTCACCTCATTATTAGGGCATGAGACATAGGGCAACACTTTTTGTAGCTGAAAAAAGAGGATTTCTTCCCTTACCGGCCGTCTGTACCCCCTTCCCTCTTTTCGTCTGTGCAGGTCTAGGTTCAAGAGGAGGAACGAGGTGTGGCTTTCGGTCTCTTGTGGAAAGCGGTGAGTCCGTGTTTTTTCATTGGCACCATCCGTGGGACATCTTTATCCAAGAATCACAACTTGTCTCTCCTTCTTATATCTCAGATCTGTTTTGTTTGAATTTACACATGGTTCTTGATCAAAAATACCACATCGATGGTGTTCTTTTAAGTTTTAGGTGGGTTTTTCTAGGTCTAAAACTTAAGATCTGTATTATGGGAGCTCAGAAAGATATTTCTGGTTGGGAGAACGACTTGCAGATACAAAACTCTTCAAATCTGGTACGTGGTCTTTGGATCTAATAAATCTATGAGAAAAATCTACACATAATCCAAAGTTTCCAAATCCGTATGCGATAGTCGATAAGGATTGGACATTTGCTGTTGGTATAATTATTTTGGCGTTTTAACGAAGCCTTTGAAATTATACAGAAAAAAAGTATAATTAGTAAATTATATAAAGAATTCATAGCTTTATCTCAAAAGCATGTCTGACAATCTTGTCGTTTAGCAAAAAGGCAGGCCAAACAACAATGAAAGGTCTACATCTATTATTTTACGAAGACACCATCTTCTATAGGCAGACAAGCTTCGCTCCGCGCGCACCGGGTGACACCCCGCGCATGTCTTTGGCACGCCGGACACGCAGGCGCGAGCATGATCTGGTAGGCGCCGGAGATGGATACATTTTGCCGTGTGATACATTTAAAAGAAAAACAAAAGCAATGTACTCTATTTTTCATGATGCCACCACATACCCACCCTGCCTTATATTAATGTTTCTTGAGAAAGCTTGAGAAGTTTTTGTGGTGATAATATTTGGAGTGTCAGCCTCCACGTGTCTTAACTTATTATTGCATTCACATGTGTTTTTTCAAACTTGCACCATAACTCTCAACTTTTCACACAAATCACCCTTCAAGTATTATATAGGGATGTTTTTAATCTGTTAGTAACTGACACATTTTGTCTTGGACTAAGATAAGATGCCCACTGTCTTATTATAAAAGAAAATTATATAATTAAAAACTATTGGCAAAACAAGGTCTTTAGTATTTTTTTATTCTCACAAATAAGTAAATTTCTATTTTTCTTTTGCAAAATCAAGATCATAGCTATCTTTGCCATAGGAACGCACAAGATTTTCTTGCGAACGGCTCCACAAATATTATAAAGTGACACTTATATTAACTTATTATAACTTATTCCTCGCGTTTCCTAAATTACATGTCAAACAAATAAGAAAACACAAAAAGAAAATTACGACTGAGCCAAAAAGTTGCTCAGTAACGAAGAAATCAACAGTAAAAGTAAGACAGACATACGGAAGCATGACGAATCGGTACTGACACTAAACAAATCCAAAAGATGGCACTGAAACAGATACTTATATAACTTAAATCCCAAAACTTATACTGAACAGATAACAGACACTGAACATAATCAGATGCATATAACATATCAAACATATCATAACAGAGACAAGACATCCGTGACAACATATAACAGTGTAAGTCACGTAATATAGAAGCACCCACGAGCCTAAACAGAGGCATACATGGCTATAGTCCATGCGCTGAGATGGTGCGTGTAGACGTACACACATTATTCCATCTCAACAGGAGTCAGGAATCAGAGCTAAGATCGATCTATTCGCCTCTAGGGGCCATGTGCTACACAAGCACAAACTAGAGACGCCGTGAACTTTAGTTACGCACCGTCACGATGAGTGCCATGTCGTTGACGACCCAACGACAAGTCTAAACATATAATTGCTCCGGGTGACAGAGTACAAAGCGTATCAGAAATAAAAGTATCTTGAAATAAGTCTAAAGGGAACATGCAATAACGAGTACAAGGTATAAGGTCTATTGCATGCTACAATATATACTAGTCAGATAACAATACGAAACAGAAACTATTGACGAAAACACGCGTACTACAAAGTAACAGACTTGAACAAAAATACTATGATGAAAAGAAAACAGAATCTGTACCAACGAGTGACGGAAATAAAATTATACAATGATGAAAAGAAAACAGAATCCGTATCTTAACTTCGCAAGGTAAGCAACCCAACAAATCAAGTCGTCCTCGAATAATCAAGAACCTATAATCCCGTATTTTATTTTCAAATCAGTTATATACTAAATCATTTGTCTAATCTACCCGTTGGTTAAATTTTCCCGGAGACCAACAATCCGTATCTAATCCTTTATTTACAACTTATGTTTCTAATCATGAGCTATCTTTACTTAGTAAACATGCTTCATGAAATCATCCAATTTGATATTTACTTTAGAAAACCAATTTAATAATACCATCGTGTTTCCAAACTTCATATTAATTCTATTTCATACTTAAAATAGTTTAGTTCCCTGCATCATACATGCTTGTATTAAGAAAGCTACGATGAAATCAAATTGAACCCACTAGGATCATGATAGTTAATAACTAAAACACATGAGTTGAAAGCTTTAACTTATACACTTACTACCAGATACTTGAATCCATACTTTATAAATATAAAACAGTTTGCTTCGATTTACTTTTTAGATAATAAATTTGTTATGTCAATGTCTAGTTTAGAATAAGTGTTTTCCTTAATACTCCAATATTCGAAGAAAACAGAAACATAACCAAGGAACGAAGCATGGGTTTTTGTTGCCGAAATTATTATATGGTTATTTCATCGACATCATTACTTTACTCTCCGGTACGAATTCAAACCAGAATTTAAACATCTAAACTCGAATCGGACGAGGGTTTAACTTATTACCTTAATAGTCGAACGGAGCTAATCAGAGACGCACAATAAGCGTTTCGGACGGTCGTACGGAACAGAACTAAGGTGAGCGGCAATGGTGATTCACGTCGGCTGGTTCACCGGAACAAGTTTATAAATTTCACGCATTAATAAAAAATAGTAACCTATACAAATATTTCACTGCCTATTAACAGGGGTGGCCCTGGGGGTGTGCGAGGAGGACCACCGGCCAGGGCCCATGATTTCTAGAGGCACGTTTTCTTTGAATAAATACTACATATAGTATATAAAGACTATAAAAACCCATATTATTTCAAAATATAATGTGGTCTCACTAGTTTCAGCGTTTAATATCTATATTAGATCTGGGTTCAACTCCAGGCTCTCCTTTTTCACTTCACAATATCATTTTTTGCTTATTAAGGGCTTGAAACAGATTGGGCATGTCCACTTCAAGCAGATTTGGGTCACGATTTGTCGGCTTGAATAGGCACTTGAAATCTTGGGGATTGAAATTAGGACAGCAGCATTAATAAAAAATGTAAGATTCTGTGGTTGTATTTAAATCAGTTATGATGATACGAAATACACATCTATACTATATAATAAAAGAAACCAATAAGAGGACACATGTCATTCATTGAAGCCACTATAACTATACATAATTAATACTAATTAAAAGATGAAATTTTAAAATTAAATTTGATATAAATTTAACCAATTCATATAGGAGACAATATATAGTATTTGAAATATCAACAATTTATTTCACACGATTACAAAATCCAATGTTTATGCAAAATATCCAATAATATAGTATTTGAAGTACTCATCAATTTATTTCACACGATTACAAAATCCAATGTTTACAAAATGCAATGTTTATGCAAGAAATGATCTCTTAGGATTGCTATTGTTATTTTTTTTTTTTTTGAACCAAGTTTCAATAGTGAAGGAAATTCTCAATTTTTTTCTTTAAATTTCTAATTTTAATTTCCTTCCTTTTCTTTAATTCATTCTTTCTTACAATGGAGACCACAAATGATGAGGATTTGATTAACAATAACCAACTTTTAGTATTGATGAAAATTCAAAAAAAATCTTCATATTTCTAATTTTAATTTCCTTCCTTTTTGTTTAATTCATTCTTTTTTTATAATAAATTTTGAAATTTTAGTATTTAATATGTATTTTATTTATCCAATCCGTGTAATACACGGGGTTATAACCTATAGTATATAATTTCAATGTATCCATTTCATACAATAGCATATCAGTCCATTACATCCACTCAAAGAAATAATTATGTAACCTATAGAAATATTTCACTGCCTACGAGTCCATGTGTGTGTACTTAGAGGTCCTCCAACTATGGATGATTTCACCAAACACATTGTAGAAAGCCACACTTATTTCATTATCGGTTACACGGAATGTCATGAAACCCTGACCATCGTAATAGAACTTCATTTCTTTCGGGTCCCATTGGTTGACCTCACCTCGCCATGCCTTTGACCCGCCTCCGCTTGTTAGAAACTGAAGTTGACTGCACATGAACGTTAATGTAATCTATAAATGTTTCTTTAGCGTAAGAGGAAAAAGAAGAAAAACACTCCCAGATAGTTACCTGTTTTGACTACTGATGTGTTGTAAGCAATGATCATGCCCGTTTATGTAGAGATCCACATCCTTTGCCTTCAAAAGAATTTACTATCAATAGTTAGCACTACATCTATATATACATGACACATATAATATACAATATATACAGTAAATTGCATTTTACGTCATTTAAGTTTGAGACACATTGCATTGACCTTTAACTAATGAAGTTACACAATATATATAGACCACTATGCCCTCGTGTGAGTGGCTTCTGTTGAGAGTTGACGGTAAAAATTAGCTGGGTTAGAATAAATGTACACCGCCTGATGAGAAACAATAACATAAAGGGTATCAAGTGTAAATTCGTTAGTTAAAGGACAGTTCCTACAATTTGACTCAAACTTAAAGGACGTTAAACGCAATTTACTCTGATAAAAAACCAAAGTATAATTTACTTGTTTGCAAAATATTAATGGGAGAGAGAAGTATATGGGGTTAACTGATTATATAAACAGCTTATCCTTATGTATAACATTTAAAACAAGTGGTTATGTGACTATATTTATAAATGGTTATGTATTAAACGAATGTGATACATACACATATACATATATCAATGTAATGTAATGAAATGATTATATATACCTCAAGGATAGGTAAAAGTTGATCGACAAGCTCTTGGGTGTTTCCATGAGAACCAGCACTGAAAATTGTGTGGTGGCCAATCACGATTTTCCATTTGGCATTTGATTCTTCGAGTGCCGCATCAACCTCCTATATATACATAAAAAAGGCTCAATAATAGAAAAGAAAGGCATTGTTCTCATTCTCAACTATATTTGACACTAAGCCCATATTATTTTTTGGACAGTACCCTTCTCCTTTTTTGACATTGGATCGTGACCCATTTGTAAAAAAAAAAAAACAGAGAGAGATCCCAAACAAACTTAAACAGAACCTATGTTTACTAATTGATTTAACTTCACTTATATTACTGCAAATGCTAATTTACCCAAGTTATAAGCTACGTAGTTAATGCGGTAAAATATCGGATATCAGTCAAGGACTAATATTTGAGATATCAGTTATCATGGTGAGATATCAGTGGGATATCAGTAATTTTAACATCATGCTAAATTTATATATATAGCAATTTAACACTAACATTTTAGTATACTTTCCTAACATTAACAAATTAACCTTTTGCAACTTGCAAAGCACTAACAATTCTAGCAAGTAGGAACTGACTAACACTTAAAACACTAACATTTAACAGTAATAGCTAACATTTAAAACTTAAAACACTAATAGCAACAATAAGAAGAAAGACGAATGGTAGGAATATGAAGAAAGATACTGATATCGGGAAAAAACGATGATATATTAGTCATATCAGTCCAATATAGGTCAATATCTACCGATATTCTAACTGATATTTTGCATCGTTATCTTGGTAGGGGACCGATAACCGATATATCACTAAAATATCGATGATATATTGGAAATAAACTATAGAAGTTATAAGCTCTGATCAAGTCAATATTAATATGTACAGAAGTTAATAGTAATAGTAATAATAATAATAACTAAAAGAAGACATCATCTCCATCCATTGACCCCCTCAAATAATGATAACCAAAAAAAGACATCATCTCCATCCATTGACCCCTCAATTTATTAAAATTGCCTCAATGATTCATTTCTAAACGTAAAAAAGAAAAATCTAGTTCTGTCGCTACTCACTAGTCTATAAAAATGTTTCAAATTGTTTTTTATACCTTTTAAATATATGAATTTTTGATTGGTCGAGATTGAAATAGCGTTCATACATACCGTTAAAACATTTGATAAATATTCTTCCCTAGGAAGTACGCCGCTCCAATCATAAGTATGCTCTTCCTCCGTGAAATATTTATCTTGAAAAGGTGTTGTATCAACGAAGAAAAATTCCACAATTCCTGAATAAAAACAATATTTTATCACATAATATATATAAATATCAGACAGTGGTAGATCTTAAGTGTACTGCGAATATAGATCCATGTTAAATAGTTTGACTGAATAATTAATATCAAATTATTTTACTCTAAAAACAGTATTAAAAACGACGAGATTTTAACAACAAAAAAGCAAACTTGGCGAGAATAAAAGAAAAAATTAAAACGTATGATTTTATGTGGGTTAAAAATAGGGCTAAATGCCAAACGTTAACGTGGAAAGATTAGTGCAATTTCGAGCTAACATGTATGGGGTTTGATGTAATGTTGTTTTGGTGTATCATGTGTTTGGCCGTGTTAACAGTTTTGTTAACCGGTTTTGTTTTTGAATAAAAGTTTTTTCACGTTCAAAAAAAAAAAAACCGAAAGTACCTGAATTTACAATAAATGATCTAAGACATAGCCATTTGCTATCTTTGTGTGTAAGCGTAGGACTCAATTGTGCCGAGACATTGCCTCTGTAATCATGATTTCCCAACACTAGAACATTAAACAAATAAACAACATTAGATGTCTCAAAGGAAACGTTTATTTATATAGGTTGGTGAAACTCAGATATATATTCTTACCGGAGTACCATTGTTTCTGCAAGCTGGGTGCGGTATATACTTGAGTAAACGACTCATCGAATAACGAATCTTGGTCGTTAACTAATCCATCCTCGTAAAAGTTGTCTCCGGTTGATACAATGAAGTCCGCATCTATTTTTTTTCCTACTTTCCCCATCTTACATTTATATAATCCGAAATCAGACAAACCGGTTATAAGTCATAATCCGAAATTGAAACACTTTTCTTAGCTCTTTTGTAATACACGAGGGCACGAGGCTATTATAATTTAGATGTGTGTTAAATTATCAATAAACCCGTATATGAAGTATAAGTTGGGATAAATGTAATTTTAGCTGATAATATATAGAACATGTTAAAATAAACTTCTAGGAAAAGCTTATAAAATTTATAGTCGAGAAAAGCTTAACTCTTCAATGTTAAACTAAAAGAAAACATTATGAACAATAAACTTTTTTTTACAATACTTTATAAGGCCATTTGTAGTGCTAACACCACATAACCTTGGTAGAAAAGTGAAATGTGAGGCGGTTATAAGGGGATTATATAACATATGTATGTAATGGGGGATTATGTAGATATGGAGTTATATATGTATGTGTGTATATGTATGTGTTTGTGTGAGGCAAATGTGTTGACCCGCTATAATTTTCGAGAAGCAACCTAGTTCAAGTGGTCTAGCGTCTCTCAGGGCGGTGTGAGAAGGCGCCATAGGGCGCTATGGAGGGGTTAGGCGACATATAACCTTCCACTAGAGAAGGTCTATGTTATTACTTCATAATATAGGATTGTATTAAAGTTATTTCAAGTTAAGGTTGTCAAATAAGTAATACTATTTAGTTAGGTTTTGTTGACTATTTTTTTTCTTTTGAACGACCAACGAATCCTTTAAATGGGCTACTGGCGAAATTCACAACATCGGGATACACTCGCCTCCGAACCAGGGAAAACCCTCACCTAGGGCCGAAGCCTGTAAACACTCGCCCGAAGGCACGACAGTGCGGTGAGGTAAAGCCCGCTCAGTTCAAGGTTCGAATTAGCGATCTCCACCTATTCGCCTAGTCTCCCATCATCACCAGGTGCCGCAGAAAATAATGTGGAGAGCAGGAATCGAACTTGAGTCTCTTAAAACATCAAGTCTCTCCCTTACCATTCAATCACCACCTCATTGGCTATTAAATACTTTATATTAAGCACTAGCAAAGTAAAAACTTCATATGTTATCATGTTATAAGCTTTAACTAAAGTGTTTGATAAATTTTTGTAGCATTTGAGTCTAAAAAATCATGGATCTATTAGTTATTTGTATTAAATTTTCTTTTATTAGTTCTATAAAAATATTCTTTGATTTTTGTGATTGGTCTAGTGTGACAGATTTCTATGAAATACTTTGGTAGGGCCATGTATAATCGAATAATTGGGTGTTGAAGCATAAGAAAAGCATATTCCGGTGGTGACCTTGTTACTATTACAAAGAATATGCCTTATATCGATAACAAACATTCCTTGAGATATCGGATATTCCGTTTCAACCATTAATGAGTCTACATAATTAAATATTAAAACTTGAAAGTAATTGTTTAAGCAGATAACTTTAAAGCAATTTATGAGCCATAATTAAACAAGTACCGTAACTTTTAAAAAAAGTGATTATTATTTAGAGCAATTTTATTAAAATAGGTTATCAAGTTAGCTCAAAAAGGAACTTTTTATATAAAAAAAATATATGCTTTGACGGATGGAGTAAGCAACTTTTAAATAGAGAATATCTTCTCTATTTAATTTTTCATTTATACAAATGCAACCTCAATATTCACTAAATAATACATTTACATTAGTATTTAAGTTCAAAATATATCTAGATTATACAACATTAAAATTTCAAATTAACAATTAACATCAATTTAAATGATTTTATTACTTACATGACATCACATTACATACCATATATGCAATTGCAGAAATAATAAAAATAAAGAATTTATTTAGAGTCTAAAATTTATCTTTTAGGCATTCTAAAGAGTTGTGACATATGTCAACTTCAACGTGCTGAAAGTACAATACTAACTTTTAAACTCAACGTAAAAATTGTCATTTATTGAATGTTATAATCATTAAAATTACATATTTTGGTATTATTAACAGTTGTATCTTTGTTGCTAATATTTATGTCGAATTATCATTAATTATATACGTTTAAAGGTAATATTTAATATGTAAGTTTTTATTGTTAGAAATAACTGGATTAAAACCGCAAAACACACAAGGATTTTTCTTCTTTATTAATATCGAACCAAAACAAAACAACCAAGTAATTACATAACCTAACCTATCTATTTATACTAAACTAGTTACTTGCTAAACAAGCTATCCTAAACCAATACAACTCTAATATTTATTAATCAATTAATAGAATAACTAGATAAATATATATTATTTCAAACTAATAATTATCTCTATCTATTTAAATAAACTTCCTATATCAAGATTAATCTTCTTTAGCAACAAGCACCTAACTATTCCTCAATGGCATTCCAACACGATTACATAATTTTTTATTAAATTAATATATTACGACAAATCAATTATAAAAGTGACTCCATATACGTAGTTAATAGCTAATAAATTATTATCATCGGATCGTTAATCCTTAAGTTATTTCACTTGTAAAACACACAAAGATCGGCTTTCAACATAAAAAAAAGTAGGCATAAGACTACCATAATCAAATAATACATTTGTACGCAATACTGCTTGACAGATATATTCGGAGTTAGAAAGTGAGATACGACGGTTACGTAACCATCATAGTTATCACAGTTAAAACAAAAGGCACCGGTATTTCTATGATTGTATAGTTCTCTACTTAAAACTGTTTATATATACCGAGGCGGGTGTGATAACGTATATAATAGATTTGATTGATGAGTTAAGGAGTCATTTTACCTGAAAAGCAACATGAGATTGGTTATATAATCCTCTCCTTCCCCAGTCACCGATCACCAAAATGTCAAGAGATCCATCGGCTTTCGTCGGAAAGTGCTCGAATCGTTGAAGCTCAGCCGCCACATTAACGGTTGCAGCCAACGCGTAAACCATCAGAAGAATGGTGGCGTAGGTTTTATTGTTCATAGTCATGGTGCGAAGCCTGTTTGCGTGATCTATTTGAGAGAATGTTTATGTGTTTGGACTTTTGAGGGTCTTAAATAGATTACTTTTGAGGGTCCTAAATAGATTACTTACGTTATTGAAACGGAAAGTCGAAGTACAAGTTTAGTCCCTGAAGATATCGATATTGACAGTTATACTTATAGCCATTTAGGTAAAAAAGAAATGGTGTGGTTAAGTCTTTGGGCTTTTTTGTATAATAGCACCGACTTCAGACTTTGCTATTCAAAGTTCTGTTTACTGAGTATTAGGGAAAAGAAAACAATAGGTAAATAAAGTGAGTAATTAAGATGTAACGTAGAATATATTATATAATATATATATATATATATATTTTTTTTTTTTTTTTTTTTTGAGGATAAGTATGTAAAAGTTTGGTTTACAGTTACAGTTTTTTTAGAGTGATCTGTGCTAAAAAAATTACGGCTTTTATCTCACAGAATCTCGGTTTAAAATCTAAAAACATTTCTTTCTTTTTTTAGTTTTAGCATCTCTAGTTTTTATTTTTTATCATTCAAGTGTCCAAAACTAACATTTTTTAGTTTTAGTATCTTTAGTTCATAAAGCTCGCGGCTCGTAGCTCGCTAGAAAGAAGCTCGAGAAAAACTAGCTAAAAAACTCAATTTGAGATGATGTGAACCAAGCTGGCTCATTTGGTAATCGAGCCCAGTTCGAGCTAAGCTCGGCTCGTTGACTCGTTTTTTGCTCGTTTAACTCCAATGTAAAGCCCAAGCCGAGTTTAGCCGCCTGAATTAATTTCGAGCTTGAGCTCGACCCTACCCTGGCTCAACCCGGCTCGACATGTTTACGTACCTGTTAAAGAAGAAAGTAAATAAATATATTAACGAGAGAAATTTATTTTTATTTTTGTAAAATGTGTATTAAGGAGACTGATATTGTTAGTTGTTAAAAAATAAAAAATACAAAAACACATGTAGCATCACTGTCACCATCTCCATATCAGCCAACAACCTAATTGTTCACCTCGAGTGCTCGTCTGGCCTTTCGTTCTCAAACTTTTCCAGCAACCTACTCCACACTATGTAAGTTAATATCCCGATATATCAGCAATATATCGGTTATCAGTTCCCTGCTGAGATATAAGTGCAAAATATCGGTTAGAATATAGAACTGATAATATCGGCGATATTGGCCATATTTGACCAATATGGACCGATGTATCACTGATTTTCCCGATATCAGTACCTTTTTTCTTAGTTATACCATCCGTCTTTCTTCTTATTGCAACTACTAGTGTTTTAAGTCTAATTTGTGAGTAAAGTCCTTTTTGAGTCTCTCTGGTTTGGTCATTTTTAACTATTTGAGTCCAAAACTTAAACTTGTCTTGATTTGAGTCCCTGTGGTTTGGTCGTTTTAACTATTTGAGTCCAAAACTCAATTGAGTTTTGGACTCAAATAAGTTTTGGACTCAAATAGTTAAAACGACCAAACTACAGGGACTCAAATCAAGACAAGTTTGAGTTTTAGACTCAAGTAGTTAAAATAACCAAATCACAAGGATTCAAAAAGGACTTTACTCGTGTTATTAATGTTTTAAGTCTTAATTAGTTCTTACTTGCCACAATTGTTAGTGTTTTACAAGTTCAAAATGTTAATTTGTTAATGGTAGAAAGTTTACTGTACTTTTAGTATTAAATTGCCATATATATAAATTTAGCATGATATTAAAATTATTGATATCCCACTAATATCCCTCTGTGATAACCAATATCTCAAATATCAGTCCTTGACTGATGTTTGATATTTTACCGCATTAACTACTTAGACTTCACACGATCACCACTACTCCGCACAATCACCAGATCAGTTGTCAACAACCCTAATTATCGCAAATATGTCCCAATAGTAATCGGAACATGTGATTGCCTAAGGGTCCTCCTACAATGAGATTTGAAACATATCTAGTCAAGCTCATTTACACAAATCTAGTTGAACATAATGAGATTGGGTCGGCGAGGTTGGAGTTTATTATTGATTTTTTATTATTGTTTATTTTATGTTACTTTGAATAAATTACATAAATGCTCTCATAGATGTTAAATGACACCCATCCATTTACTTTCAACAAAAAAATCGAGCTAGTCTGGACTAAATGACAAAAAAATAAAAACCACATAGCTTGATAGAAAAAAAGCTTTTTCGACTGAAACCTAGCATTCGCTAAACATTTGCTAAATTCGAATTATTACTAACATAAAAAATCCGATTTGAACCTATGAAAAAGGATTGAGATTGAAGATTCATAGAGATATTGTCCCTTTCAAAATTGCAATCAAGAATTCATAGGTGTCTTCTTTATTTCCTATTTAAGCATTTGATGAAAAATCCTCTAGTGTTTGTTTGAGTATAAATTGCCATAATATGTTATTCCAAACTTGTAAAACTCACTTTTAGTGACACCCTGGTTACTAATAGAGATTGATCTTTCTGATTAACAAGAAATTGATCTTTCTAAACCCTTTTGTGAATACATCAATAACTAAACACTTACTATATTCATTGCAATAACAATTAAATCATTTTTGTTTCAATTTCAAATATCAACGGTCTATATTAATTTAGAATTCATATGATATAACTGACATTTACATTTACATAACATCACATATCGTGTGACCCAAAGGCCAAGGGTTCAATTATTATTATTATTATATCATTCTTTGCTTGTGTATGTAGTGTTGGCTAAACTCTAAAGTCATCGTTAGGACTAACTTGTGAAATTGGCATAACCAAAATAGACACAAAGTTTTAATAATTTAATAAAACTTAGTATTAATATAAATCCTAAACAAAGGTTATCCCATATCTAATGTAAGAGTAGGGTCTGTTAAACGAATCGACTTTCGTGTTACACAATTAAATCCTAGTGAGTATTCAAAATTTTAATTATGAAACTTAGTTTGAATCGGGTTCAAACAAAAACGAAATGAATTTGAGATTCAATTGAATTCAATTCGTTTGAAGCAACTTAATCACGCCTCGCTTGCGTATGCGCGTTATATATATGTGTGGGCCTCAGGGGGCAAAAGTGAATTGAATTGTTTTGTGACAACCAAGCAGCACGTCACATTGCGATAACCGGTTTTTCATGAAAGAACTAAACCGTGGAGATGGATTGTTATTTTGTCCGAGAAAGGATTACTTCAAATGAGATCATAACTTATCCTATTGCCTCATCAATGCAACTTGCAGACCTGTTTACCAAGGCTCTCAACGGTGATCGACTTCGCTTTCTACTTGGCAAGTGGGTGTTCGAGACCTACACGCGCCATCTTGAGGGGAGTATTGAAAATAAAGTATTATTGACTTACCATTTGCGACACATTGAATTACCATTTGTGACACCTTGTATTTTTCCAGCAATATTGCTTTTCCTTTTTTGCACAGCTAGATTGGTGGAGTAATTCATGGACCACCTATCATATATTTTGTATTCTTGTAGCCTCGTAAATCAATTCAAAATAGAGAATATTTTCTTTTCACAACAACTCTATACCAGTTTCATGAGCTACTATGTATACTTTACTCACCACTTTATGTTATGTGGTAGTTTACTACTATCGTTATCAGTTATTAATACTTTTATATGTTGTTGGCTTGTTGCTTTGATTTCCTCAGCCACATTTTATGTTATCTGGATTACGATACATTATACGTAAAAAAAGTGGTTTTTGAACCAATACTTGTAAATGGGTCAATCTAGGTATGTTTTAAGTCAGGTGGGTTATATGCATCAAATTAAGAAAATCAACTAAAAAGGAAAAAGGTCAAAAGTTATATCCTAAAATTGTATTTTAAGAATATTGTAACCATGTTTAACATATAAGTCATTTGTAATTTCCTTGAAAATAGACATAAAGTGCTTGAGGGTGAACATACTTGTTTTGACCCATTTACATGACCCGTCTATTTTGTCATCTCTAGAAAGAGCATATATATTGAAACTGTTGTTTTTGTAACACGAAAAAGCTGCTTGTTGGAGAAAATATTGATTATAGTTATTTATATGTGTGCAGCTGAAGACTGCTACCATGACTCTCCTTCTTGTGGCAACTGTTTAAAACAATTTAATCAAACAGAAAATTAATTATTTTATTCTTAGTTACCGAGTTATTGGCCAAACCAGTTTATTCCAACTTGAACAAACTGATTGAAGAAAGGTAGAAGGAGACTGTCCCGTTATCGGACGAATTTAAATAACACGTAAAACTAAAACCAACCTGGCGATTTAAGAAACCGAGATTCTTGAACTGCACGGATGATTCCTGTCCTTAAAGGATTTTACGCGCTCGTATTGCTGTGAGCTGCAGCATAAACTCCCAGGATTTAATGCAGAACTGATCTGGTATTCCAACAGCAATGGAAACCAGAAAACGCAGAAGCTGGAGAAGAAACAGAACCACAGATATGACAGGCTGCGAAAATTAGAGTAAAGAATGGGTAGCAGGAAGCCTTTATTTATAGGTTCAGATCTCAACTGAGAATGAGAAAAACGGGGAATGGGATAAACCTCATCTACCAGATTCGAATTTATGGAGATATCCCACATGAATTCGATTTCCAAGAGATAACCCCCACAGTTTCAAACTCATCTCTATCCCAATCTTATCTCATCTGATCTCGATCCACAGCACTAACGCACCTGAACCGGACCCTATCTAAAAATAAAAGCTACTCAGCCCCTAGCGACGATGCGTACGTAAGTGCAAAGTGCACCTCAAACGCGCCTGTTCGCGAGCTTTCGGCGCGGCTCGGCGTACGTGTGGGCGCGGCTCGGCGTACGTGTGGGCTTAACCCACTTCTCAACCCATTTAACACTTTAGAGGCCCATGATGGGTAATCCCTTATAAGGCACTTAACTTTCACCTCCCCCACCAATGTGGGATGGAAGAAACATACCAACTTGTATTATATGTGTGCAGCTGAAGACTGCTACCATGACTCTCCTTCTTGTGGCAACTCTTATTGTGGTGTCGACCCGTTGAGTGTCTTTCAGCAGCCTGCAAAAGAGATCATAAAGAACGAAAATCGATTGGTGAATAAAGTAATATATATAGAGATTGTAAGCAATATATTAGTGGTTGTGGAGATTAAATATTATGCAAAAGATCTGCAGACCCTTACAATTTGATCTCCTAGGCTGGGATGGGGCATCCATAAAATACAAGTTGCTTAAAAAACATGTGTTGTCTGCATTTAAAAGCCATTGAAAATACCTAACTTATGATAACAAGAAAAAGTGCAAGTCAAACCTTTTCAAGTTTTGCAAGACCAAATCTTTGCAGGCTTGATATCTAGCACCAACGTTGGTTAAAAGGGTTCACATAGTAAAGGATCTTCGCAAAGTTGTCCAAAATGAAGCCTCTGGTGGTCGAAAAGCAGCTGGACAAGGCTTTTGCATAAGTTGACTTTGAGCAAACGCTTGGTTTTTAATAACGAGATTATAAGCATTCGACTCATGCCGTCATGCTTTGGTTTTGGTTATGGCTTCCCCACTGCCGAAATTCATATTAGCATAGGAATGAAACATCATTTTAAAGATTTGGTTATGGCAAATTGCTTGCATATATACCTAATGGAAGCAAGGATGAAAAACTTATATGTAATGCTATCAACATGTTTTGGGTGGATAAGTTAGGGATTAGAGAACTCTACATTTGAAAAAAAAAATCTTCTAATGCTTGGGTTTTGGTTCGAGACAGTAATCCATTAGTCTTACGACTCAGTTTCTTTTTGGTGGCTTCATTTCCAAATGTCGGATACAGTAGTCTCGGACTCCTAAAAAAAACTAACTTGAAACAAAGCCCACGTGGACCTATTGACCCGTGCACCACATCATCACCAAATTCAGTACCCACATCAAAATCCTCTCCCACGCCAAGTACCCTTAACGGCATACAAGTCAAGGTGTGATCTCATACACGCAATTAGTTCATCTCCAACATTACAAACTGTTCCAAGTATTGTACCTACGAGACAAACATATTCTTTTATGGATACTTGAATAAGAAACTGTTTTAAGGGGCACGTGTCCAACACGAATCTTCTACCATTGTCATATAATCTCTAGCCTTTCTTTGAATTATGAGCAGGTATGAAGACCAACTTTAATGGAATTGACTGGACTAGTGTTGCAATCACTTTTTTTTTATTTTTTATTCATTAAAGGCATGAAACCGCAACTAAAAACATTGATTTGAGAGTAAATATCTTGTAAATTAGTTAATGATATAAAAAATTAGCCGCCGGTTTGAAAATGGTAAACAATAAGATAAGAAAACAAACATATGTAACCTTAAAACAAGACCCATATATTTTGGGCCATTATTTAAGGAATGCATGTACACTATTCTGTTAGATAAGTTTAAACCAAAGTCAGTTAGTACATATGAATCTATATGAGTTTTAAACTCCTACTTGCTCTCCCTCCAAAAAAAATAAATATCTAGTACAGATGAATCAGTTTTTTTTTTAATTTCCTACTTGTTCTCTCTCTCTCTCTCTCTCTCTCACTCTCTCTCTCTCTTCTTAAATTTAATAGCTTTTTTCCCATTCATGACTTCCCAACATTTGTCTACTTCTGTTTGCAATGCCAAAAGAAGTCTCTCTCTCTCTCTCTCTCTCTCTCTCATGAACAATATTGTTTGATACATGCTAATGATGATCATATGTTGTGTTTAAGGTTATGTGGCCGGGACTGGTATCGAGTACAAAGATATTAACCAAAACGTTGAGCAGCAACTTCGTGACAGATTTCCCCACAAGTCTGGAATCTCTCCTTGATCTTCCAACTTTAGATCCAGAACATGTCAACATAACACAAAACTACAAGTATGACATTAACCTCTTTTCATAAAGATGCATTAAAACTTTTCTTCAGGAATAAATAAAATCTTTTTTTTTTGAATTTGAAGTATTTTCGTTAGTACGTGGAATGTTGGAGGTGTAGCTCCCTCAGGAGACTTAAATATTGATGATTTGTTGGATAACACACAATACTTGTTGTGATATATATGTTCTTGGGTAATCTTTCTTTTTATTTTTAAGGAAAAAGTTTCTTAAAGTTCATAGGTATGTAGCAGTTTAATATACTAACATTCCACAAATGTTGTTACTTGTTTTCAAGGTTTCAAGAAGTGGTTCCTCTAACAACTCCAAATGTTCTTGGATTGGCGAAGAAGAAAGTTTCAAAGAAGTGGAATTCTTTGATCCGAAAAACTCTAAACAAGAAATCAAGAATGAGCTCTAAGGTTACCAAACCAAATGCTGAGAGTAGCCGATCTGAGAAATGAGTTCCGGTGTCTTGTCAGCAAACGAATGGTTGGTTTGCTAATATCGGTTTGGGTTCGTAATGATCTTTATCAACTTGTACAAAACCCAAACGTCTCATGTGTTGGTTGTGGCATCATGGGTCGCTTAGGAAACAAGGTATCGATCATTTAATTGTATCAAAATATACACGCATAGGTTGGAAAACCAATTCAGGGTTCAAGAGCATATGTTAATCTCCCGTCAACAGAATTTGTTGGATTTTTATATATAAAACTATTTTTCAATTACAGAACATAAGAGTTGGGCCCTTTAATTATAAGTTGGGCCTTTTGATTATAACTTTCTAGAACATGTTCTAGAAAGTTACTATTTCCAAATCCTGCACGTAAAGTTAAGGGATTGCTATATTGTTTTCCACTAGAATTAAGGTTTCTTCTTATGTGTTTCATATATAAGGTTCAGTTTCTGTTCGGTTCCATTTAGGCGACACAAGCTTCTGTTTTGTATGTAGTCATCTTGCATCAGGAGGGGGAGAAGGCGACGGACAGATAAGAAACTCGAATGCGATTGAGATATTTTCACGTACAAGTTTCCCAACAACAAATGGCCGGTCTTCATTTCAGCTACCCAAAAGGATTCTTGACCATGAGTACGTATACATTTTAACTTTATCTATTTAATGACTTCAAATATTACATATTTTAGTATAATTCATTTCGAAAACTATAACCACAATTAAGAACGATTCAAATAGCTAGCTTAATGGTAATAACTAAAGTGGTGCCAAATGGCTTGAAATATGCTAAATAAGGAAGTTAATATTTAAAGGGGACGATAGATCATGAATGAAAATTTGAAAAGTAAACATATAATACATAATGTATATACTACCTCCTCTATTTAAGTGGGCAAATAAGTTATTATGTATAATGCATATGTCATCATCTCCCACCATGGCCCTTTTAGCGATTCAATTGGCTTTATGAGTATATATAATATGTGAGCCAAATGGATTTGAAATGCTAAAGAACAAACTTTATGAAGGGGACGATAGATCATGAATGATAAATAAACATATACATAAATAACATAATTATCTATACACATTATATAATTATATATACATATATAGAGAGAGAGAAAGAGAAAGACTGATATTCTCTAGTTATGATATTTACAACAATTTTTATTTCTAAATATCATCTAATCAATCTTCATTGTTCACTTGAAGTGATTTTAACCCACACCATTACTCTAATGATTTATAGTATTTAGCATAAACTTATGTATAATTTTTTTTTTGTCTATACAACAATATAACAAAAGTAATTGGTATCCATATTTTTATTTTATATTTTAAGGCCAAGATATACTTTATGTTGCATAGTATAAAGCGTTTAATTTAAGTTAAATTGTAAAATAGATTAAAAAACAATACTATATATTTAGACTTCAATTATATGTTACAAACTATTAAAGTTTGCCAGCGAATTTCTCTTTACTAATCTTAAAAATCAGAAAAAATAACAAGAACAATAGTCATTGTTGACTATAAAATTTCCAAAATAGACTAAATTGAGGCTTTCCCGGCGCCAGAGGTGCACAAATAATTTGAATCTAGAAAAAAAAACCTGAACCCGGGTATTTTAAAAACCGGATTTTTATACCCGAACCATGGTTTACATAATAACCGTACCCACGTTTACATAATACCCGCATTAGGTTTTCAGAAAACCCGAACTGGGTTTGCACCGGGTATGACCGTTGGACTGCATGCCATGTGCACATGAGCCTTTTATGACCGTTTTTAACGGTAATAGAGCTGTTGAGGGCTTGTTTTCGCAGATTTCAAGGCCTATAATGTGTACAAAAAATGGTTTGATGTTTGAGTAAGTCACACTACTTGAAATCATGACGAAAATCAACAAATATAGACTCTCTTAAAATGGCTTCGTAAAGTGCTACATCTTTTGTTAGTGTAGGTTCTATGGCTCGCAAATGCACTTTGATGATCTTGTTTTTATCTAAGTTTTTAATGATATGGGAAGTATTTAATATCTGTGTTGATGTTTACACATTCAATTACGAAGTCAAGAAAAATCATTTACAAACTCGCACAATAGTTTGCTCCTTATGTTCTTTTTCTTTTCAGGTTTTTTGAATACCTAGATCATGCTTTTGAATACCCTATGCGGGTTTTTTAATACTCGATTCATACCTGAACTCAATCTGAACCCGGATATAGGGTATTCTAATACCCGGATATAAGTGGTTGAGCTAATGCTTTTGCTAAGATGGGGTGTCTGTTTTAGAATAAAGTTGGTCAACTATGTCAATTTTTGCATTTACTATGTTTTTTAATATACATTAGTTTAAAAAAAAACAAATGATTAATATATCATCTATGCATGCTTGCATACATGCATAACACATAAAAGTAAAAACACACATATATGTATATATACCCATAAATAAATGTTTGTTTCCACTAAAAGTATAACAAAAATGAGAAAACGACATTTCTAATAAGGTCATGGATTTATCATTGTTTGATGTTCTAATGTTTCTGTTTTGATTGGTTATCGATTAAAGTTTGAAAGCAATGTAACTATACCTACAGGAATTTAGTTTTATATCACCTTTTCTCAATGGTAATAAAATAATAAAGAGATACACCAATGTATTTTTAGGTTTGTGTCAATTCGTTAATAACAAACATTACTTTACTTTCTCAACTAATTGCAATTATTGATGTTGATTGGGTTGCTATGATCGTGACTAGTTTGAGTGTTATTCGTTAAGTGTTTATTTAACTTGTGTTTAAAAAATAATTATGTTTAGTTAATATTTCTTTTAATCAAGATAATTCTTGTTTTAATTAAGAATGAATTTATTATAATAAATAATTATGCTTAGTTAATATTTCTTGATAAACAAAATATAGTTTTTGTTAACCTTAGATAAGAGTAGGAAATTTAATACTACGTTATTTGTAGTATACTTCATATATAACCAGAAAACTTGTCAAGTTACTCATCCTCTAAAAAATAATTGTTCATTTTCCTTGTCTATCAAAAGTTTATTGTTGATTAAGGTGTCTCTTCCATAAGGTTCAAATCGTACGAAAGGTATATTACTATTTAGTTGTATGCTACAGAGTTAAGAATAGATATTTAATACTCATTCTGCATAAAATAATTGTATGTTTTTTTCTTTTTATTGTTCATTTAAAATAAGAACTCATTATCATCACCCATATACTCATTAGCGTACCTGCATAGAGTGGTGGGTCGTAAAAGTTTGGTTAAACTCACGGATCCCCATACACAGGGGCGCAGCATGTGAGGGGCGGGGAGGGGCGTCCGTTTCTCCGAACTTTTCGGTCAGTAATGTTACGTATGTGTTTTTCGTATAGAAATTTTTAGGGATATACTCCCCCCCCCCCCCCATCGGTTCTAAAGAAATTTTTGGGTATATACGTTCCTCCCCCCCCCCGGTTTTCGATGGCAAGCTTCGCCACTATCCCCACACACATAAAAAAAAATTTAGGTTGGTCACTAATTATATACTTGTAATAAAGTAAACACAATAAATATATTTCATTTTAAACTTAACTTTCAAGTTATTTGAAAGAACACAATTTGCTTAATAAATGTATTATTTTTTTGTTTAACATAATTTAAGAGATCGCTTACTTACTATATAATATCTATACATATAATAAATTAAATCATATGTGAGCCACGTGTCGTTTTATGGAGTGATCTCAATTATGTTTCCCGTCAAAATAAATAGATAGAGATAATATTTGTCAATAATATTCAAATAAAAAATATTATTTTAATTCATGAATTTTATCTTCTTATCCTTTACCTCAAATAAATAGATATAGATAATATTTGTTAATAAAAAGATTCAATAAAAAATTATATTATTTTAATCCATGATTTTTATCTTTTTATCTTTTACCATTTTTTAATTAAAATATCAAAATAAATAGATAGAGAAAATATTTGTTAATAAGATTCAAATAAAAATATTATTTTAATCCATGAATTTTATCTTTCTATCATTTACCCTAAATACATAGATAGGGGAAGATTTATTTGAGAAGAAAATTTTATTGAGAAGAAAAAGAACAAAATGGTACAATTGTAAAACATTAAACAGTTTTTTTCTCATCTCATTTATTATTATGTTTGATTAATTAATTAGTCATAAAGACTATAATCATTCACACTAATTTTTTTTGCTTACACATTTCGAAATTTATCCTACACATATTAAAATTTATCCTACACAACTCGTGTGTATGCTACACTATAAATGAATTTTTATTTTTATTTTTTGAGAGAAATATATATCTTAAAAATAAGTTACAAATTTAATATAGTTAGTTATTAAAGATAAAACTACCAATTAATGATGTATATAGGTTTACCAATATACCCTTATTGCTACATTAAGTACGAAAATTAAATGAAGTCTAATGAAACATTGGTTGGAATTTCTTCTTTTTTCTTCTTACAAATATTTTTTTCTCATTTGAACCCTCCACTAAATAGATATAGATAATATCTGTTAATAAATAAGATTTAAATAAAAAATATATTATTTTAATCCTTTTTTTTGTAAATAATTTTAAACAAAAGTTAAGATAAGGATAAACGTTTATTTTATTATGATCATATTAAATAATAATAATTTTAAAGATATATCTTTTTTATTATTTATTATATAAAATTACATTTATGATTTATACAACCCGTTTAATACACGGGGTTCTAACTTAGTTATATATTAAATTACATACTTAGCTATAATACTCATTATCTCCTTTCTTTTTCATTTAATTGCAAGATTGTTATCAACTCACATATATAATTTTTCTTTCGTCATGGCATTTTTATAATTAACTTGTCTTTTAGTGGTATCTGTAACCATCTCACAATACTTCTTTTATTTTTATATTTTAGCCTCGTAGGTTTTGGTTCTTACCATTTTAACCCCCTCAACTTTTGTTAGTTTTGTTCTTACCATTTTAACCCCTTTAACTTTTGTTAGTTTTCTTTAAAATAACTTACATTTCTACCCCTTAAATTTAACTAATTTATTAAGTACCTCCTCAACTTTCGTTAGTATTTTTTTAAATAAGTTACATTCCTACCCCTTAAATTTTAACTAATTTATTAAGTACCTCCTCAACTTTTGTTAGTTTTTTTAAACAATTTACATTCTTACCCCTTAAATTCTAACTAATTTATCAAGTGTCCTCTCAATTTTTGTTAGTTTTTTTTTAAAACAATTTACATTCTTACCCCTTGAATTTTAACTAAATTTATTAAGTGTCCCATCAACTTTTGTTAGTTTTATTTTTATTTTTTGAAACAAATTACATTCCAACCCCTGGAATTTTAACTAAATTTCTCAAGTGTCCTCTGAACGTTAATAAAGTTGTTATTACCCCTTTTATATATAGTGCTACAATATTTTTTTAAGTTTCAAATTAATCTCTTACACTTTAAATAATGTAGGCGTTTAACGTAATAGTTTTATTTTCCTCTTATAACTTCCGTTCGTTATTTTTTTACAACTTAATTCGCAATAAAATATTTTTAGAAAACATACCAATCTGGTACCCACCGAAAAATTTTATATACTTACTTTTGCGTTATCTACAATTGATGTTTTGAATGGTCATTATTAATTAGAACAAGCTGGTTTTGAATATATATTGTAATGTAATATAACTGCTTTGAAAATGATTTTTACCATTTGGTTCGTAGATGGATTTTTTGCCGCCACGCGCGGTGGGGGAATCCTAGTTTATATAAACGCGAATAAGGATAATTTATAAAAATAAAAAAATAACAAATTACATAATTGTCTCGAAGAGGACATCCTGTTTGTTAAGTATTGTAGTTCTTAAATGTTGAGAGTTCAAATCTTATAAATCATTTAAAGATCGCTTACTTACAATATTTATATAAACATGAATAAGAGTAATTTATAAAAATAAAAAAAATAACTAATTACATTATTGTCTCGAAGAGGACATCATGTTTGTTAAGTATTGTAGTCCATAAATGTTGAGAGTTCAAATCTTATAAAACAAACACATATTTTAGTATATTTATCCTATAAAATCTAGGAATTATTGTTGAAAAAACCTATTTACGTAGTTAATAACTCTTTATCGAATCATAATCTTAAAATGAAGCATGGAAGATGCATCTGCATCATTGTTGTAATATTTCTTTGATTGATGTAATACACGTATGGATATCCTCTTAGGTGTATCTCTTTCAATTGCTATATCAAATATATATGTCGTACCGATATTGTAACAAACTGAAAAGATTCTGACCAAATATATCTCGCAGCTAACAATTTAGCATGAAATAAAAAAAGGTGTAAGAATTAGTAACACGAATAACCATCAAAATACAATTTTTTTTATCAATGTGTGTTTTTTAATTTAAATAACAGGCTTGAATCATTTGCTTTTATTGGAATAATTTTATCAATGTGTGTTTTTTAATTTAAAAAATAACAGGCTTGAACCATTTGCTTTTATTGGAATAAACTATTACAGTTAATAATTAAGATGTGTATCATGTCCAATTGAATCACTTTCAAATAAATGCATGTATAGATATATATTTGATAATACGATATTATTTATTTTTATTCATATTTAAACCTAAGAACCTCCTTTTATTCATATTATTTATTTTTGTACCAAGTGATGTACCGCATATTGACACTTTCAAGTAAATATTATTAAACATTGAAATTCTGGTATGTTATCCTGATTTATAGCTTGTATTTTTTTAATGGTGGCTAAATATATTATATACTAAAAAAAATTATAACGACTAGTTAGAAGCTAGACACATTGAAAACTCCCAAGTCTCAAGATACATCCAGACAAAAAGAAGTTACGGAGATATAAATTCTCAAATTTCTCCGCTCAAATGAGTTTTATTTGGATCTAGTTTTAACCCATAAGAACCGGCCATTTTAATTTCCTCCAATAGCCCCGGAATGGATATAGATTTATTTTCAAACACCATGTTGCTGCATGCCTTCCAAATAGATCAACAAGCCATGATATCACCGACTGGACCATTCTCCTTTGAAGGTCATTCACCTGCATCGATATAAATATATTTTCAAACACCATATTAATTTCCTCCAACAATCCGAGAATTGATATAGATTTATTTTCAAACACCATGTTGTTGTGTGCCTTCCAAATAGACCAACAAGCTATGAGTATCACAGACTGGACCGTTCTCATTTAAAGGTCATTCACCTGCATCGATTTATAAATCTACGGCCAATAGTTCTAAGAGCTATTATTAATACATAATTATAAATTATTGTATTATAACTATACATCATCAAGTTGGTTAAGATAATAATTACGGTTTTAGACTAACAAAAACACATATTTTAAATAGGAAACTTTGGAAAAAGTCATAGGTGGTCGCCTATTCTTTAACATCTTTCATTGTTTTTTTTCTAGGGGACTTGGTCGGTTGCCTTCAACCTATCAAATCTTTCTATCAATTTTTAATGCTTAAAGTTTCTTATTCCATGGTCATAAAAGCAAATTCTTTATTTTGTATAAGTTTTTTTTACAAGTATCGTTAATGTTTATTTTGGTTCACAGTTCTTTTACAAGTATTGTTAATGTTTATTTCGGTTCACAAAAATTTACCCTGTCCGGCTATGACAGTCGAGTGGTGCTTTTTGGAGACTTGAACTACCGGATTTCGTTGCCGGACAAGGAAACAAGATCATTGGTAAATATGAATGACTAGAATACGCTTATAAAAAAGGATCAGGTAACTCTTAGCATAAATAACTTTAAAACCCTTGAAACCATTATACTCACATTTTAAATATTTTGTTTATGAAGTTGCAATCGGAGCTCATAGATGGTCAATTTCGAGCCTGGAAAGAAGGAGCAATCAACTTTCCTCCGACCTACAAGTATTTTCCCAATTCTGATGAATAGTTTGGAAAGGATTACGAAACAAAACGTTCTCCCGCATGGTAAAACCTCTATCTTATTGTTATATCTATAATGAAAATACGTATTTATTTTGCAATTAGAAATTTTATAAGCAAGTGCACGCATATTATAGATGTGATAGGATGATATGGACGGGATATGACTTGAAACAAATTCTATACAACAGAAGTGAATCAAGTTGTCGGATCATAGGCCGGTGAAGGCCATATTCTCTACCCGATGCTACGTTTAGCAATTGGGATACCAAAACTCTAGTATTTCAGTCGAGTTTGGTCAGTTTCGAGCGGATTAGAACTCCTCTTGTGAGAGATAGAATATTCAACTATATGTGGCTAATTAAACCTTAAAAAAGGGATTGGTTTGCTTATAAATAAAGCAGATCGAGTTGTAGATATTTTGTAACATATATTAAAGTTTGTACACTACTATGAATCTATGATATTTTGGCCCCAAGTTATGTTTGATTGGATAGATGTTAATGAAAAAACCTTAAACTATTACCAAATTGTCCAATATAAATTGAGGATTCCTTTGGTGGCAAATAATGATATGTGACATAACGAGGGCATAAAAGTAATTTCATTGCAGTTTTTAATATAAATTGGGACATTCTTTGTTTTTTTAACGGCCAACAAATCAATCCCGAGTACTCTCGGGGTACCACTGGACAAACGGAGTACTCCGAGAGTAACCCGAGTCGTTCACCACCACTTCCTGGGAAAACCCGGTAACCCACCCGTCCGTAGGCACGACGATAAAATTACCGATAAAACCCGTTTGGCTTAAGGATCGAACTCATTGCCCACCAGTTCCTCACTCCTCCACAACCTACCTCTTCTTTATCAAATAACCTACCTCTTCTTTTCCTTCGATGATCACCATCTTCACCGTCAAAATTAAGTGTGGTTTAATCTATCAGGTGACGGTGGTTACCCGTGGTCCCAATAGCTGAAACAATCTGAGAACAGATCTATAGTGACGGTGGTGTATTCCGGCGGAGATTCTAGGGTTCCGTTGACATCAGGTATGTTCCCATGAGATTTTTGGTCATCCTCATTAGATGGATGTTTCCATTTTCCTGTTGATTGAACCTGGTAGTGACGCTTTAACTGTTTTGGTTGTTATAGATTCTCGGACAAGCATCCGACAACCCAAGAAGACCTCTAACGAAGACGATTCAAGACGCCGACAACTGCTCTGATGATGACGACCATTCTCAGTTCTCTATAATGTCGTTGATGGTGTTTCTGCTGGCTTGTTTTCTGTATTTGGTCTTTTTATCTTTTAGTTAGATAATTAACGAATCAAAGGTTAGGGTTCCAGATTGCTTTTTGATTTTTACAGGTAGGCAACAAACCAACGACCAACACTGGGATGGTAATGTTACAATTTAACTACCTTTGATCTTTTCTTATTTTTATATTGTTTGAACTATAATGTTTCTATTTTTTGTTTGATTTGCATGGAGGTATAATCGCTTTTGAAGTATGCGTAACTCGTGGACCATAAGGTGGTTCAAAGGGGAAAAATGGGTTTACATTCCTCAAGGCTCTATTGAAAAGATAAAAGATAATTGCTCAATGTGGAACTGTCGTTGACTCCATCAAGTTCCAAACCAACTGCACTAAAGGTGAACCTCAAAGCTCTTTGTTTGGTGACAAGATTAGCATGAGTAGAAGGGAAGTAATTACAATAACTTATATTCTATGGCTGTTATTTGATGTCATTTCACACATATTATAGCGTCACAACTTATATTTGCAGATTTTCAGTAAGCACAGTAACTCGCCATCGTTTATAGCGTCTGCTTTGCCTCTGCAATCGCATTCTACACCGAAGTTGCAAGTACATTTAGCGTCTGATTTTCAGATCAAAGGTAGTTAAATTGTAACATTACCATCCCAGTGTTGGTCGTTGGTTTGTTGCCTACCTGTAAAAATCAAAAAGCAATCTGGAACCCTAACCTTTGATTCGTTAATTATCTAACTAAAAGATAAAAAGACCAAATACAGAAAACAAGCCAGCAGAAACACCATCAACGACATTATAGAGAACTGAGAATGGTCGTCATCATCAGAGCAGTTGTCGGCGTCTTGAATCGTCTTCGTTAGAGGTCTTCTTGGGTTGTCGGATGCTTGTCCGAGAATCTATAACAACCAAAACAGTTAAAGCGTCACTACCAGGTTCAATCAACAGGAAAATGGAAACATCCATCTAATGAGGATGACCAAAAATCTCATGGGAACATACCTGATGTCAACGGAACCCTAGAATCTCCGCCGGAATACACCACCGTCACTATAGATCTATTCTCAGATTGTTTCAGCTATTGAGACCACGGGTAACCACCGTCACCTGATAGATTAAACCACACTTAATTTTGACGGTGAAGATGGTGATCATCGAAGGAAAAGAGGAGGTAGGTTATTTGATAAAGAAGAGGTAGGTTGTTGAGGATCTGAAAATCCCAAGATTTCAGGGATGTTCAAAATTTGAAATCCCGCTCAACAACATTTCAGGGGTGTTTGAGAAAGCCACTGAAATCTGTTTTAAGATGGGGCTTTTCAACATTAGTGCCATAAATGCTTGTACGATATCCTTTAAAAAGTTGTACATGTCGAAAATTGTGTAGAAATGACCATCATTTCTATTAATTACTCTTTAAAAAGTTCATGCACTAATTCATTAATTATACACTAACGCATTATCTACGTGTACCTTTTAATCCACACGTCAATACTAACCAAGACAACTATCGAAACGTCGACAAAAATGAGTTGGTCGTCACGGTACTTTTGGATATTTTTAAAACATTATAATTTATAAGATATGGCTATAATATGTAAAAGAATGTTTGTTGTGTAAAGGGAAAAATGTAACTAATTATCTATAATTTTGTTATAAGTCAAAGATTTAAGTGTAATAAGTTTAGGGGCTAAAAAATAAATATTGTTTAAAAGACCAAATTACCCTCATTTTAGGGGTCTATCTATAAATTAAGGGTGCAAAAGTTCTTATTTTTTTAGGTATCTTAAAATACCCCTCTTTTATGTATTATAATATAGTATAGATGAACGCACGGCGAAACTAAAAAAGACAACTATCGAAACATTTAAAAAATGTGACGATCGTCATGGTACCTTCGGATTTTTTTAAAACATTACGGGTTGTAAGATATCGCAGGAATACGTTAAAGAATTAAAAGGGGGGGAAGTGTAACTAATTGCCCATAATTATGTTAAATATCAAGGATTTAAATGTAATAGATTGAGGGACTAAAAAATAATTATGGTTTAAAAGACCACTTTACCCTCAGTTTAGGGTGTATTTATAAATAAGGGGAGAAGAAGTTCTTAACTTTTGGGAATCTTTCCCTCCTGCATTATTATATAGTATAGATATGGTGGGGTTCAACTACATGTCTAAATCTCCTAAAAAGTATACAAAATCATAAAACACCATAATTCCAGCTCTAAAACACACCCAAAATTACAAATAACAGACACTACTAGAAAAGTGATCATTTTGCTACGGAAATTTCCTACGCAAAAAAATGTGTCGCAAATTGTGACACATTTACTACACATTTCCTATGGAAAAAAACCTTTATTTTTTTGGCCATTTTGGGACATAAATACTAATTTTAAGTATTGCGTCGGAAATGCATAGCAACTTGCTATGCAGTTATGTTTTTCGTAGGAAATGTGTCACACAAAAAACTAGATTTTTATTTTTTATTCGTCGGAAATGTGTCACCAATAAAAAATTATCAAAAATATTTATTATTGTATTATCATTATTAATAATACTAATATAAATAATAAATAAGAAAAGTGATAGAAAATGCGTAGCAATTTTCGAAGCCCATTTTCGGTTAGAAATAGGTAGAAAAATACGTAGGAAATGCGTAAGAAATCAGTTTCCAACGAGGGGTTTTGCTACATATGTAATTTGTAGTAAATTTGTCAGAAATTACGTTTTGTGACGCATTTCCTACGAAAATGGTGTCAGAGATGTTGAATTTTCTAATAGTGAGAGTGAAGATTAATGAAATACTATATTCAAACCCTAGTTGTTCATAAAAAACTCTAAACACATCGTCGTAGAACTATGAATATAAAACACAACATGATAATAAACATAAAACACATAATGTTAGTCACTGGATAATCATAGCCTTATCATACAAAACAAATAACAAAACCCACAACTACGGTGTTATAGTATTATTTATTATGTTATTTGTGGGTTTTAGGTGTGTTTTATGGTTGATATTGTAGTGTTTATGACTTTTTACACTTTTTAGGTAATTTTAAACTTTGAACCCAACTCCTAGCTTATATACACACACACACACACATATATATATATATAGGGGAAGGATTGATCGAAGTGTCGCGCCCCGGTCAAAGATAATTACTTATATGCCCAAATTACCCTTAACAATGCGTTAGTGGTAGTAAGGGGTCGATCCACGAAGAGTATGTGGTTTACGTATGGATTAATTCGATTATGAAGATGTCACAATTTTATGAAGCTTGCTAACTTGATTTGTTTAGATATTTGAGAAAAAGTGTGGGAATTAACCAACGGTGATTGTAATTTTTATTGACTACTATGAATGATTGACTATAATTAACGAAAACACAACTAATGATTCAAAATTTATTTGAGAAAAAGGGTTCACACCCGGTTTCAGTAATTGCCAACCTAGAGTTTCTATAAGTTTTAGACTCAACTCAATTGCATAACGATTAACGGATTTAGTGTACTGTGACTTAGGTGCCAATAACTATCAACGTTCCGAAGAACGGACAAGAATGCACTTTGTAATCACAACAAGTAAAACCTAACCAAGACAACGCATAAATACACATAACCATTTCGTAAAGTCATAACTTTATAATCGCTCGACAATTTACGAATACGAAACAAATGTAAACAATTGTCAAAGGTTTCAAAAATCAATACAATTTGTCACAAAGTTAAATCAAGAACAATTCGAAACCCTAAATTAAACAACTACCTACACCGGGTGAAACCTTTGGAAATTAGCCGCTCATGGTGAACGGAACATGATCGACAACGATGGAGAGCTCGATTCTTGACATCTTGAAGCTTGATGATGGACGTAAATGGTGGTTAGGGTTTGTGATGATGTATGTAGGTGATTGATGGAAGATGATGAACGATTAAAGTTTGGATTGGTAGGATGATTCGGTTGATTCTGATGGATTTGGATGATGGAAAGTGATTGTGGTTGATGATTGTGGCTCCAAGAACAAGTTTCAAACTCCCAAAATTCGTAACTCCCCAAAATAGGTCAAAAACAGTGTTTAAACCCGTCCCCAAACTCAACAAATCAAAAAGTTCATGAAACCATTGTCTACGGCAAGCGACACACGACGGACCAGCATAGACGGGTAGTCGCCGACGGGCCAAGGTGGCGTCGGCGATGGTGCTCAGAAACACTGATTCATGTTTTTTTCGTTTCTGGGTTCCGATTGACCCGATTCATGTTCCGGTGCTCCGTTAAGCTCCCAATTAGCTCCTTAAACTCTTTTAGACCTCCAAAACACAATTCTAATTAAAAGTAGGCCATTCGGAATTGAAAGTTACGTAAAAACGTTAACTTAAACAATAACAAACACCGTTTTTCAACCACGTATCACATCCCCACACTTGTCTTTTGCTTGTCCTCAAGCAAATCTGTTTTTCACTTTCACGTGGGTCAAACGAAAAATACACTCCCCATTCTCGAGACGTAAGTTAAGGTCTCGAGTCATACCCGGTTCAAGATATTTTGCAATTTCAAGTTATTTAATAACAATGGACCAATCACATAAAAATGGTTATTCAAGATTAACCCGCCCTTAAAACTCACAATATATGCATATCCCTTACAATGTTCACTCCACTCGGTTACAAATTGGCTAATTATATAATATATTAGCACTTTTGAAAGTGATCACTCAAAACCGAATAGAACAAGTACCCGCATAGGCTTGCAACTCAATCATTCTCCACCACCGAACACGAATACTAAGCACAAGTCAAAAGGTCTTTAGAGGGTTGTAATGGGGCTAGGCTAAGGGTATGGAATAGGACATTTTTAAAGTGACTGAGGTGGTGAAAATTCGATCTTTATTACAAAACAACTATCTAAGCAAAATTAACTACAATTAATCAACTACGAGGCAACAATCTTCGCCTTTTATTCAACAACTACAACTCATATTTTTGTGCTTTTCTCAATGATTCTCTACTCTATTTCGCAATAATTTCTGATTTTTTTCTTTTTTTTAACGCATAAGTAAAACGTGACTATACAAATACATACTCCTATAATCGAATTTTCATCACACAGGCTTAAAAAGAAAAGGTTTATGGTTGTGAGCTAAGTGGGTTGTCAAACGAAAGGTTTAGGCTCAAATTGGGCGACTAAGGAATTTGTTTGGGTAAAGATAGATAAATGGTTTTAAAGGAAAAGGTTCACCTAATACCTTAATCATTCTCGTGCTTGTATTCGGTCTATGGTCTCAAACGTATCAAAAGATGCAAGTTCTACAATACATGACTAGCGATCCACTCCACAAAGAAACATATGCATGCATAATGTATATAAGTGGCTCAAAACCTCACATATAAAGGGTATGAAGTGTGATATGCACAAATTACAAGTTCCTTAGGAGAATTACTCCGAAATAACCACCCATTAAATACCCTTCATGCTATTAATTTGAACCCGACCATGACGAAAGACCAAATGGGTCGTGCTATCCCTCGCTAACTTAGTTACTTGTGCTTCTTAGATCGCTTCAAACAAAGACGTTTTTGAAAAAAACTTGAAATTTCCCCCATCCCCACACTTGAGGTAAACATTGTCCTCAATGTGTAGTGTTTAAATGAACGGGTCAAAATCGAAAAACTTTTTCTCCCCCATCCCCACACTTGAGGTAAACATTGCCCTCAATGTGCAAGAATAGGCTTTTTAAATCGCACAAGGGATGTGACACGGCTAACTTCCCAAAACTTTCACCCCGGAAAATACTATACAATTTACAATCCACTTATTTTCTAACTAAAATATCAAAAGTAAAAAGAAACGTATGCACCTGATTTTTCGAGCCCGTTCGTCATGTGTCACACCCTCAATTTCCACTTGCGGGAGTTTTACCGCGAGGCGTGTGAACAAACCAGAATCTGAGACACTAGTAATATCGAACGACTCTATATGATTTATTTAAACGTTTTCCAAAAACATTTGTTTACCCATTCATAATTATTTTCAATTTGTCTTAGTTTAGTTTCAAAGTTTAGCGGAATCATTATTTTCTAAGTTGTGCGGAAGCATTAAAGTAAAGTAAAGTAAAGTAACGGGCGCCAACACAAACGCCAAAAACCAAAAATCCCAAACAATATTCGTAAATGAGACTCGATAAAATATGTCTTGGTCAATGCAAGTGAGTGCACCTAGCTCTTCTAGCGTCCTGAGAAACATGTAAAGAAACAAGTGTCAACATTAAAGAAGAGTGAGTTCACAAGTTTTTATAAGTTCATAAGTTCGGTTATAAGTTTGTTTTATCCCTAACCCGGGATAACGATTTAGTTCCATTATTCCTAACCCGGAATAATACTGTTGGTTCCATTATTCCTAACCCGGAATAATAATGATATTGGTTCGTAATTAAGTTCAATGTTAACATGTAGGTAGCGAGCCTAAAGTTACGTCACATAAGTGTTCGCGATCGAAGCTGACTGTTGTGCCTCCGTGTTGCCAGGCCTATCACTGACCATGGCGAAAGTTAGGCCAAATTAATCACCCATTGACCATACCCGGTCGGCTAGCGCGACTAGCTCGGGTGGGCTTGTCGGGCCTAGTAGTACTACTTATAATTTCTCCGCTATCTAACCCAATACTAACAATTCGAGAGTTTGTCGAGGGCTTCCGTGATATAGCTACTTAGTGACCATAACGTACATTAACATTAACTTAGTTACCGAGTAGTTTAATGACGTTAATTTCGCATAACGTAAAAAGATAGAGTTATAGAATGTATACATGTTTCTCCCCCTGTTGTTTAAAACCGGATAAAATAGGGGCCGTGAACTCACCTTTAATTGCTCGGTTAGTGTAACACAGAAGTAGCAAATGATGGGACCGCTAATTGCGTCCTAACATGTCAATCGATTTAAAGTTAGTGTGTGAACACACTGATACAAGCCCTACGCATAACTAACACACAATGCGGCACATATAATAACAAATTCAAAAACACAATCATGCATGCAAAGTATCATCATACCAAAATAGTGATCAAACCAACTTGTCATAAACACAAATCAACTCATACAACACTTTGGTACACACATACGCAAGTTATCAAGTTTCAGCTTGTACGCTCATAACTAGGCTGTTTTCGAGGATTTTTATAAAATAGTTCCAACGTTCGAAAAATTCCAATTTCTTTACAGGAGATGTCAACTATGTAGAATTTTATATAAACTTTTCAAGTCCTAAAACTTTACCAATTATTTATAAACATTTCTATACTAGGCTGCAGTCAGATTCGTAGCTTTCTGACTGCAGTCCAAGGGAAAATTTATTTAAAAATCATCGTTCATCCAATTAACAAAATTCCAGTGGGAGTTTTCCGGAAATTCCCGTCTCCAGTTACTGTACAAATTTCGTGACCCAACCCTCTACAGATTATGAAATCCGACTCGATAAACAACTAGCAAATTTTCAGAATTTACGCAGCTTCAGTTGCTGCACTTAAATGACCACTTAAAAATAGCAAACAACCTCAGAAAAATATGAATCCAGCGCCATTAGAAGAGTTTTTCAAAAATACACGTTTTAGGCTTCAGAAAATCCACTTTTCGATAAATAATGACCAGGTTACAGCCAATTGAAGTTGGCTGTAAATACCATTCAGCAACCTGTTTTCGACTTTCATCGCAATAGAACACGCTTAAACGATCAAGACTCTAAATAACAATGATCAAGAACATGTTTATTTGTCACATATCATCATGTACATCAATACCCATGCAAACCCTAATCATATGATATAATTTTTATCACTAAAACGCAGCCTATGATTTTTGTATTCATCTAAACATCACAATCGCAAAAACTCGCACAATCAACCGAACTAAACATAAATCATAACACTTTTCATAACAATGATTCAAACAATACATACAATCATGATCAAGATTTCACAAACCCTAATGTGATTTGCAAAGCAATTAAAATCCTAACCTTGATACGATGAAGATTAGCGAACATGGAACGAGATTGGAATCAATCCGGGTTGAAGGCTTGTGCGATCGAGAAAGGGGGGGGCTGCCGTCGGTTTCTTAGAGCTAGGGTTTGTGTTTCTTTTTTTTTTTTTTTTGAAACATAACACATGCATGTCCCTATTTATATAAAACAAGGAAAAGAAGGAGAAAGGGGTGGGTGGGGGGGGGGGGCTCGCGACTGCAAGGGGGGGGTTTGGGTGAGTAACTTGGGCCTCAAGTTTAGGCTAGTTACTTGGGCCACAAGGAGGTGAGGTCGACACGTTTCGCGGCTCGGTTTGGTTCGGCTATTTACTTAATATTTATTTTTATTTTTGTAACTAATAATCGCGAAATCAAAACGCGATACAATAATTCTACAAACGTAAATCAAAACGTGATATAATAATTCTACAAACGTCTTATAACACATAGCACGTAATTCACCCAATGAATTCAGAAAGTTAGCGTAGTTATTGCGAGCGTGTAGTTAAATTCTCCGAATCAATTTAGCGTAGCAATGAATAACCGCGAAGTAGCGCGTTTAAGATACCTGAAAAGCCGGGATGTCACATTATCCCCATGTTGAAAGAATTTTCGTCCCGAAAATTGAGTAAACGCGGTTTAGAATGCAACGCACAAAGATTCAGTTTGGTAGCAATGGTACAAGAAATTCCCAGGCTGTCACATCATCCCCATGTTGAAAGAATTTTCGTCCCGAAAATTTAGTTGGTGGTAATGTTAGATTGCTGCTCAGCTGCAAAAAGGTGTGGGTATTTGCTTTTCATTTGGTCCTCTCTTTCCCACGTGAACTCCGGTCCACGCTTAGAATCCCAACGAACCTTGACGATCAGTATCTTGCTGTGCCTTCGAGTCTTGATCTCACGATCCATGATCTCGATAGGTTGTTCCACAAAGTGCAGTTGATCATCCACTTGAATCTCATCCAATGGAATGACTAGGGTCTCATCTGATAGACACTTCTTCAGATTTGACACGTGAAAAACGTTGTGAACTCCACTGAGTTCGGCAGGAAGGTCTAATTGATAAGCTACGGGCCCGATACGCAAGATCACAAATGGGCCTACGTACCGTGGGTTTAGTTTGCCTCGTTTCCCAAAACGGATTACACCCTTCCAGGGTGACACCTTCAGTAGGACGCGGTCGCCTACTTGAAACTCGAGCGGTTTGCGTCGTTGATCAGCGTAGCTTTTCTGTCTATCTCGTGACGCTACCATGCGGTTTCGGATTTGCACAATCTTTTCAGTAGCCTCAAGTATCAACTCAGGACCTGTGAGTTGACTGTCACCGACTTCTGCCCAACAGATCGGTGATCTACATGTGCAACCGTATAATGCTTCAAACGGTGCCGCTTGAATACTCGTATGGTAACTGTTGTTATACGAGAATTTCACTAATGGCAGATGGATTTCCCAACTGATCCCAAAGTCTACCACACATGCCCTAAGCATGTCTTCCAAGGTCTGAATAGTCCTTTCACTTTGACCATCCGTCTGAGGGTGATAAGCTGTGCTCATATCTAAGCGTGTACCCAACGCTTTCTGAAGTGACTGCCAAAAGTTGGACGTGAAACGAGCATCTCTGTCTGATATGATGGACGTTGGTACTCCGTGCCGAGAAACTACTTCCTTAATGTAGATGCGAGTCAGCCTATCCATCTTATCTGTTTCTTTGATCACTAGGAAGTGTGCGGACTTAGTTAAACGATCCACGATCACCCAGATGGTATCGCAACCACCCGGAGTTCGCGGGAGTTCAGTGATAAGGTCCATCGAGATCTGATCCCATTTCCACACTGGGATCTCAGGTTGTTGAAGTAGCCCTGATGGCTTCTGGTATTCCACCTTGACTTTCGCACAAGTCAAACACTTGCTCACGTAGGTGGCTATATCCGCTTTCATGTTGGGCCACCAGTACGCGGCTTTAAGGTCTTGATACATCTTGTCCGAACCGGGATGGACAAAGTATCGGGATTTGTGAGCTTCGTCCATAACTAGCTTCCTGAGGTCTCCGCAGAGAGGTACCCATATACGATTCATGAAATACCAGGCACCATTGGGTTTTACTTCCCAATCGCGTTACATCTTTCCCACAGATTCGGCCTTAATGTTTTCTTCCTTAACTGCTTCTAGCTGCGCATCGCGTATCTGTTCGGGTAACCCCGAATGAATGGTGAACTGTGGTGCTCGTACCCGACGAGGTTTCAAGTGCTCCTTCCTACTGAGGGCATCAGCTACCACGTTAGCTTTACCTGGGTGATACCGAATGGCACATTCATAATCGTTCAGGATTCGACCCAGCGACGCTGTCGCATGTTTAACTCCTTCTGGTCGAAGATATGCTGGAGGCTCTTGTGATCCGTGTAGATTGTGCACTTTGTTCCATATAGGTAGTGTCTCCAAATCTTAAGCACAAACACCACTGCTCCCAATTCCAGGTCATGTGTTGTGTAGTTTTTCTCGTGAACCTTCAATTGTCGGGACGCATACGCGATGACCTTATCACGTTGCATGAGTACGCATCCCAATCCCTGAATGGAAGCGTCACAATATACCACAAAATCATCAGTCCCTTCCGGCAAGGACAGAATGGGTGCACTGCAAAGTTTCTACTTCAGCAATTGAAATGATGCTTCCTGCTTGTCACCCCAAGCATACTTAGTGCCTTTCTGGGTGAGAGTGGTAAGCGGTTGCGCAATCTTTGAAAATCCCTCAATGAAACGTCTGTAGTAACCAGCCAAACCCAAAAATTGGCGGATCTCTGTCGGTGTCCTGGGTGCTTCCTAGTTCTTGATAGCATCGATCTTGGCAGGATCAACGAGGATACCCTTTTCATTCATGATATGCCCGAGGAACTGAACTTCCCGAATCCAGAAATCACACTTTGAAAGCTTGGCATATAGTTTCTCCTGTTGAAGTAATTCCAGCAATAATCGTAGATGTTCAGCATGTTCTTCTTCACCCTTAGAGTAGATGAGTATGTCATCGATGAACACAATGACAAACTTGTCGAGATACGGCTTACACACGCGGTTCATGAGGTCCATGAACACTGCGGGTGCGTTGGTGAGACCGAAGGGCATAACCAAGAACTCATAATGGCGATACCGAGTACGAAATGTCGTCTTGGAGATATCCTCCTCTCTGACGCGTAACTGGTGATAACCGGACCGTAGATCAATCTTGGAGTAGTAACTTGACCCTTGAAGCTGGTCGAAGAGATCGTCGATGCGAGGTAATGGGTATCGGTTCTTGACGGTAACCTTATTGAGTTCCCTGTAGTCGATGCACATGCGGAAGGTCCCGTCCTTCTTCTTGACAAAAATGACCGGAGCTCCCCATGGCGAAGTACTGGGTCGGATAAATCCTTTTTCCAACAATTCCTGAAGTTGGGTAGACAGCTCTTGCAGCTCTGCTGGAGCTAGGCGGTACTGGGCCTTGGCGATAGGAGTTGCATGGTTCGCGAATTCGATTTCAAACTCCACTTGTCGATGTGGTGGAAGACCAGGTAACTCCTCTGGGAATACATCGGAAAAGTCACGGACGACGGGGATATCTTCAATCCGCTTCTCGTCCTTAGGCTGCTCGGTGACCAGTGCGAGCAAAGCGAAGGAGTTCTTCCTACGAAGATACTTCTGAGCTTGCATGTAAGAGATGATGTTTGTGACGGCGCCTGCCTTCTCGCCTTGCACCATCAAGACTTCGTCGTTAGAGAGCGGAATACGGATAGCTTTCTCGAAACAAAGCACTTCAGCTCGGACGTCGGATAGCCAGTCCATTCCGGCTACTACGTCAAAACTACCCAGGGTAGTTGTCATCAGATCAATGGTAAAGGTGTGGCCCGCGAGTTTAAGTTGACAGCCGATTACTAAATGGGTCACATCTACAGATTTACCATCGGCTAGTTCTATGACGTAAGGGGTCTCTAGGGGTTTAGGCGTGAGATTTAGGTTTTTCCTAAAAGACTCAGATATAGAACTCCTATCCGCACCCGTATCAAAAAGTACAGTAGCAAAATGATCGTTAAGGGGAAACTTACCGGTGACCACGTTCGAGTCGTTTCTGGCCTCTCCGCGGCCTAGCCTGAATGCACGACCTTTGGCACCTCCTGTGCCACCATTTCCATTGTTGTTGTTATTGTTGTTGTGTTTGTTGTGACCACGTTCGAGTCGTTTCTGGCCTCTCCGCGGCCTAGCCTGAATGCACGACCTTTGGCACCTCCTGTGCCACCATTTCCATTGTTGTTGTTGTAGTTGTTGTTGTTGTTGCGAAGTTGCGGGCAGTCTCGCTTGAAATGGGTAGTGCTACCGCACTGATAGCACCCCCGGTTAATACCTTGCTGTTGAATCTGGTGCTGATTTTGATTTTGTCGAGACACGATTTCCCTGCGACAATCCTTTGCCGCATGTCCCGTTTTGCCACATCGTTGGCAGCGATTTCCGGCACAAGGGCCGTGATGATGGAGGTTACAACGATTACATTGCGGCTTTCGACCCACATAGCCGCTTGTGTTCTGGGTGTTGTTGGCGGACTGATTATTGTGACCCCGATTGTTGTTGAAATTGTTGAACCGTTTCTGGTTTCCTTGTTGTGGCTGGGCTGACGAAGACTGTCGAGCAGGTGAGTCTTCAAATTTTCTTTTATTATCGGGGACAACTTTAGTTGCACCCCGAGATGGCAACTTCCTTTGTTCCACCGCCTTATCGGTGAGTTTGTGAGCCAACCTGATCGCTTGATGTTCCGTCGCAGGGTTGCTAGACATTACCATGCCCTGGATCTCAGGGACCAGACCCCCAAGATAAAACTCAAGTCGTTTTTCAACGGTGTTAGCCAGGTCAGGACATAGGAACACTAGATCATGATGTTTCGCCGTGTACGCTTCAACTTCAGATCCTACCATCTTATGGTTCCATAGCGCTTGCTCCAACTGCTGAACTCTGTCCCGCGGACAGTACTCCTCTTTGATTAGGGCCTTAAACTCGGCCCAAGCCATTGCGTTTGCAGCAATAAGTCCACGCGTTTGGACTTGTGCGTTCCACCAGGTTAATGGCCCATCTTCCAGCGTTGAGGCAGCGTACTTGACCTTATTGGCCTCAAGGCAATTGCACATCTCGAACACCGATTCGGACTTTTCAATCCAACGGACCAGTCCTATGGGTCCTTCTGCACCCGTGAATTTGCTCGGTTTCGCATCGAGGAACATCTTGTAGGGGTTAAGACCCCCTCCTGAAGACATAGGATAGGTAGTTAGCGAGAAAGTCTACTAGCCCAACTATTAGATTTTCCCATGAACATTTAATAATGGTTACCTGCTGGTGGGTTTTGAACACCTGCCAGAGCAGCATTCACATGTTCTTGGATCATTGCGGCTAATTCTTCAGGTGTCATGTTGAGGTTTCCGCGACGTCCAGTTGCCATTTCAGATCTTTGCAAGACAACACAAACACACACCGATAAGTATATAGATCCAATATAGTTATCATAATCCAAACTTCAATCATCACACAAGTTAGGTCAACCCAACAAATTAAACAACCAAAAGGAACATTCGATTAAATAAATTGCAATGTCTCACAAAATACCAACCAAACATCTCAGTTTAATTATAAAACTTCAAGTTCAAACATAAGTGGAAACAAACAAACTAAAGAGAACAAAGCGGGAATTGGCGAGACGAGTCAGTCTTCTAGGTCTCTATCTCCCAAGTCGCTATCGTTGCCGTCATCCTCTGCGACGTTTTCAGCTTCAACCGCCGGTTCCTGTTTCGGCTCCTCTTCCTCCGGATCCTCCTTCGGGTCCTCCTCTTCTTCCTCTACTGGCGCTGGAGGGACTGGTGCTGGGGCGGTTACTGGGACAGGTGCTTGATTCTGCTCCAGTTCTTGAATCCTCCAACTGGACTCAAGAACCCTGTCTTCGAGCCAGTCCGCCCTCAGCTGCTCAGCACGAAGATCCTTAGCTAAAATGTTGCGAGCTTTCTTATTCTCATATTGCTCTTCCTCGAGCTCTCCAGTTTTACCAGTTAGTTGACGTATCATCCATCCTTTTGCTTCGATAGTCTCCTGCATTCTCTCTAGTTGTTCCTATTGTTTCCTTATCACATCCCTAAGTAGGTCGTCCCCTACCTCTAACGAATTGACCGGTTCGACCGGCATAGCGGTGGTCGGACAGGAGGACGACTCCTCTCCTAGAGCGAGTCTTTTCCAAGTATCTGAGCGTGTCTCCACGCCATTAGGTGGTGAGGGTTCGACCATGGGTGCCTTCCCCGGCGCCCTTGGTTGTAGAGGTTTGTCGGATGATGATCATGACATTGCCTGTTGGGTTGTGTAGTTAGTTACGAGTTGCGTGCATCACAATATACATTTATATCTTACATAAAACAGTTGTAGTATAATACATAACAAGATATCACAGTTCGGTGCCAACTAAGTATAGTGTCGTGTAACAGCTATAGTTTAGGTCTACTTTTAATGCAAACCTGGTTCTCTATAGCTAGAGGCTCTGATACCAATCTGTCACACCCTCAATTTCCACTTGCAGAGTTTTACCGCGAGGCGTGTGAACAAACCAGAATCTGAGACACTAGTAATATCGAACGACTCTATATGATTTATTTAAACGTTTTCCAAAAACATTTGTTTACCCATTCATAATTATTTTCAATTTGTCTTAGTTTAGTTTCAAAGTTTAGCGGAAGCATTAGTTTCTAAGTTGTGCGGGAGCATTAAAGTAAAGTAAAGTAAAGTAAAGGGCGCCAACACAAACGCCAAAAACCAAAAATCCCAAACAATATTCGTAAATGAGACTCGATAAAAATATGTCTTGGTCAATGCACGTGAGTGCACCTAGCTCTCCTAGCGTCCTGAAAAACATGTAAAGAAATAAGTGTCAACATTAAAGAAGAGTGAGTTCACAGGTTTTTATAAGTTCACAAGTTCGGTTATAAGTTTGTTTCCCCCGTTATCCCTAACCCGGGATAACGATTTAGTTCCATTATTCCTAACCCGGAATAATACTGTTGGTTCCATTATTCCTAACCCGGAATAATAATGATATTGGTTCGTAATTAAGTTCAATGTTAACATGTAGGTAGCGAGCCTAAAGTTACGTCACATAAGTGTTCGCGATCGAAGCTGACTATTGTGCCTCCGTGTTGCCAGGCCTATCACTGACCATGGCGAAAGTTAGGCCAAATTAATCACCCGTTGACCATACCCGGTCGGCTAGCGCGACTAGCTCGGGTGGGGCTTGTCGGGCCCAGTAGTACTACTTATAATTTCCCCGCTATCTAACCCAATACTAACGATCCGAGAGTTTGTCGAGGACTTCCGTGATATAGCTGCTTAGTGACCATAACGTACATTAACATTAACTTAGTTACCGAGTAGTTTAATGACGTTAATTTCGCATAACGTAAAAAGATAGAGTTATAGAATGTATACATGTTTCTCCCCCTGTTGTTTAAAACCGGATAAAATAGGAGCCGTGAACTCACCTTTAATTGCTCGGTTAGTGTAACACAGAAGTAGCAAATGATGGGACCGCTAATTGCGTCCTAACATGTCAATCGATTTAAAGTTAGTGTGTGAACACACTGATACAAGCCCTACGCATAACTAACACACAATGCGGCACACATAATAACAAATTCGAAAACACAATCACGCATGCAAAGTATCATCATACCAAAACAGTGATCAAACCAACTTGTCATAAACACAAATCAACTCATACAACACTTTGGTACACACATACGCAAGTTATCAAGTTTCAGCTTGTACGCTCATAACTAGGCTGTTTTCGAGGATTTTTATAAAATAGTTACAATGTTCTAAAAATTCCAATTTCTTTACAGGAGATGTCAACTAAACTGTAGAATTTTATGTAAACTTTTCAAGTCCTAAAACTTTACCAATTATTTATAAACATTTCTATACTAGGCTGCAGTCAGATTCGTCGCTTTCTGACTGCAGTCCACGGGAAAAATTATTTAAAAATCATCGTTCATCCAATTAACAAAATTCCAGTGGGAATTTTCCGGAAATTCCCGTCTCCAGTTATTGTACAAATTTCGTGATCCAAGCCTCTACAAATTATGAAATCCGACTCGATAAACAACTAACAAATTTTCAAAATTTACGCAGCTTCAGTTGCTGCACTTAAATGACCACTTAAAAATAGCAAACGACCTCATAAAAATATGAATCCAGCGCCATTAGAAGCGGTTTTCAAAAGTACACGTTTTAGGCTTCAGAAAATCCACTTTTCGATAAATAATGACCAGGTTACAGCCAATTGAAGTTGGCTGTAAATACCATTCAGCAACCTGTTTTCGACTTTCATCGCAATAGAACACGCTTAAACGATCAAGACTCTAAATAACAATGATCAAGAACAGGTTTATTTGTCACATATCATCATGTACATCAATACCCATGCAAACCCTAATCATATGATATGATTTTTATCACTAAAACGCAGCCTATGATTTTTGTATTCATCTAAACATCACAATCGCAAAAACTCGCACAATCAACCGAACTAAACATAAATCATAACACTTTTCATAACAATGATTCAAACAATACATACAATCATGATCAAGATTTCACAAACCCTAATGTGATTTGCAAAGCAATTAAAATCCTAACCTTGATACGATGAAGATTAACGAACCGGGAACGAGATTGGAATCAATCCGGGTTGAAGGCTTGTGCGATCGAGAGAGAGGGGGGTCTGCCGTCGGTTTCTTAGAGCTAGGGTTTGTGTTTTTTTTTTTTTTTTGAAACATAACACATGCATGTCCCTATTTATATAAAACAAGGAAAAGAAGGAGAAAGGGGTGGGGGGGGGGGGGGCTCGCGACCGCAAAGGGGGGGGGGGCGGTTTGGGTGAGTAACTTGGGCCTCAAGTTTAGGCTAGTTACTTGGGCCACAAGGAGGTGAGGTCGACACGTTTCGCGGCTCGGTTTGGTTCGGCTATTTACTTAATATTTATTTTTATTTTTGTAACTAATAATTGCGAAATCAAAACGCGATACAATAATTCTACAAACGTAAATCAAAACGTGATATAATAATTCTACAAACGTCTTATAACACATAGCACGTAATTCACCAAATGAATTCACAAAGTTAGCGTAGTTATTGCGAGCGTGTAGTTAAATTCTCCGAATCAATTTAGCGTAGGAATGAATAACCGTGAAGTAGCGCGTTTAAGATACCTGAAAAGCCGGGATGTCACATCATGTGCTCTTCATTCTTCAACAAAATGGTCACCTCACGAACATGATATACCTACAAATCTCAATCCTTGTGTAGAAGCATGCTTCTCACAACCATCAAAATTTGTTAGCAACCTAGTTCTACCATTTTTATGAACATTTACCAAGCCATACGTTAATTTACTTTTGATTTGTGTGGAAAATAATATACAACAATAACAATCCTAACTCACTTTCATAGGAATCATGGTTGCATTTAGCTTATGCAACAAGCCCTTTTAAACCTTCCGATAGATCGGAAGGACGAGTAGGTCTCGTGAGGGTTATATAGGGAACATATCCACAACGTTCATTTAACTAAGAAAGCAATAAACTATATAATAAAGTTAAAAACAAAAATTATAACAACAACATAAAACATACCTCGCCTACAGTTGGTATCGCTCATTTGGGTCTTTAGGCGGGTACGGGTTATATAGGAATCCGGTGAGAGATGACATCACCTCCCTCCAATTGTCGAGTGGACCTGATTCCCCTTCAGGTGGTGGTGGTATATGCGGTGGGAGGAAGCTAGAGCCCGGCGCCTCGGGCCAATGAGGAGTTGGGTCGGAAGGACCTCGTGGTACAAGTAGATTTTGGAAATTCGTCCATGGCGAGTGCTCGGTATACGGCAAGCCGGCCATCCAATCCCGCTGATGCCATTCCTGATCATGAAGGGCCTTGGCATTAGGTATTGCTAATTGTTGATCCGTGCCTGTCGCCATCCAACGGCGATCCTCAAAAGCCTCTCTCTCCCTATGGAGACGATCCTATTCATCCTCCCATTCGCTTCTTTGAGCATTCTCTTGAGCCCTTTGTTGCTCCATCAAATCCCTTTGGGATTGTTGTTGGCTTGGAACAATCAGTGCTCCTCCCAAAACTGCACAACCTTAGCCCGATGGGAAGCTTCCTCATGCCAATGAGTTTGATATTGTGCTTGAAAGCTTTACTCCCATTGGTGTCTTTGCTCATGGTACCCGCGGTTCTCCCCAATGCCCGCGGATACATTATCATACACCCCTTGTTGTCCCTGGTTATAATTAGTGTAACCGGCCTACGCCGGGAGACAAAAATCTGAGCCACCTCGTGTGAAACATCCTGATGTCCTCGGGCATACCTCTGTCTTGGTCCCCTCGGACCGGCGGGCTCATCCTCATCCTCCGCATCCGACATCTCCTCCTCTCTCGTAGCCTCTTGAGCTGCGCTAGGCTCCACAAACTGAAAACTATGACCTTAGTCATCCTCCATGGTGTACTGATGACTGAGCACCTTGACTTGGATCTTCCAATGTCGCTTCATGGAAGCAAAACAGATCTGGTCGATTGGTTTGGATACCCACAACGAGTTTGCCGGTAGCGCATTCTGCTGCAAAATCATAGCGCTTATCAACCGAACGTATGGAATCGTCTTTCTTGTACAAGACTCCCTCGTATCCCACGTGTTCATCATGACAATTTGTCGCCATGACAACTTTGGCGACCCAAATAAGAGAGAGTATAACACCCGACAATCCAGCACTTTCACTTTTCCGCGGTCCCCAAACCGCACCATAATATTCTCGAGAGAAATACCTTTTAGAATTCTCCCCTCCAACGATTGATCGCTTCTCAAATCCGACATACCTCCTGATCCTGGCAACACCGCTGTCAACATACCAGCGGGGTCGGCGTTGTTCGCCTTGTTATCCAAAAATTGATCGATGTTATAATAGTAATAATCATCGACCCCCAAGGAATCAAATCGAGCAATAGAGTTCATATGCTCGAAAGACATCACCATTTGGTTTTTTCCTATATCCCCCACCAGTTGCCAGGTGTGAGGAGGCCCATCCTTATTCAAAAACCGTAAGGTTGACAACCACTCGCAGACCGCAGCCAAATAAACCCGTGAGGTGATATCCTCACACCAATCCAAAACATGTTCCCATCCAAGCCTTTCGAACTTTTGGGCAATCCCAATTGCCGTAAACTCCTCCACATTTACCGATTCTCTGGAATAATTCGTCCCGGAATTAAAGTAGTGATGTTTCCCGAAATCATTTTCCATTTCCACATTTTGGCCTCCAGCTTTTTATTATTATATCTTGACAACGGTTTCTTCTTGTTGTCATTCCATTGCGAAGCTGTTCGGCTATTTCTGAACTCTCCCCAATCCCAATCCTGTCGCTCCAACTGACCATCGCCTTCCTCAACATTACTTAACTGCTCCCACTTCTTTTGAATATAGCCGGAACCTGATCCGGCTCCCGAAGAGGACCCTTTCTCCCGAGGTCTTGCTTCTTTTCCTTCCAAACATGGCTACAATTAGAAACATGGGAAAAAAATAGCATAACCAGAACTTCAAACACTCCAAACTTTGAACACAAACTATAATGTTGACAAAATTCTTGCTTTAGACATAAATTAGCTTGTTTTAAACTTGAAAAGTATCAAACTTTATCTAAAGCTTAATTTTTATCATGTTTACCCCTAAATCCATGTAAGTTCAACAAGATTCAACATCATATATATGTTCAATCACACAAACAACAAGTGTAATCACATCACTATGGTTGTTGTACGCTCAAAACCCACCCAAATCAAATATCCAACCTCACAATCAAGCTATAACATCATGAATCACAATAAACAACCTACTCTTAAACTAAAACTTTAAAAATTTCAGAAGAAATTGACTAACCATATGATAATCATGCTTAACTTTGAGGAAAAACCATACCTTTGATGTTATCTAAGCAAGAAGAACTAGTAAAAGATGAAAAGCTTGAAGCTTGATGAACTTCTTCAAAACCCGGAAATTCACGCCCAGAAATCTTGCGAACTAGCAAGAATTACTGAAAACAAAGTTGGGGGTTTTGTTACTCTCAAAAAAATACGCAAGATAGGCTCAAGAATCAACTGATTTGGTTGAGGATTAAAAGAGTTATGGAAGAATGAAGATTAGGGTTCTTGAGAAGAAGATGAAGATAAAAGGAGTTGTGATGGAGATGAATGTAGAGGATTTGTGGTATAAGAGAGGTTAGAGATCATGTGTAGGGTCTCATGGGTCAATTGTGTGGTTAAAACAAGGTTCGGGTCAAGTTTCGTTGGCTAAAAACAAGTTTCGGGTCGAAAATATGCGTCAAACAACAATCAGCGTCGGCTGACTAACCAGGCACCGTCGCCGACGGTGCCTTGGTCCTTCGCTGACGGCTCCCCAAAAGTGGGGTTTCTCAATTGTGACCCGACGCACTAATCCCCTATCTACGCAAAAACTTACCCGACGGCCACAAATCTACACCCCGTAGGCCGTCGCCGACGGCACTCCCATTTCAAATTTTTTTTTTGAAAATATGGATAACAATATGAACTTTTTATAAAGGGAGACTATGCTAGAAAAATTCCTAAAAATTATTAAAAATCTTTTTGTGTGACTTTTTCGGTTTTAACGGTTTTAACACTCACTAACAACCTATTGCTTAACAATCCTACCACCCTCCAAATAGTCGTGTATTGTCCCCAATACACACAAACTAGTTCAAAAACACATTGTCACACCCCAACCGATGGCGGAAACATCGGGATGAGACGAAAACGAGATTGTTCATTGCTCACAACATTAATAAGTGACAATAATTAATTAAACCATATTTCATTTCTTAAAAGTTGTCAAATACATCAATGTAACAAAACAAAGAAACAACATAACATTTGCAAAGTCATAACAAAATTGATACATCAACATTAAACCTAACGTCTAATTTGTGTGTATCTAGTCCTTGCTATATTGTTTTCATAGCATCATCTCCTTCAACCTGTAACATGTTTTAAAATAATGTCAATGCGAAAGCAAAGGCGAGTACACAAGTTTAGCATAGCATACGTATACGAATAAGTTTAAACAATCCTCATGGCAACTAAATCTATACAAGAGCAATATTAAGGCATGCAATACTAATAATCAAACCCTTAACACAATCACGATGTTTTAACATGACCTCACGAATAACACGATGGAGGTGGATGCGTGAATTCCTATAGCGCTAAGCATGCCAAACGAAGGCTAAAATTAGTTAATGACTAAAGCATAGCATAACAAATATCCATGACAAGCATCAAGTATAAGATTCAAGTATGCATGTGTATAAGATTGTTTGTACGTTTCATAGAGTTTAAGTGTTCGTGATTTTTGTATATGGAAACATGTTACACCAAAAAGTGTTATAAACAAAAGTGGGTTGAGTGTACTCACGGTTTGTTAGTCTTTTCTACACTTGATAATCCATGAAGACGTTGGTTCGAGGATGACGCCGAATTATCCTACAAGAGGAAACGAGGCATATGAGTATAGAGTTTAGACGGGAGATGAGGAGTATTCGAGCATGATTAAAAATAAGTTTGATAAAGTATTATGATACGAAAGTATACACTAAGATGTAACACTTGTTCTTGACAATATAGTAACTCTTACGAGTTGGATGTGATTTCATAGGTTCGGGACCTATTAGAATCGTGACAAGGAATTACATACTTAGCGTTAAACTTAATAACTTGATAGGTGATTATAAGGTCATTATCAAGGTTTCGGTTTTAGGATTATAATATAGTTCCATATAGTTATATAATCATGTAGGAGGTGGGAGGATGAACCATCCACTTTGGAACCTCTTAGTATCATGTAAGTCAAGTAGGAGGTGGGAGGATTAACCATCCACTTTGGACCTCATATGATTGTTCACCACTTCACGAGTCACCAAAGGTAACAAGGAGGGTCTTAGAACAAGATAATAACATACAAGAAAGTAAATAACATGAATGTAAAGGCGACACCTAGATACCAAGTAGCCAAGTATAAAATAACCCGGCGAGCACACGAGGACACTTGTCAACGGCTTTGCGGGGTTGTGCACTTTTAGGTCTAGCAAACTATCTTGGGATCTTGATGAAAATCATCAAGTGATGTGTGGTCTCAAGTTAGGATAGCCCAAGCTTCCTTGGTGGACACACATGAACAAGCTAAGAACTTGCATCACTTGTGAGCTCAATGCTCTTCAAAAACAGAAAGTTTGAGTGTTTAACACTCCTATTTACATGTTTAACAACCTAGGTTAGTCCCCATAATCATATATGTGATTAGGAGCTCAAGAACACTAGGATGAATGAGAAAAGTATGAGATTAAACAAGTTTTTTGAAAAGTTAAATCATAACAGAAAGTTCTTGGACATTTTGGGGCATTTCTAGGTCTGGATTCTCCATGGAGAACCCTAGGAATTCAACCCAAAGTTTATCCAAGCAAGTACGAAGAAGAATGAGATGATTTGGTTAAGAAATGAGCAAGATATGCTCACTTTTGTAAGAGGTATACAATATGCCAGAATTCTGATGTTGCAAGAGTTTTTGGAGTGATTAGAGAGGGATTAGATGGAGTTTAGAAAGTGTTTTAGGTGTGGAGGGACTTGGTTTATATAGGGGAGGAGTTGGGTGGTGGTTGAGAGTGATTTAATGGAGTTTGGAGGTGATTGGAGGGTGAGAAGTGGTTAAAAAGCATTAAATCCCGTAGCTGTCAACAGACCTGCATGGTCATGCAGATTCAGATGCATGGTCATGCGGAGCACAGCTTTCATGGTCATGCGGATTCAGATGCATGGTCATGCGAAGCGCAGCTTGCATGGTCATGCAATGTCAAGCGCATGGTCATGTAGATCTCAGCTTACATGGTCATGCAATGTCAAGTGCATGGTCATGCAAAAGTGCAAAATTTCAAAAAACTTTCCAAAATTTATAGTTTTTAATTTTTGTAAAAAGAAATTAATTAATTTTATTAACTAATTTAATTAATTAACTTAATAAGTGAATAGGTAATTATATTTTCGTAACGAATTTAGTTTAACGATTACGAGTTTCACGTTTAAGTCTCGATTACGCATACATACCATGTTTGCAAGTTATCACACGTTTACGATTGAGAGTACCACGAATACGTTTACATGTTTAAAGTATGAACAATTATAAGTGTAACATGACTATGATTAACATAATATGGATAAAATACGAGTTTCTCATTACGATCCAAGTCTCGGTTTACAACGTTTGCAACGAAAGACGAATACAAGATACAACGCTTACTAAAAATAGAAGTATGATACAAGGTTTCCAAATATTGAAAGTATAGAAACGCGGGGCGTTACACATACCTTATGTCCTCAAGACTCATTCATAGCTTCTGGAACTTCACACATCTCAAAGGTTTGTTAGATCGAAACAATAAGCATAACTATTTTAAAACAATGCAACCAAACAATGAAAAAGATACAAAACAGTTACCATCCTTTTTCAGTCGATCTCATACACCGGAACGGTTGCCATGAAGCTCACCACTTCCTTGCCGTGTTCTACGCCTTCGTTACCATCAAGAAATGGCTTGAGTCTGTGACCATTCACCGTTTGTCGTGACCCATCCTTTGGATCCTCGATCGTAACATCACCCAATTGTCCGACCTGGGTGATCACATAAGGTCCTACCCATTTACTCCGGAGCTTCTCGGGGGAAAACTTGAGTTTCGGTTGTACAACCATACCTTTTGTCCCACTGCGAACTCTTTGTTCTTCAGCTTAGCATCGTGCGCCCTTTTCATTCCATCCTTGTATTTGGATGCGCATTCATATGCCATTTCCCGTAGCTCCTCCAACTCACAAAGATTGAGTTTTCTCTCTTTACTTGCATCATCATATTTGATATTAACTTCTTTAATCGCCCACAATGATCGATGCACTAATTCGACCGGTAAATGGCAGTTTTTACCATAAACTAGGTAGGCCCATACAACATCGCTCAATTTAATTGACCAATCCTTATGGTTCGTCCGTACGGTCTTTTGCAAGATCCCCTTGATATGTCGATTTGACACCTCTACTTGCCCACTGGTTTGCGGGTGATAGGGAGTAGCAATTCTATGGTCAATGCCATACCGTTTCAACAATTTTCCAAACCTAAAGTTTTTAAAATCAGATCCTCCATCACTTATGATGACCCGAGGAATCCCAAACCTTGAAAATATGTGGGATTGAACAAAACTACAGACAACGGTATGGTCGTTTGTCTTGGTGGCTATTGCTTCGACCCATTTTGACACATAGTCAACGGCCACCAAGATGTACAAATTACCATATGAATTGGGAAATGGGCCCATAAAGTCAATTCCCCATACATCAAAGACATCGACAATGAGGATTGGCTGCATGGACATCTCATCTCTTTTCGAAATACCCCCTAATTTTTGGCACTCAACACAATTCTTTGCAAATTCAAACGCATTCTTAAATATAGTTGACCAATATAGGCCACTATTCAACACTTTATGCCCCGTCTTTTGACCGCTAAAGTGGCCCCCACATGCAAATGAGTGTACGTATCTCAACATGCTCGGAGTATCTTCATCGGCTATACATTTCCGGATTCTCTGATCTGCACACTCTATCCACATATCCGGTTCCTCTAACCGGTAATACTTGATTTGAGACAAAAAAATGTTGTCTCCTCCATCGATCCCAATGCTCCGGTACATCACCTGTAACAAGATAATTAACAATGTTAGCATACCTTGGCAATTTAGATAAACTCAAAATATGCTCATCCGGGAACGACACATTGATCTCTACAGATGTAGAATCCTCCTCATAAATCACCCGGGACAAGTGATCGGCCACCACCTTCTTACTTCCTTTTTGTCCCGGATTTCCAAGTCAAACTCCTGCAACAACAAAACCCAACAGATTAGTCTAGGCTTAGCATCCTTCTTTTCCATGAGATATCGTACGGCACTATGATCCGAGTAAATAATCACTTTACTACCCCAAATATAAGCCCTAAACTTATCCAACGCATATACCACCGCAAGTGGCTCTTTTTCGGTTGTCGTTTAATTCAATTGTGCATCCGAAAGAGTCTTACTTGCATAGTATACTACAACGGGTTTCTTATCAACCCTTTGACCCAAAACAGCCCCAACCGCATAATCACTTGCGTCACACATAATTTCAAATGGAAGTGACCAATCTGGTGATTGTAAAATTAGGGCTTCAACCAACTTTTGCTTCAAGATGTTAAAAGCTTCTTTACATTTTTTGTTAAACTTGAATGAGACATCTATTAATAAAAGGTTACATAAAGGCTTTGTAATATCACTAAATCCCTTAATAAACCTCCTATAAAAACCCGTGTGTCCCAAAAATGACCTAATGCCTTTAACACTCATGGGGTAGGGTAAAGTAGAAATAATTTGAACTTTAGCGCGGTCTACCTTTATCCCACGACTCGACACCACGTGTCCCAACACTATCCCCTCTTGAACCATGAAATGGCTCTTCTCCGAACTCAAAACCAAATTAGTTTCAACACACCTTTTTAGTACTTTTTCAAGGTGGTCTAGACAAGTTTCAAAAGATGACCCAAAAATGGAGAAATCATCCATGAAGATCTCCAAAGACTCCCCCACCATATCCGAGAAGATACTCATCATACACCTTTGAAAGGTGGCTAGGGCATTACATAATCCAAACGGCATTCGCCTAAATGCGAATGTGCCGTATGGACACGTAAAAGTGGTCTTTTGTTGATCTTCCGGATGAATAGCAATTTGATTGTATCCGGAATATCCATCCAAGAAACAATAAAATTTTTGTCCGGCTAGTTTCTCCACAATTTGGTCAATGAATGGTAAGGAAAATGATCTTTAGAAGTAGCGTTATTCAACTTCCTATAATCTATGCATATACGCCACCCGGTTACCGGCAGGGTAGCCACCTCCTCACCTGCGTCATTTTTGACGACTTGAATACCTGCCTTCTTGGGGACGGTTTGTGTGGCACTCACCCACTGGCTATCAAAGATGGGGTAAATGATATCCGCATCAAGACACTTCAATACCTCTTTCTTGACGACTTCCCGCATGTTTGGATTCAACCTCCTTTGTGCATCACGGGTGGGTGTGATAGTGTCATCAGTGATGATCTTGTGCATCACTACCGAGGAACTAATACCCTTCAAATCCGCAATGGTCCATCCAATAGCCGCCCTATTAGTGACCAAAATCCCCATCAACTTCTTCTCTTGCTCTTCGGTCAAATTCGATGCAATTATGACCGGAAGGGTGTTGCCCTCTCCAACATACGCGTACTTGAGGTGTTTGGGCAACACCTTCAACTCGACTTCCGGAGGTTCTACTAACGACGGCTTCAACTTTGTATCAATAGTCTCCGGTAAGCTCTCCACTTGGTGCGTCCATGTCGGTTTTCCTTCTTTAACCGCAAGCACCTCCAAACTTTTCACTTCCATGTCTATGCTCCTGTTTGTCTCCACCTGTGACCTGTCAAACATAGAACACTCCTCCATTGTGTTCTCCTCATCCACAACGGTGTCGCAGAGAGGTACACACTGGGCAATAACATCTGCCATATAGCATTCGTCATCGACTGAAGGATTCATCAGTCCGGAAAAAACATGCAACCTCAACCTATGAATTCCAAATGTTATGTCAACCGTCCCCTTTTTACAGTCAATTTGAGCATTCGCAGTTGCAAGGAACGGTCGACCCAATATCACCGTAGGTTGTTTGGTTGGGTCCACAGCCACATAATCAAGTACCAAAAAGTCCACGGATAGTAAAAGTCCTCGACTTTCACTATCACATCGGAGACAATCCCACGGGGTAATTTGGGAGTCAAGTCGGCTAACACCACGGTGGTATTTGCCGCTTGAAGTAGACCAAAATCGTATTGGTCGTATAAACTACCCGGTAAGATGCCACACTAGCACCAAGATCAAGGAGTGCCCGATTGATTTTAAAATCACCCACTTGGACCGAGATAATGGGTGCGCCAGGATCTTGGAGTTAGGTGGAAGTGCACCCGAAAGGATCAGAACTCACATTCTGGTTAAGTTTTAATTTCTTTGGAAATTTATGAGTTCGTTTTTGGGTACATAATTCTTTTAGGTACTTAGCATAAGACGGAACTTGTTTGATTGCATCCAAAAGAGGTAAATTGATTTTTACTTGTTTAAAAACTTCTAACAACTCTTCCTTACAATCTTTTTGATGGGTCCCTTCAATGCTTCGGGATATGGGACGGTATAACCCTCCAAACCCTTTTCCTTAGCAATGGGGACGGATGTGGTCACAACGGGTGTTTTTTTCATCATTTTAGCAACTTTCTCGTTTTGACCCGTTTGACCATCATCACTCTCTTCATCCTCACATCTTCCCCCACCCCTTCAACAAACTGAGATGGTGGGGTTTTGACACCAGTTATCAAAGACTCGACCACTATGTAAAGAAATTTTATTGATTGGTACCTCACGTGTGTTCTTTTCAGAAGAGCCTTGATGTTTTGGTTTACCGTGGTGTCGCTTAGAAGCCTTCCTCCGCTACCTCTCATTTGAGCCATATCCTCCGCTAGTTGGCCCACTTGTTTCGCTAATGCTTCATGTGATTTGTCTCGAATCTCGATTCTCCTTTTTAGACTCTTGCATCATCGAAAGCATCGCATCCATCTTGGCATTCAAATCACTACCACCCCACTTTGATTCCCGTACCACTTCCACCGCCACCTTGGTTGTTGTAATTACTTTGTTACCCACCTTGATAGTTACTATTGTCATGTCCTTGGTACCCTTGATTGTAATTACGTTGATAACCTCCTTGGTTACCCCCTTGACGGTTTTGGAAGGAAGATCCGCCTTGATTACCCGCATGAAAATTCGGGTTCATTTGGTTCTCGGCGTTCCCATAACGAAAATTGGGGTGATTTCTCAAACCAGGATGATAAGTGTTTGAGTTCATGTCGTTATTTTTGCGATCACCAAACACTCAATTAACTTCCTCAACCTCTTCGGCTTTTCCCATTTGGCATTCACTAGTTTGATGAACAAGTCCCCTAAATCTGTCACAACCTGCGAATGCACCGCATTCACATCCTTTTTCTTCATGCGTGCCAACTCCCGTTCTAAAGTAGCAATTCGATCTTTAGAGCTAGAATCAAGATCGGGAGTGACCAGGAGATAGGGTGCTTCTTAGCTCGGTCGACCGACCCTCTTTGGCTTTTGATCTTTTCGCCATTCTCTCAAGGAATTCCCAATCATCGATCCTCGTGATTGCTTAGTATCGTCCCATTGCTAGTCGACTCGAGATGGTTCCATGTCTCACCATCTAAACCCCGTACAAAACATTTCACCAACTCCACTTCTCAATTTGATGATGTGAACACTTTCGAATTAATTCTTTGTACCTCATGAATGCGGTTCACTCGAAAAATTATTTAAAAGACCGGAGAGCATCATCAGTTTTGGACATTGAGTAGTATTCATCCAAGAATGCTTGTTGCATCTCAACCCATGTACGAATACTATTGGTGGCAGGATCAAGAACCATTGCTTTGCCTTGTTTTTCAATAAGAATTTAAATAATCGAAGGCGAATCTCATCTTGTGAAAAGTCCCCCCCCCAATAGTGCTACAAATCGCCGAAAATTCTTGTAAATGCGTGTACGGCTCATCATTTGATCGCCCATTGAAATGCGGAAGAATGTTGATATAGTTGGGCTTGCAATCGAATACTAATCTTCCTCGAGGTGGTACGATTGGAGAATCATTCTCCGATATCATTGGTCGAAACCGACCATCAACCCCTTGTGGTGGACGATTGGTTGTTGCGGTTGTCATTTCTCGGTGGACCATTCACCTCTTGATTAACCAGTGGTCCACGATTTACTCTTCGGTGTTGCGGTCGATTAGCCATACCCACAAACGCGGTCCGTATGTTGTTATTGTTTCGATTGTTGTTCGGATTCCTTTGGTTGTTGTTCCGGGGTTGGGATTGTTTTGATAACTGACATCTTGGTTGTACCCACCATCGTACTCATTCCCATAACTGTTCCCGTTATCCCACTCTTCATTCCATAGTTGATGTTGGCATTTTGATACCCTTCTTCACGGTCGAAACCCTTACCATCGTAGAAGTTCCCCTCATTTTCATTCTCCCCAAAGCCATCTTCCCCATCATCTTCCGATTGCCATGTGTTGACGCTAAACCGATCCGGTGACCGGTAACTTTGAACACTAAATCTAGCGTCATCTGGATGTTGTCCCTTAACTCGTCGTAATTCGGTTCATACTGATTCCACATCATTTGGGTCTACCCGTTCGAATTCGGGTTGATTAAAATTTTGCTCAGGACCCAAGATTTGGTTGCGGTTACGGTTGTTAAGGTTGGGTAGAGGGTTTTGTTTTGAGGTTCGTTTTGTCGAAGTGGGTTGGCTGGTGGGGGGTTGTTGTTGCCCCCCGAGCGGTTGTTACGGTTTTGAGGGTTTGGGTTTTGTTGGTCCATTGGAACGGTTCCAACAGACGGTGTGGATGGTGAGTTTTGGGTATGTTGATTAGGGCAAGTGTTGCCTCTAACCGGCTTGCTAACTTCCTTCTTGCCACTCGCTCGATTTCCAGTTCGTAGACTAATGGTGACGTTCGCCCGTAATTCCGTGAACGCATGCACTACCTGTAACCTGCACAAGTAACACACCCCGCGTAAAAAAACAATAAACTGAAAGAAGCAGGCAATTTAAACAGATAATCATAAATTTTCAGACACATCCAAACGCAAAGCGCACTAACTCCCCGACAACGGCGCCAAAATTTGATCGAAGTGTCGCGCCCCGGTCAATGATAATACTTATATGCCAAATTACCCTTAACAATGCGTTAGTGGTAGTAAGGGGTTGATCCATGGAGAGTATGTGGTTGACTTATGGATTAATTCGATTATGAAGGTGTCACAATTTTATGAAACTTGCTAACTTGATCTGTTTAGATATTTGAGAAAAATTGTTGGAATTAACCAATGGTGATTGTAATTTTTATTGACTACTATGAATGATTGACTATAATTAACGAACACACAACTAATGATTCAAACAATATTTGAGAAAAAGGGTTCACACCCGGTTTCGGTAATTACCAACCTAGGGTTTCTACAAGTTTTAGACTCAACTCAATTGCATAACGATTAACGGATTTAGTGTACCGTGACTTAGGTGCCAATAACTATCAACGTTCCAAGAACGGACAAGAATGCACTTTGTAATCACAACAAGTAAAACCTAACCAAGACAACGCATAAATACACATAACCATTTCGTAAAGTCATAACTTTATAATCGCTCGACAATTTACGAATACGAAACAAATGTAAACAATTGTCAAAGGTTTCAAAAATCAATGCAATTTGTCACAAAGTTAAATCAAGAACAATTCGAAACCCTAAATTAAACAACGACCTACACCGGGTGAAACCTTTGGAAATTAGCGCTCATGGTGAACGGAACATGATCAACAACGATGGAGAGCTCGATTCTTGACATCTTGAAGCTTGATGATGGACGTAAATGGTGGTTAGGGTTTGTGATGATGTATGTAGGTGAGTGATGGAAGATGATGAAGGATTAAAGTTTGGATTGGTAGGATGATTCGGTTGATTCGGATGAATTTGGATGATGGAAAGTGATTGTGGTTGATGATTGTGGCTCCAAGAACAAGTTTCAAACTCCCCAAAATTCGTAACTCCCAAAATAGGTCAAAAAAGTGTTTAAACCCGCCCCCAAACTCAACAAATCAAAAAGTTCGCGAAACCATTTTAGAAGGGTCGTCGCCGACGGCCTAGTGCTCGTCGGCGACGGATCATGCATTCATAATTTCTCCGACGGCTTAACCTGCTGTCTACGACAAGCGACACACGACGGACCAGCATAGACGAGCCGTCGCCGACGGGCCAAGGTGGCGTCGGCGACGTGCTCAGAAACACTGATTCCTGTTTTCTTCGTTTCTTGGTTCCGGTTGACCGATTCGTGTTCTGTGCTCCGTTAAGCTCCCAATTAGCTCCTTAAACACTTTTAGAACTGCAAAACACAATTCTAATTAAAAGTAGGCCATTCGGAATTGAAGTTACGTAAAAACGTTAACTTAAACAATAACAAATACCGGTTTTCAACCACGTATTAAGGATAAAATGAAAACTCACTTGAGTTGAGAAAACTTAAGAAAACCATATGTAACATTTTTATTTTTTTATAAAAACAATAGGAATGTAAGTTACATGTTAATGAACGTTTTGAAACAAAAAAAATAAAAAGCGCCGAGTGGATTTTTTTATAAAAAATTACAAAAATTAAGTTTTATAGCATTTTTTGTAAACACTGAAATTTTTTAAAAAAATTAAAAAAAAAACCATTCGGCGCTTTTTTTGTTGTTACAAAATGTTTATTAACATGTAACTTACATTCCCTATTCTTTTAGGAAAAATAAAAATTTACATAGGGTTTTTCTTAAGTTTTCTTTCAAACTCACATTGAGTTTTCTTTCTATAATTCACTATATATATATATAATATATATATATATATATAATGGTAAGGATCATAAGAGAAGTCCACCCTATTTGAGAAACTTGAGAAGCATTCTGGACCACACATTTTTTTAAGCTTTTCGTAATATACACATGCGTATAGTTTAATATACACTATATACATATATGTATATTGAATTATACATATATGTATATCGTCAATTTTAAACTATACGTATGTGTATATTACGAAAACTTAGAAAAAATGTGTGGTTCAGAATGACTTCTCAAGTTTCTCAATTAACCTAGTGCTTCTCACATGATCCTAACTCCTATGTATATATATTAGATTATATATTTAGTATATGCATATATTTAATATACATAAAAATATTGATAGTGAAGTGAAAAACAATAACAAGATTGTATAGGTCTCAAGTTTAAACATAGATCCTGCTCCAAAACTATTTATAATTCATTTTCTTTTGACCATAATTTTGGATCCAATTTTTTGTGTCGCCCAGAACTTAATTTTTTTAAAAAGTTCTCAGACGCCATGACATTTCTCATTGTATTCGTAGGAATCATTAAAATATCAGTTCAACATTCTTAAAGAAAAAAAATTATGGTGATGACCGCACCATTTTTGTGTCATCTTGTTCGATCATTTCCTATCGAAAAGAATATACATATGATTGATTATAATGACAATCATTTATCAAAACCATCATTTATAATTTGCGGTTTATAAGCTTGTAGGGCATCTTTTTCTTTATCATATATATACTCCTTTAACTTTTTATAATATTCAAATGAAAATATTATTAAAAATTTGTTAAATAGCTATTTGTTGTTCTCATTTTCGTAACTTTTCCAATATTTGTGTTCTCATATAGTTTTTTATTGATAGGTGAAAATGCTTAAACCGCATACTGACCTCCGATCAGAGATTTCTTTATTTTAATCATTTTTTTTTCTTTTTCTTTTTCCTTTTAACAGTTTATAAAATTAACGTATATAAAAGGTATGTTTTAATAGATATAGCCCAATTGAAGTATATGAAATTAGAGGAATAATCTATTAAAAAGTGAGTTTTGTTTAAGTAATATAAGAAGAATTATGATTATGACATATGACATTTTTTATAAGTAAGAAGAAAGAACATTTTGGTAATAAAACATTTTAATCCTTATAACTAGAATTGTGAAGATGATATGTGACACCCCTTTTGTTTTCTCAAAAATACAACAAAAGAAATCAAGTACAAAAAATATAGCCAAAAAAATCCAGTACAAAAAATATAGCATAAAAAAATCCAACACAAAACAAAAAAAATTCATCACAAAAAACAAGCACAAAAAATGTTATAGAACATAAAAATACAACACATCTTTTGGGTTTTTTAGTTGTCATACTTTATATAACAATATGGTACTCGAAATTAAACATAAAATGATGCTCGATTTTTATGATGAAATATTTATGAAAAAAATAGTCACATAAAAAAGTTAATAAATAAGATTTTTCAAAGATACCCAAACACTCATTTTTTTTCCTACATTTTTATTTTAATCATTAATTTAAAAATGAAATGTTAAGATTCATTCTCAATCTATTTAGATAATTAAACTTTTTATTTGATCTACGCATGTGAAAGTATGTTTTGACATAGATATATCCCAAATATATGTCATAATATTTGTACTTTTGAATTTAATTTTGTTATTATGAAATAACCTCAAATACATAACCAATACTCGGATTTATCTTTTACAATGCATGGACTTTTTATTTTTTATTTTTATTTATGCAAAACTGTAATCTTTTTTAGTAAATTGATATGAGTTAATAATTGTACTTGATATTTATGATTTTGTTTCTTAAGATATAGATATTATTTAATTTTAAATTATTAGTTATCTATTTGAACAACGCCATCTTTATTATTAACTATGTTAAAACCCCATGTAATACACAAGCTGAATAAATATAATTTTATATACCAAATAATAAAAAGTTTACATCTTTAAAAAACCCGTTTATTACGTGGATTGATTAAATATATTGTAATCGATTAAAACATACAATCGTCAAGATATCTTTTGAAACAAAAAATGATCTTTGATATACTATTTGATTATTATAACATTAGCTTTGTTTTATTTTTATAACTAGTCTTGAGCCCCCGCGTTGCGGGTGGGGGGGGGGGGGTAAAACGGTGCTACCAATGTGGGGTCGAGGGGTGTAAAACCGTACTGACCGAACAACGACCAAAGCCGAGGAAAACGTAAAAACACATACGTGCATTTATAACACCAAGTGATCACTGAAAACATACATAAAAAAAGAAAAAGCATATCATATTTTGACTCAACGAAACTAAAAAAATCTATATTGAAACGTAAACTAATTTGTATTTATATTGATGCATACATTAAAGAAAGTATGTAAAACTCCCCAGACTAAACATGACATTTAACAAAGTTCTGAAAAGTTGAGAGGCAATGTTAAAAGTTAAGGTAAAACTAAAACAATAAAAAGTAGTAAAAGACAAAATAAACATTATCCATTGATATCTTATCAATTAACGTATATGATCAATTAACTTGGAAACATGTGTATTATACGAGTTATAAATTTTACTTTTTTTTATTAGTTTACATTATTAGGTTAAAAACTTGTATATCACATATGGTAAATCAATCAAATGTTAATTAGTTATTAACAAGTGGAAAAAATAAAAGAACAGTTAAGAAAAGAAATAATAAATAATTAAGAGAAACAAAAAGTTATAATTTAATAATATTATTTAAAATGAGAGAGGAACGGGATAATATGATTTAATATTATTATTTGATAGAAGAGCCGAGTCAAATGAGAAATAAGGGTGAGAAGATACCAGAAAGTGACACGTATCCACAAAGATTTTCATTTAAGAGTAAAATGCTCGAATAGTCTATGTGGTTTGTCAAAATAACACCTATAGTCCCCAACTTTTTGAAATTATACTCATGCTCCCAGTGGTTTTACACTTTGTTACTTGGATAGTCCCCTGATTGGATGAGGGTTGGTTTTTCCAGTTAAGTCTATGTCAAAAGACAAAAACTACCCCTAAGTATTAAAAAATAATAAGTAAAACATTAAAAGGAATGTATTAAAATTAATAACGATACAAGTGGGTCCACTTATGTCTACCCCACCAACCCACCGTTCTTCCTCTTGACACCTTGATTCTCAACTTGCACAACTACTGACGCCACATTCATCTCAAGCTCCATAACACCACAACACCCACCTAAACCTTTACCATAAAACAAAACTTTAGGAGTAATTACACAAAGCGGATTTTTAGTTACGCCACAACCTACTTTCATTCATGACCTTACTCCAACTCATTTCGAACTCTTTCCGAAGTCCACCCCACTTTTTCCCAGATAACTTTATACAAGTATTTCTTGATGATCAAAGACATCTAAAGGTTTTCCGTGAAGGTTTGTTAGGCGGAGTATTTCAGTGAAACTGTTGCAATTTAGTTCGGTGATACTTTTCCCGCCTTTTCTGTCGTTTCAGTTTACATTTTAACTTATATCTATCTTCTAATGAACCTATAGATTGGGCATATAATCGAAAAACGTTTTAGGTTCAGAATTCAGGTGCATGTCAGAATTAGGTGTACATACTCCCCGAGGGAAGCGATGTTTTGTGTCGGTTTGATAAGTTATAATTTACTAATCATAGAATTATCTGGCGTCTCGAAAACACAGTCCGAGGGTGGCTGTTGCAACGAAACAGTGAAAGGTTCGAGTTGTCGAATCTGTTAAAAAATCACCACACGATAGTATAAATAAAAAGTTATTTTTCTTCTTTTAATGATAGGAGGTCATTATGATTTATGTTAGATATTATAACGAAAGATAACCAAGTTAGACTCACAGTCCAGTGGTGGGACTTGTGTATAAAGTGTAACTTATACACAGGATACAGATGTTTTCAGAAGTGGTCAGGTGCTTATTTGACAAACCACGACTATTCGGAGCAATTATTACTCTTCATTTAAAATCAAGTACAGATAAAGATAAATAATATTGTTTCAATAATAATAAGTTAGACAATTATATACATATTATATACATATATATATATATACTATTAAAATTAGAAGTTAATGAATACTGATCTACAATTTTTTAATTTGTTTATATTTTTTATAATATTACAATTTAATATTATAATAATAATTTTTTTCTCTTTAAGTTGATAAGGTTGTATCAACGGTACCGGTGCCAAAATATCGATTCCTCCGTTTGTTATGGGTACATAAAGGTAAAAACTGCACCAACCTGGTATAGAAAACGCCAAAAGCCGTATCGAAATGATTTTGAAAATCTTTTAGTTCGGAAATTCGGTACTGCTAACCGGTACATTTGCTCATCGCTGATCACGGTACTTTACGAACAACAAAAGTATCGTTAACTTTTTTTGTTGATTTTCTTAAACTTTTAATATTTCTTTTTTAGTTTCAGGTAGAAGCTTGTGCAACCGATACCGAATCATACCAAAATACCGTTACGGTACGGTAATATGAAGTAAAAACCAGTTATGCGTCAAAAGTCGTACCAAATTGGTACTAGTAATCTTTCGGGTCGGAAATTCGGTACCATATCCAGTACCATTGGCTCATTTTACCACGGATTTCATACGAACAACATCATTACTATACAACTTTTTGGTTGATTTTATTTCGGTTATCTTTTAGTGTCTTTTTCTATATTTTCTTTTATTCTTGTCAGTTGTTCCGTATGCAACGCGCTCTTAGTGATTCAAAACAAATGTAAACACAGACTAAATAACAAAAGAAGTTCGTCGCAACGCGACTATCGTGAAAAACCTAGTATTATTAATTTCATAACATATATTAATAAAACTTTTATATTATTTTTAGGTTAAATGCTTGTTGGTCCATGTGTTTGCGAAAATTGCAGATTTTGTCCCAATGGTTCGTTAATTACACACTGGTCCCGATGGTTGCAATTTTTTGCACTCGGTGGTCCTTATGACTAACCCATGTTAACTTTCTCAGTTAAGTCTATGTAAATTACCACACTACCCTTACTTTTAAAAAACAAAATAAATAAACACCTTCTTCTTCACCTAATTCACTCTCCTCACTTTCTTTTCTCTCTCAAAAACACAGACCACCGTCTCCCACCTCCACCACCGCCGCCTCCACCACGCAACAGAATACTCGAACTTTCGTCGACGCCAAAAAATTCGTCGCCACAACGTCCGTCTCCAAACAACGAGTCGTATTCAGATTCGATTCTTCTTCAGCGATTTCTTCTCTACTTACAATAAATCATCAGTAAACGAATTTCCGATGTAAGGTTTTCTTCGCGATTTCTGATCCTCGTGTTCTCGTTATTAGGTCTAAGCATTGCAACAACAGTGAGGAAAAGTTGAAGTAGGAAAGAAGTTCGGTGTTTGTGAGTGAAGATGAACGGATAAACGGTGATCGAGATGAGGTTCCGGCGAACGTGACGGTTTTGGTGATGAGTTCTGCCATGGCGATGGGGAAGCCATGATCGAGCTGGAGGTTAGTGATGACAGTTATTAATAGCTTTTTGTGGTTGTGGCGGTGTGAAGCAGCAGGGGCAACGAGCTGGTGTGGTGGTTATCGGCGGTGATGATAGCCTGCCCGGTGGTGAAGGTGTTCGTTGGTGGTGGTGGGTTTCAGTGTTGGTGGGTGTTTTGGTGTTCCGGGGTGGAGGTGAGAAGTGGCGGAGGTGAGACGGTGGCGGTGGGTGTTCGGGGTGGAGGTGAGAGATGGTGGTGGTTGTGTTGCTTGTTTGAGAAGAGACCTGTGAAGATATATATAACTTGGTAATAAGCAAGGGTATTTTGGTCATTTAACATAGACTTAACTGGAAAACTTAACAGATGTTAGTGATAAGGACCACTCGAGTGCAAAAATTACAACCACCGGGACCAAGTGTGTAATTAGTGAACCACTAGGACCAAGTCTGCAATTTTTGTAAACCACAGGACCAACCAAGCATTTAACTCTATTATTTAATATATTATTAATAAACTATTAATCTAATTATAGTTACACACGAGTTATTAAATATATTGTAATCGGTTAAGTCGTCAAGATATGTTTTTGAAAAAAACTTGATCTTTGATATTCTATTTGATTATTATTATATTAACTTAGTTTTATTATTTCTTATTAGCTTAGAAACATATGTATTGTACGAGTTATAACATTTTGCTTTGTTTATATTTATTTCATATTATTAGTTAGAAACTTGTGTATTACATATGGTTGAATCAATTAAATATTAAATAGTTATTAATAAGTTGAAAAAAATAAAAGCAACGTTAAAAAATAAGATATTAACGGAAAATTATTACTTAATAATAGATCGAAACAGGATAATATGATTTAATATTATTATTTAACAGAATAAAGGAACGAGATAATATGAATTAACATTATTATTTGTTAGGAGAGTTAACTCAAGTGAGAAATAAGGATGATAACATACAAAGTAACATGAATTCACAAATTCACAAATATTTTTATTTAAAATAAAATAAAGAGAGATTATGTATCAATTCATGGCTCTATTTTAAGCAAAATTTATATTAGATTAGAAAAAATAAACACGGCAAATAGTATACTCAAGATTAATCAATTATCTTAAAAGTCATAAGCAAAAGTTAAAATATGTCAAAAGTAATTATAATAATAAAATATATGATTAGATGTGGGTATGGGGAGCGGGAGTTTGTGGCATGGGTTGAAACGTGGGTTGGGTGGGCTCCACTGCAAGACCTAAAAAATTGAGGGTGAGGCTTGGGTTTGGGGTGACTTGGCCAAATTCACTTATTATTTTTTTTAAATTAATGGATAATATAGGATAGGGTGCACCCGCCAGCTCAAATGAGTAGCTTCGCCCAACGCCCCTGCTGAAACCCACGCCAAAAGAGCCATGCCCAAACCCAAGCCCACCCGAGTGATCACATGGACGTTTCCCCCAACCCACGCCCAAAACCCCCGCCCATACCCCATAGCCTTAAAAAACAAAACAACTAACACTTTGATTGATTTGTGAATTACATATTCTTTGCATTTCTATAACTAATTTAATATATGTAACTAACAAAAAATTTAGGCTAGAAATATTATCTAAGTTAATAATTAAAATGACATTTACACACAAATCCCTTGGATCTCATCATTAACATATAATGGCATTAGTGTAAATAAATTTAAAGTGAAGAGTATTCTTTGTTTTTAAAATATTATATGACATTTTTACTCTTCACTACACAAAAATCACTTAGATATTTTCCCTAATTCATGAAGCCATTGATGAAAATAACTGAAAGTGAAGGAATGTGTTTATACTGCAGCTTTATGATGTTATTTAATATAATATATAAATTTATATATTATATAATATAATATAATGTATAAAATAAGTGCTACTAATTCGAAAAATTAAACCGGTTATATATAACTTACCTTCTTTCGTCCGTCCACGAGGCTGTAAAAAAAGAGAAAGGGGCGGCTATCTAGCGGGATTCGTTTCGGTTGTATGCCACGAGGTTAATTAATCTAATAGGCCATTCACAATTTTCTATAATAAAAATATTATTCACTATATCCTGATATACATGATATATCCAGATATATTGTTGTTTTAATATCTTGACCAAAACACTTTTACATAAGTGGTGTAACTATTAAGGTAGTAATGCACGAGTGATTAAAACACAATCATACATGTCATCAAGCTATGTCATGGTTTAGTTTTTTTTAAATGACGTGTTTACACTTATCGTTATTTTAGTAAAAAATATAGTGTCTTATAGATTTCGAATATAATCTTTTTACGTGCTTATTTTAGTCTATGGTAACGATCAGATATAGTTGATTTTTTATTTATTTATTTTTTGCCATGAGAAACGAACTGATATCATCCGATAGAACATTTTTATGATTTTATTGACATGACGTATTTAAGTAATATAATATAACGTTTTATAATTTTGAATATACCGTTATGATTCGAACACCGTATTTTTTTTTATGGTTGTTTGAACGTGGCGGTATATAAGCTATAGTGATTGCGGGTATGATAGCGGTAAGTAACGAGTCGAATACCGATTTCTTGCCGCAACGCACGGTGGGGAAATCCTAGTTAACATTTAAGAAAAACATGATAATTTTCAGAAGGTATCATAAACGATTAATGTAGGCAAAATTTTATGTATTCTTTTAAGAGTATAGAATTTCATAAGTTCTTTTAAACTAGGTGTTATATATTGTATCCACTACTTCTAACTTCGTCATGTTTTTTTTAATAAAAGTCATCATCTCATAATAAAAACATAAACATATTTTCACCTCCAAGTTCTAAAACCAAATTTATTTCTCAAAAACACACATAATATCACATTAAAAACTGCTTAAACTTTTAAAAGTATAGATTCTAAATCATTTTTAACTTTTAAAAGTAGAGATTCTAAATCATTTTTACAGAAATACCTCAAAAGTCATACAACTTCAAAAAAAAATTGTACAAATTATAGTGCTTTGTGGGCTTCTTGGGCCTAATCGAGATTCGGGACTTGAGCCAGCTTAAACAGTCTCAGTCTGAACAGGCTTTCCAAAAAACATATATGGGCCAAATTGGTATGAGTTCATTTGTTATCTAGAAAGACAAAAGATCAAATATAAATACTCTTATCATACAAAATGTACGAAAAACATCAAAAGGTAAAATAACACGATGACATTTTCGTAACTATTTAATCGTAGATATAGTTGGGACATTGGGTAAATGGTTAAAAGGGTCGTCGTGTTGATTTTACTTTAAAACATTGGTTTAGGTTAAAATAATAGTTTCCTTATATAACTTGGGTTAATATTCTAAATGTTGAAAGAAAAATCTTACTCGACCAAATTTTAGTATATTAAAGTATTTGAAGTCATTAAAAGTATTCACAGCTATGATTTTCTTTTGAAAAAAAAAATCTAGGTCCTAAAGGATCAAATCTAATAAAGTGAATACGAACATTCAAAGTATTTAAAAACGTTAGCATGAACAATTTCTCTGTTACAATATAAGATTATATGCATTTGTATTTAAACCAATCTCATCATTAACCTTTTATTCGGAGTTGTAACAGTGGTAGACTTAAGATTTTTTTTTTCCAATGAGGTCCATTTTTTCGGTGTTCAAAATTTTCATAACAAGACGTTTAAATATTCGGGTCGGGTCATAGCGAGGTTTGAATTAGATTTAAAGAAAATAGAAAAAACAAGCTATAGAAGGATTGAACACATGACACTATTGTTGATAAAGAAGAGAGTTTACCACTATACTAGCTTTCCTTTTCTTTCTATAGTGTCCACCTAATTGTATTAATGGGGACCTTATAAAATTTAATATAACGGATCTACTAATTTTTTTTTAAAACATGCTCTGTGTGGATCCGCCCCTGGTTGTAACAAGGAAAGAAAAGCAAATGTGCTCATTGCTCGGAACCCCATCACTAACCTTTCTTTCGCTTTCTTTCGGATAGGAGTATTTATAGGTTGTTACACTATGATTCATAAGTTAAATGCATTTAAAATTATACAGATGAAGATTAAAGACATCGCGTCCAGGGTTGTATCTTATCATACAAAACGTACGAAAGACATGAAAATGTAAAAAACGCGGTGACATTTTCGTAGTGTATCTTATCCCCCCCCTCTTTTCCCTTAGAAATGTACATTCTACCGGAGAGTTTCAAAAAATTCATATGTATTCAAATCAAGAAATGATTCTGGACGATACGAATATGTTAGACGTTTTTCTTGCATGAAAACTTTATCACTATTACGATGTCCGTGTAATGCTAGTTATGATTATTTCTTGACATAAAACATAACTTAAGTTAAACCCATTTCTCCCTTATGGAACCCGCACGTTTAAAAACTCGTGAGTACCATCACATACCTATATGAAATAAAGCCTAAAACATTATGTTTGTTTGAGTGAGAAGTCCAATCAGAAAGCCGCCATGAAAATGAAATGTGTCGGTGTATTATTGTTTTAAGATAGTCTATCCTTTTCTTTTCTTACTTTGGTACTTTCATTTTTGTCCAAATCTTAATTATTATATTTCCCACGCATGTTTTAATTTATTGTTTTTATTATATGTACCCAACGAACCCTCCCCTTAGGGGGAAGGAAGTGGTTAAACATCTTAAAGTGTTTAAATCTTAAAATCAACCAATAAGAGGGTGTCACGTCAATCTATCTAAAGTGTTTAAACTTTTGGTCAAAAGTGTTGGCAATGGTTAGACACTTGAAGAATTGGTAAACTTTTTTTTGGTTTTTTATCATATTTAATAAAACATATAATTAACTAAAAAGAATTATAGAATTAATAAAAATTACATAAAAACAACCGTTTCGACATACGGAACCTTTGCCGAAAAATTTCTTCGTTGTATTTCGCGTCTTCGACAAAATAATCCGCCATTAGGGTCTCGTACCCAACCTCCCGTTGACGTTCAATATTTCTCCTTTGGTTTGATGTACCGGTGTCTTGTAATTCGGCTTCTTCGAGTAGATTTTGGAAAAAAATAATGCTACCATCGGACGAGTCGTCGGTACTATCGGGGGAAAAAACCAGAGTTGATCCGCCATTTTTGTGTGGCAAAACTTGGGTTAGTGTTTTATTTTTTTGGTTTGATTTGGGGATGATTTTGTAGTGTAAAATGAATTAAATGGGTTTGGTTTGAATATATAGTGTAAAAGTTTAAAAATTTAATTTTTTTTTATTTTGAACGGCATTATAGCTGTTATAAAGCCCAACGGTCACAATCATCCAACTTTCCCGATCGGTGAAGCTTTACCGCGATCCATACTTTACTGATCGGCAAAAGTAGTTGGCGGCGGTGTTACCGCGCGGCAAACTACTTCGCCGATCATTTTTGCCGCCCACTCCCTTCCCCCTTATAAGTTAATTATATATAAAAATTTTATCACAATATTATAATATTTTTATGTTTAATGTCCATATGTTACAAATCGAAAAAGACCAGTAATGACTTTATTTTGGATTCAAAAACGTTTAGGTTGTTGTTAGATTTAATTTAGGATGTAAGGTAAATAAACTAATACATTTTAACACGTCTTATAAATAAGGTAAATAAACATTACGACCCTTGTAATTTGAATCACTATAATACTATGTAAGGAAAATAAACTAATACATTTTAACACGTCTTATAAATAAGTCAAAATATAATATGTGCATGAAATGTTATATAAATAAGGGATAATAACTTAATATCTTTAAAAAGACTAACATACCTTTTATTTTATTTTTAAAAAAAGTCACTCAATAATTTTGTCTCTAGATATGTAAAAAAACATTGAAAAGTTTCTCAATCCAATTTTTATATTAAAGTCCTTACACTTGTCTAAAATACACGTACAAATGAAAAAATATACTTAAAATAATTATTTGTTACCCATGAAATTCATCAAAATAAAGCATATAAATTTTTAAGCAAAAAAAAATTGATAGGTATTATATCAAATTTTGATAAAATTAATAAGCAACAGGTTACAATATTCTTTTAATAAATACACACATTCTAGATAACCGTAAGAATTTTAACATAGCAAATTTGGGTTGGTAATGTAGACTTTTTCGTATTTTTTTTACATGTATAAGTACTTTAATATGTTAAAATATATACGTTAACAGATATTTTCATGCAAAATATATGAAAATAACTCTATGAATAAATCATAACCATAATAATAAATATATACAATAATAATAGTTGAATAAACAAATAAGAGAGAAGCCGATGGAGATGGCTAATAAGAGAAAATATTCTCTTAGACCCTTACGAAAGATGATGAAAAAAAACAATTGTTGGAACCCGAATTTGATCACTCTTCATGGTTGTCTCAAGATTTATGTCGTGCTGAATTTGTTAATAGCGATGGAAGAGTCTAATCTAATTGGTCCATTGAGGGACCGGATAATAAAAACGTCTTTTTAATTTTGGTGGAAGACAATTCACGAGGTTCCATCATATGTCTAATATTTCAAAGTCTCACATCATGAGTCTTCGTTATATTGAAGCCTAATGATTTGTATCTCGTCGCAATTAATGATTAAATAAAAAAAATCATTTATTTATGATGTGTATTACATCGACTTGTTAAAATGACACATAAAAGCATTTATTACTAGAATGTATTACATACTGTTAATGACACTAAAGTTATACAAAGACTAACTACATAAACAATTTAAATATCTTAATTTTTTTTCTCAATTGTATGTAATTTAAGATTTTGTATTTCTTACATTTGTATATCTTTAGCTACATAAAAACCTTCAAACTAATTGGTTCATATATTTTTAATTTCTAATGATCATCCATACATGTATAGGTTGTTTGTAGGTAATATAATCAATACACATGACTTACAAATGTCTAGATTATATACCATAAACAATATTTTCTTCATTATTATTTTGCTTACAAATGTCTAGATTGTATAATATAAACAAGATTTTTTTTCCATTATTGTTTTGCATATAATGCGAGATGAATAAACACCAGATTTCTATCATTTTTAAAACTTTCAAAATTGAAAAGACTTAGTTATTATTTTTTAATCATGCTCTCGTAATATTCAATATACGTGTAGAACCCTCTCCTAATTAACGTTACAGTTTTGTAGAAGGATTCTTGATGGACCTAATTCCAAGCTCTCAAGTTGGAAAGCTAGGAAGTTGTCTTTGCGGGGCGGATAACTCTTGTTAACGGTGCTCAAGAATCTCCCAAACTTATATATTGTTTATGCATAAGGACCCGTGAAGGGATTTGAAGAACCTTTATCTTGGGGAAGTCGAATGGTAGAGCAAACTTAAGGTGGATTTCTTGGGATAAAATTATGGGTCCAAAGAGGATGGGAGGCCTTGGGCGTGGAGATATCAAATGTCTAAACCTTGCGTTGTTGGCTAAATGGTGGTGGAGGTTTAAAGAAGATTTGTCTCTCTTATGGGTCGGTAGAAGTAGCAAAGCAAGTGCCTTTGAAAGTGGATGTTGCAGGGGCGTGGAAAGATATTGTTTTTATGGACAAGGAGTTAAGTAAATTTGGGATGGGTCCAACAGAGTGCATTAAAGCATGCTTGGTAATGGAAAGACCATAAAGTTTTGGGTTGACATTTGGGTGGGGGAGGGGGATGGGGGTATTCTTCGGAAGAGATTTACAGCAGTTTATAGGCTTGCAAAGTGTAAAAATATACAGGTTGGGGACTGTGTTGTGGCGACTAGAAACACGGTGGAATGGAGTGGGTTTGGTACAATGGTTCGGCTCCATGATTTTCAATGGCTTTGCTGAGGAAGAATACTTAGAGGTGTTATTTGGTGAGGTTAGTAGCAAGATAGAAAGCAATTCACACAATAACTTGGTGTTTAGGGTTGAAATGAGCATGCCGAAAAACTTAGTGATCAAACGTTTTAGTAAAAAAAAAGTACATTTGAATGAGAGTTTCCATGGTTGTAAAGATGAGTCAGATCAGATGACAACTGTCATTTGTTGCCTATACTGTGGTTTCAAAGGACTTTCAAAACGATGACACATGTTTTGGTTTCGATTTTTTACCCAAGACCTTCCATTGGAATTAACCAGATTTAGAGAGGATGGGTCATTTACACACAAACAATTAATAGGAAAGAGACACTAAATATTTTTTTAGTATTTTATTGTATGTGTTGAATGAGCAACAATATTAATGTTTGCTTTGCTGAAACAAACACATCATTGAAAGCAATAGAACTGTATTTCAATATCTTCGAGTGTTTATGTGACATATGTTGGTCATACAGATACACATCTTCTTTAGTTGGCGTGTAATCTTCACATTGCTCCACATGCAACAACGTAGACTTTATTCTTTAAAATTAAACGTTGATATTTAATTGAAGTGCTTGAACATGGAATAATTGGCCACAAGATTGATCGTGAACTAACCAACAAACAATCAGTGGATCATTTATTGAGTCTTGAGACTAATGAAAAACAATTCGCAACGATTGTGAGTTAGTATTGACTCCTTAGTCACTCACTCGAGATTTCACACTAACATTGGTACTTCTACTGAGCGTTTAAGTTCCACCGACTCTTTTATTCTTTGTAGACCACATAAGTTCTTCTTCTAATCACAAAATTGCTATTGATCATAAGATATGTAAATGCCTCAAGGCCTTACATACTGAAATCTTTTAGGTTGAGTAATATCAATCAACATTTACACATAGATAATTCACTAATACAATACTTAGATTCACATGCAATCACATCATACTAGCTGTGACACTCTCGGATTATCCATATTTAAATATTTTCTAACCAGACTTGTTTTCAGATCCATTGTATTTCATATTCGTATTTATGAATTCAATTTTTGGATATACGATGTTTCGTCATTCGTTATGAGATTTATATGTGACAATTTTTTAATTCTTAATTTATACGTACTTATTATGCATTATCATATTCATTAAACGATGCATTTTTGGGCTTAACAAAACTTAAGGGACTAAAAATGTCAAAAAATGAACTTTTTGGATTTTGCTCATACACGAGCCACATTGGGGGGGGGGGGGGGGGGACACACTTGGTCCCACGCGTGTTGTGGGGGAGTGTAACAACCCGCATTTTCGCAGCTCGTTACTCTCGTTAAGCTTAGCAACAGAGATTCGGATCATAATGTGAACTATATCGCTTACTACGCTACATCGCATACTTTCGCACTATATCACTTATTTTCACACTAAATCGCCCCTCACAACGCTTACAACGCACTCTCTAATACTATAAACTTTGCGTGATATTTCCAAGTCTATCTGCTCGCTTAGACAACGCGACTCTCTCAGGACTTGGGAACTGAGACGCCTATTAAACGCTTAATACTCGCAATGATCTAGCTCAAACAACTCGCTTTATCGCATTTTAACGCAACGCTTAATACAATTAACTAATACGAACGAAAGCACTAAAAATGATTTTTAATAATTTTTAGGAATTTTTATAGCATAGGTTCCTTTTGTAAAAAGTGCGTGTTTTAATCAATAGAATCCAAAAAAAATTCGTACGAAAATTGTATTTTCGTGTGAATATGTTGCATTTTTGGCCGAAATGACATTTTTCATGCGAAAATGATATATTTCGTGCGAAAATGACATATTTCGTGCGAAAATGGCATTTTTCGCACGAAAATATGGATTTCCGCACGAAAATATCACCAAACCACCTCCATTCCTCTCCGCCTATAAATACAACCCTTCACCATTCACTCCAACTTGCTGCCATTCTGCACAAAACACTCTCCAGCCCCGATTCTCTCTGTTCCAAGTAAGAAAACTACGTTTTTCACACGAATCACAACGGTTTTTTACAACGATTTTGCACGAGATTATCTCCGATTTCATATAAACTTATCTGTTTTACGAAAACCTTCATCTTTTTCATAAAACTTTCAGATTTTCTTAAGGATTTAGCACTTAACCGAGCATGTTTAAGTTAGCCTTGGTTTCTCAGACCCGAAACCTTGTTATTTCAAACTCACCAAGTGTTTATCCTAACAAAACTATTTTTATCAAATTGATTTTCACACGAAAACGGATCAGACCGACTAATGTTTCATTCACTAAGTAGTGGAACGAGGCGCCATCGAAACCTTCACGAAATAGACTCGAAAATACATCTCTTTCAGACGAAGTCTTAGTCCCGAATGTACCAAGACGCAAGAACAGTCACTTGTGCGATCTGGACTAGCTCGCGTGAACCATACTTGGTTCACACGGTCCAGTCCGAGTTCATACAATAGACTCACTCGCTCAAAAGACCTCTCTGACGCTAGGTTGATCAGTAACCTAATGTTGGAGGGATGAACACTCGATTTTCTCGAAGACAGACGCGAAAACACTCGATTTTGGACACAAACAGACATTTTCGCACCAAAATTCCATTTTCGTACGAAAATTTTCGCACGCAAATTCCATTTTCGTGCGAAATGAACTGTTCCCGCACGACTCTCCGTTCCGACTACTGATGCACTTCCGTCTCTACATCTCTCCTCTCATCAACTCTTGGTGTTTACTATTACGCACCCACTGTGAGTATACTTGACCCATTTTCGCTCTAATACACTTTTTGGGTGTAACATACGTTCCTATCAAAGTACACAACGCACGCTAAACTGATTTATCACACGCGAATATCTGTTATACATAAATATACGTGATGCTAGAAACATGTAAACTATGACACTTTTTCGTTAACTCCACCTTAGCTAGTATGGTACTATAGTTTGGCTAACACCCGACGGGGTCCAGTTAGGAAGGAACACATCACGCTTCGCAGCCTTTTTCAAGAGCTTAACATGTGAAATTTGTCTTGTGAGTTTATATGTTATGTGTATCATGTTTATGTATGTGGAAATTCGCGACACCTTTTTATCTATTATGCTATTATATCAAAACATGTATGCTCGCCAATACATTTTTGTATTGACAATTATTTTAACGTATGTTGCAGGTTAATGTTTCTACTCGCTGCAAACGGACTTAGGATTTTGCTTAGAAACTTGTAATAAATTGTAATCGACTTTGAAAATTGTTTGAGATTATGGAATTCGTGATGATTATGTAATGATTGAATGGGAAATTGACGCTTAAATATTGTCATTTAAAAATAGTCTTTGTGGATTCTCTCGAACAATCTGAACCGCTTAGTGTCGCGCCCCGATGATTCCGCAATCGGTGGGGTGTGACAGATTGGTATTAGAGCCATAACTATAGGGAATTAGGTAGATTGCCTAGTCTATAGTAGGAAACTATGTGCTTCTTCCTTGCTTATCCGATTAAAACTTTTCCCCCGTATTGTTGGACATAAAATACTACACAAATTCTTTCCTAAGACTTGAACACAACACAGAAGCTACAAAATACTCGTACAACACCAACGAGTCGATTTGGCGAGATTATGTGTGAAAACCGCGAACTCTCGACGAATCACTCACTCAGCTTTTTCCGATTTGCACGAAATTCTCCGTTAAGTTAGGAGTGATATCCACATCTTAACGGAAAGTTTCCCATTCTATCCGGTGGAAACCTCCTGATGGGTCCAGTGTAACATTTGTATAAATCGGGTCTCCAAAACCCGCTCCGTTTTGTAATCAAACACCAAGTTATGAAAATACAGTAATTATTTATAGTTATTTTGAGTTTAAACGTTACATAATTAATAAATAAACTAAACTATAAAAATTAAATTGGATAAAAAGTTAAAATAAAATAAATAAAAACATTTGCAGCTGACCGGACTCGAACCCGGGTCAGCTGAAACACTCCAACAACTTATCAACCGGTCCTCAAACCACTCCGCCACTAAGTGTTTTCTGCTAACTTTAGGAAATCAATTGAGTCTTATACGCAAACTTGTATTAACAGCTAATGATATCTGAATAACGGAAATCGGTAAACCGAATCGCCAAATCAGTTTTAGTTTGTTTAGCTGGCTTATAACCGATGATTATCGGTTTCTAATTAAGTTCAAATTGAATGAACTTAAAGTTTCGGGTTTTGAAACCGAAAGGCATTCAAACTCCAAATAATTCAGGTTCCAATCATTTATGCGATTCAGAACCGTCTCAAATACACTCCAATTCTTTTCGTCGCATTTTCAAGCCTTTTGAGCACAAAAAAACTGTTCGCCGGAATTCTCTGCAAATCTCGCCGGAAAACCGTGTTCAACACAAACCGGTAAGATTTTCCTCTTTTGCGGTTTCAATCTATTGTTAGGACTCTACTAACATTAATCCGTCACTCAAAATCAGTCACAGAAGACTTTGCTGGATTTTCTGGGTTCGCCGGAGAAATTCTGGAATTTGCCGGAAACTCGCTAGTTAACGGTAAACACATTCAATCGTGCAAATAATCCATGTACTCTGGTTTAATTTCAAATCTAATTCTTTAATTCTGTTGTTAGACCCCCTCAGCCGAAGGTTCAAAAACAGTGTTGCCTGTTCTCGCCGGACTTCCTGAAGAAGACGACCTGTCCGGTATTTCCTTTCCCCAAACTGTTCGGTTGTGCCCATTCAAGCTAGTAGTCATGTTATTTAAGTAGTTAGATCATGAACCAGTTGTCTGAGTAAAATCGGTAATTGTAGTGAAGAAGACGAACTTAAAAAAACAGGATAAGAGTAAATAAAATTCGGATAATTAACGGGTTAGACACACAGTCCAGCGGTGGACTGTGTGCAAAGTTTATATACAAGTCCCGGGTTCGATCCTTACTACACACACTCTGCGTAATAACTTTCCTTTTTATTCATGAACTAACCGGGTTAGAGCGAGTAGTTGTTAAGTATAATATAAATCAAGAATATAACCGGGTTAGACACACAGTCCAGCGGTGGACTGTGTGCAAAATAAACTACACGTCGCGCGATCGAGTTCCGTCACAAGCACCGGTTCAATGAGATTAAAACGTTTTGCAAAATAAAGGAATTTTTGGTAAATTCAAATAAGTGTATAAATATAATTAAAACTGGATTTCTAACGGGTTAGTCACGTAGCTCAGTTGGTAGAGCTACGTGCGCGTGAACGGAAGGTCACCGGTTCGAATCCCGCTTGGCGCAAGTATTTACCGCTGACCGAACCGGTCAACGGTCAACGGTCAAATAGTAAAAAAATAATATTTTTTTTAATATTTATTTGTTTAATTTAAATTAAAAATCAATTAAAAATACTTAAAAATAACATTTTTAAAGATAGAAAATAGCCATAAACTCACAAAAATATATTTAAAAATCCCGTTAAAATCCTTAATAAAATCCATCATTTAATATATTTTTTTCCATTATTATTTAGGTTAGTGATTCCTCGTTGACTCGCTTCGTCTAAATCGTGCGCATCTCACCATCTCAAATTCAACGCACCCAATGTGAGTGAACCCTTCAAATTCCCCGTTTTAATCACGTTTTTGGGGTGTATCATGTGTCTTGTTCATTTACATATTATAACCAAGTTATTGTGCATATATCATATCATGACATGTGTATTAATTGTTGCTGTTAAGTAGTTATTATTGTTTGCAAAATTATTATTTCAATACATGCAATTGCCGAGGCCGTAGCTCCCCATCCATCGAGGTTGAGTTTGATCCCCATTTTATTATGCGGTTGATCAGGGCGTGCCCGTACGATCGGCTCCGTTTGATTGAGCCTTGATCGGTCATTTCCTTTTACATTTCCATACATGCAATACGCTCGGCTCCGTTTGATTGAGCCTTGAGTGCACAGTTCAATTTACATTTCCAGTTCATGCAATACGTTCGGCTCCGTTTGATTGAGCCTTGAGCGCACAGTTCAATTTACCTTTCCAGTTCATGCAATACGATCGGCTCCGTTTGATTGAGCCTTGATCGCACAGTTCATTTATGTTAATTATTATGTGATGTTGGTATGTTCGTATATGCTATCGATTGTTAATGTATGTTATAGTTGTAACTGATGTTTGCCGATGTTTGATTTCATACATGTGCTCTTTTATGATTATGCACAATATGTTATTGATAAACTAACCAGAAAATTATTATCAAATGTTTATCTATAAGGTTCACTCGCCAACTTATGTTGACCCAAAAACCTCCCATTTTTACACATGATACAGGTGAACCAGCAGCAGCTAGGAACACATAGGACTTGGATTAGAAGAAATAAAACGATTTAGTAGTTGGATTATTATGTTTGGTTATTTTCCTTTGTAATGAATTGACATGTTTGGATGTTTGAGAAATGTAACTTGATTTCTTTTAATTATGAAACATAATAGTAAATGTCATGTGCTTTGGTGATAACCCAATTATGCCCCGACTCTTATTTCCGCTGCGGGTCGGGGTGTGACAGATTGGTATCAGAGCCATGACTATAGGGATATAGGATAGGTTATTAGACTCTTAGAGCCTATAATATAGTCGATTAGAAACTTATAAGAATTTTGTGTGTTATATGCCAAATTTCATGATGTTTATATGTTTATGTTAAATGTTACATTTGATATTGTACAAGCATGTTCATAAGTATGTATTATCAAATAATGCCTATTATGAAATCGTATGATCATAACATATCACATCCATGCAAGCACACACCACATCATGATTGATTTTACAATGATTTTCGTGTTTTCAAATCTCATCAAAGTGAGTTCTCATGACGGGCATGTAGTAACTGGAAGGGTACTAGTACCGGTAGTCGGAACGTCCTGTCTAGGCTGGCATTCGTATAAATCCAAAATAAAGGACCAGTTTGCCTACCTGGGGACTAACGATGAGAGTACAAAATACCTATTAGGCCAAAGCATGATATACCAAACGTCGTGAGAGCTAACCTCACTTTGAGTTGTCACTGTGTCTACACCTGGACACGTTCCGACCAAACACCTCATGAACATATTTTGTGGTTTGCATTCGGGGGATGCAAGTGTTAAATTGCCAATACTAATGTGAATCCTACCAAGCCAATAGCCATGGGGGCCCACATGACTATATAGGTGAAGGTATGGGGACATTTGAGGCCCAACATGAGCGAACCCAAGACATCCTTTGGATGTAGTTGCATTATTGATATTTATGTTATTTTCATTTTCTTAAAGACACATGACACCTTAAAAGATACCATAAACTCACAATCTTCTCATTTTATGATCCTGTAGATGTCGTCTAGACCGCATCGAAGGAGTAGGAAATCAGAAAAGTCTCGGGAACGTTTGGCCACTCATATCACGAATCAAATGGCCACGATATTACCTGACATCGTAGTACAAGTACAACAAGCCCTTGCTGCAAATCCTACTAACCCTCCTCAACAACAGGACCAGATCATCAACAACTCTCCTACCATCAAATGCTCCTACAAACATTTTAAGTCCTGCGATCCCCCGAAGTTCGAAGGGACTGAGGGAGTCACTGCTCTCCTACATTGGTTCGAGGAGATGGAAAACGTTTTCTTAAACTGCGATTGTCCTGAGGATCGCAAAGTTCGTTATGCCACCGGGAGACTACTTGGGGTAGCTCTCACTTGGTGGAATACCGAGAAAGGAAAGAGGGGAACGGAAGATGCGATGGCCTTAACTTGGGAGTAGTTAAGGGAAATCATGACTAGGCGATTCTGTCCTAGAAGTGAAATTAAGAAATTGGAAGATGAATTTCATGCCTTGAAGCAAAAAGATGGTGATCACTCTACTTACAACAAAAGGTTCTTGGAGTTGAACCAAATGGTTCCAAACTTATTCACTCCAACCTACCGTCTGATAGAACATTACATTCGAGGACTTCCCTCGAAAATCCAAGATTCGGTCCTCAGCGTTTCACCGGTAACACTCGAAGCTGCCATGGAGTTGGCAACAGAACTGACCGAAAACCGAATTCGCAATGGGAAGTTCAAGGAGGAAAAGAAGAAAACCCCTGCTGAGGGACAAACCTCAAACCACCACACTCCTTCCTCTAAATTTGCTAACAAGAGAAGCGTAACACCAGGAACTTTGCAGTCACCCAAACCAACCCCTGTTCCTGCTGCACCCATCACTCAAGCCACTCCTCCACCCGTGCCATACAAAAGACCATACACAGGGCCACTACCAAAATGTAACCGTTGTCAGTATCACCACTCCCCTGACTATCCTTGCCAATACTGTACCGGCTGCGGTCGCGCTGGACACACTGTTCAAAACTGCCGCACGCTTCAACGAACAAACCGCCACCAACCTATAACCCAAACTCACCAACAATTAATGGGTCAAGCCCAACAGCAACCATTTCCACCCACTCAACATTTAGCCCAAACATACTATCAACCCAACTACCCTATGGGCCAACCTATGCGGGCTTGTTTCAATTGCGGTGATCCAAGTCATTTCAGGAACACATGTCCAAGGCTGGTCAATATTATTCATGCTCAGGCCCAAGCCAACCCTGTGAATCAAGCAAACCAAGCTCCTCCACCTGCTAGAGGAAGGGCTTTCAATATTAACGCAAACCAGGCTAGAGCTGACGGCAATGTGGTCAACGATACGTTTCTTATAAATGGTAGATATGCCTCTATGTTATTTGATACTGGTGTGGATAGAAGTTTCGTGTCATTAGAATTTGAATCTATCTTAAGCAAAAATCGGGATAAGCTCGCGGAATCCATAACGGTGGAAGTTGCAGATGGAAAACCGGTTTCGTTAGACTCTATTTTACGCAATTGTACGCTCACCCTAAACGACCACGATTTCTCAGTCGATCTTATTCCTATGAAGCTGGGAAGTTTCGACATCATAATCGGAATGGATTGGCTCAGCCAGCATCATGCAGAAGTTGTATGTCGTGAGAAATTTATTCGTATTCCTCTTTCAAATGGTCAGACTCTTCGAATTATTGGAGAAACCTCGGCGAAAGGGCTCAACTTAATGTCTTGTCTTCAAGCTCAAAAATACCTTCGCAAGAATTATGTCGCGTTTTTAGCCCATATCATCAAGAAGGGGACCTCAGAATAGAAACTTGAAGATATCCCTGTTGTAAAAGATTTCCCACAAGTTTTTCCTGACGACATTTCAGGACTTCCTCCAATCAGAGATGTCGAATTCCGTATCGGTCTCATACCTGGTGCTACACCAGTGGCAAAATCTCCATATAGGTTAGCCCCCTCTAAAATGCAAGAGCTAGCCAGTCAATTGCAAGAGTTGACTGACAAGGGATTTATACGCCCCAGCTCATCGCCTTGGGGTGCACCTGTACTTTTTGTAAAGAAGAAGGATGGATCTTTTCGCATGTGCATCGACTACAGAGAGCTCAACAAGTTAACTATCAAAAATCGATATCCTTTACCTCGTATAGATGACCTTCTTGACCAACTACAGGGTGCCAGTTGTTTTTCGAAAATCGACCTTCGATCCGGCTATCATCAACTTAGAGTGCATGAAGAAGACGTCCCTAAAACTGCTTTTCGAACTCAATATGGTCACTATGAATTCATGGTTATGCCATTTTGATTAACCAATGCACCAGCTGTTTTCATGGACTTAATGAATAGAGTCTGCAAACCTTACCTTGATCGATTTGTTATTGTTTTCATCGACGATATTCTTATCTATTCAAAATCTAAAGCTGATCATGAGCGTCATCTGCGACTTGTTCTTGCACTTCTAGAAAAGGAAAAGCTTTATGCCAAGTTCTCTAAATGTGAATTCTGGTTAAAAGAGGTGCAATTTCTCGGGCATGTAGTCAATGACAAAGGAATACATGTGGACCCATCAAAGATCAAAGCAGTTCAAGAATGGCAAGCTCCACGTACGCCAACTGAAGTAAGGTCTTTTCTTGGACTTGCTGGCTATTATCGTCGGTTCATTTCAAACTTCTCTCGCATTGCGGTGCCACTCACGGCTTTAACCCATAAAGGGAAACCATTTGTATGGGGGCCCAAGCAAGAAGAAGCTTTTCAAACTCTCAAGCAAAAACTTTGTGATACACCAATCCTCACTCTTCCTGAAGGTTGTGATGATTTTGTGGTCTATTGCGACACGTCGGGGCAAGGATTAGGTTGCGTTCTCATGCAAAGAGGAAAAGTCATAGCTTATGCCTCAAGGCGGCTCAAGACACACGAAAAGAACTACACCACTCATGACCTTGAACTTGGAGCCGTTGTATGCGCTCTTAAGATATGGAGACATTATCTCTATGGTACGAAGTGTGAAATATACACTGACCACAAGAGTCTTCAACATATCTTCAATCAGAAAGAGTTAAATATGAGGCAACGAAGATGGGTCGAACTCCTAAATGATTACGACTGTGAAATCAGATACCACCCTGGTAAAGCAAATGTGGTGGCTGATGCACTTAGTCGAAAGGGTTATGCGAACTCCATTCATCTCCTATGTTCGCAAATTTTAACCAATATTAAGGATCAAATTCGAGAAGCTAAACATGTTTCAATAACAGAGGAAGATGTACAAAAAGAGATGTCCTGTGGAGCCGAGCTAAAACTTGAAACTAAATCTGATGGTATTTTGTATTACCTAGATCGTATATGGATTCCTAACCACATCAATCTTCGTGAAACACTCATGCATGAAGCTCATAAGACGCGATATTCTATACACCCAGGGGCCGATAAGATGTATCAAGACCTACGGTACACCTATTGGTGGCCTGGAATGAAGAAAGATATTGCCGTTTTTATTTCCAAGTGTCTCACTTGTTCTAAAGTAAAGGCTGAACACCAAAGACCCTCAGGACTTCTAGTCCAACCCGAAATACCTGTTTGGAAGTGGGAAAATATAACCATGGATTTCATTACCGGGTTACCTCGCACTTCTAGTGGGTATGACACTATATGGGTGATTATAGATCGACTTACAAAATCAGCTCACTTTATCCCTATTCGAGAAGATTTCAAGAATGAAAAGCTTGCTCGTATTTATATCAACGAAATCATCAGCCGACATGGAGTACCATTAAGTATTATTTCTGATCGTGATGGTCGTTTCACCTCACGAACATGGCAAGCAGTACAATCCGCTATGGGCACTCGATTAGATCTCAGTACCGCCTACCATCCTTAAACTGATGGACAGTCTGAGCGCACCATTCAAACCCTTGAGGATATGCTTAGAGCATGTGTCATAGACTTCAAGGGAAATTGGGATGCCCATCTATCGTTAGTTGAATTTTCGTACAACAACAATTATCATTCTAGCATCGGCATGGCACCTTTTGAAGCTTTATATGGTCGAAAGTGCCGATCTCCTGTTTGTTGGCACGAAATTGGGGAAGCACAAATTACTGGTCCATAACTGATCCAAGAAACCACAGATAAGATTCATCAAATCCGAAACAATCTTCTAGCGGCTCAAAGTCGTCAAAAGAGTTACGCAGATAAACGACGGAAGCCCTTGGAGTTTAGCGTTGGTGATCATGTGCTTTTAAAAGTATCACCGTGGAAGGGAGTAGTTCGTTTTGGTCAAAAGGGAAAGCTAGCACCACGTTACGTAGGACCTTTCAAGATACTCGAAAGAGTAGGTCCTGTAGCCTACAAGCTTGACCTACCGGAAGAACTCGACAGGATTCATCCCACATTCCACGTGTCGAACTTGAAGAAGTGCCTCACTGATGAGAATCTTCATATTCCACTGGAGGATATTCAGATTGATGAATCCATGCATTTTATTGAAAGGCCAGTAGAGATTATGGACTATGGAGAAAAGCGTCTACGTCGAAGTCGCATTCCTATTGTTAGGGTACGCTGGGAGTCGAAACGGGGACCTGAGTTTACTTGGGAACGTGAAGACTCAATGCGTGAAAAATACCCTCATCTTTTCCCTATTACCGCAGCTGTTTAAATTTCGGGACGAAATTCCTAAAAGTAGGGGATACTGTAACATTTGTATAAATCGGGTCTCCAAAACCCGCTCCGTTTTGTAATCAAACACCAAGTTATGAAAATACAGTAATTATTTATAGTTATTTTGAGTTTAAACGTTACATAATTAATAAATAAACTAAACTATAAAAATTAAATTGGATAAAAAGTTAAAATAAAATAAAATAAAAACATTTGCAGCTGACCGGACTCGAACCCGGGTCAGCTGAAACACTCCAACAACTTATCAACCGGTCCTCAAACCACTCCGCCACTAAGTGTTTTCTGCTAACTTTAGGAAATCAATTGAGTCTTATACGCAAACTTGTATTAACAGCTAATGATATCTGAATAACGGAAATCGGTAAACCGAATCGCCAAATCAGTTTTAGTTTGTTTAGCTGGCTTATAACCGATGATTATCGGTTTCTAATTAAGTTCAAATTGAATGAACTTAAAGTTTCGGGTTTTGAAACCGAAAGGCATTCAAACTCCAAATAATTCAGGTTCCAATCATTTATGCGATTCAAAACCGTCTCAAATACACTCCAATTCCTTTTCGTCGCATTTTCAAGCCTTTTGAGCACAAAAAAACTGTTCGCCGGAATTCTCTGCAAATCTCGCCGGAAAACCGTGTTCAACACAAACCGGTAAGATTTTCCTCTTTTGCGGTTTCAATCTATTGTTAGGACTCTACTAACATTAATCCGTCATTCAAAATCAGTCACAGAAGACTTTGCTGGATTTTCTGGGTTCGCCGGAGAAATTCTGGAATTTGCCGGAAACTCGCTAGTTAACGGTAAACACATTCAATCGTGCAAATAATCCATGTACTCTGGTTCAATTTCAAATCTAATTCTTTAATTCTGTTGTTAGACCCCCTCAGCCGAAGGTTCAAAAACAGTGTTGCCTGTTCTCGCCGGACTTCTTGAAGAAGACGACCTGTCCGGTATTTCCTTTCCCCAAACTGTTCGGTTGTGCACATTCAAGCTAGTAGTCATGTTATTTAAGTAGTTAGATCATGAACCAGTTGTCTGAGTAAAATCGGTAATTGTAGTGAAGAAGACGAACTTAAAAAAACAGGATAAGAGTAAATAAAATTCGGATAATTAACGGGTTAGACACACAGTCCAGCGGTGGACTGTGTGCAAAGTTTATATACAAGTCCCGGGTTCGATCCTTACTACACACACTCTGCGTAATAACTTTCCTTTTTATTCATGAACTAACCGGGTTAGAGCGAGTAGTTGTTAAGTATAATATAAATCAAGAATATAACCGGGTTAGACACACAGTCCAACGGTGGACTGTGTGCAAAATAAACTACACGTCGCGCGATCGAGTTCCGTCACAAGCACCGGTTCAATGAGATTAAAACGTTTTGCAAAATAAAGGAATTTTCGGTAAATTCGAATAAGTGTATAAATATAATTAAAACTGGATTTCTAACGGGTTAGTCACGTAGCTCAGTTGGTAGAGCTACGTGCGCGTGAACGGAAGGTCACCGGTTCGAATCCCGCTTGGCGCAAGTATTTACCGCTGACCGAACCGGTCAACGGTCAACGGTCAACGGTCAAACAGTAAAAAAATAATATTTTTTTTTAATATTTATTTGTTTATTTTAAATTAAAAATCAATTAAAAATACTTAAAAATAACATTTTTAAAGATAGAAAATAGCCATAAACTCACAAAAATATATTTAAAAATCCCCTTAAAATCCTTAATAAAATCCATCATTTAATATATTTTTTTTCCATTATTATTTAGGTTAGTGATTCCTCGTTGACTCGCTTCGTCTAAATCGTGCGCATCTCACCATCTCAAATTCAACGCACCCAATGTGAGTGAACGCTTCAAATTCCCCGTTTTAATCACGTTTTTGGGGTGTATCATGTGTCTTGTTCATTTACATATTATAACCAAGTTATTGTGCATATATCATATCATGACATGTGTATTAATTGTTGCTGTTAAGTAGTTATTATTGTTTGCAAAATTATTATTTCAATACATGCAATTGCCGAGGCCGTAGCTCCCCATCCATCGAGGTTGAGTTTGATCCCCATTTTATTATGCGGTTGATCAGGGCGTGCCCGCACGATCGGCTCCGTTTGATTGAGCCTTGATCGGTCATTTCCTTTTACATTTCCATACATGCAATACGCTCGGCTCCTTTTGATTGAGCCTTGAGTGCACAGTTCAATTTACATTTCCAGTTCATGCAATACGTTCGGCTCCGTTTGATTGAGCCTTGAGCGCACAGTTCAATTTACCTTTCCAGTTCATGCAATACGATCGGCTCCGTTTGATTGAGCCTTGATCGCACAGTTCATTTATGTTAATTATTATGTGATGTTGGTATGTTCATATATGCTATCGATTGTTAATGTATGTTATAGTTGTAACTGATGTTTGCCAATGTTTGATTTCATACATGTGCTCTTTTATGATTATGCACAATATGTTATTGATAAACTAACCAGAAAATTATTATCAAATGTTTATCTATAAGGTTCACTCGCCAACTTATGTTGACCCAAAAACCTCCCATTTTTACACATGATACAGGTGAACCAGCAGCAGCTAGGAACACATAGGACTTGGATTAGAAGAAATAAAACGATTTAGTAGTTGGATTATTATGTTTGGTTATTTTCCTTTGTAATGAATGGACATGTTTGGATGTTTGAGAAATGTAACTTGATTTCTTTTAATTATGAAACATAATAGTAAATGTCATGTGCTTTGGTGATAACCCAATTATGCCCCGACTCTTATTTCCGCTGCGGGTCGGGGTGTGACATCCGGGAGGGAAACCACAATCAGGGATTCGGAGTTACCAAGTTAGGGGTGAAATCCGAACCTTGAAAACTCGTCCCACTCAACGATTTTCAAATCTCACCAAAGTCTCGACTATTTCGCAGATTTGGGACACGTAGTAACCGGAAGGGTAATGCCGTTAGCCGCGAGGCGGTGAGAGCATTTACCTATTAGGCCAAAGCGCGTGTCCAAACTCAACAGAATGATCGAATCACTTTGGATAGTCGCTCTCTCAAAACCCAGGACGCTCTATTAATTTTAAGCCTGCAATCGCCGATTTTACACATCATCGAAATTTATTATGCTTATATGTTTTCGAATTGAAGTTTTTACGCTTTATTGATTTCTCGATTTATCGCTTTTCGTTCCATAAATGTACGCACAACTCGCACACCCATCGCAATCCAAAACAAAAGCTAATACTCGCAACAAAACTAAATCATAACAACTCTCTCGAAAGCGTCCTCGCACCATATTTATTTATTATATGCAAACACACACATATATATATATATATATATATACATACATACGAATCGTACGTGATTTTATGTGCTTATGTGAGAACGTGAGAATCTAGGAAATATGTGTTTTCCTATGTGATCTTCAAAATACGTGTTACTATATCAACTATAACAAGTTTTTAACGCGCTAAATCGCATCGCAATTTCAAAAATCATTATGATCGAATCTCATTCCAAATCTCTTTGTCTAGATGTCTTCGAACGCTTCCAACCCGCAACGTCAAGCCCGAAGAAACGCCGATAAGAGGATTGCCTCGCTCGTGGCCAAGGAAATGGCCAAGGTCATTCCTCAAATCATCACCCAAGTTCAAGCCCTCAGCAATTCTCAGACATCGGAAGACACTAAGCCCAATGCACCAAAGTCTACTTTCTCCTACAAACAGTTCAAGGCCTGTGACCCAATTGTCTTCACAGGTTATGGAAGTGTATCTCAGATGCTTCAGTGGTTTGATTCAATCGAGGTTACCCACCGTCAGAGTGGGTGCCTTGAGCATCTTCATACCACATGTGCTACAGGAGTATTTCAATCAAAAGCACTCGACTGGTGGACAACCGAGCGCATCAAACGTGGGAACGTGGCAGCTTATGCGTTATCATGGGAGGAACTGAAAGAGCTCATGAAGGGAGAATATTGCCATCCCCACGAAGTCCAAAAGATAGAAACGAGTTTTGGAAAATCAAACAAGTCGAAGGAGACAATGCCAAGCCAAGTCGACACTCCTGAAAAGGCTATCAAGAAGTACACATGTGCTTTACCTGAGTGTGTGGGCAATTTTGTCGAAGCTGCAAGACCGGCTACCATCGAAGAAACCTATCAGTTGGCCGCGGAGATCAATGACAAGCGAGTCTTGGATGGATATTTCTCCAAGAATCTGAACCAAGCTACTATCAAGCTGTCCGACGACGACGAAGATGATGACGATGACGTACTGCCGCAAGCCACCACGAGCCTAGCCGCAAGAGAAAAAGCCCGAGCCTCAACTACTCAGCAACTGCACCGCCCAACCCTGAACCTCTCCGAGCAGTTCCGTTCTACCCAAGGCGCAACTACACAGGGCCTCATCCCCAGTGCCCGACGTGCAAGTATCACCACCGATCCGAAGGCAACTGCCGCTATTGCATCAACTGCAATTGTTTCGGTCATCTCACCAGCAACTGCCGCACAGGGCCACGACAACAAGAAACGCTAGCCCTTCCAGCACCGTCGGCTCCACCCGCAGCCCCCACAGCAGAAGACGTTAACACCGACCAGGCGCAGGATGACGTTGTTAACGGTACGTTTCGACCTTAATACTTATGCTTTATAATTGTTCTATCATTCGATGTCGTTTCAACATGCGACGACCGTTCTCGCTCTCTCCCTCTCGAGTCATCGCACTTAGTCTAAGCTCACACACTAAATCTATTTATTAACGCTATATAGTTTATCATAATATAATATGTTTCTATCCCCACAATGCATCTTTAGAATAAGTTACGATAATCATGCAAACACTAATTAATCGCGGGTGCACACGGGATTAACCTAGTGTCTGCATGAGGATCGTAGTGAGTTCTAATGGTGCCATAACGTTAAAAGCATGGTTAAGCGTGGTGGATACGCCGCTGGTACTTCCTATATATAAGCGTCTTAACGATGTCAACAAAGCATGACACCTATTCACGGCACGGAGGTGGTGTGGTTAAAGCATGGTGGATACACCGATGTTACTTCCTATATATAAGTGCTTTGCCATACTAACAAACTCCCGTGGATACGTGCCATGTGTAGTTGAACGTTATTAGACCTTTAATATTATGATGATTATTTTCACACGCAAACTCCTCGCAAAGGCGTAACATCTCATCACTTCTCGATCGCACCATCGCTAGACTTTTCGTAAGTCGACAGCAACGCGAACTCGCTTTCGATGAAATGTATATCGCATCGCTTATCGCTTTCTCCTCCCAACGCTTAAACGCTAATCGCATCGCTTATCGCTTTCTCCTCTCAACGCTTAGACGCTATCGCTTCGCTTATCGCTATCGTTTAGCTTATCTCTATCGCTACGCTTATCGCATTCTCCTCCCGATGCCCGAATGCTATCTCTTCTCTTATCGTCTTTACCTCGTGACACTTTAGCGCTTATCACATCTCTCTTTCTTACCGCTTCGCTATTCCAATCGCCAAACCTTTCCTCGCGCGCTTTTATCGCTAACCAAGTATACAATCAACTACTCCGTGCAAGTTACTTGGCTCCCTATTCAAACTTGGTCCAACCATTCGCCGCTTAGATCAAAGTCCATCCATGTCATGTTGGCACACATGACATCATTCCACAGAACAGAGGCGATATGGCTAAAACATGGTGGATATGCCGCTGGTACTTCCTATATATAAGTGTTTTAGCCATACTAACAAACTTCCATGAAAAGATGCCATGTGTCCGACGCTATCTAAGCTTGTGATTACTTGGTCCTATTCTTCACCGCATGGACCAAGTATATCGAGATCTATCCATATCATGTCAACACACCTGACATCGCTCCATGAGACGAGGCGATATGGCTAAAACATGATGGATACGCCGCTGTACTTCCTATATATAAGTTTTTTAGCCATATTAACAAACTTTCGTGGAAGGATGCCATGTGGGGTTCGACGCTAATTAAACTTTTGATACCGTTAAAAATTGTTTTTACCGTTATGTTTTGGAAATCAATGGAAAATTTAATATTTTGTTTTTTATTGAAACCTTTAGACAAGTAAAATCCTTCTTACAATGTGAAATCAACTCAGGCTAACGTCACGTTGTGAGAAAATTTTCATAAATCGAGTTTCCCTTAAAAGCCTTTCTGTAATAAGTTAACAAAACTTTTCAAAAACTTAAAAAACATTTTTGTATCGCCAACTCGTGGGTTATCAACCGCGAGTCAATTAAGTCGTTTTTACTCACCTGCACCACAGAGACGCTTTCACCCGTCAATCCTCGATCGATTGCTCATTCATCCTCAACTTACCCGAACGCTTTTATCGCTATCTATTCATGTGAATTCTCAAGGTCTCCCTTTCGAATAAATTTCGGGACGAAATTTCCTAAAGCAGGGAGACTGTAACAACCCGCATTTTCGCAGCTCGTTACTCTCGTTACGCCTAGCACCAGAGATTCGGATCATAATGTGAACTATATCGCTTACTACCTACATCGCATACTTTCGCACTATATCGCTTATTTTCACATTAAATCGCCACTCACAACGCTTACAACGCACTCACTAATACTATAAACTTTGCGTGATGTTTCCAAGTCTATCTGCTCGCTTAGACAACGCGACTCTCTCAAAACTTGGGAACTGAGACGCCTATTAAACGCTTAATACTCGCAACGCTCAGCTCAAACAACTCCTTTATCGCATTTTATACGCAACGCTTAATACAATTAACTAATACAAACGAAAGCATTACAAAAGGATTTTTAATAATTTTTCGGAATTTTTCTAGCATAGGTTCCTTTTGTAAAAAGTGCGTGTTTTAATCATTTGAATCCAAAAAAAAAAAAAATATTTCGTACGAAAATTTCAATTTTCGTACGAAAATTCCAATTTTCTTGCGAAAATGTTGCATTTTTTTGGCCCGAAATGACATTTTTCTTTCGAAAGTGACATATTTCGTGCGGAAATGGCATTTTTTCGCACGAAAATATGGATTTCCGCACGAAAATATCACCAAACCACCTCCATTCCTCTCCGCCTATAAATACAACCCTTCACCAATCACTCCAACTTGCTGCCATTCCGCACCAAAATGCTCTCCAAGCCCGATTCTCTATGTTCCAAGTAAGAAAACTACGTTTTTCACATGAATCACAACGGTTTAACGGTTTTTTACAACGATTTTCAGAGATTATCTCCGATTTCATCTAAACTTCTCTGTTTTACGAAAACCTTCATCTTTTTCATGAAACTTTCTGATTTTCTTAAGGATTTAGCACTTAACCGAGCATGTTTGAGTTAGCCTTGGCTTCTCAGACCCGAAACCTTGTTGTTTCAAACTCACCAAGTGTTTATCCTAACAAAACTGTTTTTATCAAATCGATTTTCACACGAAAACGGATTAGACCGGACGAATATTTCGTTCACTAAGTAGTGGAACGAGGCGCTGTCGAAACCATCACGAAATAGACTCGAAAATACATCACTTTCAGACGAAGTCTTAGTCTCGAACGCACCAACACGCAAGAACAGTCACTTGTGCGATCTGGACTGGCTCGCGTGAACCATACTTGGTTCACACGGTCCAGTCCGAGTTCATACAATAGACTCACTCGCTCAAAAGACCTCTCTGGCGCTAGGTTGATCAGTAACCTAATGTTGGAGGGATGAACACTCGATTTTCCCGAAGACAGACGCGAAAACACTCGATTTTGGACACAAAACCAGACATTTTCGCACGAAAATTCCATTTTCGTGCGAAATGAACTGTTCCCGCATGACTCTCCGTTCCGACTGTTCAACACTCTGGAAGACTGATGCACTTCCGTCTCTACACGCAGGCTAAACCGACACTCTTTCTCTCCTTTCATCAACTCTCGGTGTTCGCTATTACGCACCCACTGTGAGTATACTTGACCCATTTTCGCTCTAATACACTTTTTGGGTGTAACATACGTTCCTATCAAAGTACACAACGCACGCTAAACTGATTTATCACACGCGAATATCTGTTATACATAATTATACGTGATGCTAGAAACATGTAAACTGGGACACTTTTTCGTTATCTCCACCTTAGCTCATATGGTACTATAGTTTGGCTAACACCCGACGGGGTCTAGTTAGGAAGGAACACATCACGCTTCACAGCCTTTTTCGAGAGCTTAACATGTGAAATTTGTCTTGTGAGTTTATATTTTATGTGTATCATGTTTATGTATGTGGAAATTCGCGACACCTTTTTATCTATTATGCTATTATATCAAAACGTGTATGCTCGCCAATACATTTTTTGTATTGACAATTATTTTAACGTTTGTTGAAGGTTAATGTTTCTACTCGCTGCAAACGGACTTAGGATTTTGCTTAGAAACTTGTAATAAATTGTAATCGACTTTGGAAATTGTTTGAGATTAATGGAATTCGTGATGATTATGTAATGATTGTATGGGAAATTGACGCTTAAATATTGTCATTTAAAAATAGTCGTTGTGGATTCTCTCGAACAATCTGAACCGCTTAGTGCCGCGCCCCGATGATTCCGCCATCGGTTGGGATGTGACAGGGAGCCCCATTCCAACACAACATTTTCACGAATTATGGTCATTTGGCAGCCTTTAATCGCATTCAATCTTGAGTTTAAGCTTATTTTCTCTTTCAAATCGTTACCAATGTATGTAGATTTAATCGTTGGTCAAATGCCATCTTCAAAACACTCTTAATCACAATCTTAATTACTTTCTTCAAGACCCATTATGTCACAATTCAAATTGGTAATCAAATGCATGTTTTATAGAAATTATAATCATAAACGTTTACCTTTACCATTTTCTATCAACTATGCACAAAAAGCCCTATCCCAAACACCCAATTTCGTTGTTGATTCGAAGATCAAGATTCTAGGGCTCGTACCTTCAAACCTCCAATTCGAACTTGATTCTAAACCGTTTGGGGTAATTCTTGAGCCTATTCCACTTCATTTTTCATCCTCTACAGAAGCCCTCTACCAATTTCTATTAATAGAAGACAATTGTAGTTCGATTTAGAATAACATGATTCTAGGGTTCTTAGCATTTGGGGATTTTATATTTTTTCTTAAATTAATCAAATTAATCCATTCCATGATGATTTTGAATAGGTCTCAGATCATCATGCAAACAAAATATTAATTGGAGAATTTTTTTAAAATAATATTTGCTAATTAAGTGTAGACTATGATTAAGGATCCTGTAAAAAGGGGTAAAAGTGTGAGAAGTGTAAGAAATAATCTAGTGTTGACATTTGTCATTCAATTAATTTAATGAAAAAGGGCAATATTGTAATTTACGTCAAAGTTTAATTAAATGATAAAATAATCTTGTAACCGCCAGGGAGTTATTTTTCGATACTGATATAATTTTATTTTTTACAAAGATTGTTTATGAATTAACTGTTATATGCGAATGGACATTTTTTTTATAAATCAGATTCATCTGATTCTTTTGATAGCGAAGATTATTACATTAGCTACATGGTGTTTTATACTATAGTTCAGTAGGATGTTTTAAGTAACATATAATTGTTCTGCTACAGGGTGTTTAATAATATTATGTGACATACAATCTGGTGAGCAGGGTGTTTTAAATCACAGTGAGTATACTACATTAGTTGTAGGGTGATCAACAAACATGTTCATGAATCCACACCACTAAATACACATATAAATTAATTAAAACACAACATTGCAAGTCAAATGAAGATCAATCAAAAGAGACAACCCTACCACAAAATCAGAATCCCAATAACACACTTTGCTAATCGTAATAACATATATTTCATAAAACACACATATTGCTAATCGTAATTAAAAAGTTAATTGGTAACTGGGTGCGATTATCCTGTTATATAAAACACCACAACGATGAACACTCAAATCAAAATCACACTAAAAACACCGCAAAAATGATGAACATGCAAATCAATCTATACCCTTTTACACTAAACCTTGTTTCCGATGTTCAGTCCCTTCAGGTTGCTTTGACTTTTCCGGGGTGTTATCTGCATTAACACCTTCAGCTTGTACATTTCCAGATTGCTCAACACTTTGCAAATGCTTTGTAATTAATACTTTCCATTCTGATTGTTTATTCTTCAAATGAACACTATCCGGATACATATCTAATGATTCTTCTAATATGGCTTTTATTCGGCAAACACATTTTTCAAACTGTTTGAATAGATTGTCCAACTCATTTACTTTGACCTACAATTGCAAATATAACGTTTTAAACAATTATTTTGTTCACGGGCTGTTTTTTAAAATACCAAGCATAGTGTTTTTAAATAAATGCTTTGTTCAGCAGGGTGTTCTAAGAGCCTGTGATTCAAACATTAGCTACGGGGTGTTTTTATATTATAGTTTAGCAGGATGTTTTAAGTAGCATATACCTGTTCTGCTGCAAGGTGTTTTATAATATTATGTGACATACAATCTGGTTAGCAGGGTGTTTTAGATCATAGTGAGTATACTACATTAGTTGCAGGGTGATCAACAAACATGTTCATAAATCCACACCGGTAAATACACATATCGGTTATTTAAAACACTGCATTGCAAGTCAAAACATGATCAATTAAAAGAGACAATCCTACCACAAAATCAAAATCCCAATAACACACTTTGCTAATCGTAATAACAGATATTTCATAAAACACACATATTGCTAATCGTAATTAAAAAATTAATTTGTAACTGGGTGCGATTATCTTGTTATATAAAACACCACAACGATGAACACTCAATCAAAATCATATTAAAAACACCACAAAATTGATGAACATGCAAATCAATCTATAAAAACCCTACAATGATCAACATACACCTATTTTTACTAATCGTAAAACACCACATTGATGAACATTCAAAGCAAACACACTCTAAATCAGTTAGAATGAACAACGCTACTTATCAATCAACAGAAAAACAAACCTGGTCTCACTAACGCAACAAGTTGCTTTCATTTTCGCATAGATGACTTACTTGAATCCATAACACACTATATGCTTACAGCTGCTTCTGAACCTTTCACCCAAAAAACACAATGGCGATTGTAAATTCAAAAACCCTAAATTTTTTCGAGTTCACAACAAACAATGAAGAAGACAATTACAATTATAACATAATGGGTTTAGCGATTTCGAAACTGATATGTTTGATCTCCGATTTTGAAGGTTTGTGCATGATATCAAGGAATTTTGATCGTGGGTTTTATTGTAAAGATACAGTTTCCTTATTTTGAATGTGTTAAAAGACGCTATTACTCCTCAAAATTTCAAATCAGGCCCTATATATAAAACGCAATTTACATTTAACCCCCTTTTGATCTCAAACATTAATCACAAGATCTAATGAACTATAACACTTCTTACACTTTTCACACAGTGCCCCTTTTTTAGAATAACCCTACCATGTAGACCATTATATATTAAATTGTATTTTATGAAATATATATAAAAATATAGAATCAATATTTTGTTAATCTAAAATTTATATCTTTAATTGTAGACAACTTAGACATGTTATTGAAACAATATTTTAATCAATTTAATGTTGGACTTTAAACTAATTGATTAAAATAATCCATTTATAAATAAGTAAACTTTTGGACACGTTGGACTATATATATAATATCTTTTTAGTTAAAACTGTACAAACTTTATCTTATTTTACTATTATAGTTAATTACGAATTGTGTTATTCGTATTTATATATTTTAGACATTCAAAGCATTATTATCCTTTATACTAAAAGTTCCTTAAATCGTGCGAATCAAGAAATCAGCATTCTATCGTATTCGTTTATTTGTACTTGCATATATTATATGTTAGGGTATTTTTTGAATTTATTTCCAAAACGCTAAAACTTATCTTAAGTAGTATTTTGCCTATCTTTGTAACATGTGAGTGTTCCTAGCCCCTTTTTCATTTTATTCGTTTTGGGAAGTATCATTTATACGTATTCAATCATTAATCATTTTATATAATCATGCGAATTCATTCATGTCTATGGGTTATTAATGCTATGTGTGAAAACTTCATTCATTGTGGGTTATTCATTCATGTCTACGTGTTATTTATGCTATGTGTGAAACTTTATTCATTGTGGGTTATTCTAGCATTGATTCATGCTCTGATCATTATCAACACCAAGCCTAAGGAAGTAGATAATAGCTTTATTGGTTTGGCCACCTGCCCAAATTGGTATTTGTGTATCAAAATGATTTTATTCAAGCATTGTGATTCGTGTCGTGTAGGTTTGATCAAATGCAAATTCGTTTATTAATATATGCTTAAATTATATCATGGACTTATGATTTGTTATATTATTTTCATGTGTGTCAAAACCTATGTTTACTTACCAACTTTTAGTTGACCCTTTATTTTATACATGATACAAGTGATGTAGTTTATAATGTTATCAAGCATGATAATCACGTAGGACGCAATTGGACTTAGAATAGATGAATTGAAACAATATTATTTCATATCAAGTTTTACTATGTTTGAGACAATTTGTTCCATGTATTGAATCTTTAATTTGGGCATGATTAAATATATCACTTTTAGTACCATGAGTTGTGAGCAATTTATACTCCCTGACGTATTCCAACGCCAGTTAGGATGTTATAGATTGGTATCAGAGCCATGGTTATAGGAAATTAGGTTATTAGACATGATGACCTGGACTATAACTTTAGGTGTCAAAAGTTGAGTTACCTCATGTATTGCATGCTTCACTCTCTATGTTCATACTTGTATTGTATGTTACTATCTGATCGTACTTCATGCTATATGTGTTTACATAATCATATTCGTTAGGTGCTCATACCTTATGCTATATGTGTTACATTATCATATTCCTTATATGCTTAGACTTTATTTAGTCACACACTTATGTTATCATATTATTTTGCAATCAATCCTTAGACTTGATGCCTAGTCTAGTCTCTAATCCTTGCTATTGAAATTTCGTTAAATATCTATTTTATTTTTAAATTGTGTTATTCGGTTTATTTCGATTTTCTATCTTGTCAAAGTTTAAAAGTTCATTAAATGATTGACATGTAGTAACTGGAAGGGTGGACACATGTACACTAGCTTTCTATCTATGAAAGCATTTCGTATTAATCCTAATCAACCGAGGGACCAGTTATGATTTCCTAGGAATTTTTGTAGTGAGTGTCTTAACCTATTAGGCCAAGCATGTCATAAATGTCACTCGAACTAAATATAAATTTGATAAATCAAGGTGTGTTCATTTTTAAATACCATCAAATTCATATATTTTTGCGATATCCATGGTTTATTTTATGTTTTTATGCTTTTCTCCAATCCAAATTTCAAGTTGTTTGATGATATTCTTTTGATTTGTTTACCATTCTCATTTGAGTTATCATAACTTCATATATTTCATTGTGTTTTATTATCAACTTATCCATATCCTAAGTCTCACAATCTCTCACGTCACATTTCTAATTGCACGCCTTCCCTAAAGCTTTTGTGAATTTAAATACTTTGACTAGCTAATACGTATGATCCTTGAGACGTTTTCTAATTTAAAGCATGTTATATTTCATAAAACTCATAACTCCAACCACCTCTGTTTTAAATGCTCAACACGAATCTCCAACCACCTCGATTAGCCCAAAAGTGTTCAAAACACGAATCTCCAACCACAACATATGTACTTAAACACTCTAACCTTTGATAGCCTAAAAGTTATCAAACACCTCGATTAGGTTGTTTGGAATTTTGGGCTATATCACGTAAACCATAGATGGCCTTTTTTCCTACGCTATTATTATTATTTGTGTGTGTAGGATCAATTGTAGATGGTTGTTATCGGTATATAAACTTCATAGGACCATTGATGTAGTGGTCACCCAAGTGATTTGGTCTTTTTTATCATGTGCCGTCCACGTCATCAAGGCCTAAAATATGGGTAAAATAGAGCAGTACGAGACATGTGAAATTAATGAGTTTGGAATTGAAATAAAAAAATTGATTGGTCAATACAAACTCCAACTGATCTCTCTCTCCTAAATTTGCATTTCATGTGAGGAGGGGGTGGTGCAGTGCATGTAGTTGCATGTAGTTTGATGTGTACGAAATACAACATATAAATTACATCAAATGAGCTATAAAACTAACCATTTTTTAGTACCAATGTTGGAAAAAGCACGTTTCTTTGTTCCTTTTGTATTTACAGGATAAAAAGTGCTTAAAAGAACAAAAGAAGCAAATAAGCAGCCAAAACCATCACAATTACGAAAAGAAGGAATAACGTGACCTGCCCGACCCCTCAGCAGAACCCCAAAGTCAAAATCAAGAAGACAGAGTCTGGCCACGGGGTCGTGCCCAGCTAGGCATGGGGCGTGGCCAACCAAGGCACTTAAAGGCAAATTCTGCAGAAGCTTCTACGCCCACCATGGGGCCGTGCCCAGCTCAACATGGGGCGTGGTCAACTAACAGATTTGCAGAATGCAGATAGTACAGCGAAGAGTTGACCACGGAGCCGTGCCCACAAGACACAGGGTCATGTGGGGCCCTCTGCTGACAGCTGCAATTAATGAAGGAAGATAAGGAGTTGGCCATGGGCCGTGCCCGCTGGACACAGGGCCGTGGCCGGGCTACTGTTTGGGTTATAAATAGGGGTGCTTGGTTCACTTCAAAGGCATCCCTTGGCAAACCACTTCTCTCTCACTTTGCCACCACTCCACCACCACTACAACACCAACACCCACCACTATCATCCATCAATCATCTTTAGAGTGTGTAGTAGTCTCAGGATCCAAGATTGACTGTAAGGGTTTTTGTCAAACAAAGGCTATGCTTGGCTAATCTCTTACATCACTTGGTGAAGACAAGTCTTTAATGTATTACTTTTGATTTTTAATCTTTCGGCACTTTTTAGTTGAATATGTATTAATGACTTTAATAACTAGTTCTTATGTTGAAAGTGAATTTTCCTAACCATTTCTTCATGATGTCATTGATGTGCTCATTCGTGTTTTTACGGTCTATATAAAGCGCGTTAACTACTTGGAAGGGGGTTAGAAGGGTGGTTTGGCAAAGTTCTTGTCCCATTCAGTGTATAGATCCTGCGAGGACTTGGTTCAAGCTTACTAGGACCTCCTTCAATGCTCTATGGGTATTGGATGGCAGGGGTGCGAATAGCTTGAACCCATCATATGTAAACTACTATTAATACATTAAACCGACTTCTTAGGATTGTATCCTTGCTGACTCAAACCACTTAGCCGAGGGTAATGTCACCTTCAAAAGAGGGGCCTACCACTTTTCGCATTAATAACTTATTTAATTGTTTTCCAATATTCCGACCCTTTGGGATTGTATCCATGCTGACTCAAACCACTGGATTGAGGGTAACGTCACCTTCAAAAGATGGGCCTACTACTATAACTTAGATAATCTCTTAAAAAGTCCGAAAGTGCGAAAATCATCAAAGGATATATTAAATATAAGTTGGATGCAAGTGATTCTATCTTGTCTATTTGTATTTCATTTTATTTATTTTTGTTTTATTTATTTTTATGATTCAAAACTTTTATCCAAATTTAGATTGATTAGACGTTGATGATAAACTGGTATTAAAAGCTCTTGTGTCCTTGGACGACCTCGGTATCTTACCAACACTATATTACGCTCGCGATGGGTGCACTTGCCCATATTGTGTTTGGTGTTAGTACAATATCGTATTTTATAAATTTAAAACTTGACTAATGCGTAAAATGAACTAAAATATCAATAAAAATATATCATGTTTAACGCACACCATAGTTCTACCAACCACATGCCCACGTGGTACGAACCACATGCCTACTAGACATGTTATGCCTACTAGACATGTTCTAATAAACATTTGTCATTAATCTTGTAGTGTTGTAGTGGAAAAAAAGTTTGACTTCTTCAAGAAACATATGCTTAATCGTCTCATTTCATAAATAAGATATCTAAATGACAAAGGGTATGACATCACACTTTGCTAATTTTCCTACAATCACATTCTTAAATTAAATACCCAAACACAATGGGTATACTATGATTCATCCATACACACCCTTAAATTTTGTCTATTTATGTTTAAAGGCAAGCAACAATATTCATGGTTCGACCGGATGATAAATTTTGGTATTCAAATAAGCATTGGTGGAGCTTCTCATGGGCCAGGAATACCCGACCCCTTAGTTTTTTTCGCTTCGTAATGTAAATTTTGCCAAAATTTTCAAATTTTCTTTGTAGTGTAACATATTGAAGTTTGAGAGTCCGGCCCCTTGAGTTTTCATTCAAGATCCACCAATGCAATTTTTTTTGAACGACAACAATGATATTATCAAAAGGCTAGCAGGAAACTAGCAAAAAACCCGATACAAACGCCCAAAAAAAACATAACCAAAATACAAAAATGGAAAACGTTATTACAAAGCCATCAAGTCTTAGGGGCTGTTTGGCAACTTCTGAATGGATAAGTGCTGAACTAGTAAGAAGTCTGAACCATTAAGTGTGCACCAGTAAGAGGTCTAAATATTAAGAGCCAGTATAATCAGTGGTGGATCTAGGATTTTTTTCCTATGGGTTCAATTTTTTCCGTAGTCAGATTTCTCAAAACCAAAAACGTTGGAATTTTCGGGTCGGTCGGGTTAGGACCCAACATTTCGTGGTCCAACCGAAGTTGTCATTTTACCAATTCATAGTCACCCTAGACAACTTAACCATTTTGGATGCTCAAAGCGAAGTATAAAAAAACGTTGAACAAAGACACACCTGAATATTATCACTGCCTTTAACAATAAATCGTAAAACAAACACATAATTAGTAAGGCGTATTATCAAAAATTACACACGGAATTAGAACAAACACATATAGAAAGCATAAATAAATCAAATAAGTTTCAACAAATTAACATTTGATGTGCGTTGTTTTCTGTTGGTTGGTGTTAATGGTGAGGCACACTACAATAGCATTCTTGAAGAAATGAAACTTTGCACTGTTACCCGGCTTTATTACTTTAATCTTCAGTTCTATAAATCTTATTAAGATTAAACTTATATAGATTACTTACCTACATATATAAATTACTTACCTTTGTTGAAAGAATAACCTATAGTTATCATTCATATGTTACACAATAATTATCATCGTTTACACGTGGTTTTGGTCTCGTGTTGTTATTATAACAGTTGCAATACTTGGAGGGCTTGGATGTAACTATCTGTTGAAGTTGGTGTGATGAATAAAAGATGAGGGGGCAGAGTGTAATGTTGATTGTTGCTGGTATATAAAGTGAAGATAAGAGTTCTAGGGTTCCAGACTCTACTCTATATTCTCTCTCTTCAAAGTTGTTCTCTCTGTATTGTTTAGTGCATCTGTTAGGTTTTGTTCATCTTGTTGATAATCTCGCCTGTGAGATCTTGAGACTATGTAGATCAGGTTGTATCCTTTCCTGTATCCTTTCTGTCTTTTGTATTTGTTGATCAACTGATTGATTAATCAGTTGATCTGAACATTATTGTTCATCATATCTTACTTTGTGTAAGATCTAGGGTATTGGTTGGGTTTTTTCTGGGTTTGGGTTAATAATAAGATATTTTCACCATTTTGTCACTATTTCTGTGTGTTCAGTCTTGTATGTTGTTGATACCTTCTATTTTTCATGGTAGCAGAGCTATATAAGCTTGTTTCCGCTGGTATTATCTTTGGTTTGTTGTGACTGTGTAGGTTATCTTAGGGTTTTTGGGACTTAAGAAACCCTATGGAGCGATCTTGGGTGTGTGTATCAAATTAGGTTTGTGAAACCCTGTCTACTATTTGTTGGTGTGAAGGTCTGCGTTGGTCTTTATGATTGTTGATGATCACAAAGCAAACTAACCAGATTTCTATTGATTGTCTTCTGATCTTGATCTTGTAACCCTAGAAGGTTACAGATTAGATCTGCTACAGGAGGGAGTTAAACGCTTCTGTAAGGGTGTTCTAACTTTTTAATGTTATTATTCTGTCATCATTCATTGTGAGTCTAGGCATATTCTGTTACCGGGGTAGTCGGACCGGCCTTGATCGAGTCTTGATTGTTTTTTTGTTTTACTTTGTGTTGGTCTTGGGTTGTGTTGCTTCTGTGATACGCTTGTCCAGGCACCTATAGAGTGACGAACCTGGAATCTGGCCTCTGTTACAGACAACTGTGTTGTGTTGTTATTTTCTTGGTTGACTATTGTTTTATTGGTATTGTTGTTACTGTTTCTTGTAGTAATATGGGTGACACTAGTACTTCTGCTACGTTGATTAGTAAACTTGATATAGGAGACCCATTATATCTTCATCCTAGTGACTCTAGTACTTTAACCATTGTTATTATAAAATTAAAAGGTACTGAGAACTATTCTGTTGGTCAAATGCTATGAGACTTGCTTTAGAATAAAAAAATTAATAAATAAATATGGTTTTATTGATAGTAAGTGTGAAAGACCAAAGATGATGAGGTCTTAGCTAACCAGTGGGATGATGCAATTTTGTAGTTATTACCTGGCAGTTAAATTCTATTTCTGAGGAGTTATTTCTAGGGAAAGTTTTTTCCAAACTTGCCTCAGAGGTTTGGACTGATTTAAAAGAGTCATTTGATAAGGTGGATGGTTCTATTGTGTACGACTTATATAAAAAGATAAATGGCATTTCTCAAAATGGAAGCACTGTTGCTGAATATTATAACATACTGACAACAATGTGGAAGCAATTTGATGCTATGGTGCATCTTCCTTCCTGTTCTTGTCAGGCTACTAAGGATTACAATGATATTTCAACTCTTATTAAATTAATGCATTTTCTTATGGCTTGATGATGTTTATCAACATGTAAGAACTAATTTACTGATAAGAGAAGTTAAGGTTGCTTTTTTAATAATATCTAGAGAAGAGTCTCATAGGATGACTTCAAGTGGGTCAAAAGGTCAGAGTGTTTCTTTTGTGACTAAGTCTGGTCAGTCTTTTGATTCCAGGAGGAAAAATGTTAGAGGTCCTAATCCTAATTTGAAATGCACTCATTGTAATATGATTGGTCATACTGTAGACAAGTGTTTTGAGATAATTGGATATCCTCTTGGTGTTAGGAGAAGACCAGGAGGACAGTTTGCTAAGTCTAATGTATCTAGTAATAACATTAATAGTAATAATAAACCTAATACAACTGTTGGGTCTTTAAACTCTGTTAGTACTGCTATGCCTTTCACTTCTGAACAGATTTCCAAACTTTTGAGTCTTGTAGGTGAGAAATCTGGTGGAGAAGAAGTCTAAGTCAAATATGGGAGGTGAGTACTCCGTTACTTGTGGCTTTGCTACTAGGTTTGTTAGTTGTTCTAGTTCTAGTGTTTTTGGGTACGAATATAATTGGATTGTTGATTCTGGTGCTAATCAGCACATGGTTAAGTCAGATAGGGATATGTTTGATTGGGTAGATGTGTCTGATTTTGATTTAAAGGTTAGTCATCCAAATGGTACTAATGTTAAAGTGTTTAAAATTGGGAAACTAAAATTGATTAATGATGTGATTCTGGAAGATGTGTTTTATGTTCCTGAATACAATGTTAATTTGTCGTGTGTTTAGGTTAGCTAAAGACAATAAGATAGCTGTTGTGTTTAATGAAACTAATTGTCTTTTACAGGATTTGAGGTCAAAAAAAGTCCTGGTGCCTGGTAGCCAGGACAATGATCTGTATTTTGTTGGAAAGAATGGTAATTGTGTGAACATGTGTTATAATAGTTTCTTAAACTCTAGTATGTGGCACAGTAGATTGGACCACCCCTCTGATCAGGTTCTGGCTGTTTTAAAATTCGTTTAGATATTAAAAATGTTGATCATAGTCCTTGTGAACATAAAACAAAAGACATAGGTGATTTTGTTCATTTAGATCTATGGGGACCATACAGAGTATCTAGTAATGAAGGATTTAGGTATTTCTTAACTGTTGTTGATGATTTTCAAGAACTGCGTGGTGTTATCTTTTAAAGAATAAATGGAGGTTTTTGAGAATTTGACTAGTTTTATGAGTTAATCTTAACTCAATTTAAAAGAAAAGTTAAGATATTTAGAAGTGATAATGGAACTGAATTTGTGAATAATCAAATGAACTTTTTTTTGAAACTAAAGGTATTTTACATCAGACTACTTGTTCTTATACACCACAGCAGAATGGTGTGGTGGAACGTAAACTTAGGCACTTTTGAACATAGCCAGAGCATTGATGTTTCAGGGTGGTCTCCCACTGAGTTTTTGGTCTAATTGCATTCTAATTGTTGTTTACCTGATTAACAGTTACCCTCATCTGTGTTATTAGGTAAAAGTCCTTATGAAGTTGTTTTTGGCTTTAAACCCTCTTTGTCACATCTTAGAAATTTGGATGTTTATGTTTTAGTACTGTTTTAAATGAGTCAGATAAATTTACTTATCATGCTGATGATTTGTTTTGATTGGATATTCAAATGATAAGAAGGGTTACAAATTGTGGAGTTTAGACAATAAGAAAGTCTTATTTTCTAGGGATGTGAGTTTTATGAAAATGTGTATCCTTTCAAAAACAAACAGTTTGTTAATCAAGAATTTATTGATAAAAACTTAAATCACATAACTTTTTTTTGACTGTTATGAAACCGAAACATCTGAAGTTTCACAAACACCCAATGATGAAGAGGGTAATAATGGCTCACATGGTACTATCGTGGGTGATTGGCAGCCATTAGAACCCTCAACATCTACCACTACCAGTAATGTTGACCATAGTCAACAGTTTGCAACTGGACCTGTAGGTAGTAGTGAACATGGGTTCAATGGCGAGGCAGAGGATAGTGGGGTACCAAATGATGAGACCAACCTGTCTGAGGGTACTGTTTTACGCCTTGAAGGTCCACTAGAACTTCAGTTGTTCCAAAGAAGTTTGAGGAATTTGTGTTAGATGGAAAGGTTAAGTATGGTATAGATAGAACTGTTAATTATGTTTGTTTGTCTAGTGATAACCTTAGCTTTGTTAGTGTGTTAAATAACACTGTGGAACCTTCGAGTTATAGTGAAGCCGCTAAGGATCCTAGGTGGGTAGAAGCTATGAATATGGAGATGGAAGCATTATGTAGAAATGATACCTGGATTCTTGTTGATCTACTACCTTGTAGAAAGCCTATAGGCTGTAAGTGGGTATATAAAGTTAAGTAAGTCTAGTTGGAGGTTGAAAGATTCAAGGCTAGGCTTGTAGCAAAAGGGTTTAACCAAAGGGAAGGTTTGGACTTTGGTGAGACATTTTCACCTGTTGTGAACATGGTAACAGTTAAGTGTATTATTGCACTTGTTGTTCAAAATGAATGGCTCTTATTCCAACTTGACATTAATAATGCTTTTTTGTATGGCACTATTAATGAAGATGTTTACATGAGTTACCACAAGGTTATTATTCACAGGATAAGTCGAAGGTTTGCAAGTTAGTTAAGTCCTTGTATGGCCTAAAATTGGCCCCTAGAAAATTGAATGAAAAACTAACTTGTGTGTTAGTTGATTATGGTTTTGTGTAGAGTAAATGTGATCATTCTATGTATGTATTGTCTAGAAATAATGTGTTTGTGGTTTTGTTAGTCTATGTTGATGATATTGTGGTCACTGGAAACAGTGTTGTGGAAATTGATAGAGTTAAAATGATTTTAAATACCAAATTTCAAATTAAAGACTTGGGAAATTAAAATATTTTTTAGGTATTGAAGTTTTATATGATAAGTCCGGTATTTGTAAGAACGAAAGGAAGTATTGTTTAGAGTTGTTGAGTGAGTTTAGGTACGTGGGATGTAAACTAGTTCATACTCCAATTGAACAGAGTTATTTGGTAACTGCTAAAATAACTAAGGATCAAAAATCTTTAAAGAATATTACAGGTTTTCAAAAATTGGTTGGTAAACTAATTTATTTGTCCCTGACCAGACCTGATATCAGTTATGCTGTGCAGTTTCTAAGTCAGTTCATGCACAGCCCAACTGAAATACATTTACAAATTGCCTTAAGATTGTTGAGGCATCTTAAGTCATGTCATGGAAGTGGTTTGTTGTTTAAAAAAAGTGATAGGTTTGATTTAGTTGGGTTTGTGGACTCAGACTGGGCAAAGTGTCTGTCCACACGAAAGTCTGTGACTGGTTATTGTGTTTACCTTGGTGATTCTCTTGTTTCTTAGAAGAGCAAGAAACAAAGCACCATTTCTAGATCTACTGGTGGGGCTGAGTATCAAGTTATGTGCTCAGCAACCTGTGAGATTATGTGGTTTTTGAATTTGTTAAGAGAATTGAAGTAAATTGTAATTTACCAGTTAAATTGCATTGTGACAGTAAGGCTGCTATATCAATAGCAGCCAACCTTGTTTTTCATGAAAGAACCAAACACTTTGAAGTCGACCTTCATTTTCTAAGAGAAAAAGTGCTGGTATTGTTGAAACTGTTAAGTTGACTCTGAAAGTTAACCAACATATGGTTTTATAAAAGGTTTAAGTGTTATACAGCATGGAATGTTTTGTAACAAGTTGAAATTGGTAAACTGGTTTTCACATATGAATGAAGGGGGAATGTTGAAAGAATAACCTATAGTTATCATTCATATGTTACACAATAATTATCATACGTTTACTTGTGGTTTTGGTCTAGTGTTGTTATTATAACAATTGCAATACTTGGAGGGCTTGGATGTAACTATCTGTTGAAGTCGGTGCGATGAATAAAAGATGAAGGGGTAGAGTGTAATGTTGATTGTTGCTGGTATATAAAGTGAAGATAAGAGTTCTAGGGTTCTAGACTCTTCTCTGCATTCTCTCTCTTCAGAGTTGTTCTCTCTGTATTGGTTAGTGCAATCTGTTAGGGTTTTGTTCATCTTGTTGATAATCTCCCCTGTGAGATCTTGAGATTGTGTAGATCAGGTTGTATTCTTTCCTGTATCCTTTCGTCATTTGTATTTGTTGATCAACTGATTGATTAATCGGTTGATCCGAACATTATTGTTCATCAGATCTTACTCAAAGTAAGATCTAGGGTATTGGTTGGGTTTTTTCTTGGTTTGGGTTAATAATAAGATTTTGTCACTGTTTTGTCGCTATTTCTGTGTGTTCAGTCTTGTATGTTGTTGATACCATTTGTTTTTACAACCTTTGTATCATTGATGATTAACAATTTCGCTGATTAAGAATACCCGGAATTGGGTTTAAATTGATTCGAGATGGGGTAAAATATACAAAAAGTTAGTGAATTTTCTTCGTACCTAAATATCGAATTCCAGTTTCACCAAATTACAAATCAACATCACTAGTTATATAATTCATATTCATATCTTCACATAATCATTCAAGTTCAACAATTAAAAATCATTCAAGTTCAATAATCCTCATATAATCATTCAAGTTCAACAATTTAAAATCATTCAAGTTCAGTAATCTTCATAAAATCATTCAAGTTCAACAACATATTAACATTTAACAATATTTGTTGAAACTTATCAAGAATATGAAAGAAGTAAAGAAGTTGCAAGAAATTATAAGTTTACCTTTCATTCTTTCAAGAAGGGTTAGAATTGAAGTCAAATAATCTCTTCGTTTCAAAATCAATGTGCGAGCAGCGTAGTCACAAAGGATTTTTGATGAATTTTAGTGAAGGTCCGAGGGATTTCGGATTTGGAAGTCATGAAAGAAAGGGAAAGGGGCATTTGGGGGGGCTTTTTTTGAACGGCGTAGGAGAGTAACGAGTTAAAAAAAAAAGGATATGGGGCGCTGGTATAAAGTTTATAAAACCCTAGTTCTTTTTTGAATTAAAAAATCGCAAAAAAAAGAACTCAAACATGAGTCGAACCGGTGACCTTTCGCTTAGAAGTAGACGCGTTAACCACTCAGCTATCCTACAGTTTTATCAATGGATTCATTGCAATTTTTATTTATGGGTTCATTCAGAAGTTTCTATTACAATTTCTACTAATAATTTGAAACGAGTGGGTTCGGACGAACCCGTAACCTTTAATGTAGATCCCTCCTTGGTATAACGCTTAATCGTTCAGAGCCAAATGTCTCACAAATTCAGATAAGAGGTCTTAACCATTTAGACTCAGTATAATACTTAACCATTCAGAGGCAAATGTCTGAATCATTCAGAAACATTCTCGCGAAACAAACAGTCTAAACCATTTAGTGTTAAACCGGTAACATGTAACATGTCTGAACATTAAGAACCTCATTAAGAGTTAAACAAACAACCCCTTAAAAACTACAAGGAACGAGCTACTTTGCCATGATGCCGAAGCCCTTTTAGCTCGGCCAATGATTCAGTTAGTTGTAACTGTGTAGCATAATATCCTCCATTATCAGTGCAGCCGGTCTTATTTGCTGAGAATTCCAGGAGAAGTTACGGTTGATCCAAAATTTTTGAGAATTTGAATAATTTTATTTTTTTCTGGAACGATTGGGGTAACTTTGTAGAATAGTAACCAAGTTTTAAAAGTGTTCTAATTAGGTTACTCAAGTTTCAAAAGTGTTCCAATCAGTCACTCAACATTCATTTTTTTTATTAAAATTAAGGGGTTTTTCATCAATTTCATAAGTAATCGTGGTGATGTGAATTTTTGTTTCTTTTTTCCCTTTCATTTGATGCTAACGTCCAGTGATGACGTGAATTTTAACTTGTTTTTTTAATTTTTAATGTAATTAAAGTGCTTTTATTTTTAATAAATAAAATTTCAAATATTAATATAATCCGACCTTAATATCTTATGCTTCATTTTTCTCTTGACACATGAAAAAAAGGACATGACTCAATTCGAATGTTAAGTTATCTAATTGGGACAAAAACGATACGAGTGACCTAATTATAACACTTTTGAAACTTGTTACTATTCTATGACATTTTCCCATAATTGTTTTTGTAGCAAGTCTATACTGGATTAAATTTAGTGGGAAGAAATCTTAACTTAAAGTTGATTAGTTTACCCAATATTGTGATACCAATATTCTTGATGGGGTATGCTTTGGCTACTAATAATTGAATTACTAATATGTCCCTTCTTTAAATATTAGTGTGGGAAAATGTAAGGTTTTGTTATTTTTGTAGGGACAGACTTTGTACCATATTACTAAGATATAAAATTAGAGGAAATCTTCCAAAATAACCATTGAATGGTCAAACTTTTAAATATAGAATTCAAACGTTTCTTTAGACTTTTTCTCAAACCTGAACGTCTTACTAGACACCAATCCACAAAAGCCACGTGTCACAAATGCATGAGAAACTAACAAAAAAGACAAAAATTATCCTTCTGTCGGAGTAGACTGAAACGTCTCAGAACGGCACCGTCGCTACCGTGTTTTGGTGACCCATGCCATAGATCGCCGCCGCTACGGTGTTCATTCTCTCTCTACAAACTCTCTTTCTATACAGATCTGCCGCCGCCGTCCATAGATCCGTCACCGCTGTCCAACAGATCCGCCGTCGTCAACTTTTGTTCCACAGATGGAGTTTTGGGTGTTTGTGGAAGATGGAGTTTTGTGTAGGTGGGTAGATGGAGTCTTGTTTGTTTAAGATGATGATTCTAGAGAGAGAGGGAGGGGTTCGTGAAGAAGAGCTTAAACAAACAAGTAATGGCTGCGATTTCAACACCAGGGAAGAAGAGCTTTCATCTTTTATACCAAAACAATGGCATCTTCAGCAGCTTAGAAGAAAAGATGATGATTCTAGAGAGAGAGGGAGGGGTTCGTGAAGATGGGTTTGTGTCAACTCTTGAAGTTTAAACCCTTTTCTATAGATAGAGAGAGAGGAGAGGATGAAAGTAGGAGGGCAGGGTAGAACGTGTATCTATCTCTCTCTCACACACATTTACACACACTAACTAGGTTCTGAATGTAGGGAGGATGTGCAGAAGTTATAGACTTTTAGCATTTTGTACATCGTGGCTTTTGTGGATTGGTGTCTAGTTTAAAATGTTTCAGGTTTAAGGAAAGTCTTAAAGAGACGTTTGAATTGGCTATATTTGAAAGTTTTGAACATGGTTATTTTAGAGATCTTCCCCATAAAATTATCCATCAACATTTTCATAAAAGGACGTTAAACCAAACCTTAATTTGAATCCTACAGTACACAATAATTGATTAAGATTAGAGGAAACTTAACCGTCCAAGCAAAAAACTAGAAAAAAGAATGTGAGAGAAATATAGCAATTGTATAATATATATAGAAGATGACTTCATTTATGACCATATAAACATATTAAAAAACGTAACCATATTTATAATAATTGTATTTGTGTTTTAATTGTGATCATACTCTAGTTAATTAACTCTTAATAAAGAAAATGGTATAAAAAATGCAACAATTTCCCCCTCTCTACTCTCCCCTCAACAACCGATTTATTTTCCCCCAACCTATTGTGAACTCTCTAAGTAGCGGATCTAGAAAATCATCAGGAGCAACGTTTCAAAAAAAAAAAAAATCTAAGCATAATTGAAAAAACATCAAATTTTCCAAAATTTACATTATCGTCGAAGCATCAAGAGACAACGAGGGTTACCCCTTGTTACACTCTATATCCGCCCATTTACTCTGTGTCTCTACTAGTTGACAACTTGTCTTAGGGGCGAATCTATTGCTAGCTGGTGGAGGCGATCGTCCACCTTACGAATTTTTTCATGTTATACGTGCGTAAAAATATCTAGTGCCCCTTATACAATTTGTAATCACCTCCCTTAACGGGTCACATTTGGAGAAATTGATCATTTTTTCCGGCCGGCAATAGTTGCAACGCCAATGTTGTGAGGTTGAAGACGAAGATATCAGTGGGGAAATTGTATATTTTTGTTGGTAATTATTTTGTTGGAACTTTATACTTTTGACAAAACTCAGTCACTCAAAGTAGTGTAGTAATATACGTATAAAATTTCATTTAACCTTTATTGTCAGTTGGACCCAAGACCTCCCCTTTCTAAATCTAAATATTTAAAGGCTTTGCCTTTATAATGGCACACCAATTATTTTATTTGTTTATATCACTTATTTAATTTAGGGGTTATTAATTATCTGTTTGTTCCAACTTTTTAGTTAAGACACATTTTGAATGCTCTGAAAATTTTTCTTTAAATCAATATATTGGTAAAAAGATCTTGAAGCAATCATTGAGCTCTCAGTATTTCTTTTGAGGATGCTTTTAAATGTATCCTTTTTTACTAGTACCTTCTTCTTAAACTTTCACATTAATACTATTTAAACTTTTTTTATAATATCTTTTGTAGTCTTTATGTTATCTTATTTTTGTTATTAGTAGTATTTGAATTCTAAACCGTTTTTTAATTTAAAAAGAAAAGTGGCTTGTTACTAAAAAACAAATGTTTTAGATTGAAGTAAGTCAATTTAATTTAATTTGTTTTGCTTGATATGTCCGTTTTAGTTTCGATTCTAAGACACTAACTAAACTTTTAGCTTAATAAAATTATCATACTACCTATTATTTTTTTTATGTATTGACACACATGGTTTAATAAATTAATATAAGTTAGTGCTGGAAATGTTTTTTTTTTTGAAAAAAAGGAAAAACCTTTTGTAATTATAATATATAAAACGGTTAATCATTTCATAAAAACATTTTAAATATAAATAATAATAATACTAAAATGAAAAAGGTAAGACAACTAAAATATAAAATAGAAGAATAAAAGTGAGGTTTTAGGGTTAAATACATAAAATCAATGGTTTTTTAATTTTTTTTTAACTTTTTTTCATAAAAAACGTTATTTTTAATTCGTAAAGCTTGTTTATGTATGAAAATATAATAAAATACTAGTCAGAAAGTGTCATTAAGAAAAGGTTATAATTTTAATATTTAAAAATAATTTTTATGAAAAAAACAAAGATTATTAAAAAATCTTATTATTATTTTTTGTACAAAAGACTTTTTTTAACCTTTTTGGGGGAAAAAAACCATTTTAAATATAATGAATTGTATAGGGGTGAAACATGACAAATTTAAAAGTGATATTTTTAGAAAGGAGGATGAAAGATAAAAATGGGGTAGATTTAGCCAACCCTTCTTTTGAATATCAATGAACTCAATACAAATTAAAGAGGCTAAAAAGGAGGTTTTATTTAAAAAAAAATGGTGATCCGGATATGCGTAAATCAGTTAATGATTACTCGATTAATTACTTGTGATCTTGTTATGCATATATTGATTATATAGCATTCGCCTTGTACAATTGCTAAGGAACACTTTTCATTTCCGTTGTACTTATCGATTAATGATCTATGCTTAGTGATAGATCATCGTTATCACAATGCTAATGCGTTCGGTTCTAGAGTGCCTTACCTATCGCCACTCTTGTTGCATTGGCAGCTTAGTTAGCTGCAGTCATGACACTATTCAGGGTTCAACCTATCATGAAATTTTAAGATCGCCCCCATCATGGTAGTGGCGAACGATATGACCCAACCTGATCCAACCTAAGGAATAAACCGTACCGAACAAGTTTTGCATATAGCGATAGTTAACCGACCTTGAAATACCCCCCCCCCCCCCCCCCCACAATGAAAAATCGTCCTGGGTCTGCCACTACCTTATCTGATTTTGCTTTATAATTCAAAGAAAATTTGTTTTACCATATTATCACATTAAAGTATCTCGTTATCGGACAACCATAAAACAAGTTTTTAGTGAAAGTTAAAAGAAACTCAATGTATCATAAAAACTTTTTGGGTTTGTTTGGTATGGGGTAATGAAATGAGCGAGGGAATGGAATTGACGAGCTAATGGAATAAACAAAGAAATGAAATAGGCAATTACCATTACATAGTCTTGTTTGGTTACCATGTAGGAATGTAATAAATCATTACCTCGTACTGTTTGGTAGGCAGGTAAATATGAAGGAATAAATCAGCAATATGTGGTGGCAGCGACGGAGGATGGCGATGGTGGTAGCGGGTTGTGGCGATGTGTGGTTGTGGTAGGTGACGGCAGTGGTCGAGGGTGACGTAGGTCTGCGGTAGCGACGGGGTCGGTGACGATGGCGACAGTGGTCAGTGTGACGATGGCAGTGGTAGCGGGTGGCGACGACAGCGGTGGTGGCGGTTGGTAATGGTGGTGGTGGTGGTTAGCGGTGGTCGTTGGCGGCGGTGGGTGGTGGTAGTCGATGATCGTGGCGGGTAGGGATGGTAATCAGTGGGGCAGTGGTGAGGGTGACAACAGCGGTGGATGCAGTGGTCGGCGGTGGGGGTGGTGTTGGCGGTAGTCGGTGTGGTGGTGGTTGACGGTGGCGATGGAGGAGGGTGGCGGGTGGTGACAGCGGCGATGGTGGCGATGGTGGTTAGCGGCGGTGGGTGGTTGCTGGTGACGGCAGTAGGTGGCGGGTGGTGGTGCTGGTGGGCAGTGTTGGTGAAGAAGGGTGAGATGGCGAATTGAATGAAAAAAAGGGTGGTTGGAATGGATTTGAGGGAATTGCATGCATTATGTAATGGGTGATTCTATTACCTTGACCAACCAAACATATTTTTTTCATTCAGTTGCAATAGTCTATTTCCTTACACTTCTCATTCCCGCATACTAAACACTAACTTTCCTTTTAACATCATAGAACACAAATTAATAATTTATCACTGACTGCACGTGTATGAGACAAAAACACAAGTATTTATATCATAGGGGAATGATCCACTAAAAAGTAGGTTTTTGCCTAAGTAGCATAAGAAGGATTGTGAAAATGACATGCGACACTTCTTATAGGTAAGGATGAAATAGTATTTTGGTCTTACAACACAAACTCTCACCCTTTTGTTTTCCAAAATTAAATACAATACAAAAAGTCTTTTACAAAAAAAAGCATAAATATCTAGTATAAAAAATGTAGCAAAAAAATCAATACAAAAAATCCAGCCACAAAAAAATTTAGCACACAAAAAATCCAACACAAAAAATCCAGTTAAAAAATGTAGCATAAAAATCTAGTACAAAAAATCTAGCACAAAAATGGTATACAACATAGAAATCTAAGACAATTTTTTATTTTTTTAGATATACATGGTACTCAAACTAAAGATAAAATTATCCCACTTAAACAAAATCATTTTGTATATCCTATCCTACATAATGAAATTGCACAAAAGCAAAACCATTAATGACATGATATGCGCATATTTATATAAAAAAATAAAAGTTTACGCATCTGATTTGACAAAATGCAGAGGTATACCCACAATTTTTATAGCAAAAATACTTTAAACATTGTTATTATAAGTATTTTTCGTACACTAATTCACAAACAAGTAACAAAATAATGCACCATTGTAAAAATAAAAGAAACAGAATGAAAAAATTGAACATAAAAAATGTAAACAAAATAGAAATGTCCAGGTACAACTAGGCGCCGCATCAGAGGCATCTTGGGTCTGTTTAATATGAGGAAATGGAATGGACTGAGGATTAGAATGGACAGAGTAATATAATGGAATGGCAACGTAATAGACAAAGGAACAAAATTGATCATTACTATTCTAAGGTTTTGTTTGGTAACCATGTGGGAACGAAATGAATCATTACTTTGTGTTGCTTGGTATGCGAGAAACAACAAAGGGATAAAATCGGCGATGGATGACGGTAGTGGGTAGTGGTGTGGGTGGTTGCACTGGTCGTTGCTGGTGGAGGGTAGCGGCAACGATGATGGTCGGTGGTGGTGGCGGTTGTGGTTGGCGGTGGGTGGAGGTGGTCATCGGTGGTCGATGGCGGAGGGTGACGACGACGATAGGTAGCAACGACAACGGTAGTCGGTCGTGGCGTCGGTGGGCGGCGATAGGGGATGGTGATGGTGTGTGGTGGAGGAGGTCGGCAGTGGCGCTAGTGGTCGATGGCGGAGAGTGGTGGCGGAGGTGGGTGGTGGTTGGCGATGTCGACGATGGCGGTGGGTTACGGTGGTGGCAAGTGGTTGTGGTGGCCCGTGGTGGAGGGGGTGGATGTAATGACTTTGAGGGAATAAAATGTCTTATGTAATTGGTGATTCTATAACCTTGACCAACCAAAACACATTTTTTCATTCTTTCAATAGTACATTCCATTCCGTCTCTCATTTCTGCATACCAAGTGCTCTGAGTGTAGTTATAACATCGGTGGTTAAAATGAGGATGGGAATAGATACAATCACTCATAGTTGGCCCTTCCAGGTCGGTCGATTGGGAAGTTGCGAGTACTCGGCCTAGGTAGAGGATACTTGTGGAAGTATTTAGACAAGTTAAGTTATAAATAAATTAATTTTCAGAAAATTATATATATGTTACATATCATAAGTTTACTAATATTTAAAAAAATACATGAATATCAATATAAATAAAAAAACTATATGAACACGACCTTAGTTTTCCCTCTTGAACTTTATACTTCCAGCAGTTTAATTTCACTAGTTCTAGTTGCCAATAATTTTATCATTTCCGTTAGATTTTTTTTAATCTTGAGCTAACTATATATAACCAAGTTTATTGGTTGAGAATGAAAGTTAAGGAAACAATGAAACAAAAATTAATTAAAAAGACACCAACACAAAAATGTTTATTTGAGCTTGAGTTTATTGGTTGATTAAATTGCTACTAATTCAATGGTTATTTACTTATTTTTGCAATTGAACATTCAACTGGTCAACTTAACACATTACACTAACTCGACCCAATTTTAAGTGTGCCCAACATAAATATGACATAAACAATTATATGGATCGATTTTATATTCACCTACTTAACCCGTCAACTTGACATGATTGACGCCCCTTATGTAATCGTGATTATATAGCTATGTATATAGTTACTTTCATGTAAATCTAACACTAAAATTCGAAGGAGAGAGTGTGTGTGTGTTACACTCTAATCTATAGACTTAATGTTTAGCCTCTTGCTAAATTAGTTTAAATATGTATATCACATCATTTGGTTAATGATTAGTATATACAACTTACTATGCTGCCTATATAGGGTGGACCAATACATCATATAATTTGATATATTTACTTTATAATTGCATCCTGGAGAGGAATAAAGGGGATACGTGTTAAACTCGCAATCTATAGAATTATGCACCTTAATTAGTTTAAACATGTATATCAGATCATTAGGCTAATGACGTTATGTTTGTGTGTATGGAGGAATAAAGGGGATACGTGTTAAACTCGCAATCTATAGAATTAACGTTTATCACCTTACTTAATTAGTTTAAACATGTATATCACATCATTAGGCTAATGACTAATGTATGTAACAGATTATGCTTTACAACTTGCTATGCATGGTGGACCACCTACATCATATAATTTGATATAATTTAGAATTGCGTCTTAGAAAGCTAGATTTTCAGAGAGAGTGGGAGAGAGTATGTAGGTTAGTGTGTATAGAAGGATAAATGGGATACTTGTTAAACTCGCAATCTATAGACGTAACATTTAGCCTCTTACTTAATTAGTTTAAGCATGTAAATCACATCATTAGGTTAATGACTAACGCAACGTAATTATGCTTTACAACTTGCTATGCATGGTGGGACACATGCATCATCATATAAATTGATATATGAACTCTATTATTGCGTACTAGAAAGCTAGATTTTACGAACCACTTCTTTTTTGGATTCCATAAAGTGAAAGTACAACTATTCCGTTTTTTCACCAAAAGCAGAATGCAATAACTCTCTTACACATAACATGATGAAATAATCATATTTTTTTTGGGATAAAAGAATAAACTTAATGTTGTTATCAACACTGCCATTTGATACTCAACTAAATAACATAAATAAATCAACTTCAGTGTCTATCATTTACCACAAGTGAAAAAAAACAATTATAAGAATACCATTTTGTTGTCATAGCTCTCGCAAGTTAAAAGCTCATTAAATTAATCATGTAACTTTATAAGTATATGTTAATAATCTAATATCATTTTCTCAAATCAAAATATGCGTCTGAGCCAAACCAAATTGCAAATCTTCAGATGATCAACTCCTAATAGACAAATAAACAAACCCAAAAAAAAAAAAAAAACCAAACTAAAAATCAACACACTAGACCACATCCCTAGGTCACAAACCCCTTGCATCAAGCATACTCATACACACGCATAAATATTAAGAATAAAAATAACATTAATATTAAGAATAAAAATAACATTAATATTAAGAATAAAAAATAAGTTGAGAAGAGTGAGAAACTAAAAACTTCATAAAAGCTTGTCTTTATCGTTTCATTAGACTATGAGTAATGGGCATTATATGGGGCATGAAGTGGCTTGATAATGCCTCCAGGACCATCCCCATGGGCTTTATAGGAGCATGAAGATGGATGGTTATTTCTAGTATAATGCCCAATGAGGAAAACAAAATTGGAAACTAATGATGGAATGAGGGCATTAAGAAGTGTTAACTATTACACAATTTTTTAAAAGGCATTATAGTATTGATGTGGTGGAAAATGCCCATTAGGGGCATTAACCATTACGAATGGCTTTAATTGCACATTAGTAGTTTACGGAAGGAGGACTTAGATTAGTATTTTTGCCTTATTTCATTGTTGTTTGACTAGTGTTCATGATTTATACTTTGTCCAGTTATTAATTGAACAAGGTCTTCTTTGAAAGGATGAAACTCTTCCACCCTCTCTTAATGTAGGGCAGAAATGGAGTTATCATTGTCAATTTTTTCTTTAATTAATAATTATCATATATTCTACCTTCCTTCGTTCGAGTATCACCGGTATTGAATTTTGGAAAGTGCAACTTAAGGGGTTGATGATAGGGATTGGTTTGGGTTTTATTCAGAATGGTGTTTTTGTTGGATGAACCACGAGACTCGCATAACATAATTGCCAGTTTAGGGAGACCTCCATAGATTGCATTATGGCAAGAATGATTTGTATGGTAGCTCGCATAACACAATTGCTAGTTTAGGGAGACCTCCATAGATTGCATTATGGGAAGAATGATTTGTATGGTAGCTTGAATCTGATTGAGACTTGACCCGTGTCGAGTCAACACCTCGCATACGCACTCGCTCGTCATTGGTTTGGTTATCCCATGGATGAACACTAGTGAACCGGGATGAACCTTTCTCTAATACCAATTGTTATGCAACAAATTGGAAATGGAGAAAAAATAATGAAAATAGAGAGATGATGATTTTTGGAAATCGATTCATATAGCTCATCATACTTAGACTCAAACACACAAGTGTTTCGATTTCGCACACAAAAACGAGCACAATAAACAAGAAACTAAGAACACGAGGATTTAACATGGTTCGGTCCTTGTGACCTACGTCCATGGGCTACAACTAGGGTTTAGATTTTTTATTATGAGGTGATGATGATTATAATAACCCTACCATCTATGTATAATAACTGATTTAGGGTTTACGACTTCCGTTTATGTATAATAATTGATTTAGGGTTTACGACTAGAAAAGAAGAAAACATGAATATGTAAATTTGCCATATTAGCCCACACAATATTGGGAGTTAAGGCATGTTGCCCTTTTTCAGCCACAACGACTTTACATCCCAACAACAAGACTATTTATAGGATTACGAACAAAAAGGGAATAACAAGAGGAAAGCAACACAAAAAGCTACTCACACCCATTACTTGGAAAATACGTACAATAAAAGGAAATGTTGAATAGCTCATAGGCAATCACCCACATTTATGTTGCATGATGTTCTTGAAAACGTGGATGTAGAAAAATGTTGAATAGCTCATAGGCAATCACCCACATTTATGTTGCATGATTTTCTTGAAAACGTGGATGTAGGGCTAATAGTGTGGTACATATCGACTTAATGGTGTTGGTGTAACTCTTCGTCTTTTTGTACTTTCCTTATTTAGAAAGTGTAATCGTATTCCTATTTATGGAAACTTGTATTCGTATCTTATTCGTATTTCATTTCCAACTTTGTAATCCGAGACTTTGATCATAATGAAAATTCATACTTTATACATACTTATTACACATGTAATCAATTATTCAAATACATGTTTTCATGCAAAACCAACACTTGTTATACGTGCAATACTTATACGTTACAGCTTTATACTTGAAATACTTCAAAAACAGCTAAAATACGTAAAAACGGCCCAACCAAACATCCTTGTGCGGACTGAACTCACTTCACACGAAGTGAAGTGTAACATCCGTCAAAAACGGATTTACCAAACCCGCTCCGTTTATCAACCGAACAGTCAGTCAAAATTTTCGTTGCGAATTAAATGCCCAAAATATTTTTAAACGATCCGTAATCAATTATTATACGGGAATATATATTTAGTTTTTGAAAAACAGTCAAAAATCGCAAAATAAAAATGAATTGTCTCTGCCGGGTTTCGAACCCGGGTCTGTACCGAGTCACTCAGCGATTTATCACCTCACACATAAACCACTGCGCCGCGGACTTTGTTTGTTGTATAATAAAATCATTTAATTGATAAAGTGTCGTTACAAATTCAAAACCGGCGCCCAAACGGTTCAGTCGTCGGAATCCCGGAATTCTCGCGAGTTTTAACACCAATTTACGTTATAACGTAAACCATTAAACAGATATCGGTTATAACCGATGTTTGAAGTCCGCGACACTTTTCAAAACCGCCGGAAAATCTTAATCAATGAACCGAGGGTGAAACAGATCAAATACATTTCGATTTTTCCCTATAAATTCACCCTCAAACCATTGAAGACCTTTTCGCTCAAAACCCCAGTCTTTCTCGGCGAAAATTCCCTCGCCGGAACTTTTCTGTTTTTCGCCGGAAAACCGAGTTTTAATCCCTGAGCTTTATTGAACCCCCTAAACCTTTACCGAAGTCACCCTTACATTTTCCAAGCTTTCCGGAGACTAGCTGCTATACGGAACACGTCGCCGGAGGTGAATTCTGTCGCCGGAGTTCTGCCGGAAAACAGAGAGTCCTGTCGGTATACTTTCTCCGCCCAGTTTCTTTTCCGTTTCACTTTTATCTTACCTTAATCGACTGTAACACACTATTAAACTGATAAGAATCTTAAACCCGTCGACTTCCGATTCTGGTTCAAACTGGATGAAGAAGACGATGAATTTCAGTATGTTATAAGTATAATATAAATCATGAAATTAATCGGGTTAGACACACAGTCCAGCGGTGGACTGTGTGCACATAAAACGTTAATAATACAAAGGTCTCGAGTTCGATTCCCGTCTCACACACGCTGCCTTTAATAAAAACCAATTTTTTGTTTAACCGAACCGGAGTCGTCACTAGTATATGTTAAGTATATTGATAACCGGAATAATAACCAAGTTAGACACACAGTCCAGCGGTGGACTGTGTGTTTGTTTATATCACTGGTCACAAGTTCGAGTCCGGTCTCTTACATCGACTCGGACAATTATTAACTTTTTAATAGAGTCTGAAATGAAAGCGGATAATTTGTATTTAAGTATAATAAAAGTGGAAATATATAACATGTTAAACACACAGTCCAGCGGTGGACTGTGTGTTAGATTAAACCACAGGTCCCGAGTTCGAGACCTGTGGAGTGCAAGTCCGGTTCGCTCAAATCTATTTTTAAAATAAAATGATTTTCAGTTTAACTAATTAGTATATATATATAATTAAAATCAGATATATAACGGGTTAGACACGTAGCTCAGTTGGTAGAGCTGCGTGCATGCGTACGAAAGGTCTCGGGTTCGAGCCTCACTCAGCGCACAATAATCTGCCATTGAACCGGTCAACGGTCAGGTCAACGGTCAAAGGGTCAGTCAACGGTCAGAAAAAAAAAATATTTTTATTATTTTTATTTAATTATTTTAATTAAAAATCAATTATAAATACTTAAAAATAACATTTTTAAGATTAGAAAATAGCCCCAAACTCACAAAAATGCACCCAACCATCCTACTAAAATAGTTTAATAAAATCCGTTTACTTACCAAACCATAATGCAATTTATCTAGGTTAAATCTCACTCGTGGTTAAAAACCACTTCGCGTGCATTCAACGTCATCAACCGAACGCACCCACTGTGAGTGAATCTTACAACTCCCCCTTTTAAATAAATAACCTTTCAAGACCAAACCTTTTCCCCTACTCAAAACATGGCCCAAACTTATCACCAACCTCAATACCCCATGTTCCCATATGCGCGAGCCTGTTTCAATTGTGGCGACCCTACCCACCTTAGAAACACATGCCCTCAATTGGTTAACGTTATCAACACTCAAGCCCAATCAAACCCAGTTAACCAAGTAAACCAAGAAAACCCAACCACTATGCCACCAGCAAGAGGAAGAGTCTTCAATATCAACGCCAATCCTGTCGAAGATAATGACGGCCCAAACGAAGATACTCAGCTAGTCCTCTTCGCCGAAGATCCAGATTCAACTCCTATTGTTTAGTCTTATGTTTTTCTTTATCACATGTGTAGACTGTTAGAGAAATTATTGGATATTATATATTATATATTGTTTTCAGTATATGCTTTTGCCGAGGCCGTAGCTCCCCATCCATCGAGGTTGAGTTTGATCCCCATTTTATTATGGGTTGATCAGGGCGTGCCCGCACGATCGGCTCCGTTTGTTTGAGCCTTGATCGGTTATTTATTTTACATTTCAATACATGCAATACGCTCGGCTCCGTTTGATTGAGCCTTGAGCGCACATTTCAATTTACATTTCCAGTTCATGCAATACGTTCGGCTCCGTTTGATTGAGCCTTGAGCGCACAGACAATTTCATTATCAATATCTTGTGGTTATGGTGTTTGTAGTAGAGTCGCATCGAACTAACCATAACTTGCGGATAAAGTCAACGAAAATTTAACAAGGATATGGTGGATACGCCGATGGTACTTCCTATATATAAGTATTCTTGTCAAATGATCGGAGGCATTATCAGGCGGTTATGAGAGGTTCCATGCATAGGCTGATTGTGTGATGGTTGTTTAGATTAAGTTGTTCAATTTCAGTACATTCAATACGTTCGGCTCCGTTTGATTGAGCCTTGAGCGCACATACAATTTCATTCAATACGTTCGGCTCCGTTTGATTGAGCCTTGAGCGCACAGACAATTTCATTATCAGTATCTTGTGGTTGTGGTGTTTGTAGTAGAGTCGCATCGAACTAACCATAACTTACGGATAAAGTCAATGAAAATTTGACAAGGATATGGTGGATACGCCGATGGTACTTCCTATATATAAGTATTCTTGTCAAATGATCGGAGGCATTATCAGGTGGTTATGAGAGGTTCCATGCATAGGCTGTTTGTGTGGTTAAGTTATTCATATTCAGTACATGCAATACGCTCGGCTCCGTTTGATTGAGCCTTGAGCACACAATTTCAATTTCAGTACATTCAATACGTTCGGCTCCGTTTGATTGAGCCTTGAGCGCACATCCATTTCATTTTCAGTACATGCAATACGATCGGCTCCGTTCGATTGAGCCTTGATCGCACAGATATATTTCATTTCAGTAATTTATGTTTGTTGTATTGGTTGTAGAGTTATAGGACTAATCATAATTCACTGATAAAACTAATGAAAATTTGGCAAGAATATGGTGGATACGCCGCTGGTACTTCCTATATATAAGTATTCTTGCCAAAGGATCAGAGGCATTATCGGACGATTATGAGAAGTTCTATGTAGGATTTATTAGTTTCTTGGTAACCAATCATAACTTGTGGATAAAACTAATGAAAATTTGGCAAGAATATGGTGGATACGCCGCTGGTACTTCCTATATATAAGTATTCTTGCCAAAGGATCAGAGGCATTATCAGGCGGTTATGAGAAGTTCCATGTAGGATTTAGTATTGCCTTGGTTGGAATTTGTGCTACAATTATATCATCATGTTATTTAAAGAGATTGAATTGTGTTCCATTTCTACATAAACTAACTTCTCCATCATAATAAACGAGAGAGGAACGTCCATCGTTCAAACATATATGCTATCAGAATGTGGATTCAAATATTTGCTGTTGTGTTTATTCATGTTCAAATATTCGCTGATGTGTCTATTCATGTTCAAATATTTGCTGTTGTGTTTATTCATGTTCAAATATTCGCTGATGTGTCTATTCATGTTCAAATATTTGCTGTTGTGTTTATTCATGTTCAAAATATTCGCTGATGTGTTCATTCATGTTTGAATATTAGCTGTTGTGCTTACTTATGTTCAAACATCAGCTGTTGTGTTTTTATGTTCCATGTAGATTGTAGTGTTAGAAGTTTTGTCTTAGGATATAACCATATTTTCCCAAACGTATCTAAACTCTTATGCATGATAACATTTTTAGCGAATCATTCCTGTTTATCAATACTTATACAGTAGGCAACAAAAAGCGATTCCTGAATAGGGTACTTAACCCTTACAAGGAACGTTACCGCCTCGAACAAAAACTTAAGCCCTTATTTTGTTAAGCATACAACTGTCAAACAAAACATCATCATCCTTTTAGTCAAAATATATCATTATTTAAATTTCGGGGCGAAATTTCTAAAAAGCAGGGGATACTGTAACATCCGTCAAAAACGGATTTACCAAACCCGCTCCGTTTATCAACCGAACAGTCAGTCAAAATTTTCGTTGCGAATTAAATGCCCAAAATATTTTTAAACGATCCGTAATCAATTATTATACGGGAATATATATTTAGTTTTTGAAAAACAGTCAAAAATCGCAAAATAAAAATGAATTGTCTCTGCCGGGTTTCGAACCCGGGTCTGTACCGAGTCACTCAGCGATTTATCACCTCACACATAAACCACTGCGCCGCGGACTTTGTTTGTTGTATAATAAAATCATTTAATTGATAAAGTGTCGTTACAAATTCAAAACCGGCGCCCAAACGGTTCAGTCGTCGGAATCCCGGAATTCTCGCGAGTTTTAACACCAATTTACGTTATAACGTAAACCATTAAACAGATATCGGTTATAACCGATGTTTGAAGTCCGCGACACTTTTCAAAACCGCCGGAAAATCTTAATCAATGAACCCAGTCGTGAAACAGATCAAATACATTTCGATTTTTCCCTATAAATTCACCCTCAAACCATTGAAGACCTTTTCGCTCAAAACCCCACTCTTTCTCGGCGAAAACTCCCTCGCCGGAACTTTTCTGTTTTTCGCCGGAAAAACCGAGTTTTAATCCCTGAGCTTTACTGAACCCCCTAAACCTTTACCGAAGTCACCCTTACATTTTCCAAGCTTTCCGGAGACTAGCTGCTATACGGAACACGTCGCCGGAGGTGAATTCTGTCGCCGGAGTTCTGCCGGAAAACAGAGAGTCCTGTCGGTATACTTTCTCCGCCCAGTTTCTTTTCCGTTTCACTTTTATCTTACCTTAATCGACTGTAACACACTATTAAACTGATAAGAATCTTAAACCCGTCGACTTCCGATTCTGGTTCAAACTGGATGAAGAAGACGATGAATTTCAGTATGTTATAAGTATAATATAAATCATGAAATTAATCGGGTTAGACACACAGTCCAGCGGTGGACTGTGTGCACATAAAACGTTAATAATACAAAGGTCTCGAGTTCGATTCCCGTCTCACACACGCTGCCTTTAATAAAAACCAATTTTTTGTTTAACCGAACCGGAGTCGTCACTAGTATATGTTAAGTATATTGATAACCGGAATAATAACCAAGTTAGACACACAGTCCAGCGGTGGACTGTGTGTTTGTTTATATCACTGGTCACAAGTTCGAGTCCGGTCTCTTACATCGACTGGAATATTATTAACTTTTTAATAGAGTCTGAAATGAAAGCGGATAATTTGTATTTAAGTATAATAAAAGTGGAAATATATAACATGTTAAACACACAGTCCAGCGGTGGACTGTGTGTTAGATTAAACCACAGGTCCCGAGTTCGAGACCTGTGGAGTGCAAGTCCGGTTCGCTCAAATCTATTTTTAAAATAAAATGATTTTCAGTTTAACTAATTAGTATATATATATAATTAAAATCAGATATATAACGGGTTAGACACGTAGCTCAGTTGGTAGAGCTGCGTGCACGCGTACGAGAGGTCTCGGGTTCGAGCCTCACTCAGCGCACAATAATCTGCCATTGAACCGGTCAACGGTCAGGTCAACGGTCAAAGGGTCAGTCAACGGTCAGAAAAAAAAATAAAATATTTTTATTATTTTTATTTAATTATTTTAATTAAAAACCAATTATAAATACTTAAAAATAACATTTTTAAGATTAGAAAATAGCCCCAAACTCACAAAAATGCACCCAACCATCCTACTAAAATAGTTTAATAAAATCCGTTTACTTACCAAACCATAATGCAATTTATCTAGGTTAAATCTCACTCGTGGTTAAAAACCACTTCGCGTGCATTCAACGTCATCAACCGAACGCACCCACTTTGAGTGAATCTTACAATTCCCCCTTTTAAATTACACGTTTTGGGGTGTGTCATGTGTTATGAAATTAATTAATTTATTTATTTAAACTTGTGTCATACCACATCATGACTTAAACTTAGATTGTTTTTATTGTTGTGATTTACTTATTGCCATTTGTCAAGTCATATGAAACTCATACATTAAGCCCATCAGTTCCTCGTGGGAGACGAGTAGAACATCGCGTGCTACATACCAATTTCATTATTGTTCATGTGTGTATCATTGAGTTTATATTGTTTGTAGTTGTGTTATTCATATTATCATGTTTATGCAATTCATTCATCAGGCCCCTCAGTTCCTCGTGAGAGACGAGTTGAGCATCGCGTGCCTTTAGTTGTTCCATTATTGTTCATGGGTGTTTTCATTTAACATCTTATGATTATTGATAAAGTTACATCTAATTTTACTCATGTTTGATTGTGCACATATTTCATAATCAATTTAAATAAATTGTTCAAATGTTTTCCATAGGATTCACTCGCCAACATTATGTTGATCCAAAAACCTTTTTACACATGATACAGGTGAACAGGTTGAAGCAAGGATAACATAGGATATGCCTTAGAAGAGAACAAAGAAGTTAGATTGTTAGTTAGATCATGTTGTAACATTATTGTAAATTTCCATTTAATTTGTATTAATGAATATGAAACGTTTAATAAATGTCATGAGCTTTGATGATAACCCAATCATGCCCCGATCACCTTATCCGCTGCGGGTCGGGGTGTGACATGAAGTCACCTCACACGAAGTGAACATTCACTTCGCACGAAATGAAGTTGACAGCAACCCGTCTCTATAAATAAGATCACTCCTTCACTCCTTAACACTTTCCGAATCTTCACACTTTCTCACTGTGAATTTCCATAATCTTGGCAGAATCTTCTCTGCTGTTCTAAGTGAGTTATAGCTCACTGTTACCTTTATATTCTTATAATTTCTTCTTCTTACTTTGTTGTAAATTCCTTCTTTTGTACCAAGTGTTGAACTAACCAAGTTCACCATATGGATGAACTTGTGTTCTAGTAAGTGTGAGAACGATGGGAGCCAAGGTTTTTCGAATTAAGTTTCACCACCTCACTTGTACACTTTGTATATTAGATAGTATATTTAATTTCCGTTCATTCATGACCAGCCGGTTTATCAACTATGTTTATAAACTTGGTACTTTGGTGAATCATACAATGAGGTTTTCATACCTCCATGCATGATCTCTATGACTTAATTGAAGAGCTATGGACATAACCTATATAGGATAAGATGCATATATATATATATATATATATATATATATATATATATATATATATATATATATATATATATATCTAGCCGAGGTTGTGATGCTAACCGGTTTATGGTTAGGTATTACGAGCTTGGTTTATCCTGTTTTAATGCTAAACTCCTCGTTCATCGAACTCATTGTCAAAACGAGCGTTTAGACGAGATACATTTCCCAAATCTGCTAGCTTCATACGAAGTGGACTCTCACTTCGCACGTAGAATCTGAATCCGTCACCAACTCAGAATACTCACACACCGATATTCCCCAGTGTAGGTTAACTTTGGTGTTCCATCCTTCAACATAACGACTCGCAGTTTGCTAGGAAAGCTTTGCAAAACTGTGAGTATACTCGACCCTCCATTTTATCCTTTTAACACTTTTGGGAGCAACATGTATGTGCTATCAAAATCACCAACTCACACATACTTTATGCTTAAAATCACAAACAAACAATCCATCATACGTGCTTAAACCATTATAGTTATTTTCATGCATGCTATACTATACTTATGCTTTATACTTGTCATTAACTTTATTCAAACCTCCCTTAATAAGTATAGCGCTATACGATTAACGCACCGCCCGTATTCTTGAGGTCATGTTAAGTAAACAAAACGGTACATTCATTGCTATGATTAGATTACGTTAGCGGAAAACTTTGAGTTGACATTTATAGTTGCATGCTAGTGTTGTATGTTAATTTAAGTTAATAGTTGTGCATGTGGATTCGTTTAAACTTTATATAATCTAGTATTGAAACTTGTATACTCGCCAATGCCTTAAGTGATGAACTATACTTTAATATATGTTGCAGGAGTTTGATGATAATGAGGACGCATGGAATCTAGTAGGATGAACCAGAAACCCATTATGATTTGGACTCATGTTGTATTTGTTTCGTTGATTATGTTGTTGTACTTTGTTTCCAAAACTATGTATTCAAGTTAGAAATGAAATGAAATATTGTTATTTAAATACTTGTCGCAAAATAGTTTTATGAAGTCTTGAGCAATCTATTGTGTCCCGCCCTGATGTTTCCGCCATCGGTTGGGGTGTGACAGTTGGAATGACAAAAAGGGAAGAAAGTGCCTAAATATGTTTGGCACACGCACGTTTATATGTATATGTGTGAGATGGAGAGAGAGGAGAGGAAATGTGGCAAAGATGATCAAAATGTCCAACACAATAGTGTGGCGTCTGGCTATTAGTAATTGTTGCTTGGCGGTCAAAAGCGACGTCGTAGAGGAGAAAATGAGAATTTGTCACACCCCGCCAAGTTGGAAACACGCGAGTGTAACGAAAAAGGTTTTGAGCATATCATTAAGCAAAAAATTTCATGATATAAAACCGAACAATTAGAAAAGTTTTACAATCTCCAAATACTAGGGTTCTAACAGAAGCCTACACTAGAAGGCTAACATGAGATTCTCCCAAGGGCTCGGTATCCTAGCATGCATGCAAACGTAAATGTAGACCCCCACTTGGGTGAAACCCCTGAAAAACATGCTTAAAAACCTCAACATAATGTTGGTTAGTTCACAAGATTGTATCGTTTAATGGAATCCATTTTCATCCAAAACATTTATATGAAAATATATTGTAAACCAATTGGAGAACACTACACAACTTATTTTCATGCAATTGATTTTATGAAAGTATAATACCTACATGAGAAAGCACCTCACAAATCATTTCCATGCAAACACGTGTATGAAAATCATGTACCCGCCCGAGGATTCACCACTCAAATCATTTTCATGCAAACAAGTGTATACAAATTTTGTAACCGCCCGAGGATTCACCTCTCAAACCATTTTCATTAAAACAAGTGTATTAAAATCTAGTACCATTTCCCATTATACATGAAAGCCCGTCCCCATAAAATATTTGGGAGGACAAATACTTCGTTAGACTCCCATGCAATTTTCAATGATGTATATGGTAATAATTAACATCCGTAGCCAATGAGAATCACGATGATCAAATCTATGCCTTGCTAGCACACTGACATATTTGCTAACATAAGCTCATAACCAAGCCATAACAAATGTTGCCTCACCACATCACCAATCAAGGCAACGTATAACAAATTCAGACACAGTTGCACTCCCACAGGGTCACGACAGACCAGGAGTGAGGCTTCTTAAACCCAAGAGATATATACGACTGTTTCGCGGTCTCGACAGACTAATGGTTACTAAATAATGATAATACAAGGGCTTCCTGAGCTCAAAATCCACCTAACTTGTGCGCACATAATTTATCGGATGGATTTCATTCGTAACTATAGTACCATAAAATGAAAACATGCATACTATATATTATGCATGTCTTCGTAAACCCTTTTATGCAATTTATGAAAATCATGTGACTTAGCATAAAATAAGCATGTCTTTGTAACCCTTTATGCAATTCCTGAAAATCATGTGACTTAGCATAAAATAAGTATGTCTTTTCCCCAAAATATATAAACAGTAAAAAGGGGTTGTGAACTCACCTGGAACTCCATGCAATTGCTAGCAAATAAATAAGATGCCCGATAATGAAAACCGACCTACAAGTGTTCTAAACCATATAAGACACCATGCCTAACATGAGTCTACATGACAAGTCATTCACCATACTTGCTTAGACTAAATGAGCTATTAATATTTTTAATTAAATATTAGATTCTACGACCAATTGGTGATTGATTATTCGAGTCTTATCACACACACACATACACACAATACCGGAATCTTATCCCGAAAAACATTTAACCCGCCGTGTCTACACATAACCAACTTGGTATATAAATATGTGTGTATATATATATACCTTCTAAAAATAATACATATTTATATAACGAAATACCATTTCGGAAACCATGAAATAGACACGAACAAGTTATTATATTTATTCGAAAAACAGATATATTGTTCGAGTCATGATAAATACCCGAGAAATAATATAGGATATATTATATATTTTTCAAACCGTTCGTCGACACGGACATAATCATACACATGAACATACATACATATACAAACACACGACATATATCTTACACTTATAGACACATAGCATATATATGTGTGTATATATATACACACACATACACAAAAGTCATGCACTTATCATTCAAGCCAAATCAGCCATGTACTTTACATACAAGCCATGTAGAAGCCAAATAAACCATGTAAGCCATAATCACCCATATTTAGTCAAAATACCCATTTTCATTTAGTATGAAATATAATGGTTACTTGTTGTCAAATACCACTTATTCGACAACTTCTAAACCGAACAACAAAAGGAAAAACTAATTGTTTCCGCGAAAACATATTCCAATAATTATACATGTAAGAAGGTTCGCAAATATATATTTTCACTCAAAATCGGCAAAACTTGGGGCTTATGTTAAAATTATATTTTGCATAAAGATAATAGTTTTGATACTAATACACACACATATATGTATTTTGAAACCCTTATTTTATCCAAAACAATATTTTTATCAAAATTACCAAGTCTTGGGCTTATTAACAAAAACCCCAACAAAATCTATGATGATGATCCGTTGATCATCAAAACCCATAATCACCACACTTGGTGATTCTTGTGTCAAAACCCAATTGAAATTACCAAAATGAACATGTAGCATATAACCATCCATCCAACAAATTGAACATGTCCAAAATATTAAATCATGCAAATCAAGTGTTTCACATAATCCAAGTTTCCAACATGTAAGTTTAAGCACACACAACGTACTCTTAGATTCCATAATCCAAAACAAACAACAAATAATCATCATAATACTATTCAAATTTTCGTCTATGCATACCTATATATATAACATATACTTTCAATCTAGGACACTATATGGACTTCATCATAATCCCACAATAATTATCACTTATAACATAATCTTCTAAGCATAATATCACACTTTTTATACATATCAAGATCATCCACATATCCCCATCATTTTCGGCTATATACTTGCATCCAACACAATCATTTTTAGTCCAAAAACACCACACTATCATGTTCATCATTGTATCAAGAAGCAACATATAACAATCATCATATACACCCTTTTTATCATACTTTAATCCAATCACATGTTCAATAATCACCAACAGTATTTTTGACTCAAAACCCATCATCTAATCACATTAACAATTCTATTTCATGCCCTAGATTCGTTCATTTTTATAAAAATACAAGAATCCTTTGTTTGGTGAAACATTACTTGAACACATTGTAACATCCGTCGAAAAACGGGTTTTCAAAACCCGCTTCGTTTATTAATCGAATATTTCAGTTATAATTTTCGTTGCGTATTTAATGTTCATATTAATTTTAAACGATACATAACTAATAAACATTGTTAGAATTTTAAAACATAATTAATAAAAATAAAGAAATAGTGAATAAAAAAATAAATACCGCTGCAGGGTTTCGAACCCGGGTCAGCCGGTTCATTAAACAAACAACTTACCACTCCGCCACTTGACTTCTTTGTTATTATATTGAAACAATTAATACTTAAAATAAAACTCGAAATCAAAACCAGAGTTCAGCGCGCCCAATCCGCAGTCGCCGGAATTACTGACGATTTCGCGAGACTTCGACCGTTTCCTTTGACTGAACGCGTGTATTAACTTCGACATCGGTTATAACCAATGTCTAATCCCGCAATCCCAGTCATAACCGCCGGAAAAGTTTTGACCACGAATCAAGATCAAATTCGGACTCGATTCATTCTGTTTCTTCCCTATAAATACACACCCAAGTCTCTGGTAACCTTTTCGCTCAAAATCGCACAATTTATCGAAGTCTTAGCACTCGCCGGAGAAATTCTGAACTCGCCGGACTTTCACCGGAAAACCGAGACTTACACCAAATCGGTAAATTTCTCGACTCTTTCGTTTTCAATCCATTGTTAGACATATGCTAACTTCAATCCTTCAACCAGAATCGGTTCCAGACGACGTTGCCGGAAATTCTGCACTCGGCGGAAAATCTCTGGAAATTCTGAAATCACACTGTAAATCGGTACAATCATCTAAACCCCCCTGTTATCTCTTGTTTAGTAACTTAATTTCACAACTCATTGATCAAAACTGTTAATTGATCCGCTCAGACGGAATTCACAAATCAGAGCCGACGATCCTTGCCGGAGTTCTGAGAAAAACATCCTGTTCAGTACATTCGTTTCCGTAACTCTCTTTATCCATTACATTTCAATCAATTATATGTTAGATGAACGATTTAAGCAAGAACAGTCGGACATCTTTATCTGTGTCGTTACAAATGAAGAAGACGAAGTCGAAATGAGTATAAGATAAATATAAACTGAATGTTTAACCGAGTTAGACACACAGTCCAGCGGTGGACTGTGTGCAAACATACAACGCACGTCACGAGTTCGAATCTTACAACGTACCGACTTTCAGAATTAAAACCAACCTTTTTAAAACCGAATCAGAACGAGTCACAGCATGTGTATAAGAATAATATAAACCGTAATTTAAACAGATTAGACACACAGCCCAACTGGTTGGGCTGTGCGCATTCGAACCGAAGGACCCGAGTTCGACTCCGGGTCCCTGCAAGCGGTTCGGCCATTTTAAATCATTTTAATATTAACTCAATTAAAATAACAATTAATTAGTATATATATAATTAAAATAGAGAATATTTCGGGTTAGACACGTAGCTCAGTTGGTAGAGCTGCGTGCACGCGTACGAGAGGTCTCGGGTTCGAACCTCACTCAGCGCACACATTACCCACAGTCCGACCGGTCAACAGTCCGGTCAACGGTCAACGGACCGGTCAACGGTCAAAAAGTCAAAAAATTTTATTTTTATTTATTTATTTATTTATTTAATTTAAAAATAAATTAAAAATACTTAAAAATAATATTTTTAAAGTTAGAAAATGACCTTAAACTCACAAAAATAAATCTAAAAAAAATCCTATTAAAATTGTTAATTAAAGTATTAGTCTCCAATAAAATCCAATTATTTACCGAACCATTTCGTTATTATTTTAGGTTAGTTCTTCCTCGTCGATCAAATCCCAAAAACTCGTGCGCATCCAACAACATCAAAAGAACGCACCCAATGTGAGTGAATCTCTACCAATTCCCCGTTTTAATCACATTTTTGGGGTGTATCATGTGTCGCTTAATTATTTATTATATTTAAACACTTGTGCATCCATCATATCCGTGATCAAATGTGTATTCAATATGTATCAATTGTTGTGTGGATTATGTCTAGATTAAAGTTATCATTTTCAGTACATGCATTACATTAGGCCCATCAGCTCCCCGTGGGAGACGGGTTGAGTACAGGTGCCTCATTCGATCGGCTCCGTTTGATTGAGCCTTGATCTCACATACATCATCATACATTTCATACGATCGGCTCCGTTTGATTGAGCCTTGATCTCACAATACATTATCATTCATGTCATATACTCATTCAAGGTGGTTTGTGATTGTTTGTTTATATATGTTTGCTCACATATGAATATTGCACAACTTTTCAATATTAAATACAACAAGAAATCAATAACAATGTTTTTAAAAGGTTCACTCGCCAACTTTTGTTGACCCAAAATTTCCCCCATTTTACACATGATACAGGTGATCCAGTTGAGGCAAGAAACACATAAGAGGGCCTAGAAGAATAAATCAGTTTAAGCTTTGGATTGTTTTACTTAGTTTCATTTCCTTGTATTTGTATGAATTTGATTTGAACATTTAAGTTGTAATTTGAATTTAATAAATATGAAACAGTTTAGTAAACATCATGAGCTTTGGTGATAACCCAATTATGCCCCGACTCTTATTCCGCTGTGGGTCGGGGTGTGACAGATTGGTATCAGAGCAATGACTATAGGGATATAGGATAGGTTATTAGACCCTTAGAGCCTATACTATAGTTGATTAGAATTTTTAAATTGTTTATGTGTTACATACAAAATTCATGATGTTTATATGCTTTATGTTTATTGTTACATTCAATGTTATGCAAGCATGTTCATAAGTACATATTATTATACAATGCTCATCATGAATCATATCCTCATAACATATCATATCCATGAGAGCACACACCACACAACAGAAGAACTCAACAGAATTCATCCCACATTCCACGTATCAAACTTAAAGAAGTGCCTCGCCGATGAAAACCTCCATATTCCCCTAGAAGATATTCAGATCGATGAATCTATGCACTTCATTGAAAAACCAGTAGAGATCATGGACTTCGGAGAAAAACGTTTAAGACGGAGTCGTATTCCAATTGTTAGGGTACGCTGGGAGTCGAAACGAGGACCTGAGTTTACTTGGGAACGTGAAGACTCAATGCGCGAAAAATACCCGCATCTTTTTCCTGTTACCACTACTACTTAAATTTCGGGACGAAATTTCTAAAAGTAGGGGATACTGTAACATCCGTCGAAAAACGGGTTTTCAAAACCCGCTTCGTTTATTAATCGAATATTTCAGTTATAATTTTCGTTGCGTATTTAATGTTCATATTAATTTTAAACGATACATAACTAATAAACATTGTTAGAATTTTAAAACATAATTAATAAAAATAAAGAAATAGTGAATAAAAAATAAATACCGCTGCCGGGTTTCGAACCCGGGTCAGCCGGTTCATTAAACAAACAACTTACCACTCCGCCACTTGACTTCTTTGTTATTATATTGAAACAATTAATACTTAAAATAAAACTCGAAATCAAAACCTGAGTTCAGCGCGCCCAATCCGCAGTCGCCGGAATTACCGACGATTTCGCGAGACTTCAAACCGTTTCCTTTGACTGAACGCGTGTATTAACTTCGACATCGGTTATAACCGATGTCTAATCCCGCAATCCCAGTCATAACCGCCGAAAAGTTTTGACCACGAATCAAGATCAAATTCTGACTCGATTCATTATGTTTCTTCCCTATAAATACACACCCAAGTCTCTGGTAACCTTTTCGCTCAAAATCGCACAATTTATCGAAGTCTTAGCACTCGCCGGAGAAATTCTGAACTCGCCGGACTTTCACCGGAAAACCGAGACTTACACCAAATCGGTAAATTTCTCGACTCTTTCGTTTTCAATCCATTGTTAGACATATACTAACTTCAATCCTTCAACCAGAATCGGTTCCCGACGACGTTGCCGGAAATTCTGCACTCGCCGGAATATCTCTGGAAATTCTGAAATCACACTGTAAATCGGTACAATCATCTAAACCCCGCTGTTATCTCTTGTTTAGTCACTTAATTTCACAACTCATTGATCAAAACTGTTAATTGATCCGCTCAGACGGAATTCACAAATCAGAGCCGACGATCCTTGCCGGAGTTCTGAGAAAAACATCCTGTTCGGTACATTCGTTTCCGTAACTCTCTTTATCCATTACATTTCAATCAATTATATGTTAGATGAACGATTTAAGCAAGAACAGTCGGACATCTTTATCTGTGTCGTTACAAATGAAAAGACGAAGTCGAAATGAGTATAAGATTAATATAAACTGAATGTTTAACCGGGTTAGACACACAGTCCAGCGGTGGACTGTGTGCAAACATACAACGCACGTCACGAGTTCGAATCTTACAACGTACCGAATTTCAGAATTAAAACCAACCTTTTTAAAACCGAATCAGAACGAGTCACAGCATGTGTATAAGAATAATATAAACCGTAATTTAAACAGATTAGACACACAGCCCAACTGGTTGGGCTGTGCGCATACGAACCGAAGGACCCGAGTTCGACTCCGGGTCCCTGCAAGCGGTTCGGCCATTTTAAATCATTTTAATATTAACTCAAATAAAATAACAATTAATTAGTATATATATAATTAAAACAGAGAATATTTCGGGATAGACACGTAGCTCAGTTGGTAGAGCTGCGTGCACACGTACGAGAGGTCTCGGGTTCGAACCTCACTCAGCGCACACATTACCCACAGTCCGACCGGTCAACAGTCCGGTCAACGGTCAACGGTCAACGGTCAAAAAGTCAAAAAATTTTATTTTTATTTATTTATTTATTTAATTTAAAAATCAATTCAAAATACTTAAAAATAATATTTTTAAAGTTAGAAAATGACCTTAAACTCACAAAAATAAATCTAAAAAAAATCCTATAAAAATTGTTAATTAAAAGTATTAGTCTCCAATAAAATCTAAATATTTACCGAACCATTTCGTTATTATTTTAGGTTAGTTCTTCCTCGTCGATCAAATCCCAAAAACTCGTGCGCATCCAACAACATCAAAAGAACGCACCCAATGTGAGTGAATCTCTACCAATTCCCCGTTTTAATCACATTTTTGGGGTGTATCATGTGTCGCTTAATTATTTATTATATTTAAACACTTGTGCATCCATCATATCCGTGATCAAATGTGTATTCAATATGTATCAATTGTTGTGTGGATTATGTCTAGATTAAAGTTATCATTTTCAGTACATGCATTACATTAGGCCCATCAGCTCCCCGTGGGAGACGGGTTGAGTACAGGTGCCTCATTCGATCGGCTCCGTTTGATTGAGCCTTGATCTCACATACATCATCATACATTTCATACGATCGGCTCCGTTTGATTTAGCCTTGATCTCACAATACATTATCACTCATGTCATATACTCATTCAAGGTGGTTTGTGATTGTTTGTTTATATATGTTTGCTCACATATAAATATTGGAAACCTTTTCAATATTAAATACAACAAGAAATCAATAACAATGTTTTTAAACAAGGTTCACTCGCCAACTTTTGTTGACCCAAAATTTCCCCCATTTTACACATGATACAGGTGATCCAGTTGAGGCAAGAAACACATAAGAGGGCCTAGAAGAATAAATCAGTTTAAGCTTTGGATTGTTTTACTTCGTTTCATTTCCTTGTATTTGTATGAATTTGATTTGAACATTTAAGTTGTAATTTGAATTTAATAAATATGAAACATTTTAGTAAACATCATGAGCTTTGGTGATAAGCCAATTATGCCCCGACTCTTATTCCGCTGCGGGTCGGGGTGTGTCACACATTAGACTTTTGAACAAGATTACAAGATGGACAAGATTTTTACCACTAGTTCAAAACTAGGGTTGAAAACTATAAGGTCACCTACCCAAGATCTCACTCAGCTAAAGCTACCAACAGGTGTGCGGAAACCACCTGATGATTAACTACTGCAAATGAAACAAAGAAAGCAAGGTTTGATGGGAGAAATCAAGAATACACAGAGTATTCTTGATGAAGAAGATGAATGACGTCACTCACAAAGCAGCTGCCAGACAAAATACACACACAATGATTAGGGCATAGATTTCCACAAAAGAAAACGTTGTCTTGTCTATTCCATTTAAGGTAAATATATACAAGACCATCTCCGGACAACAACATGTCCGGAGATAACATAGCAAGGCCCAAGGCCATAAACAACAAAACCCGGACTCCCAACAACATGGGAAGTCCGGACAAACCAATAACATTAAACTCGGACTCCCAACACCCTGGGAAGTCCAGACAACAATAACTGAACGTAAACTCGGAACTTGGTAAGACTAAACCAATTCCGGAACAAAACAACTAAATTTAGACATAACATCATTGTTTAAACAGATTACAAAAACAACCCCTGACAAACAAAGACTCTGCACTTATTACACAACCTTTTGCAATAAGAAACTCCCCCTTAATCAGTGCAGATCTTCAGACTTGATCTTCTACCCTTGCATTGAGTACTCGCTTCCAGCCCAAACTTGGTTCTTTACGCATATTTGAACCACCTTGATGAACTGAACCGCAAGCTCCCGATCTTCCTTGCAATATTGTAAAGCTAGGCGACGAAGCTTCTTCGGATGCTCCTCCTTTAGATTCACCAACCAAATTGGATCAAGCACCCTTAGAATTTCCTTTGAAGAGTCAGTCTGGGTGATCACCGCTTCACCTGTCTTACCATCTAGATACCCGTAGCCAATATCTTTTATCTTATCAAGATTGAACTTTCTCATAGGTATCTTGCGAATACATCTCGCTGGAGGGTACACAACTTTCCACTCTTCCTTTCCGGTAAATTTGTTCAACGACTTGACTCCTCGCCCTACAGCCGGTTTGAACATTTTCCACTTGCTCTCCCCTACTTTCAGCAATCCATTGAGGAATCAAACCTCTGATACTAGCAACATTGGTGTGGTTGTTTAAATCCAAGGAAGCAAGATGATGAAGATCTCTAGCAGGGAGGGTTCGAAGAAACTTTGCCCAAGGACGGAAGTACTGAACTCCGTCAGTGCGTTTGATCATGACTAAACTATGATGTTCATCAAAATCCCAACTCCGTATCTGCCCGGAGTATTCACCACGTGTATTCAGGTACCTCTTTCGTTGTGTTTCATCAGGGAGGGGTCTAAACCACTTATGAGCTAATTTCCGAACATCTTCAGAAACTCGAATGGGATTCTGAATCTCATCTGGGGGAGCACTACCAAACACAAAGTTTCTCAAATCATCAACATTTGTCCTTAATGAGTCGTACTCTATCCTGCTTCCTTTCCTGGTTTTGATAAACTCAAACTTCTTTAAATCATCATCTGTTTTCCAGTCTTCTACTAGCTTCTCAACCAACTCACCTTCATCCAAAACTAACTCAAAAGCTGGATCTAGCTCTGGTTCAGATACAGCACCAGAATCTGTAACCTCCGGACCTTTGTCTCTAACTATAGCACTAGAGGACTCCCCCTCAACCTGAACCGGAGTTGCAGTTTCAGGAGCATGTGTACTCCTTGACTACTCCCCCTGAGTTGCTGCAACGGGATCCTTGTAAAGATCATCTCTAATTTTCTTCAACCCATCAACTTTGCACTGAGCCTGAATCTGGAATTCAGAGTTCGTGTTCTCCCCCTGAGCAGCAAGGAGAGATACAAGATCCAAGACTATCCGAATGAGTTGATCAGTTGCTGTAGTCAAAGTCACCTGCCGTGCCGAGGTTGAGGCATCTTGTTTAGCTAACTTCCCTAACTTACACCTTGCTCTTTACACAAGCTAAACAAGAATGACATTTGCTTCTCCCTCCTAGTATCCTTTTGCTTGAAGTAATTAAGATCCCGTTGCTGACTTTGGATCTGTTCATGATGCTCCCGCAACACAGAGGCAACATCCCTGAACTGATTTTGCACAAAGGCAGGAAATGTCACTCCGATACTAGTGCCAGCAGTACCTGGAGCAGAGGAGCGAGGGGCTGAGGTCCTGGAGCAGGTGGACGAGGAACTAAAGGTCTTGAACCCATGGGACGAGGAACAGTTGGACTAGGACTGTAGGCAACCTTTGGACGGACTTAGCGAGATTTTGTATTAGCAGGCTTTGAGGAGGAGGACTTTGACCTCTTTTTGATAAAGGGAGCTTCAACCACCGGATAATCTGGTCGAACAAAAGGTTTGAGAAGAACCAGGTGGCATACCCAAGAAAACTGGAGGCAAGGAGGCATAGAGGACAGATCAAATCGAGCAAACACATTGCTTTCACTAAGAGAAGTAGATATAGATCCAAATAATGGTATCGTAGGTAATCCAGAAGGCGTAGACACTATAGATGATTCCACTGAAGTAGCAACACTTATTGACTCCACAAATGTCGAAGCAGGAATCGTTGCAGTTAAAGATGGTAGAGAGATCGATCAGCCCAGAATAGAAAGACCTCCCGTAACTGTGGTGACAACACTCCAGAACAGACTTCAACCCCTGAAACTGGAGATTCAGAAGTTCCAAGAACTCTTCAACAATTGTACGTTCTCAGAGGAAGAACAATATGAATACGAGTGGACGTTGGTCTTCATCATCATCATCATCAGAAGACGAGGAGAGACCTGCAAGATAGTCCAGATCATGTACCTTAGAGTTCCGCGCATCCAACCTTGAAGCCCAGTCAGAAGAGGGACCGAATGAGGCAACTTTTGCGCGAAATAAGTCAAGCTTCTCATGCTCTGATGGAGAAATACGATTTTGCAATCCTTTAAATACCAACTTCAAGTAACTCTGCTCAGATAACATACTTCAACTTCATCGATAATTTGTTTTCCTTTATCTGCCGCTCTAGAAGACGGTCCAGCCTGAAGAGCTGCATCAATCTCTAATATGAGAGGATCAGTTTCCACCAAAGTGCTAGAGGTGGAAGACGTAACAACGGGCACTTCCCTCAACGGTTCAGCCATAACAGGCTCATCATATGCAGGTTCATCAATTTGCAGTTCATCGACCGGTGGTTGTTGAAGATCAACCGGGGTTGAACAACCACATGCTCTTGATTTACAGGAGCATCTTCAAAAACACCAGCAATCTCATTTCGAATATTTATCCAAACTTGATCATTATCAGGTCATAATTCTTTTGTACAATCGCACCAAGCAACAGATAAGGAATAGGGAGAATATTAGCATGCTTAGATTCTCTCGCTTCAGAGCAATCTTTGAAAATACGAGGGTGCATTGGAGTTTGAACATAGGCAGGCAATAATGGATCAAACACTAAGTTTGGCAGCAAATGGCGAAAGATAACTGACAAGAATCGAGGATACAAAATCAACAACCTCTTATGATTATAACGAAGACCGATGTGCGTTTTAAGAGCATCAAGAATCATGCGTGAAAAAATTGTATAGCTTATTAAACGTTAAACCAATCATAGCCGATAGGAGATCATGTCCCATTCCATCCATACCAGACTTGCGCGGAGCCATACACTGCATGATAACGTGATAGAAATACCTCCATTGCCCTATGACCATGCCCTTGTAGATTTGCTTCTTCTGAAAAGACCCCACATATCCAAACACTCTAGCTGCTCTTTCACGAATACCCTTCACATAATATGTATCTCCTTGGTCTAGATTACCAAACTGTAATGCAGCCCTTATAACTTCTTCAGAGATCACAATTTGACTTCCATGAACTGTGGCTTCAATAGTATTATCCACCACACGCGCTGTACGCCAGAAGTCATGAACGTATGCTCGAATTTGATGAATGTTTTCTGAAATAGCGAAACTAATTCGAGAATTGCAAAGAAAACGAATAATATCAGCATATCCAGCAGCTCCATGAACATTCTCGTCTATGATGGCAATCTGATTATGAAATCTGAAAAAAATTACGAACAGGCAAGTTTGCTGCTACGGCTGGTTGTGCAACTTGAGCCTGTTCCACTTGCGGTACCTCCGGATTATCCTCTACTGGATCTGCCATATCTGAAACAAACATATTCAATGACAAGACACATCCATTAGGCAAAGCGATAAATCCAGATATCATAAACTCAGAGAATATAGAGTTAATTTTGGAAACAGCTAAACCTGGACTTGTCATAAAAACCCGGAGAACACAATCCCGGAGACATAGGTTTATCGAGTAAACCCGGAATTACAGTAAATCCAAAAACACAAGGGTGATTGCGGGGATAACTAAACCCGGAAAAAGACACCTTCGTTAAGAAAATCCGGAAGAACAATAAACCCGGAGTAACCAAAAGATGCATAAACTTGAATATATCATATATAAGAAACCCGGAAAGGTTATATCCCGGAGAAACATAAATCCAGAGATAAACCTCAAAATAAATCCGAATAAACCAAGTTTGTATGTTTTCACTGAGTTTTATCTGTTACATCGCCGAACTTACATAAATACACGGACGGAACTCTCCAACATACAAACCACCCAATATATTAAGTTGTAAAGATAAAAAAATGTATATTTCAAAATCCATGAATCTTTCACATGAAGATATCACCTCAAAAACTCCCGCCAAGAACACGAAGAAAGACCCGACAGATTTTCAAGAGTTTATACAAACGATTTTTTTTTTGTGAAAACATGAATGCGAGGAAATATCACTCCACAAATACAACTTACAACATACTAGCACCATTTACCTTCATATTTTTTTTAAAGAGTAAGAGCACCCAACATAAGAACAATACCTCAAAAACCCCCAAAATTCAAGAACAACCTATACTCAACACCAAATTCAAAACATTTAAACCAAAACCGACAAATTTTCGTGACATACAAAAACTACAAACAAGATACTCATGAATATTGACTCAAACACCAAGTTAAAGTATCTTCAAGCCCTAGAAATCTGTTATGAACACAAGATTGATGATTTTGCACAAGAAACAAAGTAAAGATGCATACCTTTCAAGTTTAGAAGCACGATTGAACAAGAGGAACTATCACAGATGATTTTCTCAAGATTTTAAGGGTTTATTCAAGTGGGTTTTTGTGAGAGAGAGAGAAACAGAGTGTGTAGAGAATGGGCTAATGACCGTTTGAAGGGTTTATATAGACTCTAAAGTCCGGAAAAAAATTTTAGACCTATTACCCGGACCCTAAGTAACACTAGAAAACCCGGTGTTCTGATCTCAACCCGGAATACTCACAACTCTGTTATTACAAACCTTGTCTCAAAACTCGGAGACTTGGTTCATTGGATAAGCAACCCAAACCCGGTAAGCAAATCAAACCTGGTAAGCATAACAAACCCGGTAAGCAAACCAAAAACCCGGAACTGAATACCCGGAACCCAAAGAATAAACCCAAATTATATCAACTGATGCATTTACCCATAAACCCGGAGAAATTTTAAAATATAAGGTGAAACCCGGAAGACCCTAAGTCCGGGAAATACTCTAAATCCTTTAAAATCTTTTTAGATTCAAAGTAAACACCCGTAATTTAGAAAGAGTTCACATCTGACTTGCTTATTCACGAACTTTCTCTTGACGATATACACTAGGTTCACGTCTGGATAAAAACTCTCACGACCAAGAATTTATTTGGAAAAGACTTAGCGAAAATTACCTGACTTGATGAAATTACACCTTATTAAAAGAATGCTCACAACCCGACAGAGTGTTCAAAATATTACTCGCACATAGAAAACAAGAAAGTAAAATCTTTTTGATTTTTTTTTTCATTTTGGAAGAAATTAAAATCTAAACGTTACGAGAAATATGTACAATAACTATGTTTTTGTGAAGTTGGAGCAAGGAGATCATATCGGCTATTCTGTCTATATCCAATCACAAAACTATGGATTTCTGGAAAAGCACTTAGAATGATATTAACAGATCAAGATGTTCAACGGTATTGTGGTCCACTTAAACTTTAGCACGCTTTCGAACACTGCTTTCGAGATATACGTTAAGTGTATTAATTACTGATGTAACTATGTAATCCCACCCCAGAATATACTCCCGTATCGAAAACTGCCAAACATTGCATCTTACAGGTGAGTATATATGAAAAATCTCTGTATCCGGCTAAATGCGATACCTTGAGAGCTCAGGTTAGTGCCACCGCACAGACAAAGAGATGAAGGCTCGATTTAAAGGTGGTGTACCATTGTTTGGTATCTTTTTCTGCTGAATTTTTAGCAGTTTGTTCTATGTACCCGGTGGTAGCATAGATTCGCAATTTGTACATCCGTTGATGACATTAGAACAGACCATCCGGTGATGATTGTTGAGGCAGAAATGAAATCCACCAAGAGGGTTTGCGCACAAACGAAGCGCTTAGCAAAGCATTATGCGAGGTCTAGGCCATTGCTCACACAATATCAAAAGACCAAGTATAATACCCCAGAGATTTAACAAACATAAAGACCTAGTATCACAGAAGTTTGGCAATTTGTCAAACGAGATTATGGTACCAAGACCATATATCCGAGGGATGCGTCACACTAATTACGCAGTTCATTATATTTATATACCAAAAACAGATTCTTATTTACGCGTAAAGCCTACCGAAGCAACTTGTGATGAAGTTGTTACAGTTAACGTTCATTATATATATTACCATAGACTTGCACTAGATATGATAACTGATGTACTATCATTTCTCCTATATCTCAAAACAACTTCATTTTTCATTTTTTGATGTTTTTGAATTTTCTTTAAGAAATAACCTACAACTAAGTAAAATATTTTTGGAATTTTGATTTTGAGAAACAGAAGAACTGTACATAAAATTTAAAACAAAGTTTCTATGCGAGTTTCTGAAAGCATTTTACTCTGGGTTGATCATGCCGATCATTCGAACTAGATCCTCAAACCTAGCTCGATCGAAAGTCTTAGTAAAAAGGTCGGCAAGATTATCCAGTGTGTCTACCCTAACCACCTCGATTAAACTCTTTTCAGCACAATCACAAATGAAATGATGTCTAGAATCTATGTGTTTAGTGCGTGAATGATTAACCGAATTATTTGTTATGAAAATGGCAGAGTTATTATCGACCAGAATTGGAGTTCGAGTAAAATTCAAACCGTAGTCTCTCATTTGTTGTTGAATCCATAGAACCTGAGCACAACAGCTTGAAGCTGCAATATACTCATCCTCACATGTGGATAACGACACGGCAACTTGTTTTTTGCATTGCCTAGACACAAGACGGTTTCCAAGCAGTTGTGCGCCGCCTGAGGTTCATTTCTTGTTGACTGGGCACCCTCCGAAATCAGCATCAGCATATGCAATCAAATCCAGACCACCTTCGGTTTGATACCACAATCCAAGCTTGGGTTCCCTTTCAGGTATTTGAAAATGCGTTTGACTACAGCCATATGAGATTCCTTTGGAGTAGACTAGTACCTAGCACACAAACAAACAGAGAACATAATATCGGGACGGACACAGTTAGATACATAAGAGAGCCGATCATTGCCCAATATAGAGTTGGGTCCACTTTTGGATCCTTTTCTTTATCAGTCGCCAGCTTGTGATTCGTCGGTAGAGGTGTGTCAAAAGGAGAGCTATCTTCCAATCTAAATCTCTTGAGAACTTCGTGGACATGCTTTGTTTGATGCACATACGTCCCTTCTTTTTCCTTCCTGACTTGAAGACAAAGAAAGAAAGATAATTCCCCCATCGCACTCATTTCAAATTTTGACTTCATCACCTTCTCAAACTCGCGACACAATTCTTCATTTGAAGAACCAAATATAATATCATCAACGTAAATCTGTACAATCAGAAAATCTCCCCTTTCTTCAAAATGAACAATGTGGAGTCGATCGCACCACGCTAGAATCCATGCTCCAATAGATGATTCGATAAGGCCGCATGCCCTGCACGAGGAGCTTGATGAAGACCATACAAGGCTTTATCCAACCGATAGACCTTATTGTCAGACTCAGGAGCAGCGAACCCAGGTGGTTGAGATACATACACAGTTTCTGAAAGCTTTCCATAAAGTAAGGCACTCTTGACATCCAACTGATAGACCTTGAAACGCATATGAGCTGCAAACGCTAGAAATAGACGGATTGCCTCTAGTCGAGCTATGGGTGAGTAAAATTCTGTGTAATCAATCCTTTCTTCCTGATTGAAGCCTTGAACAACCAGTCGTGCTTTATTTCTGACGACAACCCCCTTATCTTCCTTTTTGCACTTAAAGACCCACTTTGTGTTGATTGCATGTTGACCCTTCGGAAGATCGACCAAATTCCACACCTTTAATTTGTCAAACTGAGCTAACTCTTCCTGCATTGCCTCACACCATGAGCTATCTTTCAAAGCCATCTGATAATTCTTTGGCTCAACTTGAGAAATAAAGCATTCATGAAGGCTTAGATTGAAAATCAGTCCTGCTTGATTTCTGTGAACAAACACTGCATCTCTGAAAGACTTCTTCGAGTTTGCACTCCGGCATTTGGATTCCCAATAATATTATCAACAAGATGATAGATATTTGTTCTTGGAACAGGGATAGCCGGAGCTTGGAGATTGTTTCCCAAATTAGATTGAATCTCCCCCTCAGCACTTGCACTACTACTCGCTTCAGAGTGACTGGGACCAGCTTCATTGGGGATCTGGCCAGCAACAGCATTGTTTACTAACGAGGGTTCAGCGACTGGATCTTCTGATGCGATATTCGAAGTCACGTTTGTTTGAATGCTTGCCCTCCAGCTAGCATCCACTTCGTCCTTATCCACCAAGTGTGTGTAGACGACCTCCGAATCTTCTTCTGTAACATCAGGGAGATCAAAAGAATCAAATAATTTCTCATAATCATACCCATTTTTAGGACCAAATTCAGAGAGTGGAGGATCGTAACTCAAAGGATTTATATCAAACACGACCTCTACTGCCCGTTTTTTTATGTTGTAAACACGTTTATTTGGTGCTCCATTAACGTATCCCCGAAAGAAACCAATCTTTCTAAGTTCGCCCATCTTAGGAGTATCCTTAGTGCATCTAATAACACATTTGATCCCAAAGGGTTGAAACCCAGACAAATTAGGTTTCTTGCTATGAAGAAGTTCATAACTTGTTTTATCTTCTCTTTTGATCGTAAGCACATGGTTAAGCACATAGCATGCCGTGTTTACCGCCTCAGTCCAGAAGAAAATAGGTAACTTAGATTCAGAAAGCATAGTACATGCCGCCTCAATTAGGGTACGGTTCTTCCGTTCTGCAACTCCATTTTGTTGGGGAACATAAGGAGCGCTGAACTGATGAACTATTCCCATTTCCCGACATAACACATCCATATGTTGATTTTTAAACTCCGACCCGTTGTCACTTCAGATTTTCTTAATAGGTAGTGAATAATTTTTCTCAAGTTGTTTAAAAAGATCTCTTAAAATTCCATGTGTTTGATCCTTAGTTTTTAAGAAAAATACCCACGAGTATCGTGAGAAATCGTCGGTGACAACAAGATAGTAAGACATACCACCAATGCTAGCAACATGGATAGGGCCGAAAAGATCCATGTGAAGCAGTTCAAGTGGTTTTTGGATGGAGTTAGCGGTCTTTGGTTTATGAGGCTTTCTTTTGATTTTTCCTTTTCTGCATGATTCACATTTGTTGTGCATAATAAAGTTGCACAAAGGAACCCCCAAAACTAAGTCATTTTTCACTAAGTGGTTCATTTTTCACAGATGCACATGGCCCATTCTTCTATGCCATAAATAAGATTGATCTTCAGTCGCTTTTGATCGTAAACAAGTCATTGGAGCAGATGAGTTGACCAACGGGCGCATGTCCATGACATAAGTATTGTTCACCCGTGGAGCCCTCATAACAATCCAATCTTCAAGAACATCAAATCCAGGACGCAAAACGAAGCAGGTTTTATCAGTGAATAGCATCGAATACTTGTTGTCGCAGATTTGAGACACCGACATCAAATTATGCTTTAGCTCTTCGACAAAGTTCACTTTGTGCAGCGTAATCTTTCCATTTGAGACAGAACCTTCACCAGTGATATACCCTCCCTTTTCACAAGCAAAGTTCACATAACCACCACGAATCGACTTGAGATTTTCCAACAACTCTTTATTTCCTGTCATGTGTCTGGAACAGCCACTATCGATATACCAAATATAGATAGCCCTCTTTAGCTGCTCCTACACTCACCAAAGAAAATCAGTTAGAATGTGGGACCCAAGCCATAACGGTCTTGGGTCGTCCCATTTCATTAACATATGAAAATTCTTTGAGATAACCATCACCACCATCACGTCCTCCAATTCCATTTCAGAAGTTGTTGGAGTGGTTCCCATCGAAACGGGAATTGTATGGAGTTGAAGATTGACTTGCATAATCTGAATTCTCAAAGTTTCATCCACCATGGTGTTGATAACCGAAATTTTGACTTCTCGGAGTCTCGTAATTTCGATTAAACTTTGGCGCTTCGTAATTTCTTGAGCATTAATGAGATTGGTTAACCGAATGAGCTCTTTGATTGTGAAATCGGGGGGAGAGGCACTTCAGTCATTTACAAACCGGTTCTGAGCATGAGGTCTAATATAGTTGCCGTGAGATCCTCCAAAACGTTTCTCATTCTTTTGTGATTGGAAAGTAACACGATTTTGTCGTCAGTGAGGCGTTTTCTCACGAGCATCGTGTGTTTGTGATGAACTTTCTGATCCATGTTTTGGACGAATATCCAGTGGTTCCTCACGTTGATCCTGATGTTGTTGTGATTTAACATTTGGTTTAACAACAGGTTTTGTTTCTTGTTTAGTCACTTCTGCTTTCTCAACCTTTTAATGTTTGTTATTTTCCTTTTCAACTTTTACCTCAATTTAAGGTTTTTCAACAAATGGTTTTCTTTGACCGGGATCAACAAGAGGTTTGCCATTGTTATTTGGGCATTTAGCAGCTAGGTGTCCTTTCTCATGACATTTATAACATTTTCTAACTTTTGTCGCGTTCTTTGGACGTTCCTCATGACTGTTCGAAGATGATGAAGCATTTGTTGGATTTTTTAAGATTTATGGAACAAAGTGAGAATTAAATACAGTCTCAATTTTCTCGAATTTTGTATTAAAGTCTTCTCCTTTGACAAAATCAATTTTGGAGACATTTCTCGGTTTCTTTTGAGACTTCCCACGAGGTTTGGGCTTCTCACTGGCATTTTGAACTTGATTAAAAATTTTCAAAATTTTGTTACTGATTAAGTTTTCAATGTTTTTGAGAATAAATTCAATTTTCTTTGATCTTCATCAAACTTTGATTGTTCTGAGTCCGAGGAAATCTCGATCTCAGAATCCATCCCACTAGGTGGATCAACGGTCAGAGGAGTCGTTGGAACAAAGTTTGCGATCTCTGGATCAATGATTGCCATCGATTATAGTTGTGGTTAGCAGGTGGAGGAACCCTACCATACCCGATGCCAAACATTTCCTCCTCGGTTTCCTTGATACGTTGGCTATTGATACAGTAATTCATCACCTCAGATGAACTTACAAACTTTTCAATTTTTCTTTCTAAATCTAAAATCAAGTTATCCTTTTCTAAAATGATTTAATTCTTTTCCAAGACACAATTTTGATTCATTTCAAGTTCAGATTTTAATTCTTGATTTTTAAGCGTTGCTTGAGCCACGCGTCTTTCAAATTCAGAGATATCATTCTTTATAGATTTTATCTTAATTCGGTGCTCTTTGTCCGAACAAGATAGAACCGCAATGAGTTCTCTGGATTTTTCAAGATCTGTAATTAAATTTGTGTTGTGTAAAGCGTATCTATCAATTTTTGTAACAAATTCAACGCATCTAGCACAACGTTTATCTACAGGATTCCATTTTACCTCAACACCAGCCATGAATGCACAATCCTCCTTTACTGTGGAGCTTTCATCCAATTTCTAAGCTTCATAATTAGCAAATTTCTGCATTTCGGCGGTAGAGACTCTGAACTCAAAGCTTTCACCTTTGCTATCTATCCCTTTTGTTTCTTCCTTTTCAACAGCCTCACTAACAACCAATTCATCACTCATAACTTAAGCCACAACCGCAAGTTCTTCCATGCTAGCTTCTTCACATATTTCATCTATGACAGCTTCCTCACAAGCTTCATTTTCAACAATCTCGGCCATGAATGCTTGCGACACAATAGCCACTGACAAATCTTCTAATCATATGGTTCGGTCACTTCTTGTAAAGGTTGGGCAACTAAGGCATTGTTTGACGAAGGAGCAAGGTTGTCTGAAGTGTTTGGACGAGAAGTTGAATTAGATCCACCGTTGGCATTCGACTGACTCCTAGAATTGTTTCCATTATGGGAACTACCTTCTCTGTTAGATCTCTCCATCTTCAGCTTTCGAAAATCTCTGGCATAGTGACCATAGATGCCACAGTTGTAGCATTTCACTTTTGACATACCAATACCCATTTGTGTCTTGGTTGACCACCTATAAACTTCTTTCCCGTCTTTAAGAGATACTTCTTCGCTCCCCTAACCAATAACGCCATATTAAGTTGAAGATCAAGTTCTTCCATTTCGTCTTGATCAATTTGGTCAAAGTCTTCATCAAGACTGGATTGTTCAACAAGCTTTCCCAGACAAAAATTCTCATACGCCGTCATAAACGATGCTAGTAAACGATGATAGGAGACTCATGTTATCCTCTATCAACTTCAAGCAGTTTGGATCTAACTTTGGAAGGTTGAAGTTCGTTGCTTGAGACTTTTGACTTCCACTCGAGGAAAACATTCATTGATTCGAACTTGCAGTTCCACTCGAAACACTGGCATTTTCATTGTTGCTTATGAAAGCCTGATGAGTAGCGGGATCCATTTTCAGAAAATAGTGCAACTCCAGCACCACTTGTGTTTCCCTTATCCGTAGGCTTTGAGGCTTTATACAATTGAGGATCCTGTATCTTTTCAAAGTCGGACGCTTGATCCTCCATGTTCCAAGCATATCCCTTGAGTTTCTGAATTGTATTCTCTAAAGTCAGTTCATCAAACAAGACATTTTCCCTGATTAACGCAGTGTACATATTCCACTCTCGAGAAAGACAATTTAGAAATTTCTCGACTTTCTCAAATTCAGTGTAGATATTCTCTTCACTTCGGTCAAGCTCACTTAACGAGTGATAGAATATATTCACAGTGTCATCAAAGGACTCACCCTTCAATGCCTTAAACACCACAAACTATGTCTTCAACCGTTCTAAACGTCTCTTCTTGTACATAGCATTTCCTTCATAACGCTCAATCATACTATCCCACAATTCTTTCGAAGTACTTCTTTTACGAAAAGTATGAAGTATCGATTGAGTAAGAGCCATAGTTATCATGGACATAGCTCTCTCTTCACATTCGTAGAACTTCTTCTGCTCATCTGTCAGAGCTAGATAAGTATCAACCGTTAAGGTTCGGATTGGCGTAGCTCCATAACCTTTGACTATACACAACCTAATCTTTATATCTTTCGCTCTCACGTATCTTTCGTAATGTTCCTTCCATTCAGGAAAGTCTAACTCTTTTATTAGAAGAGGTGGTTTATCGCTGCTTCCAACTTCGGCATTGTGTTTGAGATTTTGAACCATGACAGTAAGATTGTTTGCCATTTTGGATGAAGCTTAATCAGCAGCAGAGGTTTCACAGAAAGAAAACAGTAGGTAACAAACACTGAGAAAAACTGATAGAATTTCTAAGTCCTAAACTCGGAAAGGGCACGGAGTAGAAAGTGTTATCAGAATCAGAGTATAAACCCCGGACCTACTACCTGAAAAAAAAACACTAACCTTCACAGGATTTTTGAATTTGTTATAAACGTGGAACTCCTAAACTCGGAGACATACTAATTAAACCCTGACTAATTAACACAAGAATATAGTAAACTCGGAAAAAGACTTGATTTCTATTAAACACGGAAATTTTTGTTCTAATCCGGACTGTAAGGACTTAGAGTAAACTCGGAATAACTTAACTCTTTAAAAAGGACTTTGAAACTAAAACCCAAAGGTGTAAACCTCGAATTCTACACAAACACGGACAAAATTTCAAATCCGGAAGTCATAGTTGGAAACTGTAATCCGGACTCAAAGTCTCCGAATTTGAGAGAACCAGCTTCCGGATATATCACCAATGTGACTACACACTGGATCACCAATAGTCCGAAAACACAAATAGTAACTTTAAACAAGGGAAAATATTTTGAAATCAAACAAGGAATCTTTCACCAACCTTCAAACACCCAACAAGAACACCATGAATGCTCTGTAAAACCCAGATGAAGATTTGTACGACGACACCCTAAACTACTCAAAATTCATCAACAAAACCTAAATATGAATGAGGGATCAAGAATAACTCAAAGAAACACACTAGAAAATCACTAATCCTAAGCAAAATATGAACTTCAAACTAATGAACACTCACAGAAGTATGAGCACACTGCTCTGATACTACTTGTAAGGTCACCTAACCCAAGATCTCACTCAGTTAAAGCTACCAACAGGTGTGCAGAAACCACCTGATGATTAACTACAGCAAATGAAACAAAGAATGCAAGGTTTGATGGGAGAAATCAAGAATACACAGAATATTCTTGATGAAGAAGATGAATGACGTCACTCACAAAGCAGCAGCCAGACAAAATACACACACAATGATTAGGGCACAGATTTCCACAAAAGAAAACGTTGTCTTGTCTATTCCATTTAAGGTAAATATATACAAGACCATCTCCGGACAACAACATGTCCGGAGATAACATAGCAAGGCCCAAGGCCATAAACAACAAAACCCGGACTCCCAACAACCTGGGAAGTTCGGACAAACCAATAACACTAAACTCGGACACCCAACACCCTGGGAAGTCCGGACGACAATAACTCAACATAAACTCGGAACTTTGTAAGACTAAACCAATTCCAGAACAAAACAACTAAATTGGGACATAACATCATTGTTTAAACAGATTACAAAAACCACCCCTGACAAACAAAGACTCTGCACTTATTACATAACCTTCTGCAATAACAAAAACCTTCTAAATTTGTGCAAGAACAAGAGTGCTTTGAAGCTCCAATCCAACATAAACTTCAAGGGTCTCCTTAACCTTCCAAGAAATCACCAAACAAACCTTGATTCTTGTGTTTAATTTAAGAAAAGTGAAGGGTTTGGGAGGTGGGGTTGGGCTGTAGGGTAGAAAAGAAAAGGTAAACGTGATTTGTTTTGTTTAAGGTATGATGAGGATGGATGGTGACTAAATGGATGCTAGTTGTCAAATGGGAGGTGGTTAATCCCTAAACACAAATTTTATCAACTCTTGGTCACTAAACATACCACAACACCACAAATACGTCGTTTTGTGTGGGCTATTGGAGCCGTAGGTAGGGGTTTGGTGGTGATGTAACATCCGTGATTTCTCTGTCTATGTTCTTGTCATCCAATTTAACCTTCGTTGTTTTTGTACCTCTAATTTAATCGACAAAGTATCTTAGGTTATTTTATCATTTTATCAGTCATTAAAACTATATATATATATATATATATATATATAGGGAGAGGATCATGAGAAAACTAGAAAACTAACTAAAAAAAGCCAAAAAAAACATTAAAAACATACAATTTTTTTTATAAAAAATCGCTGCATTTTATGTATAAAAAACTTTTTTTTTTCAAAAAAAAAACTTGTACTGCACATGTGCACTATATGTGTACTACACATGTGCATTATATGTTTATGTTGCAGATGCGCATTATATTTTTTTTTTTTTTTTTAAAGTTTTTTTATATAATATATATAGCGAATTTTAATAAAAAATTCAAAAAAAATTGATATGTTTTTTTTTGCTTTTTTAGTTAGTTTTTTGGCTTTCTCATTTAAACTAGTTTTCTCATGATCCATTCCCTATATATATATATATATATATATAGGGTGAGGTTCTTGTAAAAAGGACCTTTTTCGTGAGAAGTGTGAGAAGGCATAGGAATTAAGATGTAGCCATCATTATTTGAACTTAGCCATGATGTTTTGGTTTTTTTGGCAAGAAAAACACCAAACATAACAGTTTAAAACACAATGCAATGTATTATAGGCGTGCAATTTAAAAAAACACTATTTAACACTTAAAACACACTGCGTAACGTTCTTGGCATGGTGTTTTAAGTTTTAAGCTTAGAATTCATTGCATTGTGTCTTAAATTGTTTATGTTTATGTTTTTCTTGTCAAAACAACCCAAAACATCATGCCTAAGTCCAAAACATGATGCCTACATGTCAATTCCTATGCCTTCTCACACTTCTCATGAAAAATATTTTTTTTAAAGGATCCTAAACCTTATATATATATATATATATATATATATACATATATATATATTTCTTATTTAAGTTTTTTGTTAATTAATTCAAACTTCAATTCATAGCATTTTACAAAGACTATTTTCTTCTTTGTTCCTTACTGAATTATATTTGTCTAAACCACGGGGTGTCAGCCCAGTGGCCAGCCTCACCCATTCCAAACGGGAGGACGCGGGTTCGAGTCCAGCTTGGCCCGAATAATCCTGCTGGGTAGTAATCGCCAGGCAGCTATGGGGCTAAGCTAGCTTGGGGAGTGAGAACCCTCCCGCGGTCAGGCGTACCGTGCATTTACCCTTTCCCGAATTATATTTGTCTATTTGGAGACCAGCTCATCGGATGTCAAAAACAAGTTTAAGTATGTCTTAAGTTTTGCGGACCTTTCAACGATCGGTATCCTAGATTTTCCGTAGCTACCTTAAACATCAAGTTTTTCCCCTTGTGTTTATGCTTCCCAATCTCGGAATCAATTCACAAAACCATTCCCTGCAACACACCCTATGTCAGACCATAACAACAAAAAATAACCAAATCAATCTTTAAATTTAATCGGATCTTCACCATTTTTTTCTATCCTTGTCGATTCCGTTTTTGTTTAAATACAAGCCACCGTACACCCTTACGTCTTGTTTTCCAGTTTGTGTTATTTGAACTTGGCCTTGCACAATGAACCACCACCACTCCACCGACTATTTGTTAGGCCGAACCACCACTCACCAACAACCGTTACCGCCCCATCGATGTCGCTATAGCAACGCACCGCCAATACCGCCACCATTGTTTTGTAACTTTCCAACCACCGCAATGCCCAGTTCAGTTTTGGATTGACCGATTCGTTTTATTCGATACGCGGTTGTCATTACTTTTGAGAGACGTTAGCTTTTTGCCAAGTTTTGAATCTAAGCGATTTAGTGCTCACGCATATGATTTACCCATCATAACAACTTTGTGTGGATCACTTAAGGTGTGAGTACATAGTTCCCTTTTTACCCTTTTTTGGGATGATACATATGTTGCACAAATTTTGCTTAAACGTTTATACAATTGATTATTTTTATGGCTTATGTGATCACTATTTGCTTTGTATGAAACTCGTTTAGTCTGCTTCAACATGTGCATTCATTAACTCCGTACAAGCCGTCCGGTAGTATATTATAGCGCTATAGGTGTGACGACCCATCTCCACCTCCATTTGGTTTTGCTTGTTTTACACATTTTGCTTATTTGCTTTTTGGGAAGTGGAGGATGATAGAATCCGTTAAATATGTCAGCTCAGCTTTGAATGTGCCACACGTGACCCATACTTGTTAAATGTAAATTGCTTAGTGTTCCACTTATGCCATATAATATTTTTTTGTTGCATGATTTGCTATAAAACGTATGTTGCTCGCCAACTTTCTAGTTGACCCATGTTTTTTTTATCACTTATGTTTCAGGTGTAAACATTTTATGCTATCCAAGTTTGCTCATATAGGATGTGGACTTTTGCCTTAGCTTTATTTAAATCAAAGATGGGTGTTAATGTTATGTTTTAAACAAGTTGTTTTGTGTTGGTTTGCTATTTAAGAACAATGTAATTTGGTTGAATAATATATTACAACTTTAATTTAGTTCCATGTGTTTTGAACAATCTATTTACATGACGCCCCGACATTTCCGCCGTCGGTTGGGGTGTTACATATTGGTATCAGAGCCATAACTATAGTGAATTAGAAAAATTGCCATGCTTTTGACCTAGTCTATAGTTTAAGTATCCATACTTGACCATTCTTGTTTCATGCTTAAAACCCTCAAACTCTTCCTACATTGCTTCTTTCTATTTCTTTCGTCATAATTATACAACTCGTTCATCCTAAGGCATTATATATAAATTACACGTTAAGGACTTGAAGACACTCATACTCCACAATCGAACCGGCTCACCAGAATAGCGGTGATTCCCGCCTTAGTGACGGATTTCAATCCATCCGACATAACACTTTGCACGAAATTTCACAATCAAGTCAGGAGTGATATCCACATCTTGATGGGATTTTTTTCCATTTCATATTCTAGTGGATCCTTATCGATGACTTGAGATTATATCTTGTTTCGTTCAATAAACCACTTTAGGGTACGATGTCACCAAGTTAGGGGTGAAACCCGCATCTTGATAACTAGTCCCACTCTTCTATTTTCAATATCGTCAAAGTTTAGTATTTTCGATCCAATTAGGGACATGTATTAACTCGAAGGGTAAATACCGTTAATCGCCTGTCAATGAGAGTATTTTACCTATAAGCCCAAGGCATGCCTCCCTAATTCGAACGGACTTACGATTCACTTTGGAATAGTCAAAGTTTCTCAACCTGAAATGCTCCAATATTTTATCAAGCCTCTCTTTTTATGATATCTCAATTTCTATGTGATTTGATATTTTTACAACCTCGGTCACTTCGGTGTCGAGTGACGCTATGTTACAACCTCGGTCACTTCATTGTCGAGGGACGTTATGTTACGACCTCGGTCACTTCAGTGTCGAGGGATGCTATTTTACGACCTCGGTCACTTCGGTGTCGAGGGACGCTATTTTACGACCTCGGTCACTTCAGTGTCGAGGGATGCTATTTTACGACCTCGGTCACTTCGGTGTCGAGGGACGCTATTTTACGACCTCAGACACTTCGGTGTCGAGGGACGCTATGTTACGACCTCGGTCACTTCAGTGACTAGGGACGCTATTTTACGACCTCGGTCACTTCAGTGTCGAGGGACATTATGTTACGACCTCGTTCACTTCGGTGTCGAGGGACGCTATGTTACGACCTTGGTCACTCTGGTGTCGAGGGACGCTATTTTACGACCTTGGTTACTTCGGTATCGAGGGACACACATTATACTTTACGACCTCGTTCACTTCGAGGACGAAGGATGTATAATACTCTAATAATTATCCTACATAGGTCACATACATACTTAAACATGCTTACATACTTAAATTTTTATACGCTATCGCATACCCACCTTTCTCACTCGTAATACGTTAATAAACCCTGACTCGTACACTACTAGTACAACTATGCGGATCATGCACGAACCAAAATAATTATGGATGCATACGGGATTATATCGGTGGGCGCATGAAAACCATAGTAGGTTCTACTGTGTTTCATAACACGGAACTTAACATGACATCGAATAGCGAAACGGACGTAATATGGTAAGAACATGGTGGAAACGCCGCTGGTACTTCATGTGTATAAGTGTTCCTACCATATAACCAAACTTTCGTTAAAACGTGCCATTAGAAATTCGGTGTTTCCCCATACCTTATTGAATACAAACTTTGATCACTCACCACCTATTTCTCGGTTGTACCCAAACACACTTCGAGAATGCCATCTTTCCCCAAGGTCTTCCTCTTAAATAAATTTCGGGACGAAATTTCCTAAAGTAGGGGAGACTGTAACATCCGTGATTTCTCTGTCTATGTTCTTGTCATCCAATTTAACCTTCGTTGTTTTTGTACCTCTAATTTAATCGACAAAGTATTTTAGGTTATTTTGTCAGTCATTACGACTATATATATATGTGAGTATATATATATATATATTTCTTATTTAATTTTTTTTAGTTAATTAATTCAAACTTCAATTCATAGCATTTTACAAAGGCTATTTTCTTCTATGTTCCTTACTGAATTATATTTGTCTATTTGGAGACTAGGTCATCGGATGTCAAAAACAAGTATAATTATGTCTTAAGTTTTGTAGACCTTTCAAACGATTGGTATCCCGATTTTCCATAGCTACCTTAAACATCAAGTTTTTCCCCGTGTTTATGCTTCCAAATCTCGGAATCAATTCACAAAACCATTCCTTTCCTGCAACACACACTATGTCAGCCCATAACAACCAAAAATAACCAAATCAATCTTTAAATTTAATCGGATCTTCACCATTTTTTTCTATCCTTGTCGACTCCGATTTTGTTTAAATACAAGCCACCGCACACCCTTACGTTTTGTTTTCTAGTTTGTGTTATTTTGAACTTGGCCTTGCACAATGAACCACCACCACTCCACCGACTATTCGTTAGGCCGAACCACCACTCACCAATAACCGTTACCGCCCCATCGATGTCGCTATAGCAACGCACCGCCAATACCGCCACCATTGTTTTGTAACTTTCCAACCACTGCAATGCCCGTTCAGTTTTGGATTGACCGATTCGTTTTATTTCAATACGCGGTTGTCGTTAGTTTTGAGAGACGTTAAAGCTTTTTGCCAAGTTTTGAATCTACGTGATTTCGTGCTCACGTAGATGATTTACCAATCATAACAACTTTGTGTGGATCACTTAACAACGCATTAAGGTGAGTACATAGTTCCCTTATTACCCTTTTTTGAGATGATACATATGTTGCACAAATTTTGCTTAAACGTTTATACAATTCATTATTTTTATGGCTTATGTGATCACTATTTGCTTTGTATGAAACTTTTTTGGTTTGCTTCAACATGTGCATTCATTAACTCCGTACAAGCCGCCCGATAGTATATTATAGCGCTATAGGTGCGACGACTCATCTCCACCTCCACTTGGTTTTGCTTATTTTACACATTTTGCTTATTTGCTTGTTGGGAAGTGGAGGATGATGGAATCCGTTAAACATGTCAGCTCAGGTTTGAATGTGCCACACGTGACCCATAGTTGTTAAATGCAAATTGCTTAGTGGTCCACTTATGCCATATAATATTTTTTTCTTCCATGATTTTCTATAAAACCTATGTCGCTCGCCAACTTTTTAGTTGACCAATGTTTTTTTTATCACATATATTTCAGGTGTAAACATTTGATGCTATCCAAGTTTGCTCATATAGGATGTGGACTTTTTTGCCTTAGCTTTATTTAAATGAAAGACGGATGTTATGTTATGTTTTAAACAAGTTGTTTTGTGTTGGTTTGCTATTTAAGAACAAGGTAATTTGATTGAATAATATATTACAACTTTAGTTTAGTTTCATGTGTTTTGAACAATCTATCTACGTGATGCCCCGATATTTTCGTCGTCGGTTAGGGTGTTATAGGAGAGTTGACCAAGTTTGTTATTTTGTTTCCTGAATTTCCTACAACATGATACTTGCTAATTTTGGTAATTCTTTCAAGTGTTCTATGGTTTTATTAATTCACTAAGTCAAACACGATTATAACACACTAGTAACACATTGTTGGGTGAATAGTGATAGTTGTAGATGCCTAAATTATGACTAGAACAACAAACATGTGATAAAACGGCGAATACTATATTTCAATACTCATAGGATTTTTTTTATCTATTTTCACGCCAAAGAAAGAATAATTCCATTACTTTAGTGTTTCAGGCATATTGGAAAATTTCAGCACTTTACAGTATCCCGTATAATTTCAACACTTTACAATTTATCATATAGTTTCAGCACTTTACAGTGTACCTTATCATTTCAGCACTTTACAATGTAACGTATAATTTCACACTTTGCAGTGTAATAATAATCACCAACGCCCGTTTTAGACACTTTATCTTTACACGATTAATTTATATTTATGTTTAATGGTTTTCCAAATGCAATCTCATACATTTACCAGATTACATGGACTCAATTAATAATTAATTAAGTCTAATGCATTATTAATGTAAATTAGGATTGATTAGGTGTACGGATAATGTCTCAGATTTACCAGTTATAATAATTTTAAGTGTGAACGAGAGAGAAAAAAACATGACTATTGTTTAAAGAAGAAAGGTGATAGAAGGATCTAATAAATCCACAATATTTTAGACCCTAAACATCTAAAAACGTGTATATCAATTGTCCAATCACAAAAATACTCATTTAAAAAAAACCCAAAATCCACCCAATAAGGAAACCCAAAAGCATTAAAAAAATGTTGCTATATCACCCTCAATGAACTAGAACCCTCACTACTTCGGGAGCAACACCTTAACTACTCATCTCTATCTCCCCCACCCCCCCCCCCTTCTCATTATGTGTGTATATATATAAGAATAATTTAAAAACCTCTTGAGTTGAATAAATTCTGAAAAACCTTATGTAACAAGCCATTTTAATAAAAAAATTTAGGGCATGTAATATACATATTTTCGAGTGTTTTGAACTAAAAATCAATAAAGCGTGGAGTTTTTTTTTAAATCTATGTAATAGGTATGTAACATCATGTTGATTGTTGTTTTAAAAAAACATCGGTGCTTTTTTTTGGCTAAATTTTTTTTCGATGTATGTGTGTGTATAACTTTCACACGTTCTATCTCTATACATATCTATTTTAAACACTAAGTATACATTTATTTAACATGTTTATAACTCCGGCTTATGCGGGGTGGTGCATTTTAGTCTTGCAAGTAAGTTCGAGCAAGATGCGTGCTCGATTTGGTCTCTCCACTTTATGCGATGTATGGGGAGTTTAGGGATAGTTCGCCCAGTATGGTGTTTCCCATTTCACGATGGGATGTCTTATTTACCTCTTGACTTGAATAACTTCAAATATTACTTATTACATCAAGAGGATTCAAGGGCAAAGAATTTCAAATCTCTGATTTATTGCCTCCCCCGTCTATCTTTATTTTTAAGTTTATGCTTATTTTCTTGTTTGTTTATTTTAGTTTTACAAAAACAACCCATTAACAAGTGTTGAGTAGTGGGATAAACCAAAGCCTTGTGTTGAGACTTGGTTTAAATCACGCCATACTACTACACAATAAGTGTGTTTGCTTATTTGTGTGTAGTTGTGTATAAGTTAAAAACCATTTATATGAATTTAAAATGAGATTTGTTTAAGAAAAAACATATAAAAATTTACACATTTGCACACGCCCCACCACTCACTTATTTTTCTCCATCCTTTCCCAAACACAAGGCTTATTAAAACCCCACCACCCACACATAATTATAAAATGGACAATCGTTGTTTACTTGGAGTTCAAAATCTAGTAAAAATAAGCATTTTGTAGTAAAATTTTGGCTTGTCTAATCTATGTAATCATTAGTCTAACAATGAATTGCCATGTAACCAACAAGGTTAGTAAAAACTGTCATTTAAATGCATAGTAAATATAAATAAATAGAGTAATAATTAGGGGTGTTAATTGCATATGTGTTTGAAGTTAGCGGACTAAATTGTTCAGCCCAAACATGACGCATATATTTAATTATGTGGTGTCAGACCTATTTAGTTATTTTTCTTTTGTAATTAGTGTCCTTTAATTGTTTCTAGTTAACAAAACTGGTTTTATAAATATATATATATATATTATATAGGTTGAGATTAAAGAAAACAAATGAAATGATTGAAAAATTGGTAGTTGAATCGAACTAGTTAGACGCCCCGTCCGCGTTGCGGGGCGATGGCCGAATAATGAGCGAGTGTTAAGCAGCTCATTGACACAGAAAACAATTAAATCGAGTCAACCAATAAAAACGTAACACTTTTATAGTTTGCTAAAAAACTAAAACAATGACAATACTGTTATTTTTAACTATGGAAAGTTATATTTTTTCACTGGTGTAAAAAGAAAAATGTATTTAGGTAGAGAAGGTTTATATCCTCTTATAAGAATGGTTTGACTGTCAGCCTAAACCGATTTGGAATTTACATCTCCACCCTCTCTTAGGGAGCCAAGGTCCTGCCTGGCACATCTGCTCGGCCCCTAGCTTTGATACCATTTGTAAAGTGATGGCAGTACTGAAAATTGAAACCAGGGGCAAAAGTGTAAATCTGCGCAAGGGCGAATTCGTACTTTTGAACTTATGGCAACACAGTAATATAAATTTAAACTAAAGGCACAACAGTAATTTTAGGCCGGAGCCAAAACCATATTTTTATTTTGAACCAAGGGCATAATCGTAATTTTGAGTTGGAGTGAAAGCGTATTTTTATTTTGAAGAGGGGCAAAAACATAAATTTTAACTGAGGGGTAAATCATAAGTTTTTTAAACGGGGAAATATCAAAATTTTAAGGTGGAGGCGAGAAATATTTTTTCATTTGAACAGGGGTGAAAATGAAATTTTTAGTTGAGGGCGAAATTGTAATTTTGAGTCGTGGGCAAAATCGTTATTTTTTGCTGGGCCAAAAGCGTAGCTTTATTTTGAGCAGAGGGCAAAATCGTAATTTTAAATTGGGGGCAAACCCGTAATTTTACAGCGTAAACAAAAAATAAACGGTTGGTCCAATGGGAGAGTGTCAGGCCAGCTGCCTGGCACTATTCTTAGGGCAATCCCGTAATTTTACAACGTTAAAAATAATAAACGGCTAGTCTAATGGGAGAGTGTGAGGCCAGCTGCCTGGCACTATTCCTTTGTTTTATGTTAAAAACAGTGTTCAAATTGTTATGTTTTTAATGTATGATAATGATACTGATAATGAGTAAAGTTTCTGAAAATATGAGGTGTCAAATATTTTAAAACGGAAATTCTATATTGCAGAAACACTAAAATATCAAACTTTAAATTTTAGCACTTTTTAATTAACACTCCTATTTTTTTTTGTATATTTACACTAGTACTAGTGTAAATACACGAATTTAATTTTTTTACAGTTTTTAATTAAACATCATGCTTTAGTAGATAGAAAAAAATAAAAAAAATATTCTTTCTCTTCTCATGTTAAGACTCATTTGTATTTGTATGTTAAGACCCATTTAATCTTTATAGTATGTATATATATATATATATATATATATGTATGTGTGTGTGTGTGTTATGAAGACTCCGTTAGAAACCATCCTTTATTGCGAGAACCAATGTGAACACAACCAAAAATACCTAAAAAATCTAAAAAGTATGTCATCACCAAGCTTTGCACCTGGTGGTAGGGGTTTAGGTTTTTGGGTGGTGGTGGGTGTTTAGGTTTTTGGTGGTGGTGTAGTGGGTTTATTTTGTTGTGTTCATATTGGTTCTCGTGGTTCTCGCAATAAAGGTGGTTCTTGCATGAACCCTACCCTATGTGTATATATATATATATGTATAATATATATATATATATATATATATATATATATAGGGGAAGGATAAAATGAAAAGCCACTTGAGTTGAGAAACTCAAGAAAACCCTATGTAACATTTCTATTTTTTTTTTCTAAAAAAAATAGGGAATGTAAGTTACATGTTAATGAACGTTTTGTAACAAAAAATAAAAATAAAAAGCGCCACGTGGATTTTTCTATAAAAATTACAAAAATTCAGGTTTTTTAGCATTTTTTTGTAAACACAGAAATTTTTAAAAAATTTATAAAAAAACATTCGACACTTTTTGTTTTTTTTTGTTACAAAACGTTCATTAACATGTAACTTACATTCCCCATTTTTTTAGAAAAAAAAATAGAAATGTTACATAGGGTAAAAAACCGATGACATAAAAAACTGATGACATAAGCATGAAATCAATTTTTACAAAGCATTTACGGCTGCATTTTTTTGGAAAAGTTGATTTTTTTTAGAATTTTTGATAAAAAAAATTTTGATAAATTTTTTTTTTTGAAAAAATCTATAGTAAAGCCGAGTCTCTAAGTTCTCACAACTCGTATAAGTTTTCATTTTACCCTAACCCTATATATATAGGGAAAATGTAAAATGAGAACCACCTTAAGTTGTAAAAATATGACAACTAGACCTGCCAAACAAAAATTTTAAATTTTTTTTTTCAAAAAAGTAAAAAAAAATTGTTTGTTACAACAAAAATAAAAAAAAAACTTAAAAAACGCCATCTAAAATTTACGTTGAATATAAAAAATTATAGTGCCGTAAACATAATTTACATTAGGCGTAACTATCGACTCAACAAATATTTTTTATTTTACAGACGTGTTTAAAACATTTTCATCTACATTTATGCAAAAAATGGTGGCCCAACTCACTCGGGAAGTAGGAGTTCTCATTGTTCCCACAACTCGCAATGGTTTTTCATTGAACCGAATCCATATATATATAATATATATTATATATATATATATATATATATATATATATAAGGCTAGGATTTAGAGAAAACGCTGAAAAGGGTGAAGGTGAGAACGGCCATCAGCCGTTGGATCAAAACAATCAGTGGACTAGATTGGCGCGATGGCGTTTCCGTATATAACGTAAACTTTATTACTTGAACGTGCCTCATTAAGGGTAAAAGGGTCTTTCTACAGCTCTAAAACTCCACAATAATTATAAAACGCCTCATTAAGGTAAATATTATTTTCTCTAATTTATGCTTTGTTTGATATAAAACGCCAAAACACCACAAAATGAAAAAAAAACATAATGCCAAATATGGAAGATGGGACGTTTAGCAGCCATCAACAGATAAAAGGGGCTGACCAACACAGTTACTGGAGAGACGTATATTTTATTACTACCATTTTATAAAAAAAAATCTCGCCTAAACTACGCGTCAAAAAACTATTATATAAAAAACATCTCAGTATCCATTTAGTCACAACCAAAAACACAAAAAACCATTATATCTCAGCAAACTATCCACTATTCACGTCCATGTTCTCTTGTCAAACTACTCACTTAAAACGACATGCTCTCTTGCAAAAACATTCACTTAAGACGTCGGTTCTCTTTGTCACACCCATAAACTGTTGCTGAATGAGATGGACAAATCATCTAGAAAACGACTCTAGTGAGGATGATCTCACTTTGTAGCCTTGTACACAAGGAACGTTTGGATGAGAAGAAGAGACCTATGCAAGTGTAAATGCTATTTTGGACTCCATTATTAAATGGTGTAGAGTGTGATGAGCTTGAAGATGTATAAACGCTATTTTGGACATCAAGATAGAAAGCCCACACACAAATCACCCCAATAATAGCACTGACAGTATACGGCATCGGTCTATCTTTCAAACATCCAAAAGAACTACCCCAACAAAACAACAATATGTTAAACACAAAAAACCAAAATGCCGTATTTTACTGATCGATCGGCTTCGTCTAGATCTTGGCGTTTCAACTGTGTAGGACAAAAAAAGATTAAGGAATACAATGGATACGAAGGTTTCAGGGGACAAAAAAGTTCATGAAGAAGAGATTTGATAGCAGTGAAGATTAGATTACCATTTTTAATTATTTTTTTATTTGGTGTCATTTTCTGTGTTTTGTTGTCTACTTTTGAGCTAATAAAAACATCTATATTAATAGCAAAAAACGCCAAACAACATAGCGCCAAAAAAAAGGTTTCCATATAAAAGGCCATTAATAAAAAAAACTTAAAAGTATGAGATGTTTTACTGCCTTAGCAGTCTAAAAAAACAGTAACTTGAAGCGACGGATACTTGATTACTACCATTTATTATATTAAAAACCACACAATGACGCACAAATCAAATTTATTATATTTTCTAAACGCGATAATCACCTATTACACTATAGGTCTGCATCCTACATAATAAAAAAAAATACAAAAATACATCATAAAAAACACATAATAATTCCATTAAAAATCTAAAACGCCAAACTTGAAAATATGGGGGGGGGGGAGGAGGGTGTTATATAATTAACAGATAAAGCTGGACAAATACAGTAAAACTAAAACGACAGATACTTTACTATTTGCATTAATTATAATAATATCCCGCCCAAACTACGCGCCAAAAATATCCTATAAAGAGAGACCTCTCAGCACCTTCCGTTTATCACACAAAAAATAGAAACGCCATGATTCCTAAACACCACCCCCTATAAAAACACCAAAAAAGTTAAAAAGATAAAAGATGGCAAACAACTTCTCTTGGTTATTCAGTATTGTTTTCAATGAAGTTTCGGTGAATGTATTCTTAGGTGAGGAATGACTCAAAAAGCTTTTGCTAAATGAGATGGACAAATCTTCAAGAAAAAAGAGACTGATGACAGCGATATGTCATTTTGTGTGCTCTTTTATTGATGAATATTGGCATGTGGAGAAGGAGACCGACACCATTGCAAATATTGTTTTGACTCCATGATGATAAAGAAGATTGAGAGCAAATAGCATCCACCCACACGACGTCGATCTATGTCTCCAAAACAACCACAACAAGCCACTTAAAAAAGACCATGAAAATCACGCGAAGCCAAAATGCCAGTGATTTGGAACAAATATTAGATCCAGATTTTTAGAATGTAAAACGCCAAGTTGAAATACACATTTTTTCTGTAGTTTGTTATCTAATTCTTTTATGTGGAATGTAAAACGCCAAGTCCAAGATTTAATAAAAACGGCAAGTTGGCAATAACGCCAGCCTATAAAAAAAGACTAAGTTCTAAACAATGATAACGCCTAATATTGATTCAAAGTTGAACTAAATTAAAACGCCATCTATTTAAGCGGGGGCGGATCGTGACAACCATGCCTCCGTATATCATTTAGACTCCCTTGCCACGTGTTGGGCCAGGATCCGTTTTCACCGTTCTCAAACTTCAAATCGTTTTCTTTGGATCTCGTTTCTATATATATATATATATATCCCCTGCCACGTGTTGGGCCAGGATCCGTTTTCACCGTTCTCAAACTTTAAATCGTTTTCTCTTTATCCCGTTTCTATATATATATATATATATATATATATTATATATAATATATGGGAGAGTTTAAATAAGAAAGCTAAATATCGCGAGAACCGTGAGAACGAATAAAAAACCACGAAAACTTGGTCAAAAAACAATTCAAATTCTAAATTTCTTTTTACACTTATCATTATTACTCAAATACAACGTTTAAAATTGATTTTACACGTTTAAATTTACGTGAATTCGTTAATAATTTTTTTACACATTTGTAAGTTTGCCATTTACACATGTGTAAATTTGTTATATTTACAAATGTGTAAAAAATCTAATAAGAGTGATTTTGATGGGAGAAATGAATTATTTGATGTTGTAAATTTTTATTTTGATGTTGTATTTTAATTACAAAGAGGTTTGTATTAAAAAATATTTTTGATTGGTTTTTTCATTTGTTCTCACGGTTCTTGCAATATTTAGCGTTCTCAAGATAACCCTCCCATATATATATATATATGAGAGAGAGAGAGAGAGAAGGATAGAATATTGTGTTTGGCATATATATATATATAGAGGGTGGAGTTATTGTAAAAAGGGTGTGTTTTGTGAGAAGTGTAAAAAAGAATCTACATCTTTGGATCTAGAATCTAATGGTTGAAATCATAATGGCAAAATTGTAAATAATGTTTACTATTAATCATATTAATTTTCTAGATTAAGGATATAAAGGTAAATGTAACATTTTTAAATTAAGAAAGACTAAATTACATAGATTGTCCTTTATTTATACGTATAATTGTACCTTATGTCCTTTGTCTTCAATAAGTACACTCCATGTCCTTTAAATGACTAAATTTTGCACACTCTATGTCCTCTACACTAACCATCATCCATTTCATCCGTTAAGTAGGTGCATTTGCCCCTCATGTGAGGGACAAAACAACCATTTTACACATACCATATTCAAATATAGAGTCAATTTGATAGGTTTAATCAATCATCTGCTTATAACAAACGATTACAATAAACTCTAAATTCAGGCCTAATTACCATGGATAATCCTTTTGATAAGGGTGTTGAACGATTCTGCATTCGTGAACATCTCGAACGACAAGATCTTGATAAGATTGACGATAATACTTCAAGATATGTGCATCTGATGTTTTTATTCGAGTTCCTTATGCATCAGATGTTTTTTTTTTTTTTCAAAATGCCATGTGCATATGATGTTTTTTTATTGTGTAATTAGGTATCTAAATGCTGCAATTCTAGAATCAAAGTGCCAAATTTGCAGTCAAACCCATCCATACCTTGATCACTACATGCACATATCAGCAGTCAAATTTATAGTTAGTTCAAGTCTAATGTATCTACATTTGGTTACATATGGTTGTTATGGTTAACCACATTTAGTGTATGCACAGTTGGTTCAAGTCTAATGTATAGACATTTGCAGCGATAGTCGTTCAAGTCTAACCACATTTACCCACTGCAATGTTAATTTAGACAAATTAAAATAGACACAAAAGCAATTGCATTACACATAATCGTAGCATTACATTTGAAACCCTAAAATTAAAAAAAAGCACTAAAATTGTTTTGAGGTGTAGTATATCCATAGTGTTTGATCGATGGGTTTAATAAAAGTCTTGGAAGAGAAAAGAATGTGTAAAATGATTGTTTTTCCACTCACATGAGGGGCACATGCACCTACTTAACGTATGGAATGGATGGTGGTTAGTGTAAAGGACTTGGAGTGTGCAAAATTTAGTCATAAAGGACATATAGTGTACTTATTAAAGACAAAGGACATAGGATGCAATTTTACGTATAAATAAAGGACAATCTGTGTAATTTTGTCATTAAGAAACTAACATTAATGCACATGCAACTTCCCCCGTCTTTTTTAAACGTCAATAATTTTTTTACGTAACTATTTAAAAACAATTATACCATAATAACGAGCGTTGTTTTATCTTTAATATGAGTACCATATTGCTATACTTATATAGAGAAAAAAATATGTTTCGATCAGATGTTTAGTCCATGATGTTTTGTTTTATGTTCATACAGTGGTGTTTTAATTGTATTGTGATTCAAAGCGTGGTGTTTTAAACATATACTGGAGTGCAGGTGTAAAACACTATACAATGAACATGCGAAGAACATCTACTGGAATGTAGGTTTAAAACACCATGGTGTTTTAACATATGGAATCTGGAACATCTACTAGCATGCAGATGTAAAACACCATGCATGCAGGTTTAAAACACCATGTACAATAACCATACTATGAACATTATACTAAGAACACATTCTGGAGATGGAGGTCTAAAACATCATGTGAAAATGCAGGTTTTGAAACACTATACTAAGAACACAATATGTATAACCCTATATAACACTATACATCCATCATAGACCTGTTACTGAAAACATAACACTATAACACTATATAACACTATACGTCCATCGTAGACCTGTTACATAAATATATAACACTATAATACTATATAACATTCGTATTCCTATATAAAGGGTGGCAATTATGGAAGGTTATCAATTAATTGAATGAATGAGAAAAATACTTGTTTAGCCTTTTAAATTAATTAAGATTGAGGACACATGTCATCTCCACAAATTTATATTCTCATACTTTGGCCTTTTTTACAGGATCCTCTACCTTATATATATACAACAACATTATATAATATATATATATAGAGAGAGAGAGAGTATTGTGTTTGGAAATTTTTTTTTTGTAAATACTAGGAACCTTAAAACTACCAGGAGAGGTAGAATGGGAAAATCCAAACAATGGTGCACATGCTAATCACATGCCATTTCCCCATCATATTTGAACATACATAACTTTTTTATAGGTGATTATTTTTAAATAGATATCCAATGTTGTTTTATCTTTCCAACAAGTATACTACTGATATATTTTCCGAAAAAATGAACTGCGTTTTTTATTGCGTTTTCAACTAGGTTTTATTGTGGCGTTTTTTTTTTCTAAATTGGGTGATTTTATGGCCTTTTCAACTTGGTTTTTCATTGTGATTTTCCGAACTGTGTTTTTTATGGCGTTTTCAACTATAGACATTTTATAGTGTTTTTCTAAACTGGGTTTTTATGACGTTTTCAACTGGACATTTTATGGTGTTTTTGAACGGGTTTCATTATGGCATTTTTAAATTGGAGACATTATTGTGTGTGTGTGTGTTTTAACTAGATCTTTTATGGCGTTTTTAATTGAACATTTTTCTTGGTGTTTTTCCAAAAACTCCAAAAATTTCATGTCTTTTTTTTTAATTTTAAAAGTATAGCAATAATATAGTTGTTGGAAAGATAATAAAAGACTCGATTTTATGGTTTCATTTAAATAAAAAAATAATTACATATAAAAAAGTTACGGGTGTTTAGAAAAGATGGTAGAAGATACGTGTGACTTGCATCTGCATTGTCTTTGACATGTGTATAGGCTTTTTGATAATATTTCCTTTAGTATAAGTTAGCACCAGTACCAAATGTCCGCCCAAAAATCGTTCCTAGTGTTTTACAGTTTTGGGTGTTTTTAGAATATCCTACCCCATATATCTATATGTATGGGTAAATTACACTTTTCGTCCTTTATGTTTATATCGGATTACAATGGATGCCTTTTAACTTCTATAATTACAATCATAATCCTTTTCTTTATTAATATCTTACACCATACGTCCTTTAGCACCAACGTGGTTTGTTTTAAACGTTAAGTCAAATCATGTGCACCTCACGTGAGGGCATTTATGTCCTTTTACCTCCGGATTCCTTCCACCTTTTACCTCCTGATTCCTCCCACCTTCATTCTCTACCATATTTTCCCTAATTGAACCTTCTTCATCACCAATTCCTAACTTTCACTTTGCTAACAAATTTCTACCACTTTATCACCTAAATTCTCAACAGAAAATTCACTAAATCAACCTTCAAATTTGACAAATCAACTCCAATTTTACCGAATAAATAACTCGAACTTTCTAGGGTTTATCGAATCAATATCTTGATCTTTTTGTTTCTTCAACAAATTCGACTTTACGAGCCGACGATGTTTGGGAGATCACTTGGTGGTGGGGATTCTAAGGTGGTTGTCGGTCACATGTCATCACCAAGTTTTGCACCTGGTGGTGGGGGTTCTAAGTTGGTTGTCGGTCACATGTCATCACCTATGCTGGACACGTAGCAACCTAAGCCAGGCCGACCTCCCCCGTGCCACGCGAGAGACACCCTGTCTCCCGCGCCACGCGTGGGATAATCCCAAGTAGCTATATAAGAGGCGGCGTGGGATGAGTTCCAGTGCTCATTTTCAATTTCAAAATCGATCTTCTTTCTCTCTCGGAGCTCTATTCGAATACCGAGCCCCCTAAAACCCCCGAAATTTTCCCTGTTGTAAGTGTTTTAACCCTAATCACTGATACGATAGCCTTTCCAATTGATCCAAAACCCAACAACGGATGCCAAAGTGTAACTACGTTGGGGTTTTGATCTCGTGATGTATCGTTAAAGTTTGAGTTGGTTTGTTACACCAACACGTGTTGCATTGTATTTTATTAGGAACCCAAGAATTGGACCAGGAGGCTACTACTAAAACCCTAAGTCTGCATAGTGAGTCATTCTTTTTTTCTCAAATGCTTTGCAATACCCCAAATGTTTTTCAGTTATATTACAGTGATTAAGTTTTTGTATTCTTACTGGGAAACTATGGTCAGTATGTGGGGTTTTGTATACATTACTTGATAAGCTTCACCATTGAACAATGGCTTAGCTAATGTGTGATATGACCACAGTCACAGGAACTGCCACTGAGTGATAAATACTATTTAGAATAGTTTCTTTACTATTGGACAATGAGTTAGCCAGTAGTAGCTTGGTAAGATAAACAAATATAAAAACTCTTAATGCTGTGAATACAAGAATGTGTCCTTTTGTACAAATTGAATGAACTCACCAGTATTTCCTGCTGCTAAAATGTTTTTAAACGCGTTTCAGGTGATTACCGTAGATCTGGATAAGAGTTGGGATACGACATCAAGAAGGCTTAAAGAAGTAGCTTATTTTATCAATTAAATTATGAAACGTTGTTTTATGAATTCGGGTTTATTCCTTACTAAAAGCTACCTTTATAAAAACGTGTGTTTTATTCCCATCTGTTTAATAAATAAAATCCGGTGTTTCTAAAGTCTGATATTTTTTCCTAACTACGGTCCTGATGAAATTTCTGCTGTAATATTTTCGAAATAACCACCAGTAGCACTTGACTGTTCACGGCTCCCGTCTAGGGTGTGGTCGGGGGTTGTGACAGAAGTGGTATCAGAGCCACTGGTTTAAGCAATTAGGTGTTGTAATAATACCTAAGCGTAAACAAAAGAGTTAGGAAATTGATATTAACTGGTAGCACCAGGATAGTATTTAGACTTGAACTTAAGAAAAATGCCTTAATATAAGCTTGGAGATAAGCTAATTACTTGCATAGGTATAGTGTGATGGGTATTAGTACTACTCGATTCTGGAATATGATCCGTCATGTGAATACTAATTTTCTTGTTCTTTGATGAAAGCCTTAATAAAAAATGCACTTTTAAATTCATGGTTTGAGAAAATTCTGTTTACGGGAAATACAATTACCTCTCAAAAAAATTGGGTATGGTGTGGTAGACTCTCCACTTGTTCGGGTAAGATGGGGTAGCCTCTCTGACGAGACCGGGTAAGATGGGGTATATGTTATGTTAAAAAGTTACTGAATTCCTTAAATAGTACCATGACCTGATGTCTGTCCTGTTTTTGGAAATATGAACTTGTTAAATACATTAACCTTCTAAATGGTATGTATATTATAGTATATATGAAACATATGATGGTATAGATATGTATATCTATAAGGAAATCCAAAAGCCATGTAGGTGTTATTTTAAATACCTAAACTTAAACCATAAAGTTAGGAAGTTAATACAAAATAACCTATACGTTATTTCTGTGAATATAAATTTAAATATATATGATTCTTGAATGTATTGTTTTGTTTTAATTGTTCTATGATATTAAATACCTGAAAATATTTGCGAATTCAGATGTCGAAGGAAGTATCACATAATCAAGAAATTCATGCTAATAAGGAATATCCCATAGAAAAAGATGCCAAAGAAAACATAATCGCCCAGGGCATAGCTAATGACATTCCGTTAATTATAGAAGCTGTTAAAAATTTGATAGAACATACCAAAACTATGAATAGAAAGGGCACTCATGATAATAGCTTTAGCCACAATGTAAATGGAGGCAATGATGACCTTATCAAAGCCTCATTTCCTAAAAAGATGAAAACAATGACTGCTGGATGTTCCTATAAAGAATTTCTAGCCTGTAAGCCAACTGAGTTTGCCGACAGTGAAGGAGCTACAGCTGCACTGTGACGGCCAGAAAGACGGGAGTCGTCCGAAAAATCAGTAAATGTGCTGAAGAGGACAAAGTGATGTATTCTTCCAATCTCTTCAAGGAAGAAACATTAGAATTGTGGAATACTATTCTTCAGGCAAAAGGAAGTGACATGATCTGTGACATGAACTGGGGAGAAATCAAGGAAATAGCAGAAAGGAAATTATGTCCTCTTTATGAGAAGGAACAAATGGCAACCAAGTTCCTAAATCATAGAATGGTCGATGTGAAGTGTCGTGAACTACGACAATGTTCTTCGAATACGCTAGAATGATACCAACTTTGGATTTGCCAGAACCTATACTAATTTCTCGTTTTATTTGGGGACTGATTGGTGAAATCCGCGATATAGTAAAGACAGCTAGACCTCAGACTATCGAGTAAACAGTCGAACTAGCCAATACGTTAGCCGATACGCACAATAATAAGAAAACAAGAAAAAGGAATTAGCCCGGAAAATTACCCAAGAATTTTGCCCTGATGATTTCTATAACAAGAAAATAACTAAACCGTCATTGGAACAATCTGCCTCTAGAAATTGTAACAAAAAGCATTCAGGAAAATGCTATTTTAAGAGGAAACCCTACTGTAACCTCTGCAAAACACCTGGCATAAGGAGGAACAATGTAAGAGGAAAAACCCAGTCTATTTTAACTGTGGAGAAATAGGCCATATTCGCCCATATTGCCCCAAACTGACGAAGGCAACCGACAACAAGGCAAAAACAACAGACGGAGCTAAGAAGAACGCGCGAGCAGTCGTACTTACTACACAGGAAGTAGAAATGATTCCAGACGTAATCGCTGATATGTAATGTAAGGATCTAAGTTTGAACCAATTGTGATTTTTGTTTCAAATGTGGAAATCTGAATGATAAAACAAGTTTTAATGCAGCAGAATGAATGGAAAACTTTTATCACAATTGATGGTCGTCTGTTTTCATCATCATGCTTTGAACTAATTGTAGTATTTGCATGTGAATTACAAACTCTCCCTTAGCCCAATGATAATCGTTTGAAAGTACAGAAATGCAGATAAGATAGACTGGTGAATGATCTTTTAATAGATAAAGAAACACTGTTACATTCGATCACCTATTTATACTAACTTCCTAACCTCTGAGCATCTTTGATGGCGTCAGGGTTGAAAGTGACATCTAACAAACAAAATAACTAACTTAACAACTGATGGCTAAACAATGTTAGTGCAAAGCACTGTTACATTGATTATTAGACTAATAAAACTAAAACTCTGAAAACTATCCTCTGTTCTTTATCTTCTGGTAGATCTTTGGCAATTTTTCGTTTTTTAGCAGCAGATAATAGAAGACAGATGATAGACAACAGATCTTTGAAAAGCAGAGTTTAACTGATAGAGGTTGTAAACTCTGATATTGGAACCAAAACGTTGATAGTGTATTTGGCTCTGTATCATCTGTTCCTTTGTAAAGGGTTCAATCCCAACAATCTCCCCTGGAACAGATGACGCCAAAACACATTTATTTTTGGTCTTTATTCCTCAACAGGAGTTCTCTAGTTTGCCCTTTGAACTATAGTTCAAAGTTGAAAGAGTCCAAATCTTCCTCATCTGCATTTAACCCATATGTACCCTCCATGCTTATCTTGACAACTTTACCATCTGACTTGAGCAGAGTCAATTCATGGGAGTTTTTATCAACTTTCCATTTAGAATTTTTGGGTCAGATGGTTTTCTAGGATGGCTTATTGTTGAAAGTGGTGATTGGAGTTGATGAGAAATCTTATATAATGTTTCTCTCAACACATTGCTTGCATCATCAGTGTGGAAATGGATCTGGTCCATGATTCCTTGTTGATGAGGTCATGCTCATACCTTCTTACATCTTCTTTGGACATCTCTCTCTGCCTTTTTCTTTGTTTTAAGGCCAGGATGGATTGAGCAAATATTTCAGATGGTTTGGTAGAAGGTTGGGTCTGATAAGCTGTATCCTCTGTTGAATATACAAGCTTCTTTGGCAGTTGGATCAGTTTCTCTTCTTTGTTCCAGCCTTTTATATGTGTCAATTACTTTGACCTCTGACCACCTCATGATTTGGTTCTTTGACCCATAATTAGTAGCATTTAACTCTTCCTTAATTCTTCTTAACTTCAAAGTCTTTTCAGGCACATTTTTCTTGTATTTGTTCCGATCTGGAGGAGTGGGCTTTTTGAGAGGATCTTTCAACATTTCTTGCATTCTTTGTACCTCTTCTTCCAACTCACTCACAGTCCAGTCTTTAAATTGTGCCCCTGTAGACTTGTACTGCTTATTATTCATGATATGAGCAATATAATCATTCTTAAGGCTTTTATCCTCTCCTTCTGATAGTTGTTTGCTTAACTCTCTTGCAAAATCTTTTCCAGACATCTGACTTTGCTCAGCTGGTACTGCAAGTAGTTTTGTATTTCTCTATCAGATTTTCCCTGGGTATCCCTTTTAGAGATATCCTCTGCTTGTTTGGCCTTAACTTTCAAATACTCATCCAAATTTCTTGGCTTCGGACATCCTTCCAGAGATAGGAATTCCCTTTTGTCTGGATCTTCTTCTGAAAAGAAGGATTTAATCTCTTCTTTGACAACATGTAAGTCTAGTGGGAATTGAGTGGCGAGAGGCAATATGGTACTCTGAGAAGAAGGAGGTTTAACTGCTGTTGTGATGGTCAGTGGTTTTGATGATAAAAGTAATGGAGAATGGATAATCTTATCATCAAGTACCACATTTGTGGTTCTCCTTAATTGAAACTGATGTTGGGTGATTGTGGTTGGGGAATTCTTGTGGGTGTTGGTAGAGATTTGGTGGATGTTGGAAATATAATCATAGTAGTGGTTGGGTTAACATTTGTTTTAACCTCTGCTGTGACAATAGATGTTGTCACAATAGTTGTTGTAACATCTGTTGGTGTAGGTTTAGGTTTAAGAGGAGGTGTAAGAGATTTTGTGGGAACAGAGGATGTGATTGGATTAGCAACTGGCTTAGACTTAGAAGGTGTGGATGCTGGTTGCCTTGTTTTTCTAACAAGCATCTTCTTTGTTGAAGTACCAACCTCTTCTTTTGCTTTTTGCAGAGCAATCTTTTGCTCAACCAAAGCTCTGCTCTCATCCCTTACCCTTTCCTTGTTCTTTTCCCTTTCCCTTGCCAAGATGTTTTTTTGTTTCATCTATCTTCTTTGAACCATCTGGCTTTGGGATAACCACTGTTGGCCTTGAAAGTTTGTCTGTCTTGAGTTTCAAGCCTTCTTCTTTCTTGTAAAAATTATCCCCTTTTTGCCATCATCTTTGTCAACTAAAATGACAGTGGGAGGAGCAGTGCCAGTGGTGTTGAGAATATGAGCTTCGATTGCCTTGATGTCTGCAGATGTATCCATGTACCGTGCATCAACCTTGTTTCTGATTTCTTGCATGTAATGTTTATGTTGAAGAGCTGCATAGTGTTGTTGTTGTTGAAACATAGGGTTTAAGGTTGTTGCAGCTCAGCAGTGGATATGACAGAGGGTTGGCTCTTTGTAGCTAACATCTGCTTCATCCAATTTTGTATTTCATCCACAGAAGCTTCAATGCTTGTAACTCTCTCCGTCAAATCTTTGTATCTTAGCTCATCACCTAACTTAATAGGATCATCTGAACTCCTACCAGATGTGGTAGTTATTTTTATGTCATCATTAACAAAAGTTGCAAACCTTATTTCAAACATAGATGCCCCTTTTTCTTGGTACTGGGGACTTCCCACATTAACAGAGGTTACCTTAGTAGCCTCAACAGTAATTGCCTTCATCAGAGTCTTAAGAATGTAACCACTGTCCAAATGCAAACCTGAAAGTTTAGCAATTGTAGTGGCTGCTCTTGATGAACTAACACCAAAGGTTATATGTAACCCAAGGGATGTATCCTCTTAAGTTGCTGATGGGCTAGCAATGAATAAAGAAGCAGACCCAGTCACATTCTTAAGTATATTCTCAGGAATAGGTTTATGAGAAGAACTGGTTAATGTCTGTTCTAATTCAATTGCACTCAGCATGGGCAATATGGTAGGTGGTAGGGTTTTGATTGGTGAAGGATGTGGTGTAGAAAGAGACATTGCCCTGGGAGAGGGGCTATGGAAGATAGAACCAAGTGATCCTAGAGCTTCATAATTTGGTGTCCTTGTGTTTACAACCTTTTACTTTTGTGAGGAAGAATGAGGAGTTTCAAAGCGGGGTTGAGATTCTAACATCTGCTGTGAAGAAGTAGCAACAGTGTTTACTTGTGATGTTTGTGTTATCACAGGGTTAACCTCTGGGATCTCATCTTCCAGAGGGCCCTTTTTGGGTTTGGTGGGATTTTTGGAAATTTTCTTTGGTTTTCTTTTGGAAATGGCTGGTGTGGGTTTCAGGGCAGTGGTTGTAGTACCCTGATCACCAGGAGAAGTTGGCTCAGTAGCATGAGGTTGAGATTGAACATTTTGTTCTTGTAAAGCTTGCTCTTCCTCCTTTACTTGTGTTTTGGAAACATTATCCTGATTTGTAATTCTTGTAAAAGTTTCATGAGTTAGGCCGCCTGCTTTTGTAATAGCGCCTTGTTTAACATCAGCATCAGCCAACTGACTTTGAAGATAAACACTCAAGAATCGTGGAAGTATCAGAAAATCTTTTTCTTTTTTAATATAATTAAAATTTGCCACAAGGTCATTGAACAATATCTGGGAAAAGCTAAATCTGATCTAGTTAAAAATAGCATAGCCCAGATACTGAATGTTCAATGGTATTTCATTAAAAGTTGTGGTCTTTGCTGAGAGACAAGTTAAAAGTGTATGAAAGAAAAATGTAATCTCAGCAGGAAAATTAGGTTTGAAGATTGTCATACCTTTAAGTTGCCCAATATAACCTCTTTCTAGAAACTTGGCATGCATCTCGTTGATGCAAATGACACAGAATGTTGCATATCATTCAATTCAAACACTTGTGAGATCGATGAGGGCTGATCTGCATCAGTTTTTTGCCCACTCTGGATATGATGGCATAAGGAACATCTTTTTGAGAATGAACCTCTGCGTTTGCCCAAAATTGTCATTGTGCTTCTTGATAAATTGGGGCTTTGACGGTCAACATATGCTTGAATTTCGATTCTTTTAAGATGTTAATCATTGGATGGTATCTGGTGTTAGAATCGGTTCCTTTGAAGATCGTTGTGTAGTTGTGAGGTGTTTTGATTATGAGAGTGAATGGTGGTGACTCTGTTGTGTAGTTGTGAGGTGTTTTGAATTCAACACAATAAAGTGGAACCTCTGTTATGGATATAACAGGGTTTTATAAGGGTTTTTGAAAAAGTGATGATGGTGTGTCATCTGATGCAATTGACTGACGAATAACGTCTGACAACGTGTATCCTCTATTGTAAAATGGAAGACAGTTGTTTGGAAAACATTGTTTGAGAGTATGGGCAGTGGTTTGTGAACAGTATTTGACACTATTAGAGGATACACTTTAGCAGTGGATAGACTTTTCTAAACGAACAGTTTTAATGCTATCAGTGGTTTGAACAGACTTTAAGGATTTATTGAAAAACTGAATTTTAAACTATTTTTAATCCATGTTTAGCATTCCAATCCTAGAGATCAAGCTTTCAAAGGTAGATGTGTCCAAAGCTTTTGTTAGAACATCTGCCAGCTGATCCTTAGTATGGACATGTTGTAAAGAAATCAAACCTTTTTCATAGTAATCACTCACAAAGTGATGTCTGATGTCAATGTGTTTGGTGGTAGAATGAGACACATGATTTTTGATGATGTTTTCAGCTGCTTGACTATCAATCTTGAGTGGAGTCTTTAAAGCAGTTACACCAAAATCCAAAAGTTGATTTTGTAGCCACAAGAGTTTAGCAGTGCAACTTGCAGCAGCAATGTACTCAACTTCAGCAGTGGATGTAGAGACTACAACTTTCTTTTTGCTTTGCCAAGACACTAGGCAATCACCTAGTAATTGGACTCCTCCTGATGTGGACTTCCTTGTGGTTTTACAACCGGCAAAATCATTGTCTGAGTAACCTGAAAGCTCAATGTTTCCATTAGCTGGATACCAGATACCAAGTGTGGGAACACCTTTTATGTATCTGAATATCCTTTTAACAGCAATAAGATAAGACTTTCTAGGTGCTGACTGGGATCTAGCACAAACACATGTTGCAAACATGATATCTGGGCTAGAGGCAGTTAGGTACAACAAAGACCCAATCATGCTTCTATAGAGAGTTTGATCAACCAAGTCATCTTTGTCAATAACAGTGACCAGCTTTGAGGTTGCCATGGGTGTGCTACAAGGTTTACAATCATTCATATCAAATTTGTTAAGTAGTTCTTTCACATACTTATTTTGATGAATGAAAGTGCCATTGTGCATTTGTTTGACTTATAAACCAAGAAAACATTGTAACTCACCCATTGCACTCATTTCAAACTCTGCTGCCATGAGTTTTCTAAACTCTTCACACATGGAAGTGCATGTGGATCCCAAAATGATGTCATCCACATAAATTTGGACAAGCATCAAATCTTTTCCTTTCCATTTTAAAAACAAGGTTTTATCAATTTTACCTCTTAAAAAACCTATGGATAAGAGAAAAGTGGATAGAGTTTCATACCAGGCTCTTGGTGCTTGTTTAAGACCATACAGTGCTTTGTTTAACCTGTAAACATGATCAAGATAAAATGCATCTTCAAATCCAGGAGGTTGACATACATACACTTCTTCCTTGAGCTTTCCATACAAGAATGCACTTTTGATGTCCATTTGAAACACTTTGATGTTGTGGTTAGCAGCAAAAGCTAAGAACAGTCTGATGGCTTCTAACCTTGCTACTGGAGTAAAGGTTTCTTCATAGTCAATGCCCTCTTCCTGTCTGTAGCCTTGAACCATGTGCCTTGCCTTGTTCTTGACAACAATACCCGTTTAATCATTTTTGTTTTTGAAGACCAACTTTGTGCCAATTTGACATACATCCTTAGGCAGTGGTACAAGTTCCCAAACTTGTTGTCTTAAGAATTGTAGGAACTCCTCTTGCATAGCTTCTACCCAACTATTGTCTTTTAGTGCCTCTTGGTACTTGACAGGTTGTGTGAGTGATAGAAAGCCAGCAAAAGGCAAATGTTTTGGGATTGGCTTCTTGTGAGCACTCCCTCATTTATGCTGCCAATAACTTGATCCAATGGATGGCTTTTGAGGAAAATCAAATCACCTTGATATGGAACAATTGCATTTTGAGGTGAAGACTGCAGATGTGTATCATCTGAGCTATCATCTGCTGGTGAATTTGAAGGTCCAACCTCTGATTGGAATGGAGGAGGAGGTATTGGTGGTATTGATGTGAATGTTTGTTGATTTTTATCCATATTGGGTGGATTTTTATCAACAGTGTTTTGATTTTGTAAGCAGGCAGAGGTTTGAGTATTAACCACTGTTGAACCAGCAGAGCTTTCACCATTGTTACTTACATCTGCTCCTCTGCTTGAAGGACTGATCTTGAAATTTGGAAGTATGCAGTCATATCCTTGCTCTTGTGTTGATGACTGTGGTGTACCTGAATGATTAGTCTTGACAGACACATCTTCAAATGTGAATTTATCTAAATCAAACTATTCACAGGATTTGCTGGGATTTCCAAAGATGAAAGTTCATTGAACTTCACATTTAGAGTCTCTTCAACACACTTGGTCCTAGAGTTAAAAACTCTGTAGGCTTTGGCAGTGGTTGAGTATCCCAGAAAATGACCACAATCAACTTTGACTGCAAACTTAGAGATGGAATCTTTTAAGTTCAAAATGAAGCATGGACATCCAAAAACTTTGAAATATGAGATCAGAGGTTTGATTTTGTAAAGCAATTCATATGCAGTCTTTTGATGTCTGGGGTTAATCAAAACTTTGTTCTGAACATAACAAGTAGTGTTTCTCCTTGCCCAAAAAGAAAAGGGTAAACCAGAGTCTGCTAGCATAGTTCTTGCAGATTCAACTAAAGTCCTGTTTTTCCTTTCAACCACCCCATTTTGTTCTGGAGTTCTTGGGACACTAAATTGCCTAGCAATCCCTTTTGACTCACAGAAGGCATCCAACTCCTTATTTCTAAACTCTGTCCATTATCACTCCTAAAGATTTTCACTGGAAGATCATATTGCTTTTCAACTTGTCTAACAAAATTTTGCAATATACCAGCAGTTTCATCCTTGGAGTGTAAGAAAAATGTCCATGTAAACCTTGAAAAATCATAACAATGACCAAACTAAATCTTTTCTTCATTAAATTCATGATTTTTACAGGGCCAAACAAATCCATGTGCAAGCATTGGGTTGTTTTGGACTCTTCAATTGACTTGTAAGAACTTTTATGTTGTTTACCTTTTAAACAGGAAACACAATGTTCTTCACAAGTAAATTGCTTTTGTTGTAAACCTCTGACAAGACATTGTTTAGAGAGTGTGGTGATAGTTTTCTGATTTGTGTGCCCAAGTCTCCTGTGCCATAACTCTGTCTCTTTGCTGGAAGCAACTGAGAACAGGCATGCATTAGACATAGGGTTATCTTAACATGTCAACTACATACACATTGCCACTCCTATGAGCAACAAGTTGTGCTTTGCTCTCAGCAATGATTTGATCAATATTTTTTAACAACCTCTAGTCCTACAATTTGACATGTTTTCTTAGTAAAGAAGGATCCATACCCTTTGTCACTCATTTGTGAGACACTCAGAAGATTGAATTTTAGATTGTCAATTAAGTTAACATTTTCAAATTTGAGATTCCCAGTCTGAACACACCCTGACCCCAGCACCTTCCCCTTTGAATTGTTACCAAAGGATATATCACCCCCTCCATGAGCCAAGAAATCTTGAGAAGGGCTCTACATCATGTCATGTGCATGGAGCCTCCACTATCTACATACCATAAACTATCAAGGCAAGTAGAAGCTCCCTTGGAAGCAGCCATAAGAGCACAATCACAGTCTACTTCACACACCTTTGTATCCCATGGATCAGATAGAGAGGTCTTTTCTTCATCAACTATGTTTTGTGGAACCACTGGTGTAACCACTACTTCATCACAACTTTGAACCTCGTCAGTTTTTTACACTTGTTCCTCAGACTCATCACCTTCAATACAGTCTCTAAGGCCATTAAACAAATATTTTCATTTTTAAAATCATTTTTAGCCATTAGAGCAAAGTTTTCATCTGTTAAATCCTCTGCAAACTACTCCAGTCAACAAAGCCTTGTGTAAAGAAGCTCTGTTGGTTAACCTCTGATGACTGTCGTTAGTGTCATGCAAAAACCGAAATAAACTAGGTAGCTAGAGTAAGTCGGGTATCGAACCAGAGGAGGATTGTGGAAAGTGTTGTGGATTAAATACTATTAAACTAAATGCAAAAATATAAAACTTGTTTGATTGGGAGTTTGATTAAATACGAATTACAAAAACGAGGTTGTGATCAATAGGAGAAACAATGGTTCCTCCAATTTTAGATTCAAAGCCAATTCAATTACGTATTTGATTGTTTACAATTACATAGACATAATTGTATAACCTGATTAATTGATTGTGATAAAAGAGGACTAAGTACTCTAATTGATTAACAACGAGAGGTTATCACACGATTATCAATTGAAGATTACCAAACCCAATCCCTATCTAATATATCCCGATTACTAGAACTCTTGGGAATTGAAGAATTAAAACAAGGTTTAAAGCAAAATCAATCGTTTACAAATCCATCAAGTCAAATCAACCGGTAACAAGCATCAATGCTTAGATTACCGAATTTAAACAATAATCCAAACACATAATCGAGTTGCTTACAAGAATCCTCCACCGGAGGAAACCACTAAGGTTCTAGTTGCTCATCTCAGTTGTATGATCTTCACACGCTTGAAAGATGATTAAAACCATGATCTTTGATTGGTGATAGGAATGATGATGATGGTGAAAGAATGCTCCAAAAAGTGTGTTTTGATCCGCTAAAATCTTCCCCAAAGTGCTTCCCTGAGTTTAGGGTTTGAAAACCCTTTTATACGCTTCAAAACACTAAAACACACATTTTTTCGTCTTTCGGACCGTAAGCTACGGTCCTGGACAGTAAGCTACGGTTCGGACTTTCTGGTCACTCGACAGATTCGTTCAAAAATTGTTTTCTTAATAACTTCTTCGTTATAGCTCCGTTTTACGTACCGTTTTCGCCCACGTCTTTCATAATTCATCCCTCTATCATTCCATCTCTTAATATATTTAATTCCACTCAATTTATTTTCCTCAAACACGTTATAATCTTCATATTTAACCTGCAAAACACCATTTTCTCGTACTTATTCAATTCCACACGTGTAAACAACCAAATATGCATAAGATTAGAAATTAAACACATATAAATCACATTCCTAAACCCCCTCCATCACATCCCCACACTTATCTTTTTTCGTCCCAAAAAATCATTTACAACGGAATCACAATCAAATCATCAGCTTCAATTTATTCGGTTAGCTTATTAACAAATCTAATCCACGCATTAACCAAGATTGTAAGTATATGGTCCACTTAAACCCAACCACCGGTTTCCAAGCCCTTATTCATAACCTATTAAGTTCAATTGCATCAGTCATCTATGGGTCTCACAATCTAAAGACTACACCTCCACTTAATTCCGTTTCAAGCTTATGAGTAAACTGGTTTATAAGAAGCTTTTATATATTCCCGATTAAAATTTGATGGATAATGGATGATGATTTTGAGCTTTAACATGTTTTTATATACGATCACTTAGTGGACATACCTCGCATGAGTCACCGTCCCCGTGATTAATGCCAGAAGTTCACGAATTTTTTTCTTTCTTTTCTAACTCCACCTAGAGGGTATGTACCGCAGGAGTCACCATCCCCGCGGCAATACCATAGATTTCGTCAATGCAAGCTAGCTCAATAAATGGATAGATGGAATGTTTTGGGCGCCGCCATGTTTTGGATTTATTCTCATAAAAAGAAACAGACGTGCCATTTAATCGGAATCTTTATAAGCTTTTTACTTATAACAAAATCCCTTAAACTCTCTACAGTTTCAGTTTTGCTATAGCTCCTGAGGTAGAACCCACAAGATTCCTAATATCAAGTATTTTATTTAATCCTAAGGAAATTTTCAACCGGCTGGGCCTACCCACATATCCTAAATTAGATGTGTGACTGTTTAATCATATCATATGTATAATAATTGAAAGACGATAACTCGATTATACCTATCATTTTCCATTTTGTTGCAAAATTCTTTCAAAACATGATCAATTTTTTTTCAAAATTGTTCAATTTTAGGGGATTTCAACCATTCCAAGCATTTGATATGATCCGACCTACCAACCCTATCTCGAGTTACCGCATCCCCACACGTGGGATACATTGTCCCAATGTATAGTGTAATTTAAAAACTAAACTCGAGAAATCCACTTAACAAACCATGAACGGCTAACAAACTACTCGACTCTCAAAAGACACATCTTCCGACACAAAATTTTGACACCACCAAATACACAAAAAAAAAAAACACAGGATAGATAAACACATGCACCTGATCATGTGTCTGCAATGATGTGGTTGCTGCGCTCTAACCGGATCAGAAGCATCCTATTGATTTCTTGATATCTCCCTGGGGATGTTGCAAAACATCCCCTCACTTGAATCATTGCATCCGTTAGGATTGAATCGTAGAGACCTGTCAAAACATAAACACACCAAAACGAAACAAAACAAGGTAAACTACTCTACATCCTTGGGCTACCTTCCGAAAGCACAAAGTTTTAGGTCTTTAGCCAGACCGTACCTAATATATGCGCTACGGTGGTCTCAATGCACATTTACCCCTTGTATTTCCCATGAATGCACGGTACCTGACATCACTAATCCAACGGGGTCTAATTTTTATCAAGATGTCCACTTAAGCATTGCAATCCGGCCTGGATCCACACTTTCCTATCAAGTTCCCAACATACACTCGGTAGTTAACTCTCCCAAGCGTTTCTTTTTACTCAATATCAGTAGATACGTCGGATTATTGCACAACCACTTTATGATGATCTGCCCGATGTCCTTCATCGTCACCTTCCTCATCTCTATATGTGCATCCCCACACTTATTTTGTGGAATGTCTTCTTTCACCTCATCACCTTCAACAATTTTCTCCACATCTGACTGTTCAGCAATTGAGAGAACCATCGGTGTGGTATTACCCTCCACAACCTCGTCCCCTGCTTGAGAAGGAGACGTCTGTAGAAACACCCATCTATCCCTGGCTTGGCGTTTTTCCATTGGAGTCATTCTTGGCCCATCATCCTTCCCTTCAGCCATCAAAAGATCATAATTCTGAATCCACATCTCCAAGTGGTCCTCTATTGACAGGTTAGGTTTCGCCAATTCCTCTTCAACGTATGCCAGGTCTCTTTGTCTCATATATTCAACAAGACTTCCAAATTGGGTGATTGACGATAACTATGTGATTGGGGTTCACATTCAGACTCACCCTGATCAAATGTATGTTGGGTATGATAGGCATCCTGATAGTGTACCGGATGGTCTTCATAAGAAATTCGAGAGTATTCATCATAACAATCATCGTACTCCTCTTAGTAACTCACGCCTTATACCATCCCTGGATCATATCTACTCTCATCCCATGTCTGCTCATCATAACAATAATCCGTATCCGATTGGTAATCATATGCAACTCGCAGCGAATCAGAATAAGAATAGTATTGGTGGACATGATCATAAGCATAAAAATCTAACACATTTGATCTCCTCAATTCTGCTTCATGCCTGTATCCAGCCTCCCAACAGTTAATTCCTGGATGCAGCGGATTCTTGCAAAGCGTACATGTAGAGTACTCGGGAAATCTTCTTCTCAAATAACTTGTCATCCTGCAGACACACAGAAACACAAGCACCAAGCATAAATCTGAAAAAACAAAACAAAACAAAACTGACACTATTTTTGGATTTTTTTTAAACTAAAACTTTACACTAAACACTTTGCGCACGCCTCCCCGGCAATGGTGCCATTTTGATGACTGTCGTTAGTGTCATGTAAAAACCGAAATAAACTAGGTAGCTAGAGTAAGTCGGGTATCGAACCAGAGGAGGATTGTGGAAAGTGTTGTGGATTAAATACTATTAAACTAAATGCAAAAATATAAAACTTGTTTGATTGGGAGTTTGATTAAACTACGAATTACAAAAACGAGGTTGTGATCAATAAGAGAAATAATGGTTCCTCCAAATTTTAGATTCAAAGCCAATTCAATTACGTATTTGATTGTTTACAATTACATAGACATAATTGTATACTGATTAATTGATTGTGATAAAGAGGACTAAGTACTCTGATTGATTAACAACGAGAGGTTATCACAAGATTATCAATTGAAGATTACCAAACCCAATCCCTATCTAATATATCCAAGTTACTAGAACTCTTGGAAATTGAAAGAATCAAAACTAGGTTTAAAGCAAAATCAACCATTTACAAATCAATCAAGTCAAATCAACCGGTAACAAGCATCGAATGCTTAGATTACCGAATTTAAACAATAATCCAAACACATAAATCGAGTTGCTTACAAGAATCCTCCACCCGGAGGAAACCACTAAGGTTCTAGCCGCTCATCTCAGTTGTATGATCTTCACATGCTTGAAAGATGATTGAAACCATGATCTTGATCTTTGATTTGGTGATAGGAATGATGATGATGGTGAAAGAATGCTCCAAAATGTGTGTTTTGATCCCCTAAAATCGTCCCCAAAGTGCCTCCGTGAGTTTAGGGTTTGAAAACCATTTTATACGCTTCAAAACACTAAAACACGCATTTTTCCGTCTTCCGGACCGTAAGCTACGGTTCGGACTTTCTGGTCACTCGACAGATTCATTCAAAAAATTTTTCTTCATAACTTCTTCGTTATAGCTCCGTTTTACGCACCGTTTTCGCCCACGTCTTCGTAATTCAGCCCTCTATCATTCCATCTCTTAAGATTTTTAATTCCACTCAATTTATTTTCCTCAAAACACGTCCAATCTTCATGTTTAACCTGCAAAACATAAGTTTTCTCGTAGTTATTCAATTCCACACGTGTAAACAACCTAATATGCGTAAATTTAGACATTAAACACATATAAATCACATTCCTAAACCCCTCCATCAACCTCTGCCGGAGCAGTGGTTTGAGTAGTTTGAGTGACCTGTGGAGCTTGTTGCACATGCACTTGAGGTGGTTCTTGAACATATTGATTCTGTGGAGCAGGTGTTTGGATAGTGGACAGGAACTGTAGTAGCTGGATGTGCAAAGTGTGCAGTGTTTTGCATTTGAGGTGCAGGGGTATAATGGGAATAATGAGCAGTTCTTTGAGGTCTAGGGCCTGGGTGAGTCACAATTAGACCTGCAGTTTGAGATCTGCATTCCGTGGCAAAGTGTCCTAACCTATTGCATTTATAACATTTAATTTTTTATTTATCCAACCCCACTTAACCCGCCATGTAATCCAGGAAACTTCCTACCAGTCCTTTGTAAAATTTACTTGCTCTAACACTCAAAAGTGCCACCTGATGTAAAATATCCATTTCTTCCAGATCAGTGGGTTCAAAATGTTGTAAGTCATTCATTTAAAAGGACATATTGTCAGACTTTTGGCTTTCTCCATTTGCAGCAAAAGCAAAATTGGGTGTGTAAGGATCAGAAGTAAAATTGTTTCCAGAAGTTATATCAACATAATGATCATAACCCTGATCCTCCCCGCTACCAGAACCCTCTTCATGACTATAAAGAGCAGTGTTACCCAAGGTATAGTCGTCTGTTGTTTTCCCTGACTCTTGCAACTTCTTTTTCTGGTTCAATTCCCTCTCATATGTGAGGAGTCGACCGTGAAGTTGAGTGAGGGTCATCTCTTTAAACCCAACAGATGTTCGAGTAACGTAAGCTACGGTCACCCTTTTTTCTGGTAACGATCTTAAGAAACGACTATTGGCAGTCGAATTAGGAAGTTCCACGTTAACAAGTTATAATTCACTGATGAGACAACTAAAACGTTTGAACTGTTGTGTTAACGACTCACCTTTTACGTGACAAAATGTTTCAAACTGTTGATTCAGAACATCTCTATTGTTTTCAATCACTTCCTTGGTTACACCGAATTGTTCTTTTAGTGCATCCCACAACTCTTTTGCACTATTGCAATGGAGCAGTCTAGCATAGATTTTGTTGGGTAGCGTGAAAGCAACAATGCAAAACGCTTTTGCATCCAACTCTATTTTCTGGAAATCCTGCTCAGAGTAGTTTTCAGGATTTTTTGGCACTTGAGTATTGGGATCCTCTGTGCTTGGAACCAATGGAATATGTGATCCAAACACAACGGATCGCCAACAACCGGTGTTTTGCTGAGCTAAAATGTGACCCATCCGACGTTGCCATATGAAATATTCATTTTGTTTCAACATCGGTGGTTTGAACATAGATCCAATGTTGGAATCTGATGTGTTTTGAGATATTTCTAATTAATTTTCAACAGGCTTGTGTTTTAAAAACTTTGAACGTAATAAAAATTTGTTTCTCAACTTAAAAACTTTGAACGTAATAAAATTTTGTTTCTCAACAAAAACTAACAAACGAATTAGCAGGGAGAACTGATCTTTCAAATGAAATTAAATTTAATCAAATTTTGATTGACCAAGCTCTGATACCAATTGTAAGGATCTAAGTTTGAACCAATTGTGATTTTTGTTTCAAGTATGGAAATCTGAATGATAAAATAAGTTTTAATGCAGCAGAATGAATGGAAAACTTTTATCACAATTGATGGTCGTCTGTTTTCATCATCATGCTTTGAACTAATTGTAGTATTTGCATGTGAATTAAAAATTCTCCCTAAGCCCAATGATAATTGTTTGAAAGTACATAAATGCAGATAAGATAGACTGGTGAATGATCTTTAATAGATAAAGAAACACTGTTAATTCGATCACCTATTTATACTAACTTCCTAACCTCTGAGCATCTTTGATGACGTCAGGGTTGAAAGTGACATCTAACAAACAAAATAACTAACTTAACAACTGATGGCTAAACAATGTTAGTGCAAAGCACTGTTACATTGATTATTAGACTAATAAAACTAAAACTCTGAAAACTATCCTCTGTTCTTTATCTTCTGGTAGATCTTTGGCAATTTTTCGTTTTTATAGCAGCAGTAATAGAAACAGATGATAGACAACAGATCTTTGAAAAGTGGAGTTTAACTGACAGAGGTTGTAAACTCTAATATTCGAACCAAAACGCTGATAGTGTATTTGGCTCTGTATCATCTGTTCCTTTGTAAAGGTTCAATCCCAACATGTAATATCTAAGTTAAAGTATTATTTGACCCTAGTACAAATCAAATTTTATAAATAATGCTTTCTGTCAAATACTTCAGTTGTTCAGAACCATAATAGACTTGTTTGGTCTTCACCTTCGTTGAATCATTTAATTGGTTACGACACCTTGTGGTGACATTTTTCATTAACTTGAAGCTTGACTAATCTCATTTGCACACCTGATAAACGGATTTCTTCATTAGTTTCTGTTGGTTCATTATCTTAAATAGTCGTAATACAACTATGTGTTAAGATAAGAGTACACACCTTCATGTTATATTCCGGTGTACCTCTATCTGTTCTTTCATCAATTATCGAAAGTTCTATAATATTCACTTCTTCTTTCATCATCAAAAGAAAATCCTATGAGATTTGTTTGAAATGAACATTCGAATTTACTTTATTAAGCCTTTCATCTGATTACAAACAAGATAAACTTGTTCGATCACCGCAATTATTGAACTATTTCAATCATAACGACACCTTGCGGCGTCGGTATATAATTGTAGTTGAGCTAATCATGATCATACGGATCATGCAAAACTACGTATGCCTTTCTTTTGACTCATTTTTTAAAGTAGTCTTAATGCAACTATGTATTAAGATAACGATATACTAAATTTTGTTGTGTTTCAAGTGTATCCTTGTCTTCAATAATGTCAACACACTGATTTTTCCTAGTGTCATGGTTCGATAGTGACACATCATCTTTGTGCTTCTATTTCATTTGAGCTTGTTGATTCTAAATTTTCCTTAATTGACAACCAAAGTAAGTTTTCCTTTGACAGTAAATTTGTTGCTTCTAAAAATCATTCATAAATTGTAAACATTCGATTTAGACAACTATTTGGTCATAAATCTCTCTTTTGGTTTGCACCATGTAAACTTAGTCACTCTGATGATTATGTCATTTCACTTCGTTCATTTTATATTGATTTCTGGAAATGATTCAATTAATTATTGAGTTCTATTCATTGTAAAACTTGTATTCACAGAATTCGAATATGTCCTGATTCATTTACCTTAATACTATTATTATTAACCAACGCGTGACATAAATCGAAATGACATCATAAACTAAATCTCGAGGATGAGATTTAAAACAAGGTGGGGAGGATGTAACAACCCTCAAAGATGTTCCCGAAAAATAACTTGTTATCAAAACCCCAAGTGCACGCGCCGAAACTTGTTATACTCAATCAGAAAACTTAGTGGTTAAAAAAACTTGGCGGTCGATGGACCGACCTGCACAAAAGTACACTTGTTAAACTCACAATTATAAACCGAACCATTAGGGATCAAGACCCGAGCATACGTGATAAGAACCGCGAATCGAGAAAAACACGCGATTGGACGAAAAAGGCGGCCGAGGAACGTGTCACGCGGAGGCACCACGTGTCAGACCTATGCCGGACACGTGGCAACCTAAGCCAGGCCAACCTCTCCGTGCCACGCGCCCAAGATAGCTATATAAGGGGCGGCATGGGATGAGTTCCATGCTTATTTTCAATTTCAAAATCGATCTTCTTTCTCTCTCGGAGCTCTTTTAAAATACCGAGCCCCTAAAACCCCTAAACTCTGCCCTGTTATAAGTGTTTTAACCCTAATCAATGATACGATACCATGTCCGATTGATCCGAAACCCAACAACGGATGCGAAAGTGTTGCCTGAATAAGGCTATACTTTGTTAACTACGTTGGGTTTTGATCTCGTGATGTATCGTTAAATTTTGAGTTGGGTTGATACACTAACACGTGTTGCATTGCATTTTATTAGGAACCCAAGAATTAGAACTGGAGGCAACTACTGAAACCCTAAGTCTGCATAGTAATTCATTCTCTTCTTACTGGGAAACTACGGCCATATGTAGGGTTTTGTATACGTTACTTGGTAAGCTTCACCATTGGACAATGGGTTAGCCAATGTGTGATTAACCATGTCACAGGAACTGCCACCGAGTGAAAATACTATTTAGAATAGTTACATTACTATTGGACAATGAGTTAGCCAATAGTAGTTTGGTAAGATAAACAAATATAAAAACTCTTAATGCTGTGAATACAAGAATGTGTCTTTTGTACAAATTGAATGAACTCACCAGTATTTCCTGCTGATAAAATGTTTTTAAACGTGTTTCAGGTGATTACAGTAGATCTGGATAGAGTGGGGATACGACACCAAAAAGGCTTAAAGAAGTGGCTTAAACGGTGTTTCTAAAGTCTGATATTTTTTCCTAACTACGATCCTGGTGAAATTTCTGCTGCAATATTTTCGAAATAACCACCGGTACCACTTGACTGTTCACGGCTCCCGTCAAGGGTGTGGTCGGGGGTTGTGATAGTTGTGGCGACATATAGAGGTAACCAACTAGAGGTGTAAGAAGAGAGAAAGGGTTAAGGTGATGGGTGGTGGTGGTGGGTTGGCTACCACATATCTCCCATCATCCATGGTATATCTCCCATCGCCCATGGTGTGAGGGTATGGTAGATGACGGAGGTGGTGGTGGTGTGTGACGGATCTGGATGGAGGCGGTGTGAGGGTTATGGTAGAGATGACGGAGGTGGTGTGGTGTGGTGGATTTGGTGGTGGCTATCAAAATGGTGGTGGGGGTGGAATCTGGTTAGGATTGTTTAGGAGTCGAGCGAGCCGAGCCGAGTCAGGGAAAACTCGGGTTATGCTCAAATACAAACCGAGCTGGCTCGGCTCGTATTTGAAACCAAGCTGGAAATCTATGCTCGGGCTCGGCTTGCTTTTAAACCGAGCCGGCTCGGCTAGGATTTGACTTGATTTTGAAAAGAAAAATTAATATATAACTCTCAAAATTTAGTAGTGTAAATACTTTTTTTCAATAGTTCAAAAGAACGTATACAAATTAAGCTCAACCTAATACATTACAAGCTAAAATCAAGTTCAACAACGCAAAATAAGTTCTAAATTTTAACCAAATATAATACAATATTAGCATGGCAATCAGCATTCAATATGCTATAGATATTAAATTACGCTCCAACGTACATGAAAATAATAATTGATTTTTTTGTGATATATTAAATGCATATGAAAATAAAATATATATACCGGTAAAATAATCTGAGCTAAGCCCACCCAAGCTAGCAAGCGAGCTAACCCGAGCAAATCTGGCTCGTTCTGAGTCGAGTCGAGCTAGGCTCAATTTCTAACCGAGCCGAGCAGACTCAGTTTCAAATCGAGCCATATCGAGTAAGCTTTTTCCAAGCTTCGAGCCGCGAGCTTTATAAATAGTTCATTTTGGTGATGGTGGTGGTAAGGATTTAGTGGTGGTGGGGGGTTTGTTGGATAAAGAGAGGGGGTGGGGACAGAACTAAGATAGAGAGAGATAACTGACTTTGAGATTGAGAGATTGGGGTTGTTTATTTGTTTAAAGATATTTTAAATATGCTAGTAAAGTTTACAAATTTATGTGCAAGACATATGCCATACTTTTTTTTAACGCCAACACATGCTATACTTAACGAAAATTTTAACTAGGTTAGTGATGAAAGAACGTAGGTGTAAGGGTTTTTTATAAAGAAAATGATCCTAATTATAATTATTGAAGTTGAAGGGTATCCTTTGAAATCTAATACAAACAAAATAACGAAAAATGAATTTACCCTGTATTTATTAAGAGGACTGTGTTCGGGTTTGCATATTCAATAAATTGGAATATATTAGCCTATTGTAAATCTATTCAATTTTATGCATGTTTCGGTCGTGTGTAGGTTGCATGCTCTGTCACATTTTCTAATAGCCATTTTAATCTCAATATTTTACTAAAGCCCACCAAATTTTCTATTTTCATTTTATTAGGCCCCTTTTAAGTTCTATATTGTTTTACCAGACTTGTTTTGGTCTAACTCTCATTTTGCCTGATTCACAAATAAAATCATAAATTCATCACTGATCGATCGTGTAAAAAATTGACACCTCAATCATAATCATATGTATAATAAATATACAAATTATACACCATAAACTCTTATATATGTATCATTATCTTTTATATTTGTCAAAGAAAAATCAAAATATGCCATCTTAATTAACTATAATCTCTATATATGTGTTCCATCTATTCTTAAGCCAATGATTGGTATGCCAATTGTATGTACCCATCAATAATTCTCTTGGAGCATAAGACAACCACATTATCCAGTCGTTGAAAAACTTTAAAAGTAATTTATTATATATTACTTCTACAATGTCCTAATTTAAATTACATTAATTCTTTTCTACAATTCTGATATTCGATACCTTTTATTAATATAATCAGTGTAAGTGTTATTAGTTCCAACAACTAATTACCATGAATTGAAATTACGTGCCTTTAATAAAATATTATTTAAAAATTATGGACTTTAAAACGACTAGTTTAGCATCAACGTATATGCACGTGACAAAATACCATTTGTAGATTCAATAGCGCGATGATGAAAATAATTTAACAAATAAGTTCAATAGTTCTTAAAACACATAAGACGATTATAAAATCTCAAAAAATTGTAAAAGAGTTAACTAAGGCCTCAAACGGTTCAAACTTAACATTCGATGCAACATATATAGGTGAGTGGGGATGACAGTTTGAGGGTCAAGATATAAGAAAGCTATAAGTTGGATACATAGTATAAAATTTAAAATTTTGTGGACCGGTTAATTAGTCAACTAGTCCCCTCTAGTTTCACACATTTTGCTAGATGACATGTGAAGAAAGAGATCCATGCCGTATGATAGTTTGATAGGCCACTTTTTGCGTGGATACCAATGACTTTTTAGTTATCTAGTTCATTTTATGGGTGGCATGTAACTAGGGCAAAGAACATGGACACCAATCTTTTCGGTACCTAGATATGTATATTAGACAAGATAAACCTCATTTGGTCACTACTCAGTTTCTCACGGAGAGATATATAGTTCTTAAATTGATAAAGGTTATACATACGAGAGAAAGGTTACACATACGTAGAGGAAAACATCAAATTATCCAAAACATCAGTTTTAAACATAGCAAATAAGTCACAACAACCGACTATGGTCATCGGGATGCCAGACTTCAAGATAGGATAGCCCTCAATCTATGCCTAGTCTCTTCCAATCGAGCATCAACACTGTCTAACCTCACACACATGCTAAAAAAGTCAACTACATTGAGTGAGTTTAGCTTAAATTTAGAATATCAAGTTACTATTTTCAATATAATCATTTGAAAAGTATTGTTAAGAAATACTAAACAACAATCATGCATGTCCATGCCAACCATCAATAAAGACATCAACTTGTGAAGCGAACTTAAGCGTCAGCTGCTTTTCAAGAAGCCAAGCAAGCTTATACCCGCACAAGACTCCATCAATCATTAATACATGTGACGTCTTCACTCTCACGTGATCCATCAACACGTTTCTAGTAACATATACTAAACACCAACATTCTAGAAACACATGCTAGACGTCAACAATTTACCGTCAGTTCGGTACCATCAGTTTACTTAATCTCAATCACATAACTTTAAGTGTCGGAACATCAAGTATAGGCACATAGTAGCTATCAAGCACATCAAACGTATTTAAACAACAATGATTGTGATCAGATTCTGTGTTGTTTGACGTCAAGATTTGAACTTTTCGTAGGAAAAACATAAGGATCAACCCATAATATCGGCTTCAAATATTAAAAAAAACATGTGACCTTTTATGTGATTCTCACCTTTAAACCGTGATAAACAAAACTAGAGCTTACAAGTCTTTAGACCCTTTTCTTTCTGATGTAAATCACCAAGGGTACAACGCCCTTTGATCCATGATGGTGAAACGATCTCACATTCATAACCTTCCTATGAAACTTTGCCAAGTGATACTGTTTCTAACTTGAAATCAATCTCTATTTCTTCTCTGGATTTCTCTCTAATTTTTGGTGAAGAAAGCTACAAAATGAGGAGCATGATTCAAGCCTCCTTCCCATAATAGGGGTTTCCATGAAATTACCAATTTTCCCTCATAGGTCTTGCCATGTTGTTTCCCAACTTCGGCATTTAATCATAGTCCATTCCATTTATTTTATTCTTTATCAATAATTTGGGGTGTTGTAAGTCTACCTCTTACATCAGATTATTTACTCGAAACTAGTTACACATCAAATATTTGAGGGTGAAACTCTTTCATTTCTTTCTCGGACTACCATGTGGCTTTCGAGCCTTTTCGATGCTTCCATTGACCTTTACTTGTGACATAACTTTATTTCTTAATAGTTTCTCTTTTCTCGTCCATTAGTACTACAAGTTCCTTAATGTTGTTAAGCCTTTCATCAACTTTGGTATAAGCAGTACATGTGCTTCTTCAACAGCTAAACATTTCCTTAAATGTGATGCATGGAAAGTTGGATAGATTCCACTCACTTATTAGGCAATTCCAAACGACAAGCTACCGCTCCAATATTTGCTACAATTCTATACAGTCCAATATACCTCGGACTTAGTTTTACACTCTTGCAAAATCTAAAAATTTATTTCCATGGGTAAACCTTTAACATTACTCTATCTCCAATACTGAACTCAATAGGTGTTTGACTTTCGTCTGTGTAAGAATTTTGTCTGTCATTAGCCGTTTTTAAACATTTTGATCTTAACAAGCTTTTCAGTTTTGGCGATTAAACATTCAAAGATTCTTGGATCTAGTTTCTTGATATCTCCCCAACATATGGGTGTCGTACACCTTCTTCTGTATAACATTTTGTAAGGTGGCACGACGATACTTGCATGATAATGGTTGTCGCGGGAGAATTCAATTGGCGATAAATGACTATCCCAGCTTCCACAAAATCAATAATGAACGCACAAAGCATATCCTTGAGTGTCTGAATGTTACTTTATGACTGACCATCTAACTGAGGATGATAAATGTGCTGATGTGAAACCTTGTTCTCATTTCATCATGAAATTTCTACCAAAATTTCGATGTAAACCATTTGTCTTTCTCTAACATGATGGACACCGGTACCCCATTGTAGGGTCTAAATATGATAGGTTGATGTATCAAATGTATGTTATTGGGTTTTAGATTAAGAACCGTGGGTTCACAATGGGCTAATGTGGGCCAGTCCATATGGGTCGCCTACTACTAACCTAGTGTATATTATGGTTTTTATCTCATAATTAGGTAAGCCTTTTGATAATAGTTCTTTGGAGCTGTTTAGAAAGGGTTAGACATCTTGAGAGTTTTTCATCATTGTAACCATGAGTTCTTTGATCAATAAAAGATTATTACTTTTGTTGATCTAAGAGTGTGTGTGGTGTGTGTTTTTTTGGTAAAATAACTAATCGAATTAGAAATTCTATTAAACAGTAATAAACAAACACATCAATCTAACAAAATTGGATTTGGGAATGATTGCAAAATGATTTATTGATTTCATAGAATGTAATAAAATCACAAGGTATAAAAAGTACTCCCCCTCACCAGGTGAACCCTCTCTCACTTAGTTCTTATGCGCTCAAGCTCTAAGTGTTATCTATTACAATGTACAAGAAGAACTATATGTAGGAGGAATGAACTACCGGTGACGTCACCAAGAAAGCGATCCTTAACAACTCATTAAATGATGTAACTGCCAGCAGTTAGCAAAACTGCTGGATAGGTAAATTGTTGCATTGAACTGCTACTTCTGATGTGAGATAGAGTGAACCACGAGATTTCAAAGAATACTGGTTTAGAACCAACACTTCTGGAAATTCTGTCTTTGACCTGTTGACTTGGTCTTCTAGTCTTCAGTCTTTGACTTTCGTTGACTTGATTGTTGACCAGCACTTTGATAATCCAGCACGTGTTCTTCTATACTCTAATCTTTTAAGATATTCTGACTGTGTCTAAGTCTGCATTTTAACAACGAATGCAGTAGTTGGAGTAGCTATTTTGAGAAGCTTCCAGGGGGATTACTGGACTTGTGATTGTATTTTAACTTATTTCTTCAGGAATGGACGATGGTTCCCTTGGGTTTTGGCTTTCATTGTCAGTAGATCTTACATAACCCAACAATCTCCCCTAGCTCCATCGACGCCAAAATCACACTTACTGAAGCCTGACTTTTAATCTATTATTTATTGATGTAGAATCCTTTAAAAAAAACTTTGTTGAAATTGAAATCCTGGACATTTCCTTCATCTTCATCAGAGGAAACTATCTTTGACTTACAGAGAAAGGTTCCTTGTCTTCACGTCTTTTAATCTGTACGAAGATAAACATTTCCTTAAATGTCAGGCATGGAAAGTTGGATAGATTCCACTCACTCATTAGGAACAATTGATTAGGCTATGACCTTAAGAAGCTTATGAAGGATTTTATGTTTTAGAAACTTCCACTTTTGAGAAGCGCTGGATTATTGAAATTGTCGGATGTTCTGTATTTTAGCTTCAAGTTATTTGTATGTCAACAATTTTTGGATTAGACTGATAGTCCCAAACTCCTTAAGGGTTGAGTTTTTGTGGAAGAATCATCGTTTGAATCCTTATTTACCTACCATCTTGATTATTCTCTGCTACTCTAGTGATTGGTAAGAAGATTTTAGAAGATGTCAGTTGAATTTTATGAGGTAGGAAGAATACTGAATTTTCTTGAAAGTTTTCCAGATTCTTGAAATTTCTAGAAGGTAGGATGAATACATTGTGTGTCATTTGGCATTAAGTATAGTATCCCCCCCTTTCTGGTATCAACAGATTAAATGGATAAGGTAAATAACACCATTACTGGTTAGTGATAAGGTGGTTATTTCCTCACCAATAGTTTGGTTTTATGTGGCTAGAAAGATTTGATAGTGACTTAACATATATGAGATTTTGTGCTCCTGTTTAGTAAGCCAGTTGTTTGGTATATTCACGGATCAATTGGACTTAGCTTGGGGCATTTTGGTGACCATTTACTTGAGACCGGAGACCTTAGCTCTCAGCTTATTTCATTATATCAATAAGTTTCAAAGTTCTAGCATCATTCATTCTAGTGAAATCATACGCCCCTACCGTATATGGTTGTATCACTAGTTTTGTCAAACAGTGATGCCCTTTTTCCTTGGTATTGGGGACTTCCTAAGGAAGCAATGCATTGTTTCCTGCAAGGTGGTCTTACTTATGATTCCATTTTCAATTTGTGACCAAGTGAGGTCAATTAGAAAAGTAAAAGCCACACATGCAATCTAATAAACATGATATACTTGAGATGGATTTCACTTCTTGTTAGGACCTAAAAGAGTAAGACTAATGCATCAAATATACGCAACACGCTATGGTTACAAATTGGGCTTTACCGGGTTAGTTCATAGTAGTAATTGGACCTTAATAGGTGATTTGGGCAATGCCTAAGGCCAGGTGGGCCAAGCAGGCCAACAGTGAGCCCATGTGGGGCATGGGCTTGTCTAGGATATATAAACTAGTTTATTTCATAAACTCGGGTTTAAGCCTCCTAGTTACAAAATTCTAGCGAGAGGTAGGGAGAGGTGATTCAGAGAGAGAGGGATTTTGTACTAGATGGTTTTGCTTTGAAAGTAATAGAATTGTCTACAAAGTTAAAAGTGATATCGGTGTTGTTCTTCGTTTAGTCTTGAATCACCTACTGATTGGATTACGCACAATCATTAGGTGTGTTTGATATCATTGTTAAATCTAGTAAAATGGGACTCACAAGTGTATTAGAGCCTACTAAACCTATTTCTAGGCTCGGTTGGATATCAAGATTCAAGAAAATTCTAAGAATAGGAGTATTTGGCTAAGTTTGATTTTATTCAGACTCGTTAGGGGTGTTCGGAATTTTCTGGAAGATCACGGATTATTTTTGGTGTTTTCGGGCAATTTTATTTGTTTTTTAATCTTGTTTTGCTGATGATTGGTGATTTTTTGTAAAAAAAAAATTGAATAACACGAAAAACATCTTCATAATGTTCATCGGATCATCATTAAATTTTCACCAAAGTAGTCAATGATCTATTTATGAATTTTGTGGAGGTGTTTGCCGATATTTAGGAAATTTGAGTAAAATACATATTTTGTTTAAAAATAAGAATATTTATTTTCCTTATTAAAAAATCACCACAACAATTTAAGGGTCAGTTGGCGGGATTTAGAGTTCTCGACAAAGTTATTTGGGTTTTCGATTCCACCATAGATCTCAAGGTGGAGTTTGCTTCCGGTCAACATCTTCCATACAACTCTCGAGGTCCACATTATTTTCGAGTTCAGAAGAGACCTCAGATTTATACGTTTTCAAGATTTTGTTTTCGATAATTCAAGTGTTTTCGAGATATCACTGGTGTTCTCGAATCACTTGACTGTTTTCGATTCTGATTCGACTCATCAAGAGTTTTCAAGGTTTCATTGTTCTCAAGCTCGGCACCATTCACCACTGATCCACTAAACAAATTTGACTCGCAAAGGAGTTCTCGAGAAGAAGAATAAGAGTTTTCGAGTTTAAACGGTGTTCTCGAATGTAATTAGTGTTTTCGGATTAAAGAGTTTTCTCAATTTCTTTGAGTTTTCGAGGTGTTACCACCCCTGTCGTCGACGACTAGACCTCACGTTTATCACCATCAACCACTTAAACCCACCACCGAACACCTTAAACTACCATCCACCACCACTGCCCTCAACTACAACCTCCGACCAATATCCATTCACTACCCACATCACCTGCAACATTCATCACCACAACCAGACCTTAAGGACCAGCAACCGCTATCATACATTGTCGCACCTTTGGAATCATCATCACTCCATCAACACCACTGCTACCTCATATTGCCTCCATCCACCTGATATCATCATCTTCGGTCATCGTCGAACCACCACCATACACTACCATAACAACTCGAAACCACAACATCCTTACACCACCTTCGAACGACCATCCTCTCATCGATCACCATCTTCAATACCAGAACTACCACTTGAAGCTGTATTCCTAATCCTTGTTTACCAAAGACCTGTTGGCGGGAATGAGGTTTTGAAATTAGGGTTATAGGGGACTTAGTGAAAATCGAGGACATTTTTTGTGACGGTTTGGGCATCGGTAAAGGGTATTGTCGGGTGACCAAACTTTTTGGGTTAAAACTCAAAAGATTATGTTTACTTGATATTGATGTTTGGGATTTGATTTTTTTTAACATTTTAGTTTAATAGTCATAATAATAATTTTTAATCATTTAAAAAAAGGTCAAACATAAAAGTTACAAATCAAATAAATAGATTATTGATAAAGTATTTGACAGGTTTTGAGGTGAGTTACAGAAAGCCGGTTCGTACTGATGGAGAGAGTGAATCTCATTTGTTAATGGGTGTTATAATGTGTATTTTAATGAGTTTTACGTGATCATACGCTTTGAATTTGTTAACTACGAAAGTTTATGGTTTTACAGGTTAATCGCCTAAGTCAGTGAAGTTAGAGGGCGTGGTGACGAAGAGGAATTAACAAGGATGATAAACAATGTGAACAATACTATTCGGGAGTTGTTTCAGGTTAGAAGATGGCTTAGAATTGCGAGAAATGCGAGAGACTAAAGTTCAGGGGCTTCATAATCCTTATGTGAAAGTTGGATTTATGAAGGAAATGGGAGACATGAGCGTCTACGTAAGCTACGGTCTCCAAACGTAGCTTATGGTTGATATACAACATTCAAGGGTTGGCATCAAGCAAGTTGAGGCCGTAACTTACGGTATACAACCCGTTGGTTACGGCAGCCGACGATTAGACATCAAACAGAAAGTTGTGACCATAACTTACTGTCTGAGACCGTAGGTTACGGTAGTGTTCCAAGAAAAAATGTGGAGATTGTCATGTGAAGGTATAAAAGGGTTTGGATTAACCCTAATCAAGGGACACTTTTCTGGGAACCAAAGTTGGGAACAAAGCAGAGATTTTTGGCACTCTTTCACCTCCGATCATCATATTCCTTACCGAATTAACATTGTCAATCATGAATTCAACCCTGTGACTCGAGTATTTGAAGAGCATACAATCGAGATGAGCAGCTAAACCTTTTAGTGGTTTCCTCCGGGTGGAGGGTTCTTGTAAGTCAACGATTTTTATGTGTTTGAACTAGTTTGTGAACGTTGGTAATCTAAGCATTCGATGCTTTTTACCTACTAATTTAATTAAATGGTTGTAACGATTGGTTTTATCTAAACTTTCTTTCTGATTCATTCAATTTCCCCAAGAGTTCTAGTAATCGCGATGTATTTGATAGGGATTAGGGTTGGTAATATCAGTGGATTGCTTATATGATAACCTTCCGTTGTTTTACAATCGAAGTAAGTAGTCTTAGGTAATCACAACTTGTTAATCAGATTAAACAATCATGTCTATGTGATTGTCACAATTAAACACATAATCAACATTTACTTTGAATCTAAAAATGGAGTAACCATTGTTTCCCCCAACTGTTTACAACTCAATTTAGTAATTCGTTAGTTAAATCAACAAACAAACAATCGAGGTTTACATTTTTGCAATTAGTTAACTAGTACTTAATTCATAACGCTTTCCACCAACTCCACTGGATTGATACCTTGCTTACCCTAGCTACCTAGGTTAATTAGGTTTTTGCATGACCTGTTCGACAGTCATCACGTACGCTCGTGAAGGGTTTGAGTTGGCGAGTCCACGGGTTCTTGGTTTGTCTTGTCTTTCTTGGTTTTTGTTTGCCGGCAAGGAATAAAACAGTCAAGTTTTGCAAGTTGGTAATTCACGATATTTGATTTAAAGATGTTTCAACAACGTGATCCTCAACATGATTTGATCAGGCAAAGATTTGAAATGTTCAGTGGCATTTATGGTGAAAGCGTAGAAGCCTAGATCAAAAAGGTTAACCAGCGACTTTCTAAAATGGAAAAGGTTGGAATTGAAAAGTAAGATGGTGTAATCAATAAGAAACTTCTAGATGCTTTGCCACTTACCCAGAGCTGGAATGAAAAGGTCACTCTTATCAAGAAGACAGAAGATTATTACCGAATGAAGTTGAGTGATTTAGTTTCCATCATCGAATCAAATAATCGGGATGACAATTATAAAGAGAGGGCTTAGATATGTCTCAATACAGTACCTTCAAGATGTGTTCAAACCGTTGAACCTGCTCCATACTATGTTTATAGCCATGTTATTGCAGCTCAACTTGTTGCTCAACCTGTTGCTCCCACTCATACCCATCATGCATTTAAGGCAAATCTCTCTGATGCTTCCTCGGATACATCTTCCTCTTCTAAATCATCTACCTCTAAGCTACAAGCTTCAGAATCTGAGCCTGTCTACATGGCTCAGGGGAATGACACTGAACCATCCATGTGCAAGTTAACCTCTTGTCTGTGTACTAATCAATGCAAATCTAAAGTTGCGCAATACAGATGCCACAATGCCAAATTGTATGATGAGTTTAATGACCCTAGAAGAGAAAATCTCACTCTTAAGGGGAATCAGAAAAGGCTCTATGAAAAAAATAGAGGCACAGAATAAAATTATCAAGCAATTAAAGCAAGATATCGGTGTTCTGAAATGTTGGGACAAGGATGGTCGAGAAAGCCTTGATTCCGAAACGACTGAATTGAACGCTTTAAAGGAAAAGTTTCAAAAAATGAAATCAACATAAAAGTTTTGAAACTTCAAGCAAAGTTGTTCAAAATATCTGTGATGTGCAACTAGAATACAAAGATAATAAAGTATGGGATTAGGGAAAGACACACGGTATGGGAAAACCAATTAAAGCAACACCTGTAAAAGCAGAGTCTGTCACACCTGTGCAGACAACACCCATTCGAATAACATCTTCTGAGTATACTAAAACGATACCCATCAAGGCAGTCTTAGTCAAACCCAATGAAGCACCATTCAAAGAAGAATCTGTTCTACCAGCTAATGTTAAAACAGCTGATGTTGAACCAGTTGATATCAAGCCCATAAATATTTACCAAAACTGTGTGAACAATACTGACTCTTCTAGTTCATGTGCAGATAAAGTGACAGTTAACGACGGGACAAAGGAGGATGATGAATCGTCTTGTGTTGATGCTCCTTTTAATGATTCTGTTAAAAACGATGTTTCCTTTGTATGATTTTGGAAACTTTTGTGTCCATGTGTCATTAATGTGAATGTTGTTTCTAAAACAGTGGATGTTGGTTGTGGTTCTACCAACAACTCAATCATTATAAATGTTTTGAAAAAAAAAATTGCCTAAGGTTTCTAGTACATCTGATACACCAAATCCCTCAGTTTCTGTTAAAATTGATGATGTGAAAAATGATTTGAATAAGGTTTCTTGGACATCATCTGAAAAATCTAAACCCTCTTTTTGTAATGAAAAGGTTTGTGATAACGAGATTTCACCTAAAAATGTTCCAAAAACTGACAGGGTACTAGAGGTGAAACCAAAAGTTAAAGTGTCAATGCTCACTCTTATGCTGATGTTTGTGAGCAGGTTCATAGCAAGCAAAAGGAGACGAAATGTGTAGATCGAAGACGATGGTATGAGAAGTCTAAACATCAAGGACAATCATGCTCCCCCTAAATCATCAACATGCAGCAATAGTCCTCAAAAGGCTCGTGGTTTGAAAAAATGTTTTGTTAAGCCTATTCATAGTGGCAAACGTGAAAAATATGCATTTGATTCTGCTAACAAAGCTTTTGGCAAGATAGATGAGATTTCTGAACAAGACATGTAATCTAAGCAAGACAAAAAGAATCAAAAAACATCTCCACAACAAAAGGCTTCTCCAAACAACAAATACAAGCATCCCAATTCTTATTCGTTTGCAAGAAATGTGCAAGAAATCAAGCTTGACCGGTTTGTCCTTCTGGGCCTTCAAGACCTACACAAGTTACTCGGGATACCATTTACATGAAAAGACAAACATGCTTTAATTGCGGCAATCCTAGCCACATTACTCAAAATTGCACTCATCGTCCTTACGTACCTTATTATGCTCAAAATCATAGGGTTGTACCAAAGGATAACTACCATTCTGAGCCAATGAAGGTATTTTCACCTAAGGCTATGAAGAATGTAAATCTTAAGGTTAAACCATCTGATGAGGATTTGAATGCTGCAAAAGCTAGAAGAAAACATGCTTTGAAACCTAAACAAGTTTTGAAAAATAACAAGGTTGAAAAGCCAACTATTTTTCCCAAGGCACCTAAGAAATTAGAAAACCCTAAACATATTTGGAAACCCACATGCAAAGCAGCAACATCAACAATCCTATAAATGAAAGGGGATATGTTTTTACATGAAGTGTCTTATTTTGTTACTTCTAGAAAGCCTAGGACCACAATGGTCTGGGTACCAATGTCTAACTAATCTCCTTATTTATTCAGGGACAACCAAGGAGGAGCTGTTGACAAAATGTTGATAGCGATTGTTCTAAAGATATGACGGGTGACATCTCACTGTTTCAAAAAGTTAAATTTTTTTTACAGATGATATTTTCTTTTGAAGGATATAGGGGACGTAAGATAAGATCAACAAGAAAGGTACAATTTAAAATTCCATGCTTTGATTTTGAAATTGATTAGTCTTCAATCTGATGATGGTAGTAATAAATCTTTTTTCTTCGTTTCTATATTTGTACACAAGTTTTCATTATTAGGTAAATCTACACATAAAATTTATGGATAAATTTAGGGGAGAGAGAGATATCAAATATGCATGTTTTAGGGAGAGAAAATGAGAAAAATCCGAAAAGCGTTTATTGCATCATATGGGAAATGAAATAAATGTCTGTGTTAAAGGGGTAGATAAACACATATATGGTGTTGTAGCAGAAAAGACTAGGATCTACTCTGATATGTCGATAGGCTTGACACTCAAATGTTAAGTAATATAAACATAATGAACTATGTATCATGTGGGTAACAGGTCATCCCGTATGATTTTATAGTCTTAAATCTTGCAGTGATAGATAGCCAACGTCTGAGGTTTTGGGTCTTTATATTGTTGAGTCATCCGGTGTATCTTGGTTGTCCTTTTGTTGCATTCAAATATATGCAGACCTAGACACAGTCAGGCTATCTTAAAAAAGCCAAAGTGGCTAAAATCCCTTAGGAAGAAAATCTCAAAAATGAGAGAATTTCATGCGTCTATAAAGCAAAATCCGTACCAAAAGGTATTTGCCTAACCCTCGTTGAACACAAACATTGGTCGCTTTCACTGTATGATGGTACATACCTGTCACCAATGGCCTGATGTTGTAAATCAAAAGGATGATTCCAGTATACTCACCTGCTACGATGAATTCTTGTGTATAACTTGATCGCGGGGGTATGTTATGGAATGGGACACACGGGTAATATTACCTTAGGCATGTCACGAAGATGAAAATATGAAAGTTGAGCGTTAAAGTTTAAGTGGACAAACATATTGGCAATCACTTAGACCAGTCTGAATAAGTTCGCACTGAAAAGTGTTCCTTGGTCTGCCTGAGAACGTTTTTGATCGCATTGTAATTGTAATTGTGTATTGTAAGTGTTGAGTTAATTTCTATGTTTATTTCTGTTTTTGTTTATGTTCCCATATAAAAAATTAAAAAAATAGAAAATTCAAAATCCAAAAACAGTGTCTTGTTTTTCATAAAACCAAAAATCCAAAAATATAGTGTGTTATTTTTTTAAATTAAAAAGCATTAACCATTCTTGGAGACTAGAACGATCATTAAAGTTAAAAAGAAATTTGAATTGTGAACTTTCAGTTCTAGTACTTGGATGTACTAATTGTTCATATGGTACTTTTCTCTGTTGCATACAAATGTGTACTTGTAAATTTCTGAGAGTTTTGCAGAAATTGATTCAAATCAAGAAATAGGGGTTGATGAAGAAAGAGATGCTATTAGTAGTTGACAAGCATGAAGCATCACAACAACAAGATGTACCTGGGTTAGAAGAACTGGATACGAATCATCATCTGATAGTGATAGTACATTTGAAGAAGTACTTATGAACCTGCTTGAAAGAAAAATGTTGAAAAAAAAAGATTTGTTGAGAATCCTCCTCTCGCATTCTTTTTATCTAGATGTTCAAGCAATGCTGATCGTGATCCTGATATGATGCTAACCACAAGTAGAGAAAAAGAGACCCAGTGCTAAGAGTAAAGAAGCCAAGAACTTCAACAACACTCACCACATAGCAACAACCACAGACATCGTTGAAGATATTGTTGAATTCATGTAATGAAGACAATTTGATAGCATCAGTCTAGGGGGATATTGTTAGGCCCTAAAAGTGTGAGACTGATGCATCAGCTATGTCACACCCCGACCCGCAGCGGAATAAGAGTCGGGACATAATTGGGTTATCACCAAAGCTCATGACATTTACTAATATGTTTCATATTTAATAAAGTCAAAGTTACATTTTCAAATATCCAAACATGTTCATTCAATACAAAGAAAATAATCCAAACATAACAATCCCAACTCTAAATCGTTTTATTCTTCTAGTCCAAGTCCTATGTGTTCCTAGCTGCTGCTGGTTCACCTGTATCATGTGTAAAATGGGGGTTTTTGGGTCAACATAAGTTGGCGAGTGAACCTTATTAGATAAACATTTATTAATGAATTACTTGTTAGTTTATAAATGAAAAATTATGCATAATCATAGATGAGCAAATGTAAATAATCAAGCAATGGCAAATAGCAGTCACAACTATAACATACAATAACACATGACAGCATACATGAACATATCAACATCATACTGTAAATAACATAAATGAAACTGTGCGATCAAGGCTCAATCAAACGGAGCCGATCGTATTGCATGTACTGAAAATGAAAATGTCTGTGCGATCAAGGCTCAATCAAATGGAGCCGATCGTATGTGGGCACGCCAGGTTCAACCTCATAATGAAATGGGAAACATGCTCAACGCTCATAATGTAATGGGGAGCGGCGGCCTATGAAATTGCATGTACTGAAAATAATAAACTTGCATCCAACAATAACTAGACAACAGAAACAAACTGAATACACTAGCCATGATATGATGTATGCACAATGGTTTAAGTATAATATATATATATCAAGACACATGATACACCCCAAAACGTAATTAAAACGGGGAATTTGTAAAGATTCACTCACCTTGGGTGCGTTGGATTAGAGATGGTGAGATGCGCACGAATTAGATTAGCGGAACAACGAGAAATACTAACCTAAATAATGACGGAAAAATATATTAAATGAGTGGATTTTATTAAGGATTTTAATGAAATTTTTAGATATATTTTTGTGAGTTTAAGGCTATTTTCTATCTTTAAAAATGTTATTTTTAAGTATTTTTAATTGATTTTTAAATTAAATTAAATAAATAAAAATATAAAAAAATTTGTTTATTTTGCGTTGACCGTTGACCTGTTGACTTGTTGACCGGTTCGGTCAGGACATGGTTTGCGCTGGGTGAGGCTCGAACCCGAGACCTCCCGTACGCGTGCACGCAGCTCTACCAACTGAGCTACGTGTCTAACCCGAAATAATCTTGTTTTTAATTATATTTATACACTTATTCATTTTAACCGAAATTCTTTTTAATTTCAAAAACATTTTAATTCAACGGACCGGTGCAAGTGACGGGTTTCGAACGCGCGACGTATGGTTTATGTTGCACACAGTCCACCGCTGGACTGTGTGTCTAACCTGGTTATTATCTCGGTTTTTATTATACTTAACAACTAACTGAGTTATCCCGGTTTAGTTTTTAAACAAAAAGGCATTTTATTATACAAGGAGTGCGTATAGCAGGAATCGAACTCGGGACGTGCGTTTGTATTTTGCACACAGTCCACCGCTGGACTGTGTGTCTAACCCGTTCATTTTACTAGTTTTAAATATACTTATAACTTAGTTAGCTTCGTCATCTTCATTCTAATTACAGTCAATCTGATTTACTATCTCGTTCCTTGTGTTTACGATTTACAGACATTATTAAAACTTAAATGAAAAGGCAGAGACGGTAATTAGAGGTGAAACATACCGATGAACGGTTTATTTCAGATTTCCGGTGATGTGTCGGTTCCTGTTTTTATGCTCTTCAACTGAACAAGATAATTAACTATTTTGATTAGTCGAATATGGAATTGAAGTGATAAACAAACGTTAACGATGTGTTTGAAGACCCTTACCGTTTCACAGACGGAATTAGAAATTTTCAGGGGAGTTCCGGCGAACTGGAATTAGTTGAATACAGCGCCTGAATTCGATTTCAATTGAGAGGTTTAAGTTAGAAATAATCTAATAATTGTTGAACTGCAATAATATTGAGAGAATTACCGTTTGAGGATGAATACTGTTTTCCGGCGGGATTTGCAGAAAATTTCGGCGAACTGATTTAAGCGTTCTGATGGTCTGAAAATGTGACGAAAATGAAATGGAGTATGGTTATGACGTTTCTGAGTCGCGAGAGTGAGCTTGGATTGAAGTATTCAGGATTTGATTGCTTTTCGGTTATGAAGGCCGATAATGATGAGACTTGATGCTCAATCAATTCTGAATTGATTAAAGACATCGGTTCATCGGTTATGAACGTAAATACGTGAGAAATCGAACGATTTGACGATTGCTTTGCCGTTTTCCGTTTCTCAGTTGGCGGAACCGGTTTAACTTAGTCTGTATATAAATCTCATTTGTTTCCTAGTGATAACAGAAAACACAAAGTGGCGGAGTGGTGATATGAGTGTGTGTTAAGTCGTTGGAGTGTGTCTTGGCTGACCCGGGTTCGCGTCCCGGCAGCATCATAATTTTCTTATTTATTTTATTTTAACTTTTTATCAAATATAATTTTTATAGTGTAGTTTATTTATTAATTATGTATCGTTTTAAATCAAAATAATCATAAATATTCGACGTAACTTTTATAACTTGATATTCGATTACAAAACGGAGCGGGTTTTGAAAACCCGATTTTTTTACAAATGTTACAAGCTATACGTAACGGCCTATGGTTACGAACTGGGCTTTACCGGGTTAGTTCATATTAGTAATTGGACCTTAATAGGTGATTTGGGCCATGTGGGCCAGGAAGGCCATAGTGAGGTATGGGCTTGTCTAAGGTATATAAACTAGTTTATTTCATAAACTAGGGTTTAAGCCTCCTAGTTACAAAATTCTAGAAAGAGGCGATTCATAGAGAGAGGGACTTTGTACTAGACGGTTTTGCTTTGAAAGTAATAGAATAATGTGCAAAGTTAACAGTGATTTTGGTGTTGTTCTTCATTTATACGTGAATCACCTATTGATTAGATTCCGCACAATCATTAGGTGTGTTTGATATCATTGTTAGATCTGGTAAAATAGGACTTTCACCTCTTCTTCATTTGGGTTAGGAAGTGAATTCTATAACATTTGAGCATTGGTCTGGAAAATTATCTCTTAGAAGTGGCAGTGCGATTTTGCTCATTTGTGATGTTTAAATGTTCATCCATCATGAAATTGAAACTTTTGTCTCTTAAACAGAATTAACAACAAGTTTTTCTTTCAAAAGTAGTGGATTAAATAGAATCATTAAGATTAGATGTAAAGAAGTAACATTTATCTTGTGTTCTGAGTGAGTATGTGTGTCACTCTTTGTAAGACAGGTGGGCTTTTGAGGGATGATGTAACATGTCAACATGTTCTTTGTGAAGTATATCTGTCTTGGGATACATAGGGAGGTGTTTTTCCTAGGATAGACAGAGGCAATGGGCCTAAAGAGATAATAGACAATACACATCACACATGTCCTTACCTTTGTACCTTTGCCTGATATTGTGGAAGGTGGAAATTGATGTTTTGAAAACTACTAGTAGAAAAACTAATCGTTTGTGAAATTACTGATATATAACCAAAAGTATATTTTATCTTTGGTAAACCAACTAGTATATAACCAGAAGTTTTGAATTTTGAAAACTTAAGATAAATAAGAATGATGTAACATTTTTTTAATTAGTTTTATTCTAGTTCTAACATCCCAAGCCTAGAGATTAGGCTTTGAAATGTTAGTGTATCCAGTGGTTTGGTAAAGACATCTGCAAGTTCATTTGTAGAGGACACATGTTGAACTGAAATCACTTTCTTCATAACAACCTCTTACAAAACAATGTCTGATATCAATACTCTTGGTTCTTGAAGTTAAACATGATTCTTGATGATATTCTTAAGGAGAGTTTTTGTAACATCCGTCAAAAACCGGATTAACCAAACCTGCTTCATTTATTAACCGAACAACCAGTTAAAAATTTTGTTGCGTATTTAATGCTCAAATTAATTTTAAACGATACATAATTAATAAGTATATTAGAATATAAAATTTATATTTGAAAATGTATTAAAAATAGTGAAATAAAAATAAAATGCTGAAGCCGGAGTTCGAACCCGGGTCAGCCGAGAACTCAAAGACTTAGCTCACACTCGCTCAACCACTCCGCCACTTGTGTTTCTTGTTGATTTATTGATTCAATTAATACATATAATAAAAACTGAAGTCGAATTCGGTCACTCAGCGCACTCAAGTCACTCTCGCCGGAAATCCCGACAAATTCGTCAAACATTGCCGTTTTCTTTTGGACATAACGTTTACATTTACAGCAACATCGGTTATAACCGAAAAACTCAATCAATTTCATTCATGACCAAAATTCCTATTCGAAACCGAAAATATAATTCAAATCCGGGTTATACTTTGTTCATCAGTTGAGCTCACGAATTTATCCAACTTACACTCCATTTTGCTCAGAAAACTTCGCCGCAAGTCGCCGGATTTCTCTGTAAATTAACCGGAAATTATCGCCGGAAAACCGAATTCATTCCATCCCGTCTGCTTACACAAAAATAAGATCTTAGAGCTCATACTGACATCACCCACACTCACCTTAAACCCCTGAAGAATCTCTGTCGCAAGAAATTTCACTCGCCGGAATTCTCTGCAAGTCGCCGAAAACCGAGACTTTCATCTACATGGTAAATACCTCGACTTTTTCTGTTTTAACCCATGGTTAGACTATTACTAACATCAATCCCTCACCCAGAATCTATTCCAGACGATGTTGCCGGATATTCCATTTTCGCCAGAAAACTTCTGGAATTTCCAGAATCACACTGTTAATCGGTATGATCATCTAAACATCCTGATAATCGTTGCTCAGTAATTCAATTTCATATTTAATCAATCAAACTGATTATTGAATCCGAACAGAAGGAGTTCACAAAACAGAGCCGACGATCTTTTCTGGATTTCTGAAGAAGATAATCTGTTCGGTACATTCTTTCCCCGAACCCTTCTGTTCAATATCTTTCAATTGCTCATAATATTCGTTAACCGAATTAATCAAGAAACAGTTGGTTTAATCATTGTCTGTGTTTTGAACGAAGAAGACGAAGTCGTGTTTGATTATAAGATTAATTAAAATCAGTATTATGAACGGGTTAGACACACAGTCCAGCGGTGGGCTGTGTGCAAATAAATACGCATACGTCCCGAGTTCGATCCTTGACACACGTACACTCGCTGTAATAAAAATGTTTTTTTATAAAACCGAACCGGATCTACACGCAGAATCATGTTAAGTATAATAAAAACTATAATATTTACCAAGTTAGACACACAGTCCAGCGGTGGACTGTGGGCCAAACTAAACCACAGGTCCCGGGTTTGAGACCTGTGGGGATCACCGAGTCGATACCATTAAATCCTTTTTAAAATAAATGATTTTTGGATTAACTTAAATAGTGTATAAATATAATTAAAAACAGAAATATTTCGGGTTAGACACGTAGCTCAGTTGGTAGAGCTGCGTGCACGCGTACGGGAGGTCACGGGTTCGAGTCTCACCCAGTGCACACATACAAACGACCGAACCGGTCAACGGTCAACAGTAATGGTCAACGGTCAAGTCAAAAAGTCAACATTTTTTTATTATTTTATTTATTTATTTAAATTAAAAATCAATTAAAAATACTTAAAAAATAACATTTTTAAAGTTAGAAAATAGCCTTAAACTCACAAAAATATATCCAAAAATCCTATTAAAATTGTTAATAAAATCCATTTATTTACCTTACTTTTTCGTTATTAATTAGGTTAGTTTTTCCTCGTCGATCAATCCTCTAAACTCGTGCGCATTCAACATCATCAACCGAACGCACCCAATGTGAGTGAATCTCTACAAATTCCCTGTTTTAATCACGTTTTTGGGGTGTATCATGTGTCTTATTATTTATTATATTTAAACTATTGTGCATCCATCATATCTATGAACAAATGTGTATTCAACATGTATCAACTATTTGTGTGGTTATTGTTGTCACACCCCGACCCGCAGCGGAAAAGGTGATCGGGGCATAATTGGGTTATCATCAAAGCTCATGACATTTATTATATGTTTCATATTCATTAATACAATTTAATGGAAATAAATGATACAACATGTTCTAACTATCAGTCTAAGCTTCTTGGTTCTCTTCTAAGGCATATCCTATGTTTTCCTTGCTTCAACCTGTTCACCTGTATCATGTGTAAAAAGGTTTTTGGATCAACATAATGTTGGCGAGTGAATCCTATGGAAAAACATTTGAACAAGTTTATCCAATTGATTATAAATAATGTGCATACCACATATGAGTAAATGTAGATGTAAATTTATTCACACAACACATAATATTGAATATTGAACACACATACACCAAATGATTGTTTTGAGGCACGCGTTGTTCGACTCGTCTCCCACGAGGAACTGATGGGCCTAATGAATGAGTTTGAGGCACGCGTTGTTCCACGAACTGATGGGCCTAATGAATGAGTTTTGAGGCACGCGTTGTTCTTACGAACTGATGGGCCTAATGTATGAGTTTTGAGGCACGCGTTGTTCTCGTCTCCCACGAGGAACTGATGGGCCTAATGAATGAGTTTTGAGGCACGCGTTGTTCTTACTAACTGATGGGCCTAATGTATGAGTTTTGAGGCACGCGTTGTTCTTACGAACTGATGGGCCTAATGTATGAGTTTTGAGGCACGCGTTGTTCTCGTCTCCCACGAGGAACTGATGGGCCTAAATAATTTGCATACAACTTTGACAATATGTAATACATCACAACCAAACAATAGTTACATTCTAATTTAGTTCATATAATGGTATAGCACGAATTTGCATAAGAGAATTAGTTTAAGCGACACATGATACACCCCAAAACATGAATAAAAAGGGGAGTTTGTAAGAATTCACTCACATTGGGTGCGTTCGGTTGATGAGGTTGAATGCACGCGAAATGGTTTTAACCACGAGTGAAATTAACCTAAATAAATAGCATTTTGGTTCGGTAAGTAAACGGGTTTTATTAATCTATTTTAGTAGGATTGTTGGGTGTATTTTTGTGAGTTTGAGGCTATTTTCTAACCTTAAAAAATGTTATTTTTAAGTATTTTTAATTGATTTTTAATTAAAATAATTAAATAAAAATAATAAAAAAATATTTTTTTTTTTTTTACAGTTGACTTTGACCCGTTGACTTTGACTAACGTTGACCGGTTCGAGGCATATTGTTGTGCGCTGGGCGAGGCTCGAACCCGAGACCTCCCGTACGCGTGCACGCAGCTCTACCAACTGAGCTACGTGTCTAACCCGTCATATATCCGATTTTAATTACATATATACATTAATTAGAATTAAACAGAAATCCTTTATTTTTAAAAACGATTTAAATCACAAAACCGGTGCGCTCCACAGGTCTCGAACCCGGGACCTGTGGGTTAGCGGACACACAGTCCACCGCTGGACTGTGTGTCTCACTTGGTTATAAACTCGGTTATCAATATACTTAACATATACTTAAATCAACCCGGTTCAGTTTGCTGAAAAAGGAATTTTTATCAAGGCAGCGTGTGAGGGACAATACTCGAACTCGTGACCTTAGCGTTAAAAGTGCACACAGTCCACCGCTGGACTGTGTGTCTAACCCGGTAATTATAACTTGATTTTAATTATACTTAACCATTACTGAAACGTCGTCTTCTTCACTGGTTTTAACCGGAAGTGGCGACTGACTGGTTCGAATGTTGATTTCAAGTTTCCTTTAGCGTTTAATGATCAATTACAGTCGAGATAAAAGTAAAAAGAAAGGAATTTAGGCGTGAAAAGTACCGGCTGTTTCTCCTCTGTTTTCCGGCAGAACTCCGGTGGCAGCAAGTTCTTCCGGCGACGAGTCTCTTGCAGCAGAGAGTCTTCCGAGGGCTTGCAAAGGGTGTGGGTGATTTCGGTAAAAGTTTAGGGGGTTCAGTAAAGCTCGAAGGTTAATGATACGGTTTTCCGGCGATGTATCAAATATTTCCGGCGAGTGATTTTTCGCCGAGAAAGGGTGCGATTTGAGTGTGAAATGTTTCTGGCGAGTTGGGGGTGAATTTATAGGGTAGTATCGAGATGAATGGGGTCTGAATTCGGTCTTAATTCGAAGGCATCCGTTCTCCGGCGGTTATGGCTGATGTCGCGGGTTCAGACGTCGGTTATAACCGTCGTAGGAGTTAAGTCATCGGTTATTTAGAGTGGAAACGTAAATAAACGGCGAAGTCGTCGGGATTTCCGACGACTGTTATTTTGGGCGCAATTTACTGAATTTAACTTCTGAAATTGAATATTTGAATTAATTGTTTTCTGTTATTACCAGAAAATCAAAGTGGCGGAGTGGTTGGTCGGCTGAGTGATAAGTGTTTGTTTGAACCGGTACGGACCCGAGTTCGAAACCCGGCATGGGTAAAATATTTTTATTTTGTTATTTTTGACAGATCTTCAAAAACCAAATACATATCCCCGCATAATAATTGATTACGTATCGTTTAAAATTATTTTGGGCATTTAATTCGCAACGAAAAATTTGACTGACTGTTCGGTTGATAAACGGAGCGGGTTTGGTAAATCCGTTTTTGACGGATGTTACAATTGTTTAGATTAAATTTATCATTTTCAGTACATACATTATCATAGGCCGCCGCTCCCCATTACATTATGAGCGTTGAGCTGTTCCCCATTACATTATGAGCGTGAACCAGGCGTGGCCAACATACGATCGGCTCAGTTTGATTGAGCCTTGATCGCACATACATTATCATAGGCCGCCGCTCCCCATTACATTATGAGCGTTGAGCTGTTCCCCATTACATTATGAGCGTGAACCAGGCGTTGCCAACATACGATCGGCTCCGTTTGATTGAGCCTTGATCGCACAGACATTTATCATAGGCCGTCCGTTCCCCATTACATTATGAGCGTGAACGTGACGTTGCCAACATATACAGTTACATTCATGTTATATATTCATGCAAGTTGGTTTGTTATTGTATGTTATGGTTTGTTATTGTATGTTATGGTTTGTTATTGTATGTTATGGTTTGTTATTGTATGTTATTGTTTGTTGTTGTTTGTTATTGTATGATTATTTACGTTTGCTCACATATGATTATTGCACAATTTTTCCATATTAAATACAACAAGAAATAAATAATAAATGTTTTTTAACAAGGTTCACTCGCCAACTTTTGTTGATCCAAAAACCATTTTTACACATGATACAGGTGGACAGGGTGAAGCAAGGAACACATAGGAAAGTGCCTTAGAAGAAAAATAATGAAGTTTAGATAGATGTATAGAACATGTTGTATTTGTATGATTTGATTGTATGATATCCTTTAATTTGTAATAATAAATATGAAACTTTATAGTAAATGTCATGAGCTTTGATGAGAACCCAATCATGCCCCGATCACCTTTTCCGCTGCGGGTCGGGGTGTGACAGTTTTAACATATTTAGTTTGATGTATAAAAGTTCCTCTCTCAAGTTGCTCAATTTGTAAGTATAGAAAACATTGTAGTTCTACAATGTCATCATTTCAAATTTTGGGGTCATCTGATTTTGAAAAGCTTCATATAAGTTTGAATTAGTTGATGCAAGATTATGTCATGAACATAAATCTGAGCAACTGTTAGATCCTTTCACTCCTATTTTAAAAATAATATTTTATCAATTTTGCCCCTTTTGAAGTTATATGCAATTAAAATGGATGATAAAGTTTCACACCATGCTCTTGGGGCTTGTTTTAGTCCCTACAAAGTCTTGTCAAGCTTGTAGATATGATTTGGATAGTGAGCATCTTCAAAACTATGATGCTGACACACATAAACTTCTTCATTGATCTTTCCATAGAGAAATGTACACTTGATATCCATCTGATACACTTTCATTTTGTGGGTTATCGTAAAAGCAAGAAATAATCTAACTGCTTCCAGCCTGGCCACTGGAGCAAAGGTTTCATCATAATCAATCCCTTCTTTTGTCAGTGCCCTGAACCACTAGCCTTGCTTTGTTCTTCACCACAATGCCTCTTTCATTTGTTTTGTTCTTGAATACCCATTTGGTTCTAATGGGACATTTATCTTTAGGTAGAGGCACTAATTCCCGAAACTTCATGCCTTTTGAATTGAAGCAACTCTTGTTGCATAGCTTCTACCCAATTGTTGTCTTTCAAGGCATCTTGATATATTAAGGGTTCATTCATGGATAAGAATCCAACAAATAGACATATGTTTGCTATTTGACTTCTTGCCAGTACACCTTTACTCATATCCCCTGTAACTTGTTGTGGAGGGTGAAACTTTAAGAAAGGATGTCCCCCAACATCTGGAATGATATCAGTGATAGTGTTGGAAGTGCTAGTTTCAGATTGATTGGAAGAACAAACTTCAGGTTAATCAGTGTAGAGTAGTGGTGGAGGAATTGGACCAAAAGATTTAGTAACAGAGATATCAAGAGTTTTTGAAGCACCAACAGTTTGTGGGCCAGAACAACTAGTGGGTGGGATTCATGTGAACCTTCTGAAATTGTTGGAACTACTGTGCCAAAATCAAGGGTGACTTCAGTGGTTTAGTCCTTGTCTTTTGTGAATGACAAGGGCTATATGAAAACTTCTATTCTGTAATCTTCTTTTGTGGTTCCACTAGTTTGTTGAGAACTGGAAACTGTTGGATTTTCTCCTAGTTCAAATTTGAGGATTTCCGTATCGAATAATTCAGTTGGATTGGCAGGTATTTTGAGTGTAGACATTTCATGAAATTTACATTCAATGTTTCTTCAATTACTTTTGTTCGGAGTTGAATACTCTGTAAGCTTTTCAGTTGAAAAATATCCAATAAAATACTCACAATCTACCTTGAGAACAAATTTTGATATGGAATCTTTTAGGTTTAGGATGAAACAGGACATCCAAAGACTTTGAAGAAAGAAATCAATGGTTTGATATTCATCATTACTTCATAGGCAGTCTTTTGGTGTCTTTGATTAATTAGGACCATGTTTTACACATAACCAGCAATATTCACTGCTTCTGCCCAAAAAGAAATTGGTAATCCTGAGTCAACTAGCATGGATCTAGCAGGTTTAAATAGTACTTTGTTCTTTCTTTCAACCACCCAGTTATGTTGTGGTGACCTTGGCATACTTACCCGCCTTACAATTCCTTTATTTCACAGAATGTATCAAGAGTGTGATTTTTTAACTCTATTACATTATCACTTCTGATCATCTTGACAGGAAGATCATGCTTGATGGGGTATGGTCCCAGAAATCCTTTGTCGGCTTGCGCTTAACGTTCTAATCGCACGTAGAGGACCATACCCAAAAAAGCAGTAAACATACTCACGACTCACTCACATACTTCCGCACGCCCAAAAGTGTATATGCATGCGCGCCTCGCGCACTAATATGGACAAACTTGAGTTAGAAGAAACAGATTGTTCATAAAACACCATACAGGAACACCCTTATGTATAAGTGGTGATGAGCTGTATAAAATGAATCTTTTCTTTATAACAACCTGGACAGGTGGCAACAGATCAGGGCCTCTTGGCCATAGATCTTCTAGAAACCATTAAATGACCATCTGCAAGCATCTTTTAGGTTAAAACCGAAGGTGACGTGGCAACATCTGGTACGTCTATTCTGGGTACACGATGTCAGCGATTATAAACACGGTCTCCATGAAGATCTAGCTGGAACCACTTTCCACGTGGCAGCACCATAACCTTTGATCATCCCACAAATTGTGTGCATGGAGAAACGACGTGATCATTAACGGTGGAAAAGATTGCGTTAGGGTTCCGTTATCTCCTGACTTCGAGACTCCCGGCTATAAATAGGGGACTTGAGATTGAACTCATGGTAATTCCACTTCACTTACTCTCACTCATACTTCATCATCTTTATCACTTACCATACTGATTCTCACACGGGAGGGTGGTCACGGAGAGAACCCCCCATTCTCCCCGTGACGAGGCTGACGGCGTTTTCTGGTTTGCAGCTTAGTTGCGACGAAGTTCTACTATCGACGATGAACAAGAAATTAACCTTTATTATTCAGAAACCCTTCCAACCGATCTAGATCTAGCTATAAATTTTGATTGGTGTTTCTTCAATGCTGTTTTTCAACCATGACAATAAAGTTTTTAATGATCTTAGCAGTTTCATCTTTGGAGTGTAAGAAATAAGTCTAAGTGAATCTTGAATAGTCATCAACAATGACTAGATAATATTTCTTAGTGGCTAGACTCATTATCTTAACAGGGCTAAACAGATCAAGATGAAGCAATTAAAGGCATCCAGTAATTTTGGATTCTTCAATGGACTTATAAAAGACCTTATGTTGTTTTCCTTTTAGACAAGAAACACAGTGTTGATCAAACTTGAATTCTTTCTTAGGAAGCCTTCTCACAAGTCCTTGTATGGATGCATCATTGATTATTTGTAATTAATGACTTAACCTCTTATACCACAATTCAGTTTCTTTTGGTGATGACAGAGAAAGTAGACATACACTTTGTGGCAAGGGTTTATTCTTTAACATATCAACATATACATTTCCACTCCTATTAGCCACAAGTTGAGCATCATTAGTAATTAAGTGACTCAGTTTCTTTATTATTTAATCCTCTAATATTATGTGATTATTAGCTTAAAAAATCTAGATATATGCAAAGTTGATAGTACAATAGATTATTAGTTTATTTACTTTTAACCTTAAAACACATTTCTTTAATGTTAACTATTAATGATTTTCTTTTATTAATATTATGGTACTGTCTATACAACATCAGTTCTGAACCGTATAACATGAGTTTTTTTTTTTATAACGTCATCATGTCCCTATTATTATGCATGGTTGCAAAAGTCGCTAGGCGCTCCCTAGTCGGTCGACCGGGGAGTTGATAGTACTCGGGCATGTTAAATTATAAAAAAAAATAGTTTTTGGAAATTAAATATATATCAAATAACATATATTTACTAATATCTATAACAAAATACGTGAAAATGATATTCATTCTTTTATCTGATAGTCATAGAAATTATGTTTTATTATTTTTAACTCAAACTCGGCCCGAATTGACCTACTGGATACGATTTTGGCGAGGTTGACCGCGTTTGACCGATTCTGAGTAATTAGGCGGAGTCAAAGAAAGTCGTCTCGGCAGCCTACCTTGTAGCGACTACTCGGAGAGTACTCGCCCTTAGAAACCTTGTTTTACAAATACGATTCGATAAAAGCTCTACTCGTATGGGTCATATATGTTTGATTTTTTTATCATCACAAAACCGAACATATATCGACTAAACAACATTGGTATTCGAACAGGTCATATATAGTTGATTGTATTTATCATCACAAACTGAACATATACCGACCAAACAACATCGGTATTCAAACGGATCATATATAGTTGATTTTTTTTATCATCACAAACCGAACATATAACAACCAAACAACATTGATAATGGTACCATATTCGTTTTTATAGAATTCTCGACATGGTGGTATAAAATTCATTGAACACAAAGTAATATTTGCAATAAAGTGTTTTTTGGTATCGTGAGCTATATTGAGTATTTGTACAATACCGCTATCGTAACAGACCGATACCGACCAAATAACACTGGTAACGGTACGGGTATTCGTTTTTATGGGTTTTCCTTTGATGTAAAAAAACATGTGGATTGGCAATGCTTGCTTTGCCGAGTGTCGGTATCGTACTGGTACTGTAACGAATCAGACCGGTAATGACCAAAGACCCGCAACGAAGCGCGCAAAAATCCCACTAATTAAGAATCATAAAACACGTAATACCAATAGTGATTGCGAAAAAAATATATATATATTAAAAGTAGACTTATTTAAATCTTTGTGAAACAATAGTGATTACGACAAAAAAAAATATATATTAAAAGTAGACTTATTTAAATCTTTGTGAAACAGTGACAACATTCTTGCTTCTCTTTACAATTACAACATATTGTTGCTTATAGATGGTTCAAAATGATCAAAGTCCACTTTCATAATGTGAACATGCGATCATAGTCTAATTATATGAACTATCTAACCATACACTACTCTATTGCCTTTGATAGGATGTTATTACTTATTAGTGTCCCCGACATCTCATAAGCTAGTTTGCCGTCTACATGTCTACAATTGTATTTTGTTTTCAATAATAATGTAAATTATTGAATAAACACACGATGTTTTATTTATTCATTACCCTGCCATATTCTAAAATCTAATCCATATATACAAAGTTTTATTCTATTATATCCACATCCAATTTCCTTTTGTCTCCTTGTGAAATCCGTTTTATAATATATAGATATCTATTTCGAATACATACAACTCCAATATTCTTACTATAATCACATAAGCTTTCAAATACATAAAGGTGGCGTTTCTTCTTTTTAAAAAATCTGCGCAGCCTCTTATATCTGCGCTGCACAGGCCACGTGCGGATATTACCATCTGCAAACTGTTTGTTTTCCCGAAGACGTTTCATTAAAAAACGTCTGCGCGAGCTCTTCTTGGTGAAGACTTGGCCCAACCACTTCTAAGATCTTCTAAGATCTACATAGGGTTAAACACAAACACCCACCACCACCGTCCAACATAGAGGTGTACAAAACGGTTTTTTCGGAAAACCGGTTTCGGTTAAAAACCGAACCGGTTTTTTTTTTATTCTGAAAATCGGTTGTTCAATAACCGGTTCCGGTTAAAAACCGGTTTTTGTACTTGAAAACTGTAACTGGTTATAACCGGTTACAACCGGTTAGTAATCGGTTTCTGTAATAACCGGTTTTTTTAATTGATTGTATAACCGGTTTTAAAAACTGGTTTATTAACCGGTCAGAAAAAACCGGTAAAATAACCGGTTCTGCAGAAACTTGTGCAGAATGTTTAAAACATGCTGCTTTTGCCGTTTACCCTCCTTTTTAAGGCCTAAATGTTGTTTTTTTGTTTAAAATCATAAGAATTACAATATATAAAGGTTAAAATATAACAATACGATTAAGTTTTGGAACAAACGCTTATATAACAATGACAATACGAAGTTGTTCGTTACAAAAGAAATACATAAAGTTAAAATATTAATCCGCAAGAACGTCCACTAATATTTTTTTTAGTTGGACTAATTAATATATCAAGCTTGATGAGCCTCGTTTAATCTTTTTCGTCCGAAACCGAACTCAAACTATTGCGTAGGAATTCATCTAGTTCGGCTTCTTCCTCGGTCATTGGGGTTGTTAGTTCGGCTACAACCTCGTCCTCGTACACTTCGCCTTCGTAATCTAATTCTCCCTCGAGTGAGCGTATGTGTTGACATCTTTCTGCCGCATCCAAGTAATCTTTCAAGCAAATCGACATCTCAACCGCCTTTGGTGTTAGCTGTGTCCTCCGTATATAAATCACCCTACCACTTATAGAAAAAGCATTTCCGAAGCTACGGTTGAAGCTTCGACCGTTAGTAAATCTCGGGCCATTTGGCTAGGATCGGAAATTGATCTTCCTTTCCTTTCCACCAACCCAACAAATCAAAATTTTTAAATTCTTGTGAAGTCATTATTTGTAGAAAGTTCGACCCACCATACCGACCGAGTTCGCTACCACTAGTGTTACCACGTTGCATTTGACTTGACTCATCTAACAAATTTTTACAAACATACAAATCTTCATCCTCCATACTTGATTAACCTTCGCCGAAAGCGGAATTTCTCATTGAATCGTGAATGTGTGACGAGGTTTGACCATATTTTGTTACATAAACATCAAACATTTTTGAAAGTTGTTCGTTAAAACGAATTTTTGCGGCTTCGCCAAAGTTTGGTTCGTCATCGGTGTTTAAATCCAACTCGTCTGTAATTTTTAAAATCAAAGACCCGGTTCCAAAAATATTAAAGCAAGGGTTTAATGCGGCGGCATAAGTGAAAACCGCGGGTAGTTCTTTAAAATATTTTCTTAGTTTTTCCTTCATCGTAGCTACCATATCACAATATGGTCTACCCCTCCCCGACAACTCGTTTAATTTCTTACACATTTTAAACAAATTGCGAAGTACCAATGAACTAGTTGGATAGTAAACTCCCGATAAAGTCCTTGTTAACATTTTGAAAACTTGAAGCAATTGTGAAACCGTTTCAATAAGACCACAATTCGATTGGTGGTAAGACGAAACCTTTCCACGACTCGACAAAAGGTTATGAAATGATATTAAACTTTCCTTTTGCAAAATTGCATTTTCAAACATGGTGCAAGTCAAGTTCCATCGATGAGCGACGTCCCAATTGGGTCCTAAGCATAATCGACCCGTTTCCTTACACATTTTAATATATTTTGAATGTCTATGCGTGTGACCATATATATGACGTAACATTTTTTGAAAGCTTCTTTTTGAGTTTCAATAACCTTCAAGCCATCTTGAACGGCTAAATTTATGATGTGTGCGACATATCGACTATGGAAAAAAATACCCTCACAAATCTTTAAATCTTAAATGCGTTACCGAAAGCGTATTGTTTGAGGCGTTATCAAAAGCTATTGAAAAAATCATGTTTTTCAATTTATACGTTTTAATGCATTTGTTGATTGCTTTATATATAGATTCACCGGTGTGGGGGTAATCAAATAGTTTAAACAAAATCGTGCGTTTCATCATTTGCCACGTCGCCGGTTCAATCCAATGGGCGGTGACACAAATATACGAGTCGGGTGAACCGTGCGGTGCGGACCAAACGTCGCTAGTCAAGTTAACACCGGTTTCTAATTTTTCAAAATAAGAGATTAATTCTTGTTTAGAATTTTTTCACAATCTTAAACAATCTCTCCTAAGAGTAGCACGACTTACATGGGTATATCGTGGCTAGAGAGTTCTTTGAACCATCTTTGTGTAGCGTTGGTTGTCGAAATGGTTGAACGGCAAACTTTCTTGGATTACAAACTTCGCCATTTCCACTCTAGTCACATCCAAATTGTACGCGAACAAGCTAGCGCCTTCACTCCCCATTGAAGCTTGACCACTAGTGTGTTATTGTTTCAACGACTTGCAAAATGGTTTTTCAACGTGTTGTCTCAAGGTGGTGTTTACCCCTACGGCGTAAAAACCATTACAATGATGACAATGTGCTTTTTTCGTCCCGTTCGCAATCTCGCACAAATCGAAATGTGACCAAACTTCGGGGTTGCGCTTCGTTGGAAGTACACGAACAACCGTATCGGTTGTAGACTCGCCAACATTGACCGAATCTTGAGCACTAGAGCTTGCCATGCTTTTTGTAAGAGTTACCGAACAAGAAAGTGAGCGTAAGTGAGCGTTTTTAAGAGATTAGAGATTAGAGAATGGTGTGATTGAACCAAAACACCCACCACTCTTTTATACTACTTTGGAGCTGCATTTTAGGCCAAAAAAAAACAAAAAAAAACGGCTACTTTGAGGTCCTAACGGTCATATGACCGTTTTTCTGATCTAGGCACAAATAACCGGTTTTTTAATATCCGTTACCGGTTAACCGGTTTCATGACCGGTTTTTTAATAACGTAACTGGTTAACCAGTTTTTATCGTAACCAGTTTTTGTAATAACCAGTTTTTTTTCCGTTTTTACATACCGGTTTTTTTATAACCGGTTTCTAAACCGAACCGGCAACCAAATTATGCAACTGATTAATAACCGGTCCAAAACAGGTTACAAAAAAACCGGTTTTAAAAATAGCTGGTTTCGGTTTTTTTTTGTTTCAGTTGCGTAATCAGTTTTTTTGTACACCTCTTGTCCAACGCCACCACCATCAACCCCCTGCCACCACCGTCTACCACCACCACCCACCGTCCACGTCCACCACCCACCATCACCATCCTACACCACCACCACCATCGTCTACCACCAGCGTCCACCACCACCACCACCACCACTGTCCACCCTCCACCACCCACCACCACCATCCAATAGCAACCACCACCCATCACCACCGTCCGTACACCACCATCAAATTATTTTACAAGTCTACATATGTCAAAAAACAAACAATCTTTTTATTACAGACTGCAGAGATTTGATCCACATCTTCTTTTACAGATGTCTGCAGATGTGGTCCGCAGACTATAGACATTTTACCTCTTCAAAAACAAACAACACCAAAATCTCAAAAAAATAAAACCTTTCAAAACTTCTAACGTTGCTATTATTATCAGTATTACTATAATTATTATTTTATCACGCATCACGTGAACTTCATCTTGCTACACATGTTTATAATTGTATTTTGTCTATAACTAGTAGTTGATGCCATGCCCGCTTGCGGGGTAGTGGCTGAATAATGAGCGAGTGTTAGGCAGCTTTTGACACGGAAAATCATTAAATAGAGTCAACCAATTAAAACAAAACACTTTTATAGTTTTGCTAAAAAAACGAAAACAATGGCAATACTGTTATTTTTAACTAAGAGAAAGTTTTATTTTTTTACTGGGGTAAAATCGTAATTTACAAAAGCTAAAGTGATGGCAGTATTGTAAATTGGAACTAGGGGCAAAATTGTAGATTGAACTAGGCAAAATTGAAATTGCGCAGGGGCAAATTCGTAATTTTGAACTTAGGGCAACACATTATATAAATTTGAACTAAAGGCACAATCGTAATTTTAAGCTGGAGGCAAAACCATAATTTTATTTTGAACCGAGGGCAAAATCGTAATTTGAGTTGAAGCCAAAAGCATAATTTTATTTGAACAGGGGAAAAAACGTAATTTTGCATTGAGGGCGAAATCATATTTTTAAAGGGGGAAAAATCTATTTTTGAAGAGAGGGAAAAATCGTAATTTTAAGCTGGGGACGAAAACATTTTTTTTTCTTTTGAACTGGGGTGAAAACGTAATTTTGAGCTGAGGGCCAAATCGTAATTTTGAATGGAGGGCAAATCGTGATTTTGATCGGAGGCAAAAGCGTAATTTTATTTTGAGCAGTGGACAAAAACGTAATTTTAAATTGAGGGTAAAACCGTAATTTTAAGGTATATAAAAAATAGTAAATGGTTTGGTCCAATGAGGGGTGTCATGCCAGTTGTCTGACACTATTCCCCCAAACTTATTTTTGTATATCTAGGTATTTATGTATTTTTTTAAATATCTATCACTACTACCATCTTATAAACATATACACACATATATAATGGATTTTATTTTATTTTATACACACATCATGTGTCAGCATGATATTAAGAGAGTTTGTGGTTTGTACTCTTAATTCAAGTTATCAAGTGGTCTAGCGACATCTCACTCACATAAAGACTAGATGTCTTAAGAAGAGTTTGTGGGTTTGTACTCTTAAATTCAAGTTTATCCAAAGTGGTCTTAGCGGACAAGTCTTCACTCACATAATGGAACCTAATTTATATACTATAAGTTATCAAGTTTTCTACGCGTAAAGTCTTGTAATATATATTTTGGGTGATTTTTAAAGGAAAAGGTTGAAATTTTACTGTTAACCTATATCTTTAAGTGTCTTGCCATTTTAACTTTATAAAATTGATTTTTTACTTTAAAACATAACTTTTCTTCTTTTATAATTTAACCTTAACTTTTTATATTTAACTTTGCTCCCTGGCCTACACTAGATTTTTGTTTTACGTTTCATACTACATTTTGTGAGTTACCACAAAGCAACGTGTGTTGTGTGGTTCAACGTTTTTAAATTTCCTTCAAAGCTTTGCGAGGTAATACAGTGCAATATCCATGTGTAGTTCATGGTTTTACGTCTATTGTTTTTCATTTCATAGGTTTGTCGCAACGCGTGAGTGTCTGACTTTGTTATTTTTTATATTTTCTATCTTTCGGTTTCTTACAATTTTAACATCACAAAAATGTTTTTTTTGTACTTTTACCCAAAACTTTTATTTTTGTAATTTAACCGCATAACTTTTTTACTTTCAACTTTGGTCTCTTATACTTTTCATCTTCCCAAATTTTCGTTTTACGTTTCGTACTAAATTTTGCGAATTAACACAACGCAACGCGCGTGTGTGATTCAACGTTTTTACTTTTCGTTCATAATTTTGCGAGTTAACACGACGCAACGTCCATGTGTTGTTCAATGTTTTTACGTCTATTTTTCCTCATTTGATAGGTTCGTTAAAACGCATGAGTCATAGATCGACTTAGTTATTTTTTTAAATGTTCTACATTTCGGTCTATTTCTTCGCTTTAACACGCCACAGCGTTGGTGTCGCTGACGGTCAAGTGAGACTGGTGCTGTTTGACATGCTTTATGCCCCCTGCCGCAACGTAGTGGGTGTTTAATTCTAGTTAATATATAATAACAACTTAGGGACATTGAATTTTATTTATATTTTTTTCTTTTATAGTTTTCGTTTTGCAGTGAACATGTTTTTCTTCATTTCAGTCTTCGGGTTTGTATGTTTTACTTTTATTCTTTGATTTTTATCTTTTTTTTTGTCTTTAATTAAAGTTTTTTCGTATAAATTTGAGTTTATTTACGCTTTAGGATATGTTGCAGTATAAGAACGTGTTTGTCTTTGTCTACGTTTTACATCAAGTGACAGTATAAATTCACGTTTTTGTTTTATGATTTTTCCGGTTATTATCATTGTTTTCTTATTACTTGGCACGGTTTACAACCCTGTACCTGCTAGGTGGGGGTTAAACACTCGTTATCTTTATAGATAGTGACTAATCACCCCATTGATGATTTGGAAGAAGGTAAGGTTCATTTGATTACATTATGTGTAATGGTTAATGCGGTTTAGGGGGCCTTTTTTCTGCATATCAGCATTATAACGCCCTTTTAAAAAATGTGTAATGGTTAATGTCCATTTCCTTCATCACTTTCCTTTTTTTCCTCTTACTTGGGTATTATTCTAGAAATACTCTTCCCTCTTCATGCCCCTATAATGCTCAAAGGGATAGTGCTAGGAGCGTTACCTAACCTTTTCATGCTCCTATAATACCATTAAGCATGGCCTAGTGTTTCTACGGAACAAATCGACCAATCTTTTCAATTCTACAAATTTAATGTGTTTTGAATTATAGTGAAATTACATTGTATTTGCCAAACTATCTTCTAATCTATTAGATGGGTTAGGATATAATAGGAAGTTTATTTGGATATGAATGATAGGAAGTAATCTTATCCATCTATTTAATAATCAAGGGTTAAGATTAAATGAGTGAAATTGAACAAAAAAAAATGACGCGTGTAAGTTTGTGTAGGGGTATTCTAGTCAACCCAAAGCAATTGTTTCTCTCTCTTCCAATTTTCCCTCGTTTTTTAAACGTTAATAACTTTTCATACGACATTATTTTTTTATAAAAATTGCACCATAAAAAGTGCGTTATCTTAAAACAAGTATACTATTGTTATACTTTTGAGAAAAAAAACTTCAAAAACCCAGATACGTAAAACGCAATGACACCTAAAATACGGATTTTGCAGGTCTAAAATGTAATGGGTTTTAACATGTTTATGTTTTAACATGGTCATGTTTTTATTCCAACATTTTGCACTCCAGGTCTCTAAAACAACACTCCAGGTCTAAAACGTAATGGTGTTTTGACTTATGTTTAACATAGTCATGTTTTTGTTGCATGAGTTTTAAGCATGGTTATGTTTCTGTTCCAACATTTTCATGTTTCTATTTTAGCAAGATCATGTTTTTAACAGAACTTATCTCACCTCTTCCAGGGTCTAAACGCAATTGGGTTTCACATGGCCATGTTTCTGTTTTAACATGATCATGTTTTATGTTCCACATGATTATGCTTCTGTTAAACATGATCATGTTCTTTCAGTTTCTAAAATGCACTGCATCTCTAAACACAACGCCACAGGTTTCACAACATGACATGTTTTTGTTTTAACATGATCATGTTAGTTTAGTTCCCAGTACCCTCCAGGTCTAAAACGCAATGGGCTAAAAACACAACAAGATGTGTTTTTTTCATTGTGTTATAAAGCACAATGGATTAAAAGCATAAAACAAATTATTTTTTATTGTGTTATAAAACGGAATGTACTAAAAACACAAAGAAATGTTTTGTTTCTGTGATACTACGTGTTTTTACGTCCAATGTTTTTCCGACACGTGTCCCGGTAAGCTTGATATTTTCATGTAATAAACAAGAGGGACCAAGGTCGTTAAATCGTTTATATTATCCCCGTAATGCCTTGGAATGAAGTTGAGGGGCTAATAATGCAATAACACGGAAATATAATTGCGTGAGAAGTGCAGGGGCCAAAATTGCCAAACTTATAACTAGTTTGGGGGCGCGTACGCGAGCCTAAGGCTGGCCTTGCTTAGCGCGACGGGCCTATCTGGGCATAATGTTTTTATATGCTGCCAGCTTGCACTTGGACACCTATTTCACGAGATTGTGCCACCTTACTCGCATTCTTGCCACCATTGACACCTCTAGGACACTTGTACACACCTGAATTCATACCACAACACCTAGCACCTCCTCTACACTCCATAAATGACTCATATGTGAGTGCACCCTTGTGTTGCAACAACTTCATCATACTTGAAGTTTGTCAACACACCTTGGGGAAGTCCCAGACGAATTTGGAGCATTTCCTTCTATTCTTAGCATATACTTGGACCTATTGTAAGTCTACAATCCATGCTAAGTTGATCTTATATGGCTTTTGGCTTAGAACAAAGTCTTCACGTAAATACTCCTTGACTTTATTCTAAATCTGGTATACCCCGCCATTGTGCGTAACGAAAGTTCCTACCTGATTGTAATAATGGAGGTGTAAATCCCTCAAGAGGACATCTCCAGATTACCATGGATTCATGACCGATTGACGAGTCAAACTAAAAGTCAAAGAAAGTCAAACTGGCCAGATTTGTAAAAATGCATAACTAATGATCTAGATGCTATAAAATATGTTTTGATGTACTACTAACCTAAAAATAAGTGTTAGAACATATATCTACTGATTCTGCCCGTCAAGTTTTGGTCTAGGCTCGGTTTGTAACCAAAAGTCATAACAGTTGACTTTTGTTGACTTATTGGTTCTGACCCTTTTGAGCCATCCTTGTTACTGAATTTTGGTCACTTTAAGACCATAATTAAGTTTAGGATGACTCCAAAAGTTTCATCACTTGATTCATTAGAAATCTGAGTTTTCATACAACTTTCGCTAAAAATTACATAAACTTTGCATAAAGGTCCTTTTGTGCAAATCATGATTTTAAACACCCATGCATGTAAATATAAAGTATAAACTGATTTTTAAACATAATTTGATTATGTTAATGTTTAGAATCTGATTCTAATCCGAGTTTTAGCAAAAGATGCACTTATGGCATCAAAAAGACTAAAATACCCTTTTCGTCATTTTAAAAAGATTTAACATAGTTTTATCATCAAGAAGATATATTTACTGATGTAATATAATAAGTAGGACCATTTGGGATGTTCATTCAGATTATAACCTGAATGAAGACCTGCGGTTCGTTAAATGCCGATAAATGAATTTACCATTTTACGAAAAATGACTTTAACTACACTTTTTCAAACAAATCTCTTACCTACTATTGAAACATGATAAATAACATATTCTGGTTATAAAAACAGGTCCTAACCTCAGTTTTTCATAAACATCATTAAACGGCATTTTTAGCGACTTTTACGCCTTTCGCGCATAGTATGGTTTAAAACCATAACTATGAGCCAAGACGTGTTACCTACTGATTTATAAACTTATTTTCAACATCTTAACAGTAAGTACAAGCCCCAAACTCAGAATCCCAATGTTGGCTTCAAAGCTATGTGTGAAATTACTAAAATGCCCCTACGGGACATAAGTTATTTCAAAACCATCAAACGCACATATATTTGAAATCCTACTGTTATAACATTATAAAATAAGCATTTTTACAGATTTATAAAGGTTTTGACATCAGATTTATTTTAAACGTCTTTTATAAACCTTAAAATGACCAAAAAGCCCTTGTAAGGCATAATTCGGTTTTAAATATACCTCGGGCCTATCTTTTGCTAAGCTACTGATCTTATAACATATTTTAAACATATATCCATATGGAACTTGTATATGACTCTCTCGGTTACCCGGTTTCACCTATGTGCGTTCGGTTAAGCTTACGTAGCTAATTTACGTACTTAAACCGAAACGGGATTAACTTTGTCATTCCTCTATCAAAATCCAGGATGTTGTTGGTTTGCCCATATTAGACAAACTGATATACTTGTCGGGTCCAACTAACATCCTATTCCGGTCACCGCTTAATCTAGCGTATCATACCGTATCTTATTTTTAGCGTAAGACTAACCGGTCCAAGTCTAAGACTTAATTAAGGACCCGTTAGCATTCTAATATTGGTTATTAATTACCATCACTCCAGACTAAACGTCTTCCGGTAAATTGTACCTGTACTTGTTTTGATTTGCGGCTGAGTTCTGACTTTCGAAGACTTAACTTCAGGTAAATACCCTTAACTTATTTTCCCTATACTGGCTTGGGATACGGTAAATTATTACCGCTTGGTCGGGTATGGGATTATGTTTTATTCAGTTGTGATAATTAACTAAAATCTTGCATAACCCGGTTTTGATCTGTTTTGTCTGAAACTAAAACATTAGGGGTGGACTTGACCGTGTCCGGGATATCCTTGGCTCACTAAAGTGCTAGTGGCCATGACAATATAGCATGGCGTGTAGGCATACACTAGGTAATTGCTATCTGCTTTCTATGTGAAAGTTCAGAGTGGTGTGTCAGCCGATCAGGTCTCGGTTTCTGTACTGGGCTCCATATGTAAAAGCCTGACATGTAAATATGTATACAAGGTCATTTGTACTATCCCAAGTTATTTATAAAAATGTGTCGAGTGCACCTTAAACCATTTTTGAAAGGATTTTCAAAATGAAGCGGTTGAGTGTATTTACCAGTGTAAACTGACGTATTTTCAAAGATTAAAATACAGGTACAAGTACGAAATAGGCCGGAAGCTGCGGGGCGTCGACATTAAGGAGTTGCGACCTTAGAGTTGAGCCTGTAGAGTCTGTTATCATTTGTTTATGTTATTTCCGATCCGCATGAAGATCTTATTACAAGCCTTGATGTATATTTGTGTTTTTCCGAACTTTTGGACACTTATGGTTTGTAATAGTTTATATTTTACTCCAAGCCTTCCGCTGTGTTGCTCTGTGTTGTAATTGGTTATGATGATATCAACTGTACGTCACGATACTCCCCCCCCCCCGGGCCCACCGGAATACACGTGGGGTGTGACAGGTTGGTATCAGAGCCAACGTTTGAGGGAATTCAACACTTGTCTTTAGTGTTTGATCTCAAACGACACAGTAACACATTCCTTAGACTTCCGAGTCTAGGCTATGACCTAGGAATTGTTCATTTCCTTATTTTATTATATTGCCTTGTTAGTGTTTTAACTTATTTTGAAGCAGGAATCATGCCACCTAAATTTTCGAGAGGAGCAAAAGGAAAAGGACTAATGAGGAGTGGATCCCCAAAACAAGGGCCTTCCAAAGCACCCGTGTACAACCCCTATGAAGGTTCGGACGATGCTTCATCACCATGGGAACCTACCCGAACTTACCTCATGAATATTCACCACGTCAGACTCCCATCATTCGGACATTCGCACCATACTCAACAACCCCAACACTCCCATTCATCCCAAGAATACTATAACACCGATATACGCCTTTGTTCCCCTTCGGTAACTCCCCAGAAGATTCTCCAGAACCAATGGAGGAAGATTCAGACCTCAAAATGCCAGCAACAGGTCAATGGGTCACCCAATTGATATATCCAGCGGTTCTAACTCGTACGCTGGGACCCCACAACATTACATTGATAGCTTCGAAGAAAGGTGGGGACAATACGTCTTCTACAACACTCCTTCGGTTTATGATACTCCTTCATACCACACTCCACCACAAGACCACCAGTGGAGCAGCCACTACCACCTCCACCTCCAAGAAGACGTGGAGCGCCCATGTCAGTGCGCCTAGGACCGAGAGTAGGGTCACTCTCACCTAATCCTTACTCTATTATTCCCAAGGACCCACAAATGGGTGTGCCCTCTCATACCTCACCGTTTGTGGAACAGTTCCACAACCAACTGTTGAGCCTGAGCCTCAACCACAAATTTATATAAGTGAGCCACTACCACTACCACCATCATGTTTTGATAACCCTGTTCCTTCTTATTCAAACATGCCTGGATATAACCCATTCGAACCCTCTACTTGTCCAGAGCTAGCCACAGTCATAATATACCTCTTAATGACCCATATCTAGAAATGGCCCTGAATGCTCACTATCCTAACCCTACACCAGGTGGATATCCTTATTAAATTATCAACATCCGGTTGCACCATCTCAACCCCAATCTCAAGCGCAACCGCAGCAACCACCACCAACAATGGAAGTTCTTATTGAAGCAATAGAAAAGGTCAAGAACTTCAGGAACAAACAGCTAAAGACAACAAGAAGAATAACATGCTGTTAAAAAGGCTAGTAAAGAAGCTAAGAGGAAAAAAGAATTAAATTCATAACTATCATTGTATTTGTTATTTTAAATTAAGTCCCTGCGTGGACAATTATTAAGTCCTGCATGGACAAGTCTTATTTAGTCCCTACGTGGACATTTTAATCATTTCAAGTATAGTCCATGCGAGGACAAATTTCCTTTATTTAAGTCCTATTCATGGACTCTATTGTACCGCATAATTATTATTATTAATGAAGTTTTGGAATTTTAATTATGTATTCCTTTCATCAAGTTGTTCAAGCAATCGTCTCGATTTAATTCGAAATTTATGATCTGCAAAATATTTCCCAAAAGATCCTCTTAATGATTACGCCCGCCAAGTGATTAGGTCACATCAATTGGCAAAACGGTAGTTATATGATTTACTACCATAATAGTTAAGGTTGAGATTTTTCCTTCTATCCAGAGGTGGTGAACTATGTTCTAAACCTCCCTAGTCTGCCAGATCTGTACTAGTTGTTTAAATCATTTTAAGAGCTTATTCTAAAAAGTTAATATATTCAAAATATTAACCTCCTGGTAAGTGTGACTTGAGGAACCACACGAACCGTCTAGGTAACTATGTCCAAACCTATATGATCTATTTTAATTATGATCAATTATCAATGCGATAATTACTTTACTTAACACCCATTAGTGGTGTGATGCTTCCAAGCTATATTTATGTCCATTAGTGAAAAACGACAGATGTAGTCTACGACTTCCTGTCTCGAGGTAATAAAACTACGTTCGAACCTCAAAGTTTCACGATCCTTTAGTGATCTTAGCATTTTGTAATCTAAGTTGTTTCGACTAAGCCTTTGGCGCTATTCTTATGTCCCTGGTGACAGGCCTTCGTGCCATACTTAAACACCCCCATAAAAATCGACAAGTTTGCATAGCTTTATTTTGCTATACCATGATTCGCAAGTCATCAAGGATGTATGACTAATCTTAAATTATTAATATTATAGTTTCACCAAGCAAGATGGCGAATTATAATGAAGTGAATAGTCAAAGGAAGGAAGATGACGCAAATGAGAACATCGTTATAACCAGAGGAGATCTTCAAGCACTCATTGCCACGGAAGTTGAAAAGGCCGTAAAGGATCAAACAGATAAGCCATTGGAATCAAGTGCTTCGCATTCTAAACACTCGTCCAAGCATTCCTCCAAGCATACCACCAAACAACCCTCGAAACCTTCTTCGGAAAAGAAAGAACACTCAGAGCACTCCTCAAATGTTAGGAGAGAGAGAGAATTATCAGAAAAAGACCAAGTTTTCGAAGAATGGTTGTTCCTACAAATACTTTGTGTCATGCAAGCCGTGCGATTTTACCAGCGAAAAAGGAGCTGTGGAAACGCTCCGATGGTTAGACGAGATCGAGATTATTGTTGAAATCAGTGGGTGTGCCGAAAAGGATGTAGTACAGTATGTAGCGCAATCATTTAAGGGCGATGCCCTCACTTGGTGGAAATCCATGATTCAATCTTCTGGGAAAATCCACCTTTATAATCTAAGCTGGGAGAAGTTTGTTGAGTTGGTGAAGTATGCCTACTGTCCACCTCACGAGGTGGAAAGGGTAGAAATAGAATTTATCAGGGTAGCTATGAAGAACCTTGATTGTGGGAAATATGTGTCGGATTTCAATTCTATGTCAAGACTTGTGCCATACTTGATCACTCCATAGTCCAAACGCATCTCACGTTTTATGGGCGGATTAGAGCCGGAAATTAAGGGAGATGTCAGGGCATCTAGGCCCGTGACGTTTAGGTCTGCTGTAGACCTTTCCATTGTCCTGACTCAGGATTTGAAGAGACAGAGGTCTCTTAGGTTAGAAGGTGGCGAGAAGAGGAAGAGAGATGATGACAAGTCTCACCACTTTAATAAGAACAGGAGGTTCGGATCAAACAAGAACCATCAAAGGTTTGATAATAGGCCTAAGTACAAAAAGTGCAACAAACGACACTTTGGTGCGTGTCGAGACGAGTTCTAGGCGAAACCTTGTGGGATCTGCAAGAGGCATGGGCACAAGGACCTTGATTGCAAAGATTTGAAGGAAGCCACATGTTACAACTGTGGTGAAAAGGGGCACATCAAACCCAACTGCCCTAAGTACAAGAAAGACGACACTGCTAAGGATGAAGGAGCAAAGAAAGGAAAGGCTCGTGCCTTCCAGAAGAAAGCAAGGGAGGCAGTGAATGACGACAATATGATAACAGGTACTTTCCTTAGTAATGGTGTTTATGCTAGAGTTCTCTGTAACATCCGTCAAAAACGGATTTACCAAACCCGCTCCGTTTCTCAACCGAACAGTCAGTCAAAATTTTCGTTGCGAATTAAATGCCCAAAATATTTTTAAACGGTCCGTAATCAATTATTGTACGGGAATATATATTTAGTTTTTGAAAAACTGTCAAAAATCGCAAAATAAAAATGATTTGCTTCTGCCGGGTTTCGAACCCGGGTCTGTACCGAATCAGCTAAGCAACTTATCTCACTCACACAAACCACTGCGCCACGGATTTTGTTTGTTATATATTGAAATCATTTAATTGTTATAATGACGTTACGAATTCAAAACCGGCGCCCAAACGGTTCAGTCGTCGGAATCCCGGAAATCTCGCGAGTTTTAACACCACTTTCAGTTATAACGTAAACCATTAACAATACATCGGTTATAACCGATGTTTGAAGTCCGCGACACCTTTCTATAACCGCCGGAAATTTTAAATCAACGAATATAGTCGGAAATCAGACCAAGTGCATTTCGATTTTCCCCTATAAATTCACCCTCAAACCATTGAAAACCTTTTCGCTCAAAACCACACTCTTTCTCGGCGAAAACTCCCTCGCCGGAACTTTTCTGTTTTTCGCCGGAAAACCAAGTTTTAATCTCTGAGCTTTACTGAATCCCCTAAACCTTTACCGAAGTCACCCACACCCTTTTTAAGCTTTCGGAAGACTCTCTGCTGCAAGAAACTCGTCGCCGGAAAAAGATTTCTGTCGCCGGAGTTCTGCCGGAAAACAGAGTAAAACCAGTCGGTACTTTTCACGCCTAATTCTTTTCTTTTTACTTTTATCTCGACTGTAATTGATCATTAAACGCTAAAGGAAACTTGAATCAACATTCGAACCAGTCAGTCGCCACTTCCGGTTAAAACCAGTGAAGAAGACGACGTTTCAGTAATGGTTAAGTATAATTAAAATCAAGTTAATTACCGGGTTAGACACACAGTCCAGCGGTGGACTGTGTGCACTTTTAACGCTAAGGTCACGAGTTCGAGTATTGTCCCTCACACGCTGCCTTGATAAAAATTCCTTTTTCAGCAAACTGAACCGGGTTGATTTAAGTATATGTTAAGTATATTGATAACCGAGTTTATAACCAAGTGAGACACACAGTCCAGCGGTGGACTGTGTGTCCGCTAACCCATAGGTCCCGGGTTCGAGACCTGTGGAGCGCACCGGTTTTGTGATTTAAATCGCTTTTAAAAATAAAGGATTTCTGTTTAAATTCTAATTAATGTATATATGTAATTAAAATCGGATATATAACGGGTTAGACACGTAGCTCAGTTGGTAGAGCTGCGTGCACGCGTACGGGAGGTCTCGGGTTCGAGCCTCACCCAGCGCACAATAATATGCCTTCCAAACCGGTCAACGCCAGTCAAAGTCAACAGGTCAAAGTCAACTGTAGCAAAAAAAATAAAATATTTTTTATTATTTTTATTTAATTATTTTAATTAAAAATCAATTAAAAATACTTAAAAATAACATTTTTAAGGTTAGAAAATAGCCTCAAACTCACAAAAATACACCCAACAATCCTACTAAAATAGATTAATAAAATCCGTTTACTTACCAAACCATAATGCGATTTATCTAGGTTAAACCTCACTCGTGGTTAAAACCACTTCGCGTGCATTCAACGTCATCAACCGAACGCACCCACTGTGAGTGAATCTTACAATTCCCCCTTTTAAATTACACGTTTTGGGGTGTGTCATGTGTTATGAAATTAATTAATTTATTTATTTAAACTTGTGCCATACCACATCATGACTTAAACTTAGATTGTTTTATTGTTGTGATTTACTTATATTCCTTTTGTCAAATTATATGAAACTCATACATTAAGCCCATCAGTTCCTCGTGGGAGACGAGTAGAACATCGCGTGCTTCAATTCAAATTCATTATTGTTCATGTGTGTATCATTGAGTTTATATTGTTTGTAGTTGTGTCATTCATATTATCATGTTTATGCAATTAATTCATCAGGCCCCTCAGTTCCTCGTGAGAGACGAGTTGAGCATCGCGTGCCTCTAATTATTCCATTATTGTTCATGAGTGTTTCATTTAATATCTTATGATTGTTGATTAAGTTACATCTAATTTTACTCATGTTTAGTTGTGCACATATTTCATAATCAATTTAAATAAATTTGTTCAAATGTTTTCCATAGGATTCACTCGCCAACATTATGTTGATCCAAAAAACCTTTTTACACATGATACAGGTGAACAGGTTGAAGCAAGGAAAACATAGGATATGCCTTAGAAGAGAACAAAGAAGTTTAGATTGTTAGTTAGATCATGTTGTAGCAATCATTGTAAATTTCCATTTAATTTGTATTAATGAATATGAAACACTTAATAAATGTCATGAGCTTTGATGATAACCCAATCATGCCCCGATCACCTTTTCCGCTGCGGGTCGGGGTGTGACATTCTCTTTGATTCCGGAGCCGATAAATCATTTGTAGATCATAATTTTAGTGCCTTATTAAACTTACCTATAAGAACTCTAGACATAACATATGAAGTAGAACTCGCTGATGGAACGATTGAGACCGCTTCTACGATTCTAGATGAATGCTCCATATTCATCGAGAATCATTCCATTCCTGTTTCACTTTTGCCAATGAAATTGGCAGGATTCGATGTAGTTCTTGGTATTGATTGGTTGTCTAGTAACCAAGCCCATATAGCCTGTAACAAGAAACTCATCGAGATCAAAACCCCAAATGGAGATACACTCACTATACAAGGAGACCGATATTATGGATTATCAGAAAAGGGATCACTACTCAAAGCATCGAAGTGTTTGAAGAAAGGTTGTGTTATTTATATGGCACAAGTAACCATTGACGAGCAAAAGCCAAAGATTGAAGATCTACCCGTTATCTCAGAATTTGTCGATGTATTTCCTGAAAACTTGCCTGGTCTACCCCAAGACAGGCAAGTAGAATTTAGAATTGATATCATACCTGGCGCAGCTCCATTTGCTAGAGCACCATATAGACTTGCACCTACAGAAATGAAAGAGTTAAACATACAACTTGAGGAATTGTTGGAAAAAGGATTCATTCAGCCAAGCTCGTCCCCTTGGGGAGCTCCAATCCTGTTTGTCAAAAAGAAGGACGGGTCAATGCGGATGTGCGTTGATTATCGCGAGTTGAACAAGTTAACTATAAAGAACCGTTACCCGTTACCCAGGATCGACGACTTGTTTGATCAACTTCAGGGAGCGAATTATTTCTCCAAGATCGATTTAAGGTCGGGTTACCATCAACTCAAGGTTAGAACCGAAGATGTTCCAAAGACAGCATTCAGGACTAGATATGGACACTACGAATTTTTGGAAATGCCTTTCGGGCTTACGAATGCACCTGCGGCATTTATGGATTTAATGAATAGGGTTTGCAAACCATATTTGGATAAGTTTGTCATTGTCTTCATAGACGACATACTTATCTATTCTCGCAGTCAGACCGACCACGAGAAACATCAAAGGTACATTCTAGAGCTGTTAAGACAAGAAAAGCTCTAAGCAAAGTTTACAAAGTGTGAATTCTGGTTGCGTAAAGTACAATTTTTGGGCCACGTGGTCAGTGAACGTGGAAGTCAAGTTGACCTTGCCAAGGTCGAGGCAGTGATGAACTAGCAAGCTCCCAAGACACCATCTGAAATCCGTAGCTTTTTGGGTTTGGCCGGTTACTATAGAAGATTTATTGAGAACTTTTAAAGAATAGCTACTCCATTGACTACCCTGACCCGTAAAGATGTCAAATTTGTTTGGGGTCTGAAACAGCAGGAAGCTTTTGATGTGTTGAAGCAAAAGCTGAGCAATGCTCCTGTGTTGACTCTACCTGAAGGTATTGACGATTTCATAGTTTACTATGACGCTTCACATACTGGCATGGGATGTGTACTCATGCAACGGGGAAAAGTGATCGCTTATGCTTTAAGGCAATTAAAGATACACGAAAGAAATTACACCACGCATGACTTGGAACTAGGTGTTGTGGTGTTTGCGCTGAAGCTATGGAGACATTACTTATATGGAACCAAGTGTATTATATACACCGATCACAAGAGCCTTCAGCACTTGTTCAACCAGAAGGATCTGAATATGCGACAGCGTCGGTGGATGGAAACGCTAAACGATTATGATTGTGAAATTCGTTATCATCCAGGCAAGGCAAATGTGGTTGCCGATGCCTTGAGCCGTAAAGAAAGGGTTAAGCCTATTCGGGTTAATGCCAAAAGCATTGAAGTAAGAAATAATTTGAAAGATAGAATCTTAGGAGCCCAAAAGCAAGCGTTATTAGAAGCAAATCTTCCCAGTGAAGAATTGGGGAAAATGGTGGAGCACTGATTCCAGGAAGTGACGGAATCTTAGATTCTGTGGGCGAATTTGGATTCCTGTCTTTGGAGGACTTAGGGATTTGATCCTCCAGGAAGCACACAGTTCTAGATACTCGATTCACCCGGGTTGTGATAAAATGTATAAGGATTTGAGACCCGATTATTGGTGGTCCGGGTTGAAGAAATCGATAACTACTTACGTAGCTAAATGCCTGACGTGTTCACAAGTTAAGGCCGAGCATCAGAAACCGTTAGGGTTACTGCAACCATTGGAAATTCCCATGTGGAAATGGGAATGTGTAACCATGGATTTTATTACTAAATTACCGAGGACTAAACAAAGAAATGACGCGATATGGGTAACTGTGGACAGGTTGACTAAGTCGGCTCATTTCTTACCCATTAACGAGACATATAGCTCAGACAAGTAAGCAAAGCTCTACGTGGATGAGATTGTATCCTTGCGTGAACCAGTATCTATTGTGTCGGATAGGGACACAAGATACACATCGCATTTTTGGAAAAGCTTCCAGCAAGCTCTGGGCACGCGACTGAACTTTAGCACGGCATATCATCCTCAGATAGACGGACAAAGCGAACGTACGATTCAGACGCTGGAAGACATGTTACGTGCATGTATCAGCGATTTAGGTGGAACTTGGGATAGACACTTGCCCCTAGTCAAGTTCTCCTACAACAATAGCTATCATGCAAGTATTCAAGCTGCCCCGTTTGAAGCTTTGTACGAGAGGAAGTGTAGGACGCCCGTTTGTTGGGCAAAAGTTGGAGAAGCCCAACTGACAGGACCAGAAGTAGTTCTGGAAACGACAGACAAAATATTACAAATTCGTGACCGTCTCAAGGCTGCCAGGGATAGGCAGAAAAGTTACGCCGATCGAAGGCATAAGCCTTAGGGGACAAAGTTCTATTGAAAGTATCGCCTTGGAAGGGCGTCATGCGTTTTGGAAAGAAAGGCAAGTTAAGTCCGAGGTACGTTGGACCGTTTGAGATTATCGAACGAGTTGGAGCTGTTGCTTATAAGCTGAAATTGCCAGAAAAGCTCAGTGGGATCCATGATGTATTCCACATTTCTAATTTGAAGAAATGTTTGGCAGACGAGTCATTGGCTATGCCACACACAAATGTGCAGATTGATAACAACTTGCATTTCATTGAGAAACCTGTGGCAATAGAAGACCGTCAAGTCAAGAAGCTTCGTCAGAAGCATGTGCCTATCGTGAAGGTCAAGTGTGATGCTCGTCGAGGTCCCGAATACACTTAGGAAGTGGAGTCTGTCATGCGACAGAAGTATCCACATTTGTTTGATTAAAATCTCGAGGTCGAGATTTCTTTTAAGGGGGTGAGGATGTGACACTACGTGTTTTTACGTCCAATATTTTTCCGACACGTGTTCGGTAATCTTGATATTTTCATGTGATAAACAAGAGGGACCAAGGTCGCTAAATCGTTTATATTATCCTCGTAATGCCTTGGAATGAACTTGAGGGGCCAATAATGCAATAAACGGAAATATAATTGAGTGCGAAGTGCAGGGGCCAAAATTGCCAAACTTTTAACTAGTTTGGGGGCCACCGCGTAGCGCGACGCCCCAAGGGGCTGGCCATCGCGTAGCACGACGGGCCTATCTGGGCATAATGTTTTTATATGCTGCCAGCTTGCACTTGGACACCTATTTCACGAGATTGTGCCACCTTACTCGCATTCTTGCCACCATTTGACACCTCAAGGACACTTGTAGACACCTGAATTCATACCACAACCCCTTTGCACCTCCTCTACACTCCATAAATGACTCATATGTGAGTGCACCCTTGTGTTGCAACAAGTTCATCATACTTGAAGTTTGTCAACAAACCTTGGGAAGTCCCAGACGAATTTGGAGCATTTCCTTATGTTCTTAGCATATACTTGGACCTATTGTAAGTCTACAATCCATGCTAAGTTGATCTTATATGGCTTTTTGCTTAGAACAAAGTCTTGACGTAAATACGCCTTGACTTTGTTCTAAATACTTGTATACCCCGCCACTGTGCATAACGAAAGTTCCTATGTGATTGTAATAATGGAGGTGTAAATCCCTCAAGAGACATCTCAGATTACCACGGATTCATGACCGATTGACGAGTCAAACTAAAAGTCAAAGAAAGTCAAACTGGCCAGATTTGTAAAAATGCATAACTAATGATCTAGATGCTATAAAATATGTTTTGATGTACTACTAACCTAAAAATAAGTGTTAGAATATATATCTACTGATTCGGCCCGTCAGTTTGTCTAGGCTCGGTTTTAACCAAAAGTCGCAACAGTCGACTTTTGTTGACTTATTGGTTCTGACCCGTTTTGAGTCATCCTTGTTGCTGAATTTTGGTCACTTTAAGACATAATTAACTTTGGATGACCTCCTAAAGTTTCATCACTTGATTCATTAGAAATCTGAGTTTACATTCAAGTTCTGCTAAAAATTACATAAACTTTGCAAAAAGGTCCTTTTTGTGCAAATCATGATTTTAAACACCCATACATGTAAATATAAATATAAACTGATTTGTAAACATAATTATTATGAATGTTTAGAATCTGATTCGAATCCGAGTTTTAGCAAAAGATGCATTTATGGCATCAAAAAGACTAAAATGCCCTTTTCGGCATTTTAAAAAGATTTAACATGGTTTTATCATCAAGAAGATATATTTACTGATGTAATATAACAAGTAGGACCATTTGGGATGTTCATTCAGATTATAACCTGAATGAAGACTGCGGTTCGTTAAATGCCGATAAAAGACCGATTTACCATTTTACGAAAAATGACTTTAACTACACTTTTTACAAAACAATCTCTTATATACTATTGAAACATGATAAATAACATATTTTGGTTATATAAAACAGGTCTTAACCTTAGTTTATCATAAACATCGATTAAACGGCATTTTTAGCGACTTTTACGCCTTTCGGGCATAGTATGGTTTAAAACCATAACTATGAGCCAAGACGTGTTACCTACTGATTTATAAACTTATTTTCAACATCTTAACAGTAAGTACAAGCCCAAACTCAAAATCCCAATGTTGGCTTCAAAGCTATGTGTGAAATTACTAAAATGCCCCTATGGGACATAAGTTATTTCAAAACCGTCAAACACACATATATTTGAAATCCTACTATTATAATATTATAAAATAATTATTTTAACAGATTTATAAAGGTCTTAACATTAGATTTATTTTAAACGTCTTTTATAAACCTTAAAATGACCAAAATGCCCTTGTAAGGCATAATTCGGTTTTAAATATACATCGGGCCTATCTTTTGCAAAGCTACTGATCTTATAACATATTTTAAACATATATCCATATGGAACTTATATACGACTCTTTCGGTTACCCGGTTTGCCTATGTGGTTCGGTTAAGCTTACGTAGCTAAATTTTACGTACTTAAACCTAAACGGGCTTAACTTTGTCATTCCTCTATCAAAATCCAGATGTTGTTGGTTTACCCATATTAGACAAATTGATATACTTGTCGGGTCCAACTAACATCCTATTCCGGTCACCGCTTAATCTAGCATACCATATCGTATCTTATTTTTAGGCGTAAGACTAACCGGTCCAAGTCTAGGACTTAACTAAGGACCCGTTAGCATTCTAATATTGGTTATTAATTACCATCACTCCAGACTAAACACCTTCCAGTAAATTGTACCTGTACTTGCTTTGATTTGCGGCTGAGTTCTGACTTTCCGAAGACTTAACTTCAGGTAAATACCCTTAACTTATTTTCCCTATACGGGCTTTTGATATGGTAAATTATTACTGCTTGGTCGGGTATGGGATTATGTTTTATTCAGTTGTGATAATTAACTAAAATCTTGCATAACCCGGTTTGATCTGTTTTGTCTGAAACTAAAACATTGTGGTGGACTTGACCGTGTCCGGGATATCCTTGGCTCACTAAAGTGCTAGTGGCTACGACGATATAGCATGGCGTGTAGGCATACACTGGGTAATTGCTATCTGCTTTCTATGTGAAAGTTCAGAGTGGTGTGTCAGTCGATCAGGTCTAGGTTTCTGTACTGGCTCCATATGTAAAAGCCTAACATGTAAATCTGTATACAAGGTCATTTGTACTATCCCAAGTTATTTATAAAAATGTGCCGAGTGGCACCTTAAACCATTTTCGAAAGGATTTTCAAAATGAGTCGGTTGAGTGTATTTACCAGTGTAAACTGACGTATTTTCAAAGATTAAAATACAGGTACAAGTACGAAATAGGCCGGAAGCTGCGGGGCGTCGACATTAAGGAGTTGCGACCTTAGAGTTGAGCCTGTAGAGTCTGTTATCATTTGTGTATGTTATTTCCGATCCGCATGTGGATCTTATTACAAGCCTTGATGTATATTTGTGTTTTTCCGAACTTTTGGACACTTATGGTTTGTAATAGTTTATATTTTACTCTAAGTCTTCCACTGTGTTGCTCTGTGTTGTAATTGGTTATGATGATATCAACTGTACGTCACGATACTCCCCACCGGAATACACGTGGAAATTGGGGTGTGACAGTTTCTAAAACGCAATAGACTAAAAACATAAAGAAATGTCCTTTTTCTAAAATGCAATAAGCTAAAAACACAAAAAAAAATATCTTTTTTTCTAAAATGCAATGGACTAAAAACAAAGAAATGTGTTGTTTCTAAAACGCAATGGACTAAAAACACAAAATGTTTTACATTATTTTGTAAAACGCAATGACTTAATTCAAAAAACCCAGATCGCAATTCAAAAACTTCATACACAGATCGAAACTGATTTCTTCGAATTTCTTCAACGATTGACGAAATTGAATGTTAGAAACACTTATCAACGATCGAATCGAACGAATCGAGTGATTCACTTCAAAATCACGGGGAAAATGACAAATTGTATGAAATTAAACTGGGTTTATTCAAAAAAGTTGAAGAATATGTTGATTGAGTCTTTGAATTACTTATTGATGACGAAAATCATACTATGATGTAGTGATTATTGAATAGAAATTGAAGAAAATTTTGAAGATAGTGGGTTTTTGAAAATGATAGGTTTTGAAGTCATAGGGTAACATGAAAAGAGAAGATGAGATAAGATTGACTAAAATATCATTCCCTTTATTTTTCAATTTTGCAACATGTCACAACCCCATTGCTTTCGATCCTTGCTAGCCAAATTACACGTTCTATTTGATCCTCTCCCATATTATCATCTACCAGATTGCATGATCCGTGTTTTCTTTATTATTATTAAAGTATGAAAATCTTCAATCTTCTACAAATAAAAATAATTATTATTAGTATTACTATTACTATTATTATTATTTGTTATCTTAGCTTCGTCTTGTTATTTGGTTTTATCCCGATCCTAATGCAATTTCTCACATTCCCAAAGTTTTTGAGTATCAAACAGTAATTTGGATATGTCTACTTTCTTTTATTAATATATTATATTATTATTCTTTAAATTTATATTGCTTTTAAATCATGTTTGGTTTAAAATTTGGAGAGAGAGATTCACTTTAAACTTGTGCTAAAGATTAAGAAAGCTCTTTCCATAAAGTAATTATACCTTATCCTACTATGTCAATAAAAACTCTATAAACGATCTTTGTCGGTATCACATATATATGGCAAATATAGGGAAAAAACATCTTTTAAGTTCAAAAAACTCAAGAAACTCTATAGATGGATCATCTGTTACCACGTGTTATATATTTTTCAAATTTCTGACATATAATAATCTTTGTCTGGAGAGAGAAAGAGTACATGTTACACCTTTTTCATCCGTTACATACGTGTAACATCACGTGTTACATTTTTTTATTCAACAACATATTTATACAAGTTTTACGAAGTGTAACATTGTCGAATTTAGTTTTTACGAGTTTTCAATGTATAGTACATATAAAAATTGTTACATGCTTTATAGAAAAAAATAGTGTAACTAGCAAAACATGTTACACTTTTTGTGTCAGGCAGAAAAAGGAAAAAGCAAAAGTTGTTACGTGTACTTTTTTCAGTCTGTTATATGATCGAAATTTTTTTTATGTAACATCCAATCTCAACAATAGATTTTTTTATGAATGGTAGAGATGGAGTTTTCAAAGTTTTTTTTAACTCAATAAAATTTTCTAGATATCCTTTCTATATATATAGGAAAGGATATATAGAAAACTTATTTGTAGTGAGAAAACCTAGTAAACCTCATCCTCACCATCCATTATCTTTGATCAATGGCTCCTACTTTTTGTTGTCTTTTTTGTTTTAATTAAATATCTTTAAAGTATAAAAAGTGGATCTAAGGGTATTATTGGTATATCCAAAAGGCCTCTCTTTCCTCCTGACACATTCACACCCACTTTATCTAGAAAATCTCATCCTTCTTTTTCATTTCATTAATGTCATTCTCTTTCTAGATGTAACTTCTTTCTTTGTGTATTCTTCCCCATTTCTTTCACTCTCAAATAGAAATGAGAAACCAAAATAAACGAAGTTGTTCGCAGGAACAAATAAATGGCGAGTTCACGACGGCATGATGAAGGCGGGTGGTGACGAGATCGAGCAGTGGTGGGTGAAGGGCAGTGGCGAAGAGATCGGGATCCTAGCTACGTTAAACCTTCGATGGTGGTTGAAGGAGGTGGCAAAAGTGTTCCAGTAATGGACGGTTCTAGATCTGGATGCTAGTTACGTTAAACCCTAGGTGGTAGGTTTGTTGTTTAAATGTTTTCCACTGTTTTAGTTTGAAAAATGATTTTACAAATGTTTTTTTGTTAAAATGGTTGTTAATATATTTTTGAGTGTTGAAATTGTTCTAGTGATGGTTAAATGTTCTTATAGTTTGTAGGTTTCAGTTACAGATTTTAGAGAGAGAAACAACAATCTCTTGTTTTTGTGTGCTCAAAGTGTTCTATTTTGAGAAATCATTTCACACTTGATTTTTTTTGTTAAAATGGTTGTTAATATGTTTTTTTTTGTGCTCAAAGTGTTCTAGTTAGTGGCTGAATGTTTATGTAGTTTGCAGGTTTTTATTTTTCTGTTAAAATCATTTTGAGTTTTTGATATTCTCAGTTGTTGTTTGATTACAAATCAATATCTTTTAAAATGTTGAAATGCCGTTTTAGGGGGGTTGTTAGTTGTCTTTTATAAACTTCACTCGAATATCACATTTCATTACCTTTAGAAAGTACATAATTTAATAGTTGATGATCTCGTTTATTTTACAAATAAAAGGTTGTGTTTTTTTTTGCTGGCATAATTAGTAGGTGCATATGTTGTAACAATGTTACATATGTTACTTATAGTTACACCAGCCCTTTCTTGACACAAAAAAGGGGTTGCAGATATGTAACACATGTTTGTAACCTGTGTTACACTGGAGGGTAACACATGTATAGCCACGTTACACGTGTTGGCATTCATGATTATTAATGTTTGTGTTTTTCATTTGTTATACAACTACAAGAGGGGCATGATTGGAACTAGAAAGAAACCTAACAAAAGTGTCTTTGACGTTGGCAAAACAAACTAAAAATCTTCACGTGGTGTGTGTTAGAAATTTAGTGTCATTTTTTGTGTAACTTAATTTGGGGAAATTGTGTAGCTGTGATGGATATACTGTGTAGGTGTTTTTTTGTACATGAACTATGGTGGTTGACAAAAAATATGGTGTCATTTTGCTTATGCAACTTAAGTTGATCTCTTTTTAGTTTGTTACATGTGTTACCTGGTTTTCCAGGTAACATGTGTAACAATACTACATCATGTTTTCTCTAACTTATGTAAAAGTATGTTACACGTGTTACATATAAAGGTAACAATAGGTGTCTAGGATGGAATTACTTGTCAATAAGAGGTGTCCAGTATTTCGTGGCTTGTTGCCATGAGAGGTCTCATAAACGTGGTAGTGAGGGGCTGTTGTTGATCATCTGTAGAAAAGTAGACGTTTTAAAGGTTAAAAAACACATTAACATGTGTATACTCAGGTCGTAGCTGGTCGTTACATATTTAACAATGAGTTTGTTGCATATGTGGTTGTCAAAAACAGTAAAATATGTATCTGTCAAAAATGTAGCTGGCAGAAAATGTAACCTATGTAACATATAGGGACAAATAGATTGTATATATTATAAAAAACATTACAATCAAACTTAAACTTAACAAAAGTGTTTTTTATGAACTTAAATATATAAAAATGATCCAAAAACTATCATAAGTTAACAAGGTGTTAGACAAGAGACTGTAAACACAAGTAACACCAAGATGTAACATGTGTAACATAGGTATACATCTCTAACCCACTGGGTGTAACACATGTAACACACTGTATGCAACATATGTTACCCCGCAATGTAACTCATGTGACAACACATAGATCACATGTGCAACCTGGCTATACATGTGTTAGCCTCTAGTGTAACTCATGTAACTACCTATATGTAACCTGGCTATACACTTGTGTAGCATTTCGGTGTAACACATGTTACAGGTTGTATCCCTAAAACACGTTTACCTATAAGTACTTACAAAATATAAAGAATAGTAGGAACACAACTTTTAAGGATGTTATACACGTTGTAGATAAGATGTTACATGTGCACACACAATGTAACATGTGTAACATGCTGAAAAGTGTCATTATGATATGTTTTTGTAACCCTAGGGTGCTAAACGTGTTACAACGTTCATAACACACGTAAACTTATACTAACATCCGTCCCTATGTCCACAGATCATCTAGAACATACTCCACGTTACCATCTTTACGAGTCTTCTAATGGCACTAAATTATGGACACCGATTGTCAACGAGCAGTATCATCCTGTTATTGGTAAATCATACGACACACTTGAAGAACTTTTTGCCATGTATAGGACTTATGACCAACAAGCTTCTGTAACGTGTATACTCAGGTCGTAGGCCATAGTCTCTAACATAAGGGTGTAACGTGTATATCATGAGTATACATATGTTACCACTTATGTAAGACATGTAACACCATGTATGTAAAAGTATGTTACATGAGTTACACATACATGTAACATGTGTAACCTGGATATACATGTGTTATCCTCACGTATAGAAAATGCAACGACTCTATGTAACATGAGTAACCTAGATATACATGTGCTATCCCCTGGTATGAATATGCAACGACTCTATGTAACATGTGTAACCGGATATACAATAATTATAAACTAGATTAACACAAAATGTTGGTCACATCATTCCTTTTGTCCAGGTGTGTAACATCAAAAACAAAGATGAGACCTAGCTGGTCGTTATGTATTTAACAATGGGTTGTTGCATATGTAGTTGTCAAAAACAGTATAATATGTATCTGTAAAAAATGTAGCTAGCAGAAAATGTAACATATATAACTAAATAAAGGGACAAATAGATTGCATATATTATAAAAAACATTACAATCAAACTTAAACTTAACAAAAGTGTTTTATATGAACTTAAATATATAAAAATGATCCAAAAACTATCATAAATTAACAAAATCTAACTATGCTTCGCCTCTTGATAACCATCTTCGTCTTGAGCACAAAACATCCACTCACCTATAAACAAAACAAGTACATCAGTATTAATCTCCTGTAGTTAAACTTATTAATCTCTTATGTAACATGTGTATATGTGTAAAGTTTTTCTATAACACATGTAACAACTATATGTAAGATGTGTAACGTGGCTATACATGTGTTACCTATCTAGTGTGACACACGTTACAAACATGTGTTACATATGTGCAGCCCCCTTTTGTTAAAAAAGGGTTGGGGTAACTATAAGTAACATGTGTAACGTTGTTACTACATAAGTATTATTTGTAAAATAAACGAGATATTCCGAATAAATTATGAAGTTTATAAAGGTAATGAAAATGTGTTATCCAAGTGAAGTCCATCTAAAAAACATTTTTGCATTTAAACTCACTATTAGGTTAAGTATAAATGTGTAACACGCTGTAACAACATATATTACCCGAAGTGTAACACATGTTACAGGATATATGACAAACAGTTTAGAATGCAACTGGCAGAAATGTAACATACGTAGCTAATTATGCCAGCAAAAAAAACATGACTTTTAATTTGTAAAAATAAACGAGATCATAAAAAGTATTCGGTGCCTTACGTCTGCTCATAAACATAGTAGTGAGGTGGGTGTTGTTAAAAAAAGTAGACATGCAAGGATTCAAAAACCACATTAATAAGTACATAGGTTATGTGTTAGACAAGAGACTGTAAACACAAGTAACACCATGATGTAACGTGTGTAACATAGGTATACATCTCTAACCCACTGGGTGTAACACATGTAACACACTGTATGCAACATGTCTAACCAGGTTACACATGAGACCTATATGTTATAACATGTGCTATACCGCGGGTAACACATGTTACACCAGAGGCAAGCACACAAGACAGATTATAATATGTAAAGCTACTAATTTAAACCTTCTTCGACATGTGTAACAAACTGTTTTTATATAGGACATACAATTTAGAATGTAGCTGGCAGAAATGTAGCTGACTGAAATGTAACATACGTAACTAATTATGCTAGCAAAAAAACATGACTTTTTATTTCTAAAATAAACGAGATGTAACTTATTAACACCAATGTTAATCTCCTATGAACAAAAAAAAAGCACATCAGTGTTAATCTCCTATAGTTAAACTTATTAACACCAATCTAACAAAACTTATGTACCGTAACTTATTAAATTTCATAATACAACCAAAAGTGAAACTTATACTTCAAAAATAGAATAATACTCCAATAATCTCAATCTTAATCTCAAATTACCATTTATATTTTCAAAATCCACACAAAATCAAAAAGATTTTGCACCTAAATGCTTGATTCTCTTACTAAAATACTAAACAAAAAAATATTGAAACAACAACTTACTTGAGAAGAGTGTAGATCAGATTTTATGTAAAGAAAAAAATTAGGAAAAAACACTTATCCGGAAGTTTTCATAATCTAAATCCTCTTGACCATGACCAGAGAGTTTCTCCATCATCTAAATCCTAGATACCTGAATCTTTTCTTCTTGAAATTGAAGTTTTCATCATCTAGAGTTCTCATCTGGCTGGGTCTCTCTGTTCTTGCTGGACCTTCATCCGGAAGCTGGATTCTAGGACGAACATAGATCTGGAACGATTTTGACCAGACCTTCATCCTGAGAAAACCCTAGCCGCCGTACCGAATCATTGACTGCCTTCGCCAGACAGATTTGGAACGGACATGTATCTGGAACGATTTTGACCGTAGCCGCCGTGAGAAAACCCTAGCCGTCATACCGAATCCTCGACTGCCTTCGCTGTACTGAATCGTCGACTGCCTTCGCCGTGAGAAAACCCTAGCCGTCACTGTCCAGGAACACCGCCGCCGTGTGGATCAGATGTGTCGATTTTGTGTTGAGATAAAGAAAGCTCTGAATTGGGAGGTTGGTGGGTTTATGTGTACGGAGGAGAGAAGAAGAAGAAGAAGAGAGAAGAAAGAAGATAGGGGAGAGAGGAGAGAGAGTTAGATGCTAATAAAAAGAGAAAAAGAAAAACTTATACAACATGCACAAATGACCAAACTACCCCTTAATTAAATGAGTTTACCAAGTTTTCTCATTTAGGAGGGTTTTCTTCATATACTTACATTATATATATATATATATATATATATATATATATATATATATATATATATATATATGTAACATTCGTTGAAAACGGGTTTCAAAACCCGCTTCGTTTAATAATCAAGTATTCAGTTATAAGTTCGTTGCGTATTTATTGTTCAGATTATTTTAAATACATAATTAATAAACATTTTAGAATTTAAAAACCATAATTAATAAATAATAATAAGTAAATAAAAAATAAAATAGAGTCGCCGGGTCTCGAACCCGGGTCTCCCGCAAAGACACACACACACCACACCACTCCGCCACACACATCATTTGTGTTATGTACTGAAACAAATAAAACTTATAGTAAAAACCGAAAATCAAAACGGGTAATTAGCGCGCCCAGAACTCGCAGTCGCCGGAAAAACCGAAACTCCGCAAATGTTGCCATTTCCCTTGACTGAAACGCATAAACTGATTTCGACATCAGTTATAACCGTTGCCTAACAATCAATTTTAGTCAAAACCGTTTCCTTTGAAGATTGAAACCTTTGACCGCGAATCATGGCCTCTAATTCGAAACCAATCGACCTGTTTCCATTATAAATACCCACCCAAACTTCTTGTAAACATTTCGCTCAGAACCACACTCACTTCCTGAAGCTTTAGTCCTTTCAGAGCACGTCGCCGGAGATTCTCGCACTCGCCGGAATATCACCTGAGAACCGAAGCCTTACTCCTAATCGGTATAATCATCTAAACCTTTCTTGCTATCTCTTGATTAGTAATTTAATTGCTCAACACAATAATCGAAACTGTTAAATCAGTTCATTCAGCCAGAAATCGCAAATCAGGGCCGACGAAAACTTGCCAGAAATCTGAAGAAAACTCTATGTTTTGGTATATCATATTACTTAATCTTTCTTTTTCTATTCTATTTCAATCGAGTATAACTTTGTTGGTCGATTAAGCAAAACAGTCGGGTTCACGGTTCTGTGTTCTTCTTAATGAAGAAGACGAGGCTTAAGTTGTATATTAATGTAATTAAAATCGGGTATTTAACCAGGTTAGACACACAGTCCAGCGGTGGACTGTGTACAAATATAAAACACACGTCTCGGGTTCGGATCACGCATGTTTCCGACTTTCTGAAATAAAACCAACATTTTTAAAACCTATTCAGATCAATTCACAGTATGTATATAAGAGGAATATAATCCAGTAGTTAAGCAGATTAGACACACAGCCCAACTGGTTGGGCTGTGTGCACTCGAACCGAAGGTCCCGAGTTCGATTCCAGGTTCTGTATTCGGTTCGGCCATATTAAATCATTTTTAATAAAAACTAAATAAGGTTAAAGTTAGTTAGTATATATATATATATAATTAAAACAGAGAATATTTCGGGTTAGACACGTAGCTCAGTTGGTAGAGCTGCGTGCACGTGTACGAGAGGTCCCGAGTTCGAACCTCACTCACTGCCTGGAATATATACTGTCTGACCGGTCAGACCCGGTCAAACCTGACAAAGTCAACCTTTTTTTATTTATTTTTGTTTATTTATTTAATTGAAAAATTATTTAAAAATACTTAAAAATAAGGTTTTTAAAGTTAAAAATTTACATTGAACTCACAAAAATAAATCTAAAAATCTCATTAAAGAACACTAATTAAAAATAATAATCTCAAATAAAATTTATTTATTTAATCGAATCATGTCGTTATTATTTAGGTTAGTTTTCCCTCGTCGGTTGAATCATAATATTCGTGCGCATTCAACGTCATCAAGAAACGCATCCACTGTGAGTGAATCTCTACCAATTCCCCATTTTAATCATGTTTTGGGGTGTATCATGTGTCGTACTATTCTTATATTTTATTTAAACACTCGTGCATACATCATATCCGTGATCAAATGTGTATTGATTGTTGTATGAATTATATATAGATTAAATTTATCATTTCAGTGCACGCATTTCATTAGGCCCATCAGTTTTCCGTGGGATACGGGTTGAGCATCAGGAGCCTCATTAGATCGGCTCCGTTTGATTGAGCCTTGATCTCAAATACATCATCATTTCATGTCATATACTCATCCAAAGTGGTTTGTGATTGTTTACATATATATTTGCTCACATGTGATTAATGCACGCATTTTCTTTATTAAATAAAACAATAAATTAGTTAAAATGTTTTATCAAGGTTCACTCGCCAACTTTTGTTGACCCAAAATCTCCCCCGTTTTACACATGATACAGGTGATCCAGCTGAGACGGGAAACCCTTAGGAAGGCTTAGAAGAATAAACAAGTTTATGCTTTGGAATAAATATATAGTTTCATTTTCCTTTGTAATTGTATGAATTTTGTTTTGGATATTTAAGTTTGTAATTTGAATTTAATAAATATGAAACATCTTAGTAAATATCATGAGCTTTGGTGATAACCCAATTATGCCCCGACTTTTATTCCGCTGCGGGTCGGGGTGTGACAATATATGTGTGTGTGTGTGTCAATCTTTTAAACTATATATATATATATATATATATATATATATATATTATATATGTATGTATATGCGTGTTTTAAAATTGGGAAAAAGTATTGTACATCTATGATTGATGTGAATGATTTAGTTTTAGCTTTAGGATTTAGCATTAGTATTTAGGGTTTAATTTTGCTTTAGGATTTAGTTTTATTGTTTGGCATTAGTTTTTAGGGTTTATCTTAGGGTTTAGGGTTTAGTTTTTAGGTTTTAGCATAGGGTTTAACCTTAGTGTTTAGGGTTTAGAATTTTTGGTTATTGTTTGACACGCCGGTCCCAGTGCCACTGGAATGAGCTCAATCGGCGTTCGTTTGACATGTTTCCTACATTTCTTAGGTTAAGAATATATATTTTTCATAATATAAACATATGTATAATTTAAAAATTGACTATATATGTATAATTCAAAATTGACAATAACATACATGTATATATGCCAAAAAAAAAAAAACTCTTAAAAACGTGCAATTAAAAGTAAAAAAATACAAAATTTTGGCTTGGAGAAAATGTATAGTTCAGAATGTTTCTCAAGTAGGATGCTCTTCTATTAGGATCTTTACCCTATATATAGGCTTAAGATACTAAACGTAAGAACTGAATGATACGATTTTTTTTTTTGAAATATTTTTCCCTATCTCCTAAAATCTAAAATTAAAAATAGTGTATTTCCTTTAGTGTTATTAAATAAAATTACTCTACTCAAGTAAATACATATTTTTTACGTAACTAAACATGAAAACATATATAAATAAAAAAGAATTTTCCTTTAACTTCTCATGTATGTTAAAACTATTTATATATGATCTTTACATGTATAACTAGTTTTTAATTGTTTTTTCATGCAGTTTTGCTATAAATATATAATTTATTTGTTGATAATGTATAACAACAAAAGATAAATCAGAATAAATGTTTCTAATCATAATACAAGCACTATTCTTTTTTTTTTAAATTCGGTATACCGTACTCTAAATTACTAGTTTTTTTGGATTTTAATAAAGAGGAAAGTTGACTTTTTAGTTTATAAAGATTTTTACTAGGCTTGGTATCTTTTTTCTGTTTTTTTCACCCCGAAACTACTTTCACATATTAAAATCCCTCAACATATGGAAAACACGAAAAAATATTTTTCTCAACCCAATTGTATTAACTTGTATAGAATGTATGTACCAGTAAAATAATATATAAAATTACCCCCATAAACAAGTGCATTAGTTTTTTTCTAGCATTAGCCTAATTATTATTAAAACACTATAAAGAAAAAACATGTTAATGCATATATATGTTCTAATCTTGGCTTTGCTTTGAAGGTTCTTCAAAAAAATTAAAAAATGGTTATGTATATGGTTGTTGTAACCTTGGCTTTGGGGGTTTTTTAAAAAAATGATTTTTTTACTTTTCACCAAAAAGTATTTCATAAATTACTTTTAACCCAAAACTATTTGTTTTTTACTTTTAACTCAAAACTTGTTATCTTTTACAATCTATTCTTACAACATTTTTTACTTTCAACTTTGGTCCTTTATAGTTTTTATTTTACGCAAATTTTTCGCTTTATGTTTCGTTCTAAATTTTGTGACTTAACACATCGTAACGTGCGTCAGTGCGTCTTTGGTTTAACATTTTTACGTTTCGTTCTAAATTTTGCGAGTTAACACGACACAACGTGTGTGTGGGTGGACGTTTTTACATCGTTTATTTTTTTCGCGTTTGACAGGTTCAACATAACTTGCTGGTCATAAATCGACTTAGTTGTCATAACTAAATAATCCCGCCGTATTGTGGCGGGTCGTAATTCTAATTATAGTTAAATTAATTAGTTATATTTATTCATTTAATTTGTTTCCTACTAATAAATCCACCATACCCAGCTCACAAAAGAAAAAGAAAAAAAAAAGATACCTCTCCTGAAAATAAAAACTTGATTTAAACATCTAACAACTCAAAAAAAGATGAATTCTCTTTTATATTTATATTTATATAATAATATATGAAAAAGACTGCTTGAACACAGCTACTTCATTGCTGGCTTACATCTTGGACTCCCTCTTCACAGCCGGTGACACCCACTTTCCACCAACTCCTTAGCTGTACACTCCACGCGCCACCACTGCGATTATTAATAAAAGACTCTTTTTTTATTTGCTTACACATTACAGATTTTATTATTAAATTTGATATACAAACAAAAATGGAAATTGAATAATAAATTAATAATGATGGAAATTTATATCTTTTTTCGGTTACCAAAGTGTTAAATGGAACAAGATCGATTTATGGGATTTATTTAGGCCTTTGTAGTCATAACGCCTTCAAATGGGCATTTTGCGACATATTGCGTGCAACGTCAGCATGGGGCATTATGGGGCGTTATGCCAATAGAGGCCGTAGTCATAACGCCCCTACCTCATCATTACTTAATTAATAATTTCCAATTTTTATAATTAACTTATAACTTTATAAAATTAAAAACAATTTCATTAAAATAAAAAATTACACTAAAATTAAAAAAAAAACATTACACTAAAAAAAAGTTACACTAAAATAAAAATAAAAAAGTTACACTAAAAAATAAAAAAAAAACATCAAACTAAAATAAAAACACTCAAACATTATATTTTTTTCGATTCGCTCCTTTTGTGCCAACGCCATCTTCAACGCTTTACCGATTAGGTGGTCATGCGTTTCGAGTAGAATCAAAGTCGTCGGCGCTCGAATGTGGAGGAATGAAACCTCGGTTGAAAGGATTCATGGTTAAAAGATTGTGAATTTTTATAAAAAAAGGGAAATAATAGGATGAAAGTATGTGAAGTGTGTTATTTTTATAAAAAAAATGAGAGATGGAGGAGTATTTATTGAGTTTTAAAGAAAAAAAAAGTTTTTTTATTTTTTACCGTTTGACAACGGTCGTTTTTTGAAATCTTGCCCCAAAACGCCGCTATCAACATGGTGCCACCCCCCAATTTCCACCCATAGCGCCCCGCCGTAATGGTGTGACGGGCTATGGGGCGTTTTCGTCCGCCAAACCGCCCAGAAGACGCTCCACTACGTTAGGCCTTAAAGAAAGACAAGGTTGTTGATGGTCTCAACACGGTATAGTTAGAATTTTTTTTTATGTGATACGAAAATTGTTAGGGGTCTTTTGTGTATTGTCATATGATATATATTTTTTTCTGATTGGGTTCAAGTCGAATCGAGTCAGGTCATATAAGAAATGGGTGAAATTTGATCAGTCGAACCGAATTTTAAAAACCGAATGACATCTTTAATATAAAAAGTAATTAAAATATGTAATAAAATACACATATAGGTCGAACCGAATTTTAAAAACCGACTGACATCTTTAATATAAAAAATAATTAAAATATGTAATAAAATACACATATAGTGTGAGGTTTGACGGAGAACCGGATAATAATGTATTTAACATGTTAAATATATCTTAAAAATCAATTTAAAATGATCAAAAATTATGTTTCTCAAAAACAATTCGAAGTTTTTGTATATAAAGATGTGTAGAAGTTATCCAAATAACCTTTTTTAATTTTTTTAATAGAAAGACTTCTACATGTATTAATATGCAAACGCTCCGAAAAAATTTAAAAAATTGATTTTTAACATGTTAAATGCATGGTTTCTCGATTCTTTACTTTTTAATGTTCCCCAATGAACCATCCTACATATATATATAACAAATCTAAATTAAAGTAATTATATACATATATATATATATATATATATATATATATATTATATCTAAATTAAAGTAAAAATAAAAATAATACATGTTTCGGTTTTAACAAAATATATATGAACGACTTAGATAGATAAGACATAGGATTTGAAATACTAAATCAGATTTTAAATACAAAATTGTAACGTCCTGCTTTTTCATACTTCCCATAATTAGAAAGCTTGTCTTGTAATTCTATTTTGGAAATCTTGTATTCTTGTAATTGTATTCTCGAGACTTTGATCATAATAAGACTTGGTAATCCGTACAATCAATGCGTTACATACTTATACTTGTTTATACATTTAAATGATGCTTAATTCATAATCCTTGGAAACGTGTAACAAACATGCTAATACGTGACATACATGCATCATACAATACTTATCCAAATTCTTATACTTAATCATACTTGTTTATACGTATTCTCGTGATTAATTTACATGCAAACCCCTTATATTTATGCCTTTTATGGAAAAACACCTTAAAACATAACAAATACAAACTACAGGGACTAAAAATGTCATAAATCAACAAAGTTTGGGGACCCTAACCCTCTCGCGAGCCGCGACCGAGTTCCCCATTTCCTCCCACCCCCCGCCAGAAGCCATAATCCGCAGAATGTTGCTAGCAGCTCATGGATTGGGCAATTTTGTGTTTGTTGGTTGTGTTTCTTGCATTCAATACTCACCAAACCCAACCCTAATTCATCCCCTATAAAACCCAAGCCTCCTCCACACTTTCTCCACTTTACAACTCACTCAAAACACTCTCACATCCCTCCTTAATCTGCTGGAAATCAGAAACAAGACCAGAATTACTGCAACTCACAAAAGTGAGCATAACTACCTCATTTCTTAATATTTTTCATTGATTCTTCTTTCTAATCACTTGGAACAACCTTAGGTATGATTCCATGGGTTTTCCGTGGAAAATCCAAACCTGGAACTTCACCAATAATGCTCCAAAGTGGACTGAACTTTCTGTTTTGATTAAAACACTTCTAAACTTGCTTGAACTTGAGTTATCTCATACACATTCCTATGTCCTTATGCTCATAATCACATCTATGGTTAGTTGGGCTTAAAAACAAGGTTGTGACATCTAAAATCAGGGTTTAAACCTCATAAACATTCTGTTTTGTTTGGGTTTTAACCCACAAGTAATGAACAAGCTTAAAGCTTGGATGTTTGTGTAATTAAGGTTAGCTTGGGCTATCCTACTTGAAAATCCACACGTTACTTGGTGGTTTCTTATATTAGTTGTAGCTATTTCCTTTCGTAAATGTATGTTCATGACCCTCCTTGTTGTCTATGACAACATGTGTAGTGGTGAATACTAAAGAGGTTCCTACATGGAAGATTTATCTTCCTACCTCCTACATGACTTCTATGACATTCTTGTTATGATAATGGACTAGAACTCCTAAGTATATACTATATAGAATGTATAATACCTATGGTGACCAAACCCTTAATGATAACCAAATGCTTATTTGTCAAAATAGTAAGTTACACCATCTAAGAACATACTACTCGTCACGATTCTAATGGTACTTTACCCCATGAAAACATCCAAACCTCTTTGGGTTTCATAGTGTCAAAGATGAGTATTATGAGCTAGATGGTTAATTTCCATATATGTACTTTCCATATTCTTTTGTTTCCAAATTCTTAATCCTCCGTTAATCATCCAATGCTCACACCTATGTTTCTTCGTGTAGAAGGACAAGGTGTTCCATCCTAAACAACCCACAACTCTCGTGGACTCACCAAGTGGAAACTTGCAAAATCGCGAGTACACATGACCCATTTTATTTATGTCACTTTTGGGTGCAATATGTTAGCCTTATCAAAAATCACTAAACTTTATACTTTAGTCAAATGCACAAAACAATCCAATACATGAATGCTATAACATACTTGATGCTTATACTTGGGTATTCTTATGTGATACAATAGTCATTAGCTTTATATGAGCCTCCATTTAACATGTATAGCGCTATGGGAGTAACGCACCACCCGTGAACGAGAGGTCATCTTAAATTTCATTCTTTATTGCGTAAACAGAGGGTTGACTAGAAATATTACATGCCATGTTATGATGCTCTTGTATAAACTCAGTTGCCATGTGGATTCGTTTTTAAACCTTTATGATTATACGTATGCTTATACTTAAACTTGTGTGCTTGCCAATGCATTTTGTGCTGAACTATACTTTGTTAACATGTTGCAAGTTGATGAGGACTCATTATGACAAAATCTAGTAGGGACTACTCTAGAAACACACTTGATATTACTAGATTAGTTACCTTGTTATTTAAAATTGTCGTATTGTTTCTCTTGTTGTACTTTGAATTTTCATGTTGTAATTGACAATGTTGTTATGATATGAAAACGGTTTGATTTAAATATTGTCACAATTAGTATTATGAGTGATAAACAATATATTTCGTCTCGTCCCGATGTTTCCGCCATCGGTTTGGGTGTGACAAAAATAAAATGCAAGTAAAAAAAATAAGAGTAAAAGCGTATATAATAATAATAAATAATACTATAGTTTAGACTAGTTTAAGATCCCGTGTGTTACACGAGTTGTATAAATAAAATAGTCTTACAAATCTATTGACTTGATAAATTACATATAAATTGTAGATGCTATTATACTCACAATTGGTTCTCGTATTACGATATTAACAGATTTTAATACTCTCTACTCTGTAACATGAAGTTGCTTCTCATTAACAAATAAATACGAAAAAAAATCATAGGTCGTTTATATAATATATTTTACTTTATATAATATATAATATAATTCATTTTATAATAAAATGAAAAGATGCATTAAATATGGAAAAAGTTAAATTACAATATAAATGTTCGTTTTATTTTTTATTATTTATGTTGTATATGAGACTTGAAGTTTTAATCTAAGACCTTCAAATCTAAGTGTACCTTAAGGGTTTTGTCATTGTCAGTGGGTCACCAACCTCATTGGTAAGTAACAAACACATATGCAATCTATAAATCTGTAATATTTATTTGTACACCACATTTGTCGTCTTATTTGTAACATTTTTCATATTTGTCTAATATTAGTAACTTGATTTTGTGTTTTCTTTTTATTATTGACAGTGTCACATATAATTGTTATGAGGAAAAACTGATTGTTTTAAGTACAATCAAACCTTTTATAGTAATTGTGTTTAACTTTTATTAATAATCATTTCCTAAACATCAAATTATTGTTTATTTATAAGATATGCAAACATTTTAAATATGGAAATGATGTTTGGTTATCATTTAAGATTTTATAATATGGAAATGATGTTTAGTTATCATTTAAGATTTTATTAAAATAATAAAAATAACAATACAAAAGGTAATAATAATTATAATAATTTATATAAACAAAAAAGCCAATTTAAACTATATTGATTGCGTAAAATATATATTATAATTTTTACAAGTCTGTTTATATTAGTTACAATTATAGGTTATATTTTAAAAGGTTATTATATTTATTAAGTGTATTTATTAAGATTTGTGATTTATAATCACATTCAAAGGAAATGATCTGCATAAAAATGAAGTCTAATTACTTTAAAATTTGTGAGAAAAAAAAGCAACAAAATTCTTGTATTTTCCATCCTGAAGCAAAACAATAAAGAATAAAATAATGACACATGACAATTAATGACTTAAGAAAAGCCATATGGCCTAAGATGATTTTGATTTATTATAATTTATAGATTTGCAAGTAATAAATTAAATATACAAACAGTACAAGTCTAAATAAAAATTAGAGACCAGACATTTTGTTAGCTTATAAAGAGGCTTAAAATGGTTCCAACTTCAAATATGTTTTTAAGTATTTTACTTAATCTAGAAATCTCAATGAGGTTGAGTTATATGGTTTAAAAAATAAGATGGGTAAGAAAACTACTATAGAGTGACAAATGTCTTACGATGAATCAAGTAGGAAAGATAATTTTGTCTAAGAAAATAAAAAAATATGCACATACAACTCGCATGCCTAGAAACATACACATGCAAGTCATATGTTATACCCTAATATTCCAAATGTCCGTAACATTTTATACGTCATTTGTTTTAAAAAAAAAATTATAACATAAAATCGAGCATCTTTTTATCTTTAATATGAGTATCTATGTGTTATACTTAAAAAAACTTAAAAACCCAGTTGTTTATTACATAATGTAAAAACACAATGAGTATCAAACTAAAAACACAATAGAAAGAAGACCAAAAACATAATTGATGACAACAGATAAAAGACACAATGGACTTGATGTAAAACATAATGAGTATCAAACTAAAAGTTATTGGAAATTAGACTAAAAACACAATTGATGACAATAGATAAAAGACACAATGGAAAATGGACAAACAAACTAAAAACACAATGTACAATTGAGTAAAACACAATTGACATAACGTAAAACACAATGAGTATCAAACTAAAAACGCAATGGAAGACTAAAATCACTATTGATAACATCACATAAAAGACACAATTGATGTCAGCTGATAAAAGACAGAATGGATAACAGATTAAAACACAATGAACACCATATTAAAACACAATAGACAACAAAACAAAAACACAATGAACAACATATTAAAACACAATGGATAGCAGACCAAACACGATGACCAAAACCAATACCACAATGTATAGAAAACCAGCTAGTAGAAAAACACAACAATTAGAATCAGTACATAATGTATAGAAAATCCAAATATAACACCATCTTCATTGTGTCGTATATTGTGTTATATGATTTGATAAACACGCAATGGCAGAACCCAAATTAACATTGTGTTATAAGTTTTGATAATAACACAATGTATAGAAACCCTAGTAAGAAAATGTAATGATCAAAACCCAGTTGATAGACACAATAATGCAATGCCAAAAAAAAACCCATTAAAAGTATTTATATATTTATATAGCAATATCATACTCATATTAAAGATAAAAAACGTCGTTTATTATGGTAAATGTATTTTAGAAAATGTCCTATGAAAATTATGAACATTTCAAATTGATGAGTGGAATTGACATGTGTCTTGCATATAGAGATAAAAAGTTAATAAATGTAGGATTCTATTTACGCCCCTCCACTATTTTTTTCTCTAAAACTAATCTCAACCCTCCAAACATAAAATCAATGGGCTAGAATCCTTCATATTTATTTTATTATTTATATTTGATCCTAACCTTATTAAACAAGCCAAAGTAAAAGTTAAGGTGTTTAAAACTTTTTATGAGTCATCATCTTTATCTTCCTTAGTGAGTGCCCTATATTCCCCCCTTTTTTAGCAACTCTTTCAGTCAAAAAAAGCTTTCATTTTTCTATTGTCTCATCTACTTCTCCTCCAAACCTGACAAAGAGAAGACAAGCTACGCATATCCAATGAGTTCAAGGAGTGTGAAACCAAAATTTTAGGGGGGGGGGGGGGGGCACTCAAGATTTTAATTAAGGGGGACGTCCGCCACCCCACGACCCAGTGTGGGTTCGCCCCTGGAAACAACCAGAAAGTTATAGAAAATGATGTAATTAACTATACTCTCATTTTTTTTTTCAAATTTAGTTTATTGTTATAACTAAAACCGGTAAAACAGGTAAGTTGGGTCAGGTAACATGTCAAAAGGTAGATAAGTCAGGTCATGAGTTAGGCGACAAAACGTGCCATCTTTGAAAATTGTTTTAAGAAAAATAATCAAAATGGGTTTACTCTTTTATTGAAAAAGGGGTCATAGTTATGGTGTAAATATAGTGTTTATCAACTCATTGGAAACCAAGGAGTCATTGACTAACAAAATTTACGTGTAAGCAATTTGTGAAAGCAATTGTAATATATTATTTTTATGTGTAAGCTTAATTTGTGAAAAAAATTCGTAATATATTTTTCATTGACTCTTCAAATGGAAACTACATCTAAATAGAAGATAAACAGACAACAAGTTGCACCATTACTGCTTTTTAAATAACAAAACTAAGTATTTTAAAAACTATATTCATAGATCTCAAACTCAAAATATTACTATGCCTTTTCCTTTAAACTCGACCAAGTACCGAAATAATATAGATTCAAACTAAAAGAAAAAATTTACTCAATTCGTGTAATACAAAAAAATTAACCTAGTCTTTTAATAAGATTCGATATACAAACAAAAAGTGGTAAAATGAAAATTGAATAAGAAACCAATAATGATGAAAATTTAATAACTTATATATCCTTTTCCCTCTTACCAAAGTGTTAAATGAACAAGATTCATTATTATGGAATTTATTTAAAGACCCCATCTTTAATACAACAAGGGAGAATTTAGTAAACAAATCTTGTTAAACAATTAACGTGCGCAGATCGTCCAGTGCGCATTATAGCTTAATCCACTCTTATTCTGGTTCTTGAAAAAGGGGGTTTCTTTCTTGGTGGTCCATTTTGTTTGTTTCTCCTCCTAGATAATCTTGGTATATTGTATAATGATTGTATTATTGATTATTCATCATAAGAGATTACAATAGAGATATATATAGACAGATATAATATGATTAGGGCCTGCTGACACTCTATACATTAGGGCCGGCCTATCTATACTAACTATATATATTGACTAATATTCCCCCTCAAGCTAAGGCCGGGAAGCGACCTGTAGCTTGGACCGAAGCCAGGTAAATCTTTCTGAGGATAGAGGCTTTGTAAAGACATCGGCTATCTGATCATCTGTCTTTATAAACTGGACCCGTAGCTTTCCTTACGCGACCTTCTCTCTTACAAAGTGGAAATCAACCTCCACATGCTTTGTTCTTGCGTGAAACACAGGATTTGCGGACATATATGTGGCGCCTAGATTGTCACACCATAACGTAGGAACTGAAGGGGTGTGAATGCATAATTCTCGTAGTAGTGTTTCAATCCATGTGAGTTCTGCTACAGTATCAGCTAGTGCCTTGTACTCAGCTTCAGTGGATGACCGAGATACAGTTTGTTGTTTCCGGGCTGACCAGGACACCAGGTTGGAACCGAGATATATTGCAAATCCCCAAGTGGATCGACGGTCATCCGGGCACCCAGCCCAATCTGCATCCAAAAAGGCAGTTAAGGGAGAACATGCATCTGTATAGGCTTGTAGCAGAGAATCCGAGGACTTTTTGATCCACAACCCGTGTTCCGACGTGCCTTGTAGATACAGCAAAATTAGTTTGACCGCCGACCAATGATTTATGGTAGGAGAATGCATGAATTGGCAGACCTTGTTAACAGCATACGCGATGTCCGGTCGCGACAATGTAACATATTGCAAGGCACCTACAATCTGTCTGTACCGAACCGGGTTATCATATAAGGAGCTATCACACAGAGAGAGTTTGGCGGTCGTCGACAATGGAGAAGAGACTGGCTTAGACTGTGACAGCCCTGCACGAGCAATAATGTCCAGAATGTACTTCTTTTGAGAAAGATGATGTCTGATCCGTTGCGAAGAATTTCAATACCCAAAAAATAAGAAAGTGGACCCATATCCTGTATAGCAAAGGTGGTGCTAAGGCTGCGAACAACATGATCAATCGCCTTCGGACTATTCCCTGTGAGGATGATATCATCAACATAAATAAGCATATATAGTAGGGTGCCATGGGCTGAATAAATGAACAAGGAGGGATCGGTTTTGGAACCCCGGAAGCCCAGACTGATTAATGCCGTGGACAATCTGTGAAACCATGCCCGTGGGGCTTGTTTAAGCCCATATAAAGATTTGTGTAACCGACACACATAGTCCGGATGTTGTTGGTCCACAAAGCCTGATGGTTGTTGTAAGAAGACCGTTTCTTTGAGATCACCATTAAGAAACGCTTTTTGAACGTCAAGTTGTCTTAGGGACCACCCTTTTGTGATAGCCAAAGATAAAACAACCCGAATTGTAGTGGGTTTGATCACGGGACTAAAGGTGTCATGATAATCCACACCTGGTTATTGACGAAAACCTTTTGCAACAAGGCGCACTTTGTAACGCGTAATATTCCCGTGTTGGTCTTTTTTAAGTTTGTAAACCCACTTATAGTCAACAATGTTGCTATTCGGATGACAAGGTACCAATGACCAGGTACCATTTTTCATTAAGGCAGAATATTCTTCGGCCATGGCCCAACGCCAATGAGGATCTGTGTTGGCAATAGCAAAGGAGGATGGTTCAGAAATGGTCGTTGTGTGGAAAGAAGAGGGAGTGTAGCGGTTAGGCTGTTTGGGATTGGGCCGAAGGTTGGATGGTCGGGTTCGTGGTGGTGGTGATGGTGGGGGTGGTGGGGGTGATGGTGGTGTCGGGTGTGATGTTGGTGGTGTCAGTTGTGGCTGTGGTAATGGTGGTGTCGGCGGTGGTGGTGGGGATCGGGGTGTTTGTAGTGGTGACGATGTAGTGTCAGAATTAGAAAATTGTGGTTGTGGAGGCGGAGAGGGTGGAGAGGGGTAGGAGATGGATTGTGATGTATAGGTGTAGGATAGGATGAAAAATAAGGAGGAGATGGGGTTTGGGCCGGTGGTGATGTTGGTTGTTTGAAGGGAAAAATATGTTCCCGAAATCGAACATGGCGAGCAATGTAAACACGACCGGATTCGGTATCAAGACACCGATAACCATGATGAGAGGTACTGTACCCTAGAAAGACACATGGCATGGATCTAAAATCCATTTTGTGTTTGTTGTAAGCACGAAGGTGAGGATACATTGACTTCCGAATACCCGAAGAAAGGAAAAATCTGGGTGGTGATGGAAAAGTTGTTCAAAAGGAGAAATATTAGAGTTCGTTCGGGAAGGCATACGGTTGATGAGATAGACAGTTGTGTCAAATGCAAAATGCCAATACCGTTGTGGGACATTGGATTGTGAAAGGAGAGTAAGACCAGTTTGGACGACATGTCGGTGACGTCGTTCAACATACCATTTTGTTCACTTGTATGGGGGCAAGAGAGACGGTGAATGATGCCGAGAGATGAAAAAAATAGTGAAAGTGGGCGAAATTCGCCTCCCCAGTCAGTTTGAACCGATTTTAATTTGGTTTTAAACTGTCGTTCGGCCATGGTTATGAATTGTTTAAAGACTTGACAAACATCAGATTTATGTTTAAGTGGAAACAGCCACATAAAGCGTGAGTAGTGATCAACACAAAGGAGAAAATAGTTATGACCATCACAAGAAGTAGTAGGAGCGGCCCCCAAACATCACAAAATACCAAATCCAAAATATGCGAACTCTTAAAGTTTGACAATGGTAAATGGAGTTTATTAGATTTTCCAACATAACAAGCATCACAATCTAGACTCGAATGGTTTGAAGAAACTGGTAAACAATAATGAGAAAACATAAAATTTAAAAGTTGCGGATGAGGATGGCCGAGACGTTGATGCCAGATCTGTGAGGAAGCTCGAACTATGGAGAAAACTGTTTTTGGAGTTGAATGAATCCGAGGTAGACGAAAGGAGTAAAGGCCATCAATGCTTGGACCCGTGAGAAGGATAGTGTGTGTAGACTTGTCCTTCACAGAAAAATAAGTGTCATGAAATTCAAAATAAACATAATTATCACGACAAAACTTTTGAACAGAAATAAGATTTTGTTTGATTTCAGGAACATGTAGGATGTTTTTAAGGATAAAGGATCGGTTTGGAGAGTAAACGCGAGTGGAACCAATGTGAATAATAGGTAAAGACTTACCATTGCCAACTGGAGACCATCACTGCCGCGGTATGGTTCAGAGTAATCCATGCCTGCCTGATCAGGTATTGTATGGTCAGTAGCACCTGTGTCGGGTTAGCCAGAGAAAAAATCTTGAGGTCGGTTGTCAGGCCACCTATTGTCAGACCACTGAGACCGATTTTCAGACCATTGGGACCGATGATCACTGTAATTAGCGGATGGAGAGCGGCCACGAGTGGAGGGGTCCCTGTTTGGGCATGAAGATGGTATGTGGCCAATGCCACATCTGTTACAAGTACCAAAAAACCGTGTTTTAATTAGAAGCCCAAGGAAAATGCTGACGACTTACCCCATTTTGATTGTTTCGGCTGTAAGACCCACGGCCACACCTGTTTCCACGGCCACGCCTGTTTCCACGGCCACGGGAATGCCCTGACCCATTTGTGTAAAAAGCATGTGAAGAAGGCTAAGAAACCGGTTGCACTTGAAGGCCGAGTTGTCCCAGCATTTGTTGAATGGCTTGGATGTTAGATGCTATGTGATTTGTTGGAGTTAAGGGGCTGTTTGTGGCAGTTGCTGCGGTAGCAAAGGCTTGGACAGGAGGTACGTCAGGTGAGGATTTTTTGATCATGTAATCATGATCGGACAGCAGCCCGCTAAGTTCAGAAAAGGCTGTAGGAAACTGTCGGGTAAGGATGTTAGATTTCAAACCTGTGTATTCTTCTCTCAGACCAGAAACAACCAGCATCACCAGGTCCTTTTCTTTAACAGGCTCACCAATATTAGCCAGGGCATCAGCAAACTCTTGAGCGCGGGTAAGATAACCAGCAACTGTTTCATCAGGTTTCATGGCTATCTTCAACAGCTGTGCGCGTAAGGTATACTCCCTGGATGTCGTGTGAGGGGCGTAGGCTTTCTCTAGGGCGAGCCATAAATCTCGAGAGGTAGTACTGCTTGCAACATGTTGAACGATGCTTCAGAGATGGTAGAAACAAGAAGCATTCGTACATGGGCATCATTAGATACCCAGATCTGATAGTTTGGATTCGGTTGTGAATCCGAGGCAGACTCCTTGCCAGAGACAGCAGCGGCTGTGATGGTGGCTGAAGGACATGAGATGGTTCCATCAACATAGCCAAAGAGGTTGTTGGTGACCAGGAAGGGTTGTATCATTGCCTTCCAATATCCATAATTTGTGGGTGATAGTTTAAAACTGAACTTGTGAGAATTGTGGGTGGTTTTGTCGACTGAGGAGAAAGGTGCAAGCAAAGCCATCGGAAATTGTAGCCGATGAAGATGAGAGATCGACAGTACAAAGGTGGCGGCAAGGGTTTTAGGAGAAAAAAAGAGAGGCTCTGATACAAGATAATCTTGGTATATTGTATAATGATTGTATTATTGATTGTTCATCATAAGAGATTACAATAGGGATATATATAGACAGATATAATACTGATTAGGGCCTGCTGACACTCTATACATTAGGCCGACCTATCTATACTAACTATATATATTGACTAATACTCCTCAAGTAGTACCTAATTCTTTTGCTCTTATCCTTTTCCTTTTTCTTGTGTTTTACTAATAAGCTTCCAAACAGATCTATTTTGTTTTGTGGGTTTCTTTATTTTCCCACATTTCAAGATCATCATATTTTTAAGCAAAAGCAAGATAGTGAGTGGAGTTTGTTGAAGGAACCTTCAGATCTTGTTGTTGTCTGAAGTTGAATTTTAAAGGGGTTTTCTGGTTGTTGTAGGTGAAGGTAAACAAGGCAAGAAAGATGGAAAAAGACCCACCAAGTTAACATCTTTTTTTTTTTAATTTAAACACATCTTGTTGTGTGTTTGTTTGCATTATTATTCTTTAGAGGAAGAAAGTGGGTTGAAAAAGGTGTGTAAAGATTAAAGAACAAACAATGTTGCCAAGGAGTCCTTCTAGTGTCCATACAGCCACTACTTGTAATACTTTACTTAGAGAACTACAGGTAATCTTTTGAGAAAAAAATTGTGTGTTTTGTTTGCAAATTTGTTTGTTTTGGGGTACCCTTTGGGTTCTTTGACATGGGTTTGTTTCAAAAATTGATTTTTAGTTACAATTTTCCAAATTTCAAGTTCTTTTTGTGTTTGCAAATGAGAATCTTGAAATGGGTATATGAATTCATCTCAAATTCAGTGAATTGATGGTGTTATGGTGTTGGAAATTTAAGCAAAAAGTCTTGAATTTGATGGTGTATTTTCTCATTTTCTGTTCCCTGAAATGTTATTTGTATTCTTTTGATTTTCTTTAGAATTTTCTTGACTTTTTTTATTTATTATATTCTGTTGTTTATTCATTTCACATGATTCTTGCTCTTCTTGTTGGAGTAGAATTTGGAAAATTCATTTGCTATAACCTAGTAAATATCTTTTCCCCTTCCCCCAAATATTAATTTAGAAATTCTAAATTTTTGTGTTGGATTTCATAATTTGTTATTGTACTAAAAATGTGGAATTACATATAATTTCAGAAATTCTTATAATATAATTGTGGTATTTTACTAAATTGTTCTAGCCTATATTCTTCTTTACCATTATGATGATAAAAAAGGTGCCTTTATAATTTCCCTTTTTAATTTCTTTTTTGGATTGTGGCATGTGTGCAGCAAATATGGATGGACATAGGTGAAAACGAAGCAGAGAAAGATCAAATGTTAATGGAATTAGAAAGAGAGTGCTTAGAAGTGTACAAAAGAAAGGTCGACGAGGCTGCAACTGCCAAAGTGCGCCTTCACCAGGCGGTTGCCGCCAAAGAAGCCGAACTCGCCACCCTCCTAGCGACCCTCGGTGATCTTAACACTCATTTTCCGGTAAACAAATGGTTTCATTCAATCAAAGAAGCCATCATTGTCAACTTTGTCATTATTATTTCTTGTACCTAATCTTAATCATGTTTTTCTTGGCTTTATTAGTCTTTTAAAGTTTTAACCACTTATTAGCTTTATTATTATTATTTCTCTTTCAATATAGAGATATAAGAGATGTACTTTGACTTTGAAACTAAAGTGGGCTATGTATAACATTATAACCGGCTTCATAATTGTTGTGATTAATTAAACTTTTAGGGGTACAGGTAAAACTGCAGGCTTTATAGCAAAAAAATGTTATGGAGTAGCTTTTTGTATCCAAAAATCATCGTTGTAATGATAAGTCGATAACTGTTTACCCCGCAAAATTTGGGAAAATGATCCATTTTTTTGCAAGTATAGGCTTATGTTTTTGTATGGTGGACTTTTTAATGTTTCACTGCTAGAGTGTACCTTTGACTTTTAAGAGTCAAACAATAATTGTTTAAGTTTATTTTAAGTTGAAAAAGTAATTATATGTTTATATCTATAACTTTGCTTTAAGTGTTCTCTTTTTTTTGTTGAATAATACAGATAAACATTGAAAACAAATCATCAACATTGAAAGCTCAACTTGCAATGGTCACACCATTGGTAGAAGATTTGAAATTAAAGAAAGAAGAAATAATCAAACAATTTGCAGATATAAAGAGTCAAATTGAAAAAATTAACGGTGAAATTTTGGGATTTAGTCAATTTGTAGATTCGTTGAATCTTGAAGAACAAGACTTGTCACTCCGAAAACTCGGCGAATACCAGTCTCATCTTCGAACTCTCCAAAAAGAAAAGGTATATAATTTTTTTTAGAAAATTTTCATAAAGCTACAATCTTTTTAGTAAAATGTTGATGTATTTTATTTGCAGTCGGAACGGCTTCATAAAGTTTTGGCCCATGTGAACGAAGTGCATTCCATGTGTAGTGTTCTCGGGTTGGATTTCGGCAAAACCATTAGCGATGTGCATCCAAGCTTGCACGGTACAAGCTTAGAACAAGCAACAAATATAAGTGATAGCACATTGGAAGGTCTAGAAAACGCCATTCTTAAGTTGAAAACAGAGAAAAAAGTGCGGTTTCAGAAGGTGAACTCATATTAAAGAGTAAAATGCCATTTTCGTGTCCCTGAGGTTTGGCCAGTTTTGCGACTTTTCGTTCAAAGATTTGTTTTTCCGCATCTGGATCCAAAGGGTTTGAAATCTTGCCATTTTCATCTGGCTCGTTAACTCCCATCCTTTTTTTTCTTCGTTAAGGCAGGGGTATTTTCATCTTTTTTTGTTTAACTTAAAAGACAATTTGGTCTTTTTGACTTTATGTACAAGCATTTAGCATACTGTACAAGTATTCAAAAAGACGAAAATACCCTTAAGTTAACAAAAAAAAACGAAAATACCCCTGCCTTAACGGAGAAAAAGAACAGAGTTAACGAGCTGGATGAAAATGGCAAAATTTCATACCTTTTTGATCCACATGCAGAAAAAACAAACCTTTGGACGAAATTTGCAAAACTGATCAAACCTCAGGGACAAAAATGGCATTTTACTCCATATTAAAACTTGAAAAACCATTAATTCACGTTATTAGTTGTATGTTAAAAAAGTTTTTTTTTGGATGAAATACAGTTGAAAGATATTGCGGAAAAATTATTTGAGCTTTGGCAAATAATGGATTCTACAAGGGAAGAAAAGAGTTATTTTTCAAGAATTACGTCGGTTATTAGATTATCGGAAGCGGAAATTATGGAACCCGCAGCTCTTTCGTTGGAGGTTATCCAACAGGTTTTACTCCTTCTGGTCTTTTTATTTCAACTTCTTTTTTCTTCTTCGAGTCAAGTAATATTATAATTAAAATAATCTTCGCAGGCGTCGGAAGAAGTTGAAAGGCTCAGTAAACTGAAAGCAAGTCGAATGAAAGAACTTGTTATGAAACGGAGATCCGAGTTGGAAGCCATATGTTTAAAGACTCATATCGAGCCTGATCCAAGCACCGCTATTGACAAATCTAATGCAATGATAGATTCCGGTAAGTTGGCATTAATTATTCAAAAAGAAAAAAACTGAAGAAAATGGTTTTATGTTAAAAAAAAACTAAGAAATTAGGCAAAAAAGTTTTCCGTGTCAACCCATCTGACGAGTGGAAAATTACCGGTCTTGAGCCGTTACTAGGGCTGCAAACGAACCGAACGACTTTTTTGTGTTCGTTCGTTAAGGAAATTATGTGTTCACAAACTGTTCATGAACACTTACCGATCGAGATTTACAAACGTTAATGAGCACAATCTAATGTTCATGAACACAAATGGAAACAAACGAACACAAACAAGCGTTCATGAACAGAATATATAATACTGACACTTATTAAATATTTAATTGGTTGGAATTTTGAAGTATTTATATAAAATATAAAAACTAAAAACGCTAATGAACAATCGAATATAAACGAACACGCTATCGAATGTTCGGGAACACAAATGAACGAACGTGTCCTCTGTTTCGTTCATTTAGCTAAACGAACAAAACTTCTTGTTCGTGTTCGTTTGTTTAATAAACGAACGAACACAAACAAACTTCCCGCTAAATGGTTCACGACTTTTCGCTGAATGTTCAGATCATTTGCAGCTCTACGGTACCTGACTGACCTGCATGTTTTGCTGACACATTCTGCTTGTAGGTCTAGTGGACCCCAGTGAACTTTTGGCGAACATTGAAGCACAAATTAGTAAAGTAAAGACCGAAGCATTGAGTCGAAAGGAAATCATGGATAGGATAGAAAGATGGCTCTCTGCCTGTGAAGAGGAAAATTGGCTTGAAGATTATAACCTTGTAATATTCTTTCTTTGTTTTATATTGTTAATATGAAATGTTTCGGATTATTTTACAAACCTTAAACAACAAAAGCATAACCATTTGTTTTTGTTAAAAGCCTTTAGCTTTTGTCTTTCTTTGACTGTTGTTCATAAAATCTTAGGATCAATACAGGTATAGTGCTGGAAGGGGAGTCCATCTTAGTTTAAAACGGGCTGAACGGGCCCGAATTGCTGTTAACAAGATTCCATGTATGTATATTCTTCAGTGCTTATCATTTCATCCATTTCATGATCTCAAGTAATCATTGACTTAACCTACCAAATTACAGCAATGGTTGACAACCTAATATCCAAGACAATCGCATGGGAAAATGAGAAAAAGAAGTCGTTCCTTTACGACGGGGTGAGATTTTTAAACATTATCCATTTTTCGATTTGTTTCACTATGTTGATTCGGGTAAACGTTTTGTTTAGGTTCGTTTGGTGACAATATTGGAGGAATATAAACTAACGAGACTACAGAAAGAAGAGGAAAAGAAGCGTTTCAGGGTAATATATTGTGTCTTTTTTGGGTAAAGTGGTCAATCAGTTGCGTAACCGGTTGGAACGGGCCACTTTACTGACCACACAAACACTTCATATTAGTTAGAGTAAACTACACGGATGGTCCTTGTAGTTTATCAAAGTTTTGGATTTGGTCACTAGCTTTCCGAAAGTACACAGATGGTCCATGTGGTTTACACTTTGTACCACATTTAGTCCCCAGCTAACAAATCTAAAGGTTTCAACAATAAGTTAAGAGGACTAAATGCGTTACAGAGTGCAAACAATAGAGACCATCCATGTGACTTTTGGCAAAGTTGGGGACTAAATGCGTTATAAAGTGCAAACCGCAGCGACCATCTGTGCACTTTACTCTATTAGTTATGAATGAAACGGTTTCGTAACTAAAATACGCTGAATAAACTTTGGTGACTTTCAACTCATTTTAAATAAACACACAAACCAAAACAACCCTTTTAATAGTAAACGGGCCAAATTGTCACCTAAAGAGAACTCTATTTATGTCCATTTACTCTTGCAACAGGACCAAAAGAAGCTTCAAGACTTGCTACTTACAGAACGGGAATCCATTTACGGGTCAAAGCCCAGCCCGAGGAGATCCACTAGTTTTAGGATGAATAATGGGCATCGTGGAAACGGGTCGATGACCCCTACACCTCGCAGAAACTCGGTTGCAAGTCCAACAATGGAGCCCATGACTCCCCGTTCATATTCCGGTCGTCAAAACGGGTACCACAAGGAAATGAGACGGCTAACCACCGCCCCACTAAACTTTGTGACCGTACCCAAAGAAGATACGATGTCGTTTTCTTCCGTATATGGTTCTGAACCTGGGTCTCCCCTTCAGAACTGAATCTTTGAACATTAACTGGTATGTCTTGTTTTCCCATAATTTATGTTTTTCATCCAATAAAAACTGCATGAGTAAAATGTCATTTTCGTCCCTGAGGTTTGGCCAATTTTACGACTTCCGTCCAAAGGTTTGTTTTCCGCATCCGGATCCAAAAGGGTTGAAATCTTGCCATTTTGCCATTTTCATCCGGCTCGTCAACTCCATCCATTTTTCTCCGTTAAGTAAGGGGTATTTCCGTCTTTTTGTTAACTTGAGGGTATTTTTGTCGTTTTTTTCCCTGAATTAACGGAGAAAAATGGATGGAGTTAACGAGCTGGATGAAGATGAAAATGGCAAGATTTCAAACATTTTGAATCCAGATGCGGGAAAACAAACCTTTGACGAAAGTCATCAAAAAATGGCATTTTACTCGAACTGCATCGAGTATGTTGGTGTTTAATACAAATATTTATTATTATATTTTGGTGCAGCAGGATGTAAGAAGCTTTTGTGTGTGTGTTGATTGGAGTAGAAAAGGAGCAGAAAGGATGTGAATATATGAAGGGGGTTGTACACTAGTTTTTTATGATTTGAACAGCAGCAGGCTGACAGTTTAGCGACAAAGTGTGGTGGTGGATATAAATAGAATTTGTGAACATTTTGTATGATGTTTGTTTGGCAGTTTACTTGTAATATGGTGTATCTCTGCATGTTTTTCTTTTTTGCTTTGATATAAAATCCAATAACTTGTGATCTACTATCTCGGCATTTTACCATTGGGCGGTGGTTATCATTGGCGACGATAAGAGTAATGGCGTTTTAGCGACCGCAAAGTACCCCTTGATGGTTGGTTGTAATCTTGAAAATAGCTGGCTGATATAACAAGATCCAAGGTTATTTTGTGACATGTAGAAATATTATTGTCTAATCAAAGAAAAAAACATGTGGGTTACCTTATAATTATTCTCAAATATTCTCTCCATTTCCATGTTAACCGAGAATCTTCATTTTTCCCATTTTTAGTTATAATTATTAATCACAAGGTATGGCAATAAAATTATTTGAGTTCATTATTAGACAACTGGCATTAAAGGATAAGACTGCAAATGAATCAAACGTTTGGTGGGAAGCTTGTTTGTGTTCGTTCGTTTATTAAACAAATGAACACGAACAAGAAGTTCTGTTCGTTTAGTTAAATGAACAAACATGAACAGAGGCCGTGTTCGTTCGTTAATGTTCGTGAACGTTTGGTAACGTGTTCTTTTGTGTTCGATAGTCCATTAGTGTTTTTAGTTTTTATATTTATTTAAATACTTCAAAATTCCGACAAATTAAATATCTAATAAGTGTCAGTGTATTATATATTTTATTCATAAATGATTGTTTGTGTTTGTTTGTTTCCATTGTGTTCATGAACATTAGTTTGTGCCCATTTGTGTTCGTCAACGTTCGTTTTTGTTCGTTGCCTAAAATTAACAAATAAACACAAACTAACACGAACAAGTTTATATTCCTTAACAAACGAACACGAACATAAAATCTCGTTCGATAAGTGTTCGTGACCAGTTTGCGAACACATATATTTCTTAACAAACGAACACGAACAAGGTTCCGTTCGTGTTCGTTCGGTTCATTTGCAACCCTATTAAAGGATGATCATTACCTTTGGTTTAATTATTTTTAGAATTTTATTCTAAGTTTTTCTCGAATGTTTGTTTAACATTCTAAGAAATTCATTTAATAATTGTTGCTTAATATTCAGATTCTTGTTGAACAACAATATATACATTAGAGGTTATTTTCGAACCACAAAATTTTATCATTGCTGAGCAAATCAGTATTATTAATTTTATAATCAATATTCATATATATTTTTTTGACAGGCTATATGCCTAAAAATCAAACTAATTTGGTCATATATTTTGAATAAAAAAACATGTATACTAATTATGGAAATTACTCTATGTGAAAATACAAATGGAGTAAAACTAGTCAACATTGGAAAATATTGTGGTTTTCTTGAGTTACTAAATATAGAAAGAAAAACACAAAAAATGTACACCATAAAATCACAGAAAAACTAGGAACATGATCATTTGATGTATAAGAAACATCCAACAGAATAATGTCAAGCACAAAGGGAATTGATTCCAGAAAACAAAACGGTAAACGGTCATCGGTGGCGGGGACAACGGTGAACCGAAAGAACGACAAAGAATCGTAATGTGGACGCTCAAAGGAGCTTCCAATGCGTTAAAAGACGTAAGCAGTCTTTTTATCGCGAATTTTGCCCCTAGTTCAGCGAATCGCAATTCTGAGATTGAGGCCGCTGTTATAAAAGCCACCAACCACAATAACTCTCGTGTTGATTACCGAAGCGCCCAACTCCTATTTGCATGGATTCGTGTTTCTGGTCATTATATCCGTCCAGTAATGTCGGCCCTTACCACGAGGATGGAAAAGACCCGCAGCTGGACGGTGGCATTGAAAGGCCTCATGCTTTTGCATGGGGTCTTTACGTGCAAAGTCCCCGCCGTTCAAAAGATTGGTTGTTTACCTTTTGATCTCTCGAATTTTAATGACCGAAAACCGAATATGTTCCAACATGAAGCATTCATTCGTTCGTACTACGCGTATCTCAATAAAAAATCGGCTTTCATGATGAAGCATTCCGACGACAGGAAAGAAGGAACTCTTAGAAAAGGAATCAAAGAGAAGCCAAAGCAATGGACCATGATGCAACATCTTGCATGGTTAGAAAATCTTCAAGGGTTGCTGGATATGTTGCTCGAGATCAAACCGCAAGGAGAGAAGATGAAGAACGTTTTAGTTCTCGAAGCAATGAATTGTATCATGCTTGAGATCTACGATATTTATAGTCGGATCTGCAACGGGATTGCTGCGGTTCTTGTGAGGTTATACTCCATTGGGAAAACCGAAGCCGGAATGGCATTTTCGATTATGCAAAAAGCATCCACTCAGGCTGAGGTTCTGTCTAGATACATCGAATTTTGTAGAGATATCGGGGTTACTAAAGCATCGGAAAGCCCAAAAATCGTGCATATCTGCAAGGACGATATTCAACAACTTGAGCAGATAATAAACAGGGCTTCAAGTCCACAAAAGGCCGAACAATTGATTCCAAACGAAGAGGATAAACCGACGATGCCTGTCGAGGATAACGTTGTCATCAAGAAACCCGAAACCTAAGATGATTTGATCAGGCAAAGATCATGAAATAATGTTTGATCCAGAAGTTGAACATGAATAGGTTGTTAAAACCTCCTTGTTCTTATAGTATAACATATGATATGATTGTTTATAAGCCTCTTGATCAAATCTACATAAGAATGAACTTGTGCTTCTTTTAAAGAGTTATCCAACATATAATGATTACAAACGTGTTCGAATGAATCTAACGCGTAGTGTGCATAATTTCGATGATGCTGTGCATAATCTCGAGGGCCCATAGCGACGTAGGAACATACAAAATCAGTTTTAATAAAGAATAATAACATTGATGGAAATAAACAGATTCGGGTCAGTTTTAAATCAAACATGAATACACTTGGTTAAACGGGTCATGCCCGAGTCAACCTAACAAGTTCACAGGTTGACATTACTTTTTATATAAAAATAAATTGTATATCATAAAGTTTGTGACATTATTTAGAAAGATATAAAAACATGTATATGTTTCTAATAAACTTGTATTTTTTGTTATAATAGTGTTGATATGCAAAAGAGAAAGGAAGAAAAATCCAGTTTACATGAGTCTGTACATTTCAACCTGCAAAGACTCGTCTTTTGTTCGGGTTCATGCGTTTAAATTCTAGTTCATGACAACCTGCGAACTCGAACAATTTAACACCCCTAGGCTTGTACGAAAGGATTGTTTATAATTATAAGAGTATAAGCAAGTTGATCAAATCTACATCCGAAGCATAAGACGATTATAAACGTGTTCAAATCAAACACCGGCGCAAGATCTTGAACAAGCCATAGCGACCAAAAACCTTACAGAACCAGTTTTAATACCAACAAAGAAACTTCAGCCGGAAATATACCAAAGAAAAACACAGTTCATAAATATGATAAATCTACGGTTAAATTTTACCAAGGCGTTGCCTTTTTTGCATTAACAGAAACAAAAATAATTGAAGTAAAAGGCTCGGATCACCTCTAAAATGTCGAAAGCTCGAAAAAAAGGTAACAGTAAACCTCATAAAAGGGCCTAAGACATATATACAAGTTACAACGAACCAAGAAGTCGGAACCATAAACCAACACCGCATTTTCTTAAACCTACCTGATGGTAACAAACTTGTTGGTGCCATGTTTCGCCCAATAAGTTCTAAGATCGATTGCATCAGAGAAACTGTAACCTTCAGACGCTAGTTTCTCTAAAACCTTCTTAAACGCACCTTGACTCATCTTCCTTCCCGCAATTCTTGCACCGCGGCGTTTGGTACTCATCGGAAGTGGGTACATTGATATCGTGGTGGTGCAGCATGCCGACTGCCAACCGCCCAACCCCCATCGGTAACACTGCTGTGGAGCTCCGGTACACGTGCAAACTGGTATGGGGATTCCGGAAATGTCCATACCGATCCCGTTAATCACCACATCGACATTTCGTTTGATTGTTTTCGCACGGTGGCCTGACGAGTTCCCATTTTCTTTGGGTGTCGACGAGGTCTTTTTCGGTTTCTTCGATTTCTTTTCTCCGGGGATTTTCACGGCGGTTGTGGTTCCTCGTTTTTTCACAGAACTATTGTTTCCTCCGCTGTTTCCCGTCACAGTCTCGCCACCTACGCCACCACTATCTTTACCGACAACCACATTGTTTTCTACGGTCATATTCATTACAGGATCCTTCGACAAATCAAGCGGTGGCGGTACCATGTGAATCGAATGGGACGTTGAAGTGTTGGGAAGAACCGAAAAGTTAGTGTTTCCGGGTAGCATATGAAGGAGTCTTTCTCGTTGTATCCAACCGTAGTTCATGGGCATAGGTGGGTCGGAAACCACACGCGTGTGCGGGTGGTGGTAAGTTGACACATTCGGGTTAACCATGACTGGACTTTCTCGTAAAGTTTGGAATGGTTTCGGGTCCCTATGGTCTCCCATCGGAGACATCAATTGCAGACCAAGATGTTCCTTAAACGAAGGGGGTTCGTAATAGCCCCAATTTCGCATATTTAATCCATCATCGTCCATTGAAACTACAGATGTGTGCAAACAAGCAACATAATAATCAAAATCCATTCAATTCCCACAAACATTATCGTAAAAATTTAATCTTTTATAATAAAGATTACATCTTTTTAAACCAATTTGAACATGGCATCAAGATCAGTACTTAATATCTTCAAAATAATTGTCATGATAAACAGAGGAATTTCAAAATAAATGCTACAAAATAAAAAAGCCTAAAATTCTATGAAGCACCAAGATCAAATCTTTAGGGTTTCAAAGTTAGATCAAACCTAAAATGTGAATAATTAAACAGATCTATGGTACAAATTCAAACCCTAGCAATATAGTCAGTCAAAAACACATAAATAATATGAATTTAGTAAATTTTAAATCGATTAAAAGGGGGAAGGTTCAGATCTTGATACAAAAATTAGATCTTGAGTTGTAAGAACATTAAACAGAACATAATATTTTATATAGGTGAGGGAAACAACCAGTTCGTGTGTTTGTGTGTGTATATATATAGATATATATGTATATATGGAGAGAGAGAGAGAGAGAGAACTTACTTGGTGTGGGTAAACAGTCTTTTTAGGGTTTTGGCGTTGCAGAGAGAGGAGAGAGAAAGAGAAGGGTTGAATTGAAATGGGAGTGTTGGTTTAGTTTAGTTTGTATCTATCAAATAAATAAAAAAGGAAATCTCATTTCATTTGTGTTCGGTTGCTTGCACTTGCCGCAGCTTTCCATCCAACTCCAATTATATTTTTTTCTACTTTTTTTTTTTTTTTTGTTTTTGTTTTGTTTTTGTTTTGATGGATTTAGTGCTCGTTGGGCATTTTTATAAGCAGGTTGGGCAAAATGCTCGTTGCTTGCTCGACATTTGCTTGGAAAATGATCGCTCGATTGTAAGCGAGCCGATCGGCTTGGCTCGGTTTGTAAACAAGCCAACCATGAGCAAAGGTCCATTTGGCTTGGTTCGGTTTGTAAATGAGCCAAGCACGAGTAAAGGTCCGCCCGGCTCGGTTCGTCTCAAATATTTTTAATTTATTATATACATATATATAATTTCATATGCACAAATATATAATTATTTTTATAATTATCACCATATTGAATATTGGAATTGTAAGTGGTTTTAACCCAAATTATCACTAACCCAACACTAAATCTTAGTCATTAAACCTAATTTCTTTAGGTTTTGACTTCACACGCTCATGGACAAATATCAAACTGAGTCGCCCTGCTCAAATTAACTCATGTCTTCATGCTTCAGGGTTCACTGCTTCACACAATCATGCTTCATTCTTCACTCTTTAGTAGGGGCGCAACATATTGGGGGCAGGGGGAAGGGGGCGCAGTTTTCGTATAGATTTTTTAGGTATATACATTTTCGACCCCCGGTTTTTAACGAGCCAAGCACGAGCAAAGGTCCGCACCTCTTACGACCATCGCAATTCGCAACAACGGCGTTTGACTAGTCAACCATTTTATATTTGTATTTGTTGAACTTATATGTATCTTGGGTGAATTACAATTGAGCGAAAATGAGCAACTTTCTGAGTTGAGCAAAAACGAGCAAAATCGAGCTACGCGGTTGTAAACCAAGCGAGTTGAGCAACATTTTATGCTCGTTTCCTTAAATTCAAATAGAGCCGAGCCGCTCAGTTTCAATTTGAGCAGAGTATGAGCGAACGCTTGCTCGGTTCGGCTCGGCTCATGAACAACCCTATTTATAAGTATCCTCGTATAAACTAATTTCATAACTCATCTAGCCTATTCAAATAATGACGGACATCCCAAAATGCTTAACAAGTTCCCCCTTGGACGTAGTTGTCGAATGTTATGCTGAATAAGCTGCAACTTCAGTCACATATTTGTTGATCTCATCGTACATGAGTCAACAGATGCCCCTTGGCTGATGCTTCATGTTTGCAGAAACAATGACTCGAGTTTGCGTCAACCCAAATCCTTAAAACTTCTGTACCAGACTCCCCCCACAAGTACGCATATCCGATTAGTTAGAAACTCAAACTCGATCGACTACCATCACCTCCTCCTAGGCTAGCTTTACGTTTGATCGATCATTTCTGCTGATTGGCAAATGATAAAGGCTCATTCTTTCAACGGTCTGCAACAAGTCATCAGTTTTGTATCAAAAACTCCAACACAACCAGAATTCATTTGCACGACAATGACACGATCCTTGGTTATCACACCACCATCTTCACGAGGATTAACAAACTTGAAACCAATCACTACAGCTTCTCCATCTTAACATTAGTCCCAACCATGTTCGGTTTAACACAACTTCACCATGGCATCGATCCTCTGATCTTCAAAACCTAATCGACAATTTGTAAGAACTTTGGACACTACACTAATAAACATCAAATTAGTCAAAACCCATGAAAACCTGAAATCCTGTTTTGTTATTAAACTTTAAGCTAATCAATAATCATTGTTTGATCAACACAATGGTGATCCTAACACTATGTAAACCTTGACCGGATCTCTATGTCAAAACCCGAATACTGTTCCAGTATCACCCAAATTTCTAAGAATTAATCAATTTGTGAAAATTTTATTTCCTTTCATTCCTGGGGAATTCACACCATCTCTTCAAACTCAAATCCGGAAAATTTGACGCTTTAAATTCAAATGTGGAAAATTTGACGTTGTAGCCCAAATTCGTGTGACATTTTGGCCCATAATAGTCACATCATGAATCTAGAACACCGAACATTAACTAATAAACGTTCCACGAATACCACTTTGGTTCTCGTGACTACCCCACAATCTTTAATAAGCCACATCTCTGTCATCACGAGCTGATCACCAAATGACCCAACGCGTTCCCGAACACCCGTATTCAACGTTAAAAACTGAACGCGTAACATCCCAAAAAATATGTTCCCAAAATTTTCCATAATCATCATCCCATTATTTAGTATTTCCAAAAAAAATTGTTTAGAAAGATGATTGCGTCTCGATCACACACTTGATAAACATCTTGAAACAGATCAGTCAAAAAATAGTCAAATTGCTCAAACAATTAAAATCTGTTCACCAAATGATCAAGCTAAATGTTTAACATAATCCCTAAATGACCAGCTTAATCTTTTAGAATTGTAATCGATTAGAAACAAACCCTTGTTCTTCAAACAATCAACTTAATCATTTGAGTAGACTCAAATGATCTCATCAGTCGCTAAGGAAATTCTAAACAACCGACTTGATCGATTAGAATTGTAAATGAATAGAACAAAACTCTAACTTTCAAATAACCAGACAAGATCGTTTAGACTATCATACCATGAATCGCTAAAAGAACAGTTAAACAATATGGCTAGATTGTTTACACTAACCCAAAAGAATGAACGATGAAAAAAATGTTTCGCCTACATTTTTCGACCAAAAAAACTCTCCGAAAAATCTCAAAAACGCAAATCATTATGAAATTCGACACGAAAAGGATCAATAGAATCAAAACCAAAAACCTAACAATCCTTAGCAATCAATTTTGAGATTATAAAACGTTTTGAATCCAAATTCAATCTAACTCAGTTTGCACAAGCAAACACTCACTGCTCTTCAATTTTCAACCAAAAACACCTCAGATCTCAACCAAATTCGACAACAATTGGCTCTATAGATTCAGAATCACACGGAAAAAATCCATAGCCAATCAATTTTAACAAACAAACACGTTGTAATTCGACTCTATAGCACAAACCAATTCGCACACATGAAAACGAACAGTTTTGAAAAAAAATTCTTCAAAATTTCACCAAATTCAACCAAAATGGAGCAAATAACTCGGATTCTCATGAATACAAACCCTAGCCGATCAAATTTAACATCAAATACGTTTTGGATCCGAAATCATACAAAATTAGTTCGTGATATCATAAAAAGCTCTGATACCAATTGGAAGTGCATGAAATGGATAGAAATGATTGAATTTGATAAATTAAACAATAAATTTGGTAGATAAACGAAAATGAATGAACTGGCACAAATTTACTATATCGAATGTGTTTAAATCGCACTTTAGGAGATCACCTCTTGTGATCTCCTATCCGCCTACACACACACACACACTCACACACCCTCTCTAGAATGATCTGATAATAAAGTTAACCTAAGGTTAATGAAAAATGAAAATGATTAGGCTTTTATTGGGTGGTCTAAACATACAAGTTGATCACCGTAAACAATCAACCTAATCATTTGCCTACAAGCACACGGTTCAAAGCTAGCCTATTCGAACAACGATGGATACCCCAAAATGCACTAACAAAAAAATTTACATGGAATGGCGTACTTCTTCGATGCCTCCACATAAGTGTGGCATACCGTTGTTGTACGCCTGTACAGAAACCATGCATCAGAAATCGTATGAACTGTAAGTTGATGTAGTCGGAGGATACATAGTATTTTATTGTGAAAAGATCCGCATTTAGGATACATTATCTCAAATCTGATAAGGACAGATAGTTATTAATGTATTATTAAGGATTTGCAAGTAATTGGTGAAAAAGGAGTAAATCGGACGTAAAAGGATGTTTATGGAAGAAAGAAGAATAGCTAAAGAAAAGGTAGGTGAAAGAATGGGGTACGACACATACCCCACCTAGAACATACAATTCGTAATTGCCGTTAGTCAGAGAGACAAGATCAATATTGGGATTTGGGCCAAAGTGGGCCAGGTTAGGTTAAGTACGACCCATACCCAGTTAAAGAGGACGTCCCGTACCGTTTTCGAAGCCTAAAAAGACCCGCCTATTTAAGGTATTCGATGGAAACCCTAAAGAGAGAGCTGAAATAGACCGGAGAGTGAAAAAAAGGCTGAAGAACTCTATTTTAAAGGAATCACGAGAGAAAAGGCGAGAGGACTGAAGATCTTACGATTAGGGAAATAAGATTTGACTCTATGGGTTACATCTTTAGTATTTTCTAGTCTTTGAACTGTTATAATTGATGATGAATTCAATTTGCGTTTTGAATTTGTTTGTTATGTTCGGCTAAGCTCTTTTATAACTGCCCGAAGAAGATGATTTGTTGATTTGACTTATGATTGGTGATTGATTTGATTATTAGTATGATTTTAGTAGTTTGTTATGGATTAATCTTATGATGCATATGAGTACATGTTGTGTAATGATTATAATGTTATTGCGTGGTTGTGTTGATCTTTTCATGAGGTTATGCATGTTAGATTCAATATTTTCTATGTCTAGGTTATATTGAAGTTTATTTACTTAGGGCTTGAAACCTTAACGAGTAATAGATAATGGATTATCACAGTTGTAAAACATGTGGATTGCTTAAGGGGAGGATCTGAATAAAAGGATGTAGAAACTATTTAGAGTTTTCTATATTTGGCTAACCTTGATAGTTCGTAAATCGCTATGTTCGTGGTTCAATCTTGTTACTAGTCTAGAAACCCTAAATCATAAGAATCCATATCAATACTAGCTAGCATTACTAGATTAGGTTTAAAGGTGTGTCTATAGCCTTAAGCCTAGTGTCACACCCTAACCGATGGCGGAAACATCGAGGCGAGACGTAATAAATTGCTTAAAGACAACATAACACTAAATTGCGATATATATATATATATAATATATATATATATATATATTAAGATTCAAAATTTCATTTCCATAAAATCAAACGACACATTACATTGTTCAAAAAGGAAATACAATAACCGGGAATTTCATAACTAAAAACATCAAAATGCATAAATAAGCTAGGTGAGTGTCTAAATCCACCCTAAGTAGTTTCTTGTGATAGCATCATCAAACATTTCCTGCAACATGTATAAAAAAGGGCTCCTTCGGTTACCATTCTAATCCTGACGGTTTTGAATCTCCCGTCATGCAAAAAAACACCACTTCATTTTGGTAATGTTTAAAGTACTTACTGACGGTGCTTGAGTTACTTCCCATGATTTCTTTCAATATCAATATAGGGTACCATTTGAGACCTGTTGAAAAACTGTAATTCCTCAATCCTAACGAAGTAGTTCCTCTGGTATCCGTCAACACAAATTATATTAGGGAACATACTAGTTTGTTTACATAGCATAGATAGAATAAGTCTCAAATCCACATGTTTATAGCATACTAAATCATGTAACATACTAGCATCCAATCGACAAAATATCAATCCAAAGTTTGGCACTAGCGTAACCTTATCACCGAAGTAAGTGAGGCCGTAAAGAATAACTTAACAATGACTCAAAAAACGAGCGGTATGCTAATCCTATAACTCTATACATGCTAAGGGAGGCTTGAAATGTTAATGATAGATGTCTAAGCATAAGTATAATCTAGCATGTAATCACAATTAGCATAACAAATAAGCATGTCTAAAGATTGAGTTTTTGATTTAGTTTGATTGTATGTGTGTGTAAATGTGTTTAGTATCGATACATTTGGCAACTTAAATAGTGTTTAAAGCGTAAAAGGGTCTAGTATTAACTCATGGTTTGCAAAGAATTTCCACATAATGTGAGTGAGAGGGTTTGTGGGACGGAACATCGAAGTCACCCTAAAAAGGCAAACAAAGGTGTATGAGTATAAGGATTTGGAGATTGGAAGGTAAAAAAAATTACGAGTATGAAAGTACATAAAACATATCCAGCTTACACTCTTATTTGGACACTATTATTAATAAGTGTTTTTCATGAGTGCTAACACCTATTAGAAGTCCAAAATAAGGAATCCAAGACTAGGATATTTTCCACCTTAACACACAACATTAAACCTTGGGTTGGTTGATATTATGATTTGGTTTTGGAATAGTATTATATATAATTTATTACGTATATAGATTTGTCAAGCATTAGAGGTAGGGTAATCCACTAACCTCAAGAATTTCACCATTGCACAAAATCACCAACATAGTTGATGATTCAGATGGTCACAAATACAAGGAAAAGAATACATGAGTAAACTATCTATTTTTCTAAGTAACCAAGTGAGGGATGGTGGAAGTTTAGTTGTAGAACCAATGTCCTAAACAATACCATTCATACCTTACACGAGTACTTCCAACATTGCGTGATTAGAGACTTGGTGTGGCTTCACTCACTTTGTTGATCTGAGGTTTCTTTGAGACTTAGAACATATAAAATAGAGGCATATGAATCTCAAAGTTCTGGATTTAAACCTTAACTCAAGTCCTTCAACATGGAAGTTTGTTGGTGACTTGGTTTGGTATGTAAAAGATCCAAAAACAAAGTTAAGATAAATAGGTATAAAAGTTTACTAAATGTCCAAACATGGACCTCAAAAATGGTGTTTTACCATGGTAAACAAGTGCTAATACTCCTAGAGGTTTTCAAGTGGAGAGAAGAAGAAAAGCAAGAAGAAAATGTAAGAAGCAGGCACAAAACTCACTGTTTTGGTTCTTGAACTTTCTGCCAAAGTTGCAAATGTGGAAGATTAAAGAGTGTTAGAGAGAGTTTTGGAGGTGGTGAGAGTGTTTTGGGGGTTGGTATTTATAAGGAAGATAAGTGGTGCAGGTTTTAATGGAGGTGGTTGGGAGTTAAAAGGAGGGAAATAGCTCAAAACACAAGTTGGCTGCATTTTCTGCTGCAGATTGGTCCCTTACAGACCACAAGATGCTTATACGGTCTCAAAGGACCATCAAAGAATTAAAAAAAATTTATTTTTAGTACTTGTGGTTGTTTGGCTTGTTATTTGGTGCTCAAAACACATAGTTAAGCATGTTTTTAGGTTTTTAAGGTGTGTGCAAGCATGTAAATGATATTAATACTTATGAATTAACATTTCAAAGAAATACAATCTCGATGTATGGCTATGTTTTGAATTAAAAATGAGTATTCGCGACTGTCTACGTGTTATGCAAGAATAATTCGTCAAAATTAATATAAAAGGTGATTTTCATTATGATCAAGTCTCGAATTACAAGGAATTGAAGAGAAAAAATATGAATTACATTAAAAATAGAAAGGAATGAAAATATGGAGTGTTACACCTAGTTGGAAAACCCTTGCTTAAGTAATTGAATTTTTATAAAAATTTTGCATTTATATATATATGAATACAAATTAACGTCCGTACATATTTTCGAGTTTCATAAAACTTCATAAACATTAAAACATTTCAATATGTTATCGTTGTTTAGTTTCGTAAATGACTAAACATAATGCGGAAGTTTGAACTTTGATCGTGTTCGGTTCTTCGTTAAGCTTGATCATCATCATCCGGTGCTTCAAACCATTACATATATTTCATAAATCATGAAATACGTTAGTTATGAGGAGTTTATAACGTATCTACTTATGCCCGAAAGCCAAAAAACAAAACAACATTTTGCAAATCTGCCCGCCGTAAGCTACGGTTCCTGTCGTAGCTTACGGCTGCTTATGGCTGTTTTTAATAGCATCTCCCTGCCATAGCTTATGGCAGACTAAGCTGCAGATTTTCCAAACCTGCCCTTTTTACGAAAAGCTCCGTAACTTCGCGAATACTCATCCGTTTCACTTCAAACTTGTTTTTAAATGACTATAAAACGTTTGCCTACATACTTAACCAAAAATCCTCAATCCATATTCATAAATTTTATGGATTACGCAACCATTACCCGGTTTATACGCATACTTATTTTGACCCGTTATGGGATTCAAGCAGTTAAGCTTAAATTATCCGCATCCATTCATATCTCTTATTCCCACTTTATGAACTTCATTCATCTATCATTAGACCTTCAATTGTGATGGATCATGGTAGGAAAAATCATTATATTCCCATTCTACCATTGAGTTTGACACTTTTAGCATTAAGCCAAAATGGTTTAAGACTTCCACTTTATACTATCAGAAGCATTGACCAAATTATAAAACTCATATTTAAAGTACCCTTAAGGGTCGTTTGACCGGTTTGTCATTCAAGAGCGGTTTGGTCAATTTTAGTCCTTCTAACCACAAAGAACATTTAAAATCTTGTTTTGACAGAGTGGGCACTTTTTAACCCATGTTCCATTTAAAATCATTGAGTTCCTAAGAACAATATCTCCAATTTAAATTATTAGACATACCTCACTTTAGGTACCAATGTCCACTCATGACTCGTTTAACTCTCATCGGACCCTAAGTCCTTATTGGGAGTTTGACGCATTATATATACTTGGCTTGGGTCATAACATTGACCCGTTTAATACCTTGCATTATTAGTTGCTAATTAAAGGTGTAGCTTTTACCCTTTTTACCAATTAAGCTAATTAAAAGGGTGTCATTTTCAAACTCACTATTTATCCCTCAACACATGACCAGATTACCATTTTACCTCTTTTTTTTTTTTTTACCAATTTTGGCTTACACCATAATGTAGCTTTTCAAAACTCCTTGTATATCGTCACAAGAGACCAAATTACCGTTTTAACCGTTTTATCATCAAATATGGTTTTTACCATTTTCACTTGTTCCGAACCGTATCATTTCACGTCGGAACGTCATATTTCAAATACTAAATCACCTTGTTCTTAACCAATACAATAAGTAGGTGTTCAACTTAAAAGATGTTAGCTTTACTTACCTTGCATCCGATTATGCTTTTCTGGCGTATTTGATTCGTTTGACCCGCTTCTCCCCAAGCTTCCACCTAGCTTGTCAAGCTTCAAACTACCATTTATCAGTCGCAAGATGGTTAGATCAGTCATCATTTATCACGACTATCCCACCTTACGGATTTTATATCAAAATTACAATTTGATCTTACTATGGGTCAGTTTGACTTTTATAAGTCAACTGCCTATTGACATATGCAATGCACTAACAAGTTTAATAAACTCCTCTAGGCATTTTATCAAATACTTGGTAGGCATTATTTTTAGGCAATCATTTAACTAAATTCCCAACTAAGTTCATCTCATGTCTTTCACTTTGACAAGTTCAAGCGATTATTAACATCAAGTTAACTTGGCTTTCAATTATCAATACTAGTTCATCCATTTATTATGTTAGAACTAAGGGTTTTCATGTCACACCACAACCGATGGCGGAATCATCAGGGTAGTGGCACTAGGCGAACCAGATTGTCTCAAGAGATTCCATAACAATTATTTAAAGATAATAAATCAACATTTAACATCCCATATAATTAAACTCATAATATCCTTAAACAATCATTACATTAACAAAATCCCTTAAACAGTAAATCTGATCCGATCTCCCCTAGATTTATTATACTTGGAACTAAAAAAATAAAACAAAACTAAACTACGCAAGCCACATCCAAGCATCCAAGCTACAAAATCCTCATCCTGTTACATACGTTAAAATACAAGTCAATACAATTAAGTAAAGGTGAGCATATGAGTTTAAGTACTACTAGCATAATCGAGAAAGCGTTTGCGAAAAAATCTAATTACATATCATGATACACCAAAACACTTAACATAACATAGGCTCATTTCTCATGCTAACTACCGTGAGAAGGCTTGCGCGTCCATCCTAACTAGACCCCGTCGGGTGTAAGCCACACTATAGTACCATACTAGCTAAGGAGGCAAGCCAACGAAAATAAGTCCTAGTCACATGTTTCTAGTATCACGTTTCGAGCATATACAATCATATTATTCGCGTGTGATAAACAGTTTTGATTCGTGAAGTGATTTTGATATAGGAACGTATGTAACACCCAAAAAGTGCGTTAAAGCGAAAATGGGTCAAGTATACTCACTGTGGGTGCATTTAGGTAAGAGTTCGGGATCTGAGGAGAGTCGAGAAGAGCGCCGGATCAGCCTGCATACGCGAACGGAAGTGCATCAGTCTCCGAAAAGCTGAAACGGTTAAGTCTTGGTTGGGCAGTAGACAAGTTCGGGCGAACTTGTGTGTAAACACACAAGTTCGAGCGAACTTGTATGATTTTGCTGAGTTTGGTGCCAAGTTCGGTCGAACTTGGTAGATTCCTAGGCATCTTGTCAAGTTCGGGCGAACTTGTAAGAAAACCTTACTGAAGCAAATTCGGTCGACCTCGTATGGTTTCCTAAGAAACCAGGCAAGTCCGGGCGAACTTGCAAGAACTTTGGTGAAGAAACACTTAAGTTCGGTTGAACTTGACCCAAATGGGTACAAGCTCGGTCGAACTTGACCTGGTGAGCTGGTGATTCTCGAGCGAACTTGATGTTTTCGGGTCCAAAATCTTGCATTTTCGCGTCGTTTGCTGAGTAAATCAAGTGTTCATCCCTCCAACCCTGTGCTACTGAGCAAACTTAGGTTGGAGAGGTCTTTTAGAGCTGTTTTAGCCGTTTTACAAAAGTGTGGCTAATCCGGGCGAACTCGGGGTTCGTTCGGGTTAGTCCGGCTTGTGTAAACCAACATAAACGTCCTTGTGCTTCCAGATCTGGGATCTTGAATGATAGATGCTTCGTTTCATACCAGAAAATGAACAAAACATCATCAAAAGTCCGTATCTTGTGTAGAAATCAATGGTTTTCAAAGGTTTTTCTCAGATCTATCACTTACAAGCCAAGATCTTACAGATCTCGTGTTTGGGAAGTCTCTACTATCGCCAAACGAACTCGTATTGTGTAGATCTAAGCTTAAAACAGAAGTTTTTGAAGAAAAAGATGAAGGTTTTCGTAAAAGAATGAGTTTTGATAAAACGAAGGCTATGCCTTGTGCCAAAATCGTTGTAAACCTTTGTAGATCGTTGATAAACGTTGTTGCAGTGAAATCGGGTTGATTCTTACTTAGAACACAAAGGTTTCGGGTTTTGAGATCTCTGTGCGAACTTGGTCAGCAAGGGGAGCATGAATGAGGAGCATGGGTATTTATAGGTGACGCAAGAATCTCAAGAGCTGGCAACAAGTTTGGCCGAACTTGTACAAAAGTGTACAAGTTTGCATGAACTTGGGGAGCTTTAAAAAGGGAATGGTTAAGTTCGGCCGAACTTGCATATGTATATGCAAGTTCGCTCGAACTTGATAGAAACAAAGGATTTTTGGTTATCAGGCAAGTTCGGGCGAACTTGTGGTAGGCAAGTTCAGCCGAACTTCGCCTGGTGACCAAGTTTCGTTTGCCGATTTCGCGTTAAGAGTTTGCTTGGTTATTCGATTCGCATTAGATAGTTATATTAAGTGTTATAATTGGTATAATAGTGCGACTTAGCGATTTGAGAGTGCGAGAGCGATGCGATAGCGATTGAAACCATATCCAAACACACACACGCGTATAACATATAAACACGTAAACTAATATTACCACATAATTCCAATAACCCAGATAAGTAATCGCGTTGAGATTGCGATGAGATAGCGATGAGATATGCGATGCGTTTGAGTTAAATAAGCATTTAATAAGCGTCTAGATGATATAACATACAAACCATAATTTAATTAACATAAACTTTTCTTATAAATTGAATCTCGGATTTACAAAGGATAGATAAACGGGAAACAAAACGAAAGATAACACATCTCCCCTACTTTAGGGAATTTCGTCCCGAAATTAGGTATAGCTGTAACAAATAGGTGCGGGTACTTGGCCTTCATATCACTTTCCAATTCCCAAGTAAACTCGGCGCCGCGTTTGCCTTCCCATCGGACCTTCACGATAAGGATGCGAGAGCGTCGGAGCTTCTTGGTCTCTCGGTCCATGATTTCCACAGGCTTTTCCACAAAATGGAGAGTCTCGTTGATTTGCAGATCTTCGAGAGGGACATGGAGATTTTCTTCGGCGAGGAATTTCTTGAGGTTAGACACGTGGAAAGTCGGATGTACATTATTAAGTTCTTCTGGTAATTCGAGATGATAGGCTACTTTACTGATTCTTTCCAGAATCTTAAAGGGACCAACGTATCGAGGCGCTAGCTTTCCTTTCTTGCCGAAGCGGACCACTCTCTTCCAAGGTGCAACCTTTAGGAGAAAGTGATCTCCCACTTCGAACTTTAGGGGCTTGCGGCGTTTATCCGCATAACTCTTTTGACGACTCCGAGCTTTCAAGAGATTGTCTCTGATTTGGAGGATCTTGTCCGTCGTTTCTTGGATTAGCTCGGGATCGGTGATTTGTGCTTCTACGATCTCGTGTCATGCAATAGGCGATCGACATTTTCTTCCATACAGTGCCTCAAAATGAGCCATTTGAATGCTGGTATGATAACTATTATTGCACGAGAATTCGATTAAAGGTAAATGCGTATCCCAGTTACCACCGAAATCTATGATGCACGCACGAAGCATGTCTACGAGGGTGCGGATCGTTCGTTCAGTTTGACCGTCAGTTTGAGGGTGAAACGTGGTACTTAGATTGAGAGTAGTACCGAGAGCGGATTGAAAAGTCTCCCAGAGACGCGCGGTAAAACGACCGTCGCGTCAGAGATGATGTCACGAGGCGTCCCCTGTCGATATATAACTTCGTCGGTATAGATTCGGGCTATCCGTTCGACCTTAAAGTCTTCTCGTATAGCAATTAAGTGCGCGGATTTGGTGAGACGATCAACGATAACCCAAATGCTATCGTGACCGGATGAAGTATGCGTGAGTTTGGTAACGAAGTCCATCACTATACTCTCCCACTTCCACATCGGGATTTCGGGTTGTTAGAGTAAACCAGAGGGCCTTTGATGTTCGGCTTTAACCTTCGAACAAGTTAAGCATTTTGAGACGTACAAGACGATATCCTTTTTCATGCCCGGCCACCATTACTTAGGACGAAGGTCCTGGTACATCTTGTCGGCACCGGGGTGAATGGAATATCGAGATTTATGAGCTTCGGTCATTAGCAATTCACGAAGATTATCACGAGTAGGAATCCAAATACGATCGAGATAGTAATAAATACCATTAGTTTTAGATACATGTTGAGTTTCGGCACCACATTTCATTTCGTCTTGAAGGGTATTCTCGTTAAAGCAGGCGAATTGAGCGGCACGGATGAGGGTTTCAAGTTTAGCACAAGCTTGAGAGTCACGAATACCATATACATAGCTTCGTCGACTTAGAGCATCGGCGGCGACGTTTACTTTGCCGGGATGGTAGCGTATCTCACAATCGTAGTCGTTGAGAAGTTCAACCCATCGACATTGTCGCATGTTTAGTTCTTTTTGATTAAAGATATGTTGCAAGCTCTTATGGTCGGTGAAGACCGTACACTTAGTACCGTAAAGGTAGTGTCGCCATATCTTCAATACAAAAATAACTGCACCGAGTTCGAGATCGTGGGTAGTGTAGTTCTTCTCGTGGATCTTGAGTTGTCGAGACGCATACGCGATAACCTTGTCTCGTTGCATGAGAACACAACCAAGACCAAGATTAGAGGCATCGTAGTAAACAACGAAATCGTTGTTTCCGTCGGGTAAAGCGAGAACGGGAGCGTTGCATAGCATACGCATGAGAGTCTGAAAATCTTCCTCTTGCTTGAAATCCAAAACAAAAGGTTTATCTTTATGAGTTAAAGCGGTAAGCGGAACGACAATTTTAGAAAAAACGGCGATGAATCGACGGTAGTAACCCGCCAATCCAAGGAATGAACGGATTTCGGAAGCATTCTTCGGTGTAATCCAACTCTTGACGGCTTCAATCTTTGCAGGGTCGACGTGAATTCCTTGACTTTTAACGATGTGGCTGAGAAATTGGACTTCTTCGAGCCAGAATTCACATTTAGAGAACTTAGCATAAAGGCGATTTCCTTGAAGAAGTTCGAGGACTAAACGGAGATGACGCGCGTGTTTGTCTCTCGACTTCGAATAGATAAGGATATCATCGATGAAAACAATGATGAAACGATCCAAGAAAGCTTTACACACACGGTTCATCAAATCCATGAAAACCGTGGGTGCATTTGTAAGACCAAAAGGCATGACCACGAATTCGAAATGGCCATAGCGAGTACGAAAGGCGGTTTTCGGAATGTCTTCTTCCAACACGCGTAACTGATGATAACCAGAACGAAAATCGATCTTGGAAAAACAAGTAGCACCTTGAAGCTGATCAAATAAGTCGTCAATATGAGGAAGAGGGTAACGATTCTTTATCGTGAGTTTGTTAAGTTCACGATAATCGATGCACATACGGAATGATCCATCCTTCTTTCACGAAAAGGACAGGAGCGCCCCATGGTGAAGTGCTCGGGCGTATGAAACCTTTATCAAGAAGCTCTTGAAGTTGGCTTGATAGCTCGCGCATTTGGATGGTGCGAGGCGATAAGGAGCTTTAGCAACTGGAGTAGCTCCGGGAACTAAATCGATACGGAATTCGACATCTCGAGTAGGGGGTAAACCGGGTAAATCGTCGGGAAAGACCTTAGGAAATTCACAAACAACGGGAACGTCTTTATAAGTCTTCTTTTCTTTCTCCGGGTTCACGATATGGGCGAGGAAAGCATCACATCGCTTTTGCACGCATTTGTGTACTCGAGTACATGACAAAAGCATCAACTTCTTTGAGGGCGTTTCACCATAAACATGAAGTTGATCACCGTTAGGAAGAGGAAAACGAATCATTTATTCGAAGCATACAACTTCAGCATGATTCTCACGAAGAAAATCCATGCCTACTTTGATATCGAAGCTACGTAACTGCATAGGTATGAGGTTGATCGAGAAGACATGGTTGTTGAGATCAAGATTACAACCACGCAAAACGGAATTAACGGTAACGGTTCTTCCGGTGGAGACTTCCACATCGAAAGTCTTTGGGAGTTTAGCACGCTCATTTCAAAACCTTTTCGAATTCTAACGATACAAAACTATTATCGGCACCAGTATCAAATAAACATGAAGCATAAATACCATTGACGAGAAATGTACCATTGACAACATTGTTGTTATTTTGGGCCTGGCGGTGATTCAGATTGAAGGCTCTTCCACGCGCAGCTTGTTGTTGCTGCTGAGGCTGCGGTGGTGGCTGCTGCTGCGGCTCTTGTTTCACAATGCGGTTTGGGCAAACATTAGCAAAGAGGTTCAGATCACCACATATGAAGCACACTCGTGCCTTTGGAGTTTGCTGCTGGTTGGCTTGAGGAGGAGCAGGTAAATCTGGAGCTGTTAGAGCCTGAGGAGCTGGCTGACGAGTACCACTACGGCAGCTGATTGTAAAGTGGCCGTAGATGTTGCAGTTCGTGCAAAAAGGGCAATTGCCTCCAACGGCATGATGATATGTGCACTTAGGGCACATAGGGTACGGACCAGTGTACGCACGCTTTGCTGGCGGTGCGTTTGGTGCTGCTGACTAGAGTGGCTGAGGGTTCGCTGGAGCAGTAAGAGCAAAGTTCTTGCTCGGGTTTTCCCTTTTACGACCACGGCGATTGTTCTTTGGCTCTCGGGGCTGCTCGGTAGTAAGAGCTGCTGATTTGGTGACTGCCTGATTTGCGACCTTGCTGCTTTTAAAGTAACCAAACTGAACTCGTTTGTCATTAATCTCGGCGGCTAGCTGGTAGGTCTCCTCGATAGTAGTAAGGCGTGCTGCTTGAACAAAGTCAGCGACGCAATCGGGGAGAGCATTGAGGTATTTCTTGATTGCCTTCTCGGTCGTATCCACTTGACCGGGACAGATGATGCTCAACAGTTTGAAGCGAGTGGTGAGACCAGCGTTATCGGGACCATCTTGCTTGATATTCCAGAATTCGTTCTCTAACTTCTGGATCTCGTATGGAGGACAAAATTCCTTGATCATAATTTCCTTAAGTTCCTCCCAAGTGAGTCCGTAAGCTTCATCGTTCCCACGCCTGTTGCGCTCGGCTGTCCACCAGTCGAGAGCCCTTGATTGAAACACACCGGTAGCGTTGACGGTGCGCAGAGCCTCGGGACATCCACTCTGGCGGAATGTGACCTCGATAGAGTCAAACCAGTGGAACATGGCACTCGGCCCTTCGGTGCCTGAGAAGGTAAGCGGTCCACATGCTTTGAACTGCTTAAAGCTGAAGTGGGGTTTCAGAGCATCTCCCTTGGAGTCCACAGATGAGTTGCTGCTTACGACATGAATTTCTGAGATGATTTGCGGGATAACCTTCGCCACTTCCTTGGCGACTAGTGAAGCGATGCGCTTGTTGTCGCTGTGGCGCTGAGTTGAACGGCGAGTATGGGATCCGAGTGACAACATATACACAAAGACTTAGATTAGACAAGATTCGATTATAATAGAGTTATGTTTAGAATATTTATTATAATTATTCATACAAGGCACAAAAACACATAAGCACGTATGCACGTAAGCAATAAGCACATAAGCACATATTTGCACGTATTCACCTTCTAATAATAACAATGCATAGCGCAATATGAGATGCGAGGTATAAGCGAGATAAGCGAGATAATACCGCGTATGAGGCACACGTCCTCATAGGCGTAAGCGAGTTAAGTGATTAGTTTGGTTGGTGTATTAATTAGCGTTTTAGATTACGAGAGTTGTGCTAGTTGTGCATACATTCGATGGAGCGTAAATGCGATAAATCGAGAAATCGATGATATGATAAATCATCAAAGCGAGAAATCGAATAAAGTGAAAATTCTCAAAATTTTAAACACGTAAATAATAAACTCGATGATGCGTAAATCGACGATATAGGTTTAAATCAACTGGGAGTATCCGGGGTTTTGAGACATTTGACACGCCAAAGTAATTCGACTACCCTTTGCATTTAGACCCACGCTTTGGCCTAATAGATAAACGTTCTCACCGCAAGCGGCTAACGAAGTTTACCCTTCCAGTTAATACGTGTTCCAAACCATCGGCGTAACCGAGACTTTGGTGAGATTGAAAATCGAATTGCGGAATTAGTTACTAAGATACGGGTTTCACCCCTAACTTAGCAACTTCATTCCTAGATAGAAATGGAGATTTTCGTCGAGGTTTGGATGTCACTCCTAACTCAATGAAGATATCTCGTGCGAGAGAATGCGCGGAGTGAATGATCTCATCGAGAGTTCTTGGTTTTCACACATATTCTCGACTTGATCACTCGTTTTGTGTGATGCGAGCGTTTCCAAGCGTGTATTATTGTATTAGCCTTAGGAAAGGCACATTTAAGCATATATGGCAAGTAGTTTAACATTTAAGTCAAAGATAGGTCAATCGGGTACTTAAACATGCTACTAGGTCGAATCATGGCAATTCTACCTACTATCCTAAAGTTATGGCGCTCTGATACCAATCTGTCACACCCCAACCGATGGCGGAATCATCAGGGTAGTGGCACTAGGCGAACCAGATTGTCTCAAGAGATTCCATAACAATTATTTAAAGATAATAAATCAACATTTAACATCCCATATAATTAAACTCATAATATCCTTAAACAATCATTACATTAACAAAATCCCTTAAACAGTAAATCTGATCCGATCTCCCCTAGATTTATTATACTTGGAACTAAAAAAATAAAACAAAACTAAACTACGCAAGCCACATCCAAGCATCCAAGCTACAAAATCCTCATCCTGTTACATACGTTAAAATACAAGTCAATACAATTAAGTAAAGGTGAGCATATGAGTTTAAGTACTACTAGCATAATCGAGAAAGCGTTTGCGAAAAAATCTAATTACATATCATGATACACCAAAACACTTAACATAACATAGGCTCATTTCTCATGCTAACTACCGTGAGAAGGCTTGCGCGTCCATCCTAACTAGACCCCGTCGGGTGTAAGCCACACTATAGTACCATACTAGCTAAGGAGGCAAGCCAACGAAAATAAGTCCTAGTCACATGTTTCTAGTATCACGTTTCGAGCATATACAATCATATTATTCGCGTGTGATAAACAGTTTTGATTCGTGAAGTGATTTTGATATAGGAATGTATGTAACACCCAAAAAGTGCGTTAAAGCGAAAATGGGTCAAGTATACTCACTGTGGGTGCATTTAGGTAAGAGTTCGGGATCTGAGGAGAGTCGAGAAGAGCGCCGGATCAGCCTGCATACGCGAACGGAAGTGCATCAGTCTCCGAAAAGCTGAAACGGTTAAGTCTTGGTTGGGCAGTAGACAAGTTCGGGCGAACTTGTGTGTAAACACACAAGTTCGAGCGAACTTGTATGATTTTGCTGAGTTTGGTGCCAAGTTCGGTCGAACTTGGTAGATTCCTAGGCATCTTGTCAAGTTCGGGCGAACTTGTAAGAAAACCTTACAGACAAAGCAAGTTCGGTCGAACTCGTATGGTTTCCTAAGAAACCAGGCAAGTCCGGGCGAACTTGCAAGAATTTTGGTGAAGAAACACTCAAGTTCGGTCGAACTTGACCCAAATGGGTACAAGTTCGGTCGAACTTGACCTGGTGAGCTGGTGATTCTGGAGCGAACTTGATGTTTTCGGGTCCAAAATCTTGCGTGTAACGCACCGTGTTTCTATACTTTTTATATTTGGAAACCTTGTACCGTACTTCTATTTTCTGTAATCGTTGTATCTTGTATTCGTCTTTTGTTGTAAACGTTGTAAACCGAAACTTGGATCGTAATGAGAAACTCATATTTTATTCATGTTGTGTTAATCATAATCTTGTTACACTTATACTTGTTCATACTTTAAACATGTAAACCTATTCGTGGTACTCTCAATCGTAAACGTGTGATATCTTGCAAACATGGTATGTATGCGTAATCGAGACTTAAACATGAAACTTGTAATCGTTAAACTAAATTCGTTACGAAAATATAATTACCTATTCATTTATTAAGTTAATTAATTAAATTAATTAATTAATTAATTAATTAAATTAGTTAATAAAATTAATTAATTTCTTTTTACAAAAAAATTAAAATGATATTTAGTTATATATATATATATATATATATATATATATATTAATTTTTTAGTTTTTAGATTTTAATATATACCCCTATTTAATAAGTCCAAGGTTTAAAGTGTAATTCTTGGATTCTCAAACTACAGGGGCTATTCTTGTCATTTATGAAACCTGATTTAATGATTTTAAAATGAAAAAAAGTTAAATCAACAAAACCGGATCCGCGGGACTCGAACCCGGGACCTCCGGTTCAACAAACAACAACACAGCCACTCCACCAGCGGGCCACTTGTGTTAGAACCCGGAAACACAAAGCTGTTAAGCTTTGTTTCCGGGTAAGGCTGGTCGCAAAGGGAGGGCGGACAGCAGCCCTTTTGGGCGGTTTTTTTTTTTTATATTTTTTGTGTTTTTGAGGCCTTTAATACTCACTTAAACCCCACCTAACTAACCCTAATCCTTTCCTTATAAAACCCAAGTGTTTTTCAAGCCTTGTTCCACTTTCACAACTCCATAATCTCTCCAAAATCATCTCAAGAACACTTGAAACTTCAGAATTCGTGCAGATTGTATACCTCTTACCAAAGTGAGCATATCTTGCTCATTTCTTAACCAAATCATCTCATTCTTCTTCCTACTTGCTTGGATAAACTTTTGGTTGAATTCCTAGGGCTCTCCATGGAGAATCCAGACCTGGAAATGCCCCAAAATGTCCGAGAACTTTCTATTATGATTTAACTTTTCAAAAACTTGTTAAATCTCATACTTTTCTCATTCATCCTAGTGTTCTTGAACTCCTAATCACATATATGAGTATGGGGACTAACCTAGGTTGTTAAACTTGTAAATAGGAGTGTTTAATCACTCCAAACTTTCTGTTTTTGAAGAGCATTGAGCTCACAAGTGATGCAAGTTCTTAAACTTGTTCATGTGTGTCCACCAAGGAAGCTTGGGCTATCCTAACTTGAGACCACACATCACTTGATGATTTTCATCAAGATCCCAAGATAGTTTGCTAGACTTAAAGTGTCACAACCCCACAAAGCCGTTGACGATTGTGCTCGTGTGCTCGTCGGGTTGTTGAATACTTGGCTACTTGGTATCTAGATGACACCTTATCATTCTTGTATAGTATATAGTTCTTGTACCCTCCTTGTTACCAATGGTAACTTGTGTAGTGGTGAACATAATCCGAGGTTCAAAGTGGATGGTTTAACCTCCCACCTCATACTTGACATACATGACACTAGAGGTTACAAAGTGGATGGTTCATCCTCCCACCTCCTACATGATTATAATGATATATAAATATATTATAATTCTAAAACCGAAACCTTGATAATGAACTTATAATAACCTATCAAGTTATTAAGTTTAACGCTAAAGTATGTAATTCCTTGTCACGATTCTAATAGGTCTTGAACCTATGAAATCACATCCAACTCGTAAGAGTTACTATAGTGCCAAGAACGAGTGTTACATCTTAGTGAATACTTTCGTATCATAATACTTTATCAAACTTATTTTTAATCATGCACGAATACTCCTAATCTCCCGTTGAAACTCTATACTCATACGCATTGTTTCCTCTTGTAGGATAATTCGGCGTCATCCTCGAACCAACGTCTTCACGGATTGTCAAGTGTAGAAAAGACTTAGCAAAACTGTGAGTACACTCGACCACTTTGTTTATAACACTTTTCGGTGTAACATGTTTCCATATACAAAATCACGAACACTTAAACTTTATGAAACACACAAACGATCCCATATACATGAAAGCTTGAATCTTATACTTGATGCTTGTCTTGGATATTCGTATTGCTATGCTTTAGTCATTAACTATTTTTAGCCTTCGTTTGACATGCTTAGCGCTATAGGAATTCACGCATCCACCTCCATCGTGTTATTCATGAGGTCATGTTAAAACATCGTGATTGCGTTAAGGGTTTGATTATTAGTATTGCATTCCTTGATATTGCTCTTGTATAGATTTGGTTGCCATGAGGATTGTATAAACTTAATCGTATACGTATGCTATGCCTAAACTTGTGTACTCGCCTTTGCTTTCGCATTGACATTATTTTAAAACATGTTACAGGTTGAAGGAGATGATGCTACGAAAACAATATAGCAAGGACTAGATACACACAAATTAGACGTTAGGTTTAATGTCGATGTATCAATTTTGTTATGACTTTGCAAATGTTATGTTGTTTCTTTGTTTTGTTACATTGATGTATTTGACAATTCTTATGAAATGAAATATGGTTTAATTAATTATTGTCACTTATTAATGTTGTGGGCAATGAGCAATCTCGTTTTCGTCTCATCCCGATGTTTCCGCCATCGGTTGGGGTGTGACATTGCGTTTTCATGTCGTTTGCTGAGTAAATCAAGTGTTCATCCCTCCAACCCTGTGCTACTGAGCAAACTTAGGTCAGAGAGGTCTTTTAGAGCTCTTTTAGCCGTTTTACAAAAGCGTGGGCGTTCAGGTTAGTCCGGCTTGTGTAAACCAACATAAACGTCCTTGTGCTTCCAGATCTGGGATCTTGAATGATAGATGCTTCGTTTCATACCATAAAATGAACAAAACATCATCAAAAGTTCGTATCTTGTGTAGAAATCAATGGTTTTCAAAGGTTTTTCTCAGATCTATCACTTACAAGCCGAGATCTTGCAGATCTCGTGTTTGGGAAGTCTCTACTATCGCCAAACGAACTCGTATTGTGTAGATCTAAGCTTTAAATAGAAGTTTTTGAAGAAAAAGATGAAGGTTTTCGTAAAAGAATGAGTTTTGATGAAAATGAATGCTATGCCTTGTGCCAAAATCGTTGTAAACCTTTGTAGATTGTTGATAAACGTTGTTGCAGTAAAATCGGGTTGATTCTTACTTAGAACACGAAGGTTTCGGGTTTTGAGCTCTGGGCGAACTTGGTCAGCAAGGGGAGCATGAATGAGGAGCATGGGTATTTATAGGTGAGGCAAGAATCTCAAGAGCTGGCAACAAGTTCGGCCGAACTTGTACAAAAGTGTACAAGTTCGCGCGAACTTGGGGAGCTTTAAAGAGGGAATGGTTAAGTTCGGCCGAACTTGCATATGTATATGCAAGTTCGCTCGAACTTGATAGAAACAAAGTATTTTTGGTTATCAGGCAAGTTCGGGCGAACTTGTGGTAGGCAAGTTCGGCCGAACTTCGCCTAGTGACCAAGTTTCGTTTGCCGATTTCGCGTTAAGAGTTCGCTTGGTTATTCGATTCGCATTAGATAGTTATATTAAGCGTTATAATTGGTATAATAGTGTGACTTAGCGATTTGAGAGTGCGAGAGCGATGCGATAGCGATTGAAACCATATCCAAACACACACACGTTTATAACATATAAACACGTAAACTAATATTACCACATAATTCCAATAACCCAGATAAATAATTGCGTTGAGATTGCGACGAGATAGCGATGAGATATGCGATGCGTTTGAGTTAAATAAGCGTTTAGTAAGCGTCTAGATGCGATATAACATACAAACCATAATTTAATTAACATAAACTTTTCTTATAAATCGAATCTCGGATTTACAAAGGATAGATAAACGGGAAACAAAACGAAAGATAACAATCGAATTTTCGAGTTGTTACATTTCATCTCTATGTAAAACCCATTTTATCATATTACTAGACATTCATCCGAATACCTAATGTAATCAAGTTCTACATACAAAATAGTAGACAACATGATTTCAAGCACCTATTAACATGAAGATAACATTAATTTCATCATATCATACAAAACCCATTTCATGGTAAGTATGAACACGTACTCAAAGTCATAAATTGTTCAAGTTTCTTCTTATTACTATCATGCATGATGATTCTAAACATGAGTATATCATCAACTTCCTCATATATCAAAACCCACTTTATAATCTACTTGTTAATCACTTATAAGTAATCTTAAATCAAATATTTCATAATTTCATTATGTCTAACTAAATTAAGCATACATATACACTCAATTTCATCTTTGGATCATAATCCAACAATCTAACTGCAAGTATCTACTTGTCTCAAATAATGACTTTAACCAATCTAAGTTTTTAAAAATACCTTATGATCCCCAAGTGTAGGTGATCGATAATTCATGTTTATGCACGAATTTGAGGTCCAATTTCCGCTTCAATTTGTTGATTTTGGGTGAACAAGGGTTTGCCCTTGTTTGCTCATCCTGATGATCGACATACACACACACACACACACACTATGTGTGTTATGTCTTAATTTTGTGTGTGTTAAAACATAAGTTCCCTTTTTGGCAGCTTCGGTCCCTCAAGTTCAATTTTGATTAGATAAGGTTACAACTCATTGTTTTTTACTTATTTACATGTTACTAATTAGGTTAATTTGTTTCTAGTTATTTTGTTTACGGGTTACTTTTACCACTAACAGTATCTTTACCCGTTCGTCCTCGGTTAATTTGGTTTAAATTAATAAATCCAATTTTCGGGGTGTTACACTAGTTTAATAGGATTAACCTTAATCGTTATTTTTTTGAATGGCAAAGTACTTTTATTCGTCACCACAAAACTTTACTGGCGGATGTTACTAGTGAGGTGTTAGCAACAACCATCCCCTTTGATAATCACCCAAATTTGAACATACAGAACACAAATACTTTAAATTACAAGTTAGAGACTAAAATTCACCCAACTCTCCCAACCCTTGAGCGCATCCTTTAATCTATGTTTGATCCATGTGAACACCAAGGATTGTAGTTCTCCAAAAATTCCGACAACCGTTATTCTCTTCCCAACAAAAATGGAATCATTCCGAACTTTCCAAATCACCCAACATGTTGTCAACACAATTGTTTGTACCAAATTTTCTTGTGCTCCGACAAATTTGAACTTTTATGAATCTTAAGTAGGTCTTTGAAATCATAGGCGTAAATCGGAGGGATATTACACCAAGCACTAACCTTTTGATAAACAATCGAAGTAGTGTAACACGAGGCAAAAAGATTATTTGCGTCTTCATCGGTCTCCCTACACAAACGGCATGTGGTGGGTCCATGTAGCATATTTCCTTTTTTCAAACCTTTGAGTGTAGCCAAGCGGTCTTGTTCAGCTCTCCAAGCAAACACGTTCACTTTTTGGGTGCCCATTTAATCCATCGGTACATAAAGAAAGGAACCGCATGTTTCCTAAGTAGCTCTCTGCAAGAGGAAATCGAGAATTCCCCCTATATTCAAAGTCCATTCCCATTTATATCGTGCGATCAGTGATGGAAGCCTATTCTTAACTTGTTGAATCTTAGCCCATTCCTCCTGTTCTATCACACTGCTTACTTCCTTTTTCCAGTCCCATCCCCTTACCCGCATCTGGATTGTAGCACTTTTTTGGTCTTAAAGATTGAATAGAGCTGAAAAACTATCCTTGAATGGACAATCTCCAATCCACCAGTCAATCCAAAATCTTACATCCTCACCATCCCCAACTTTCCATTTGATTAGTGTGTCAGTAGTCACGTTTTGTTCCAATAATTCTTTTCCCATTTATTCATTCCATTCCATGCCCCCTGTATACCTACTTTGATTGGTAGGAAGGTCCACGATTCTTCTTGATTATGTATTGCTTCGATAACCTTTCTCCATAAGCTATTTTTCTCATTTTTATACCCCCACCTCCATTTTAGCAGCAAACTTATATTCATGTCTTTTAGTACACCCAACCCAAGATCGCCCTTATCAATTGGACCCGTTCCCAACACACCCAACTAGTTTTTGCCTTTTCATCATTTCCCTGCAACCTTAATCAGTATTAATCTGCTTTAGCATTTCATAAGTTGTTATCAAAGCTGAATCATGAAACACTTTAATAAGTATCATGTGTCATCAGTCTAGTCAATCTTCGTTGATTTATGTCTTGGATGGTTATATTGTCTTAACCTTTGATAATCTTTCATAGTTAATTGAAGTATTAGTATTTAAGTTTTATTATTAGTAAATTACATATTAATGTGATAAATTTGATACTAGAACTTTTTGTGTCCTAGAATTGATACTCGGTAACTTACTTGAACTATGTTACACTATGATAGATATGATTGCCTGTTACGTGTGTAGTTAGTATTTATTAGGTCATTTACCTTAAAACTGGTGTCTGTATGTTTCATAATTTACTATTACTATTACTATTACTATTACTATCTAAGCACGTCAAGAGTCCAGGTTGAACACAAATGGTGAATCATAAGTTAATCTAAACATGGTAACTTGCTAATAAAAAACCCATTGAAATGATGACAACATGCTATATATACCTGGGCATCAGTAACGCGTTTGCAATTGCAACTGAACAACTTAATTTAAGGTTTCTCCTGTAAGATTTAACGAATGCTACATAGCAAACCTATTCAATCAGATTCATACCATCTGCAACAAACACGTATTAATTAAGACTAAAATAAAGTTACTTATGTACCCTTACTTTTGTAATTTTGACTTTTTATTACAAAAATGTCCTTTTTGGTTATTTTGTTTATTGATTTCAAGAATAATCATACTACGCCAAGACACTCAAAACTAACACATAAACACACAAATATACCACATGCATATCTCAATCCTATATCAGAACACTTAAGTTAATTATAATGGAAAAGTTACAATAAGTGAATTGAAATGGAAGGGAAGATTGAAAACCTCAAGAACTGTTGGTAACGTTGATGGCTTCTTCACGTACGTGATGAGAACTTGAGAAAAAGAAAGACAACGACTTGCATAAGATGAAGAAAGACTTTCACTGAGTTATGTGGATTGCTAATACTAACCCGTACATCATTTTGCCCCAGCCTACTTTGACATGTGGAATCTTAACTATAGCCCCTTTGGTTTATTTCTAACATGTTCATAAATTTCTTTAGAGATCAAAACAACGCTGTGTACCATAGTAATACCCAAAATCACCCAAAACCAACCATGGGGTTCTTTTTGCCAGGTCTAATACACACATACATCATACATGTATGATTTATATAGTTTGCTTGTAACCAACTCTTGCTCGTACGAGATTAATAAGATGATCACCTCCGTTGAAGTAAGACTCATCCGCCATCCTTCATAAATACTTACCACTACCCTCTAAACTTATCTTTCTTCATTTAGAAGTGAAAGTTCTACATTTAAGGTCAATCTGGTTCTTGAAGGACTTGCTTGTTAATTCTAAGACCAACATTGTGTGTAAACATTGTTACAACCATAACCAATAGCAATCCTATAAATTATTGGTATCCCCAATCAAGTCGATGACAAACCACTTTGGAGATCATTAACCATGTCAACCCACATTTTTGGCATGTTCCTGTTGCTGGAAGACTCTCCAGGAATAGTACACTTTAAAATACTCCCTGCAATTTGACGACGTCAAGAAAGATCCAAACACAAAAACAACCATACCCAGTAAAATCTCGCCCTTAGCAATATCAAAACAAAATAAAAACTAACACTTTTACTATTGGGATGTGTCTTTCTTGCCAAATTTGTAGCCAGATTAGCCAAAAACAGTGTGTGTGTTTGTGTGATATTTAGTAAATGCTTAGTGTTCAACTCATTGTGCCAAATTTTCGGGGAAAAACCCTAAATATAAAACCTGCCTAAGCCCAACAAAAATCCTATAATGGTTCACACTTTCAAGATTTTAATAGAAAAAGAAACCATGAACTTTATAGATTTTAAGAAAAGCACATGAAATTTTTAATACATTCAAAATGCCCATGAACTATCAAATGCTGCAAAATGAACACTAAAATTTCTTAAGCACGAGTGTTCAAACTTAAAAAAAAAACTACAAGTCAGTTCCAATGTATTAGAAGCTATGTTAATGAAAGGTACAATAAACATAGCATGCATTTTCATATCATGATAACATCCAAATCTCACAAAATTAGAAGAACGCATAAAATGTATATCATGTCTGCCAAGTTAAATTTAGGCAATTAAGCCTTAGAAACCAATAGAAAGCTAAAAAATTAGGCAATTAACAACTACCAAAAATGACAAAGATAAATCATGACCACCACTTATATATAAAACACATTATAACATAACATAGGATATCCAAAGAATAAAAGAACATAGAGATCATATATAAACATGTTAATTTAGTGCCAATGTTTTACCTGCCACACAGGAGCACCAATATTTGTTTTGGCTTCATGACCATTCTCAGTAAGATTACTCTTTATACTGGGTTGAAATCCGTCTTTTTACCTGGGCGATTTATCTTCATTTTCTCGAGTATTCTTTTGAGAATGTGCTTTATCTGATGAATAACTTTGATTTCCATTGCAACCACGCTTTGGTTGATCAGGGTTCATGGTTCCATTATCAGTCTCTTGCACTGCACATGTGCTAGTGTTCTTGGTAGAGTAGTGAGATCTGGAAGGTTGGGAAAGAACACCATGAATGGGTTCCAAGAAAGTAGACCAAAGATTCAAAACTTTGTTCAGTTGTTCCTTGCATGTGCAAATCTCTGCACATGAATACTTTATAAGTTTAAATGCATCTTCATGAATGTCTGATGTTCGCAAAATGCAACATATAAATTACATCAAACAAGGCATAAAATCAACCCTTTTTCGGTACTAATGTTGGAAAAAGCATGTTTATTTGTTAACTTTTAAATTACTGGATCAAAAGAACTTAAATGAACAAAAGGAACAAATTAACAGCAAAAACCAACACAAATACGATGAAGAAGGATTGACGCAACTTGCCAAACCCCAATACACATCCAAAGCAACAAAAACAAAGAAGACAGAAGCCTTGGCACGGGGCCGTGCCCACCAGGCTCTCAACAGAAAAAAGACAAACAACAAAGACAACCAACACGGGGTCGTGCCACCTCAACATGGGTCGTGGTCAACTCTAAGATTCACAGAATCTTGATAGTACAACAAGTACACTGACCACGGATCCGTGCTATGATACCACGGGGCGTGTTAGTACACATACCTAACACCTGCAGTTGATGAAGGGAGAGAAACTTGTCACTACTGGGCCATGCCAGGTGGGCACGGGGTTGTGCCTGCCCTCTGTTTCCAACTATAAATAAAGGTGCTTGGCTTTGGAGAAAGGTATCCCTTGGAAAACCACTTCTCTCATGCTTGCCATCGGTCCACCACCACTATAACACTAACACCCACCACTATCATCCATCTTTCATCTTTTAGATTGCGTAGTAGTCTCTGGATCCAAGATCGATGGTAAGAGTTCTTGTCAAACAAAGGCCATGCTTGGCTAAATCTCTTACATCACTTGGTGAAGACGAATCTTTTATGTTTTATTTTTGATTTCCAATCTTTGACAACTTTTTATTTGGGTATGTATTAATGACTTTAATAAGTAGTTTTATATATTGAAAGTGAACTTTAGTTAAACATTTCCTCATGTCTTGTTGATTCATTCATTCATGTCTTTACGATCTATATAAAGCGTGTTAACTGCCTGAAGGGGGTTAGAAGGGTGTTTGGTAAAGTTCTTGTCTCGTTTAGTGTATAGATCCTGCGAGGACTTGGTTCAAGCTTATCAGGACTTCCCTTGAGGCAGATAGCATCAAATCGAGGGAAGTAAGAACGGCTTGAACCCGTTACAAATAAACTACTATTAAAACTTTATCCAGCATTGCGGGACTGTATCCCTGCTGACTCAGACCAATATGGCCGAGGGTAACGTCGCCTTCACAAGAGGGGCCTACCATATTTTGCATAAATAACTTACATAATTATCTTACAATATTCCGACCCTGCATGACTGTATCCCTGCAGACTCAGACCAATGGGTTGAGGGTAACGTCGCCTTCACAAGAGGGGCCTACTACTATAACTAAGATAATCTCTTAAAATGCCCAAAGTGCGGAAATCATCAAAGGACGTATAAAAGAGGAGTTGGAACCAAATGATTCCTTCTTGTCTATTCGTTCTTTTTTTTTCTATTTTTACTTACATTTTTATCGTTATTTCATCTTTATTTTATCATTCAAAACTTTATCAAAATTTGGTTAGATTAGACGTTAACGATAAACCGATATTAAAAGCTCTTGTGTCCTTGGACGACCTCGGTATGTTACCATCACTATACTACGTTCACGATGGGTGCACTTGCCCTAACGTGTGTAGAGTGGTAGTATTGTATTGTGTATAAATTTAAAGCTTGATCCTTGAGTAAAAAGTGCTTAAATAGACCTAAAATTATAACCACGCTCGACCACGGCAAGTTTTTGATGCTGTTGCCGGGGACACACGGATTTTAAGAAAACTTAAAGTTAACGGCCTACTCATTTTTATCGTTTTCTTTTAATTTTTAGGATTTTTCTTCGTTTTTTCATTTTTCTGCATCTTTCTACAGGCTGCAGCACCGGCCGTGCTTTTAACTGCAGCTGGTAAAATTGTTTTGAGTCAGACAGAAGCTGTGAAACGGGGCCGTGTCCACTCAACACGGGGCCGTGTCACCTCAGCAGTAACTACAAAACAAGACCGCACGATCCCAACCGTTAATTAAATCTGACAAAAACATGGACGATATTGATTATTTTGACTTTGGCAACTCTTACGGTGAATGGTGTCAAATATGTGGTGGGTTCCATCAAGATTTAGTATGCTAGTTTCTAAATTTCGACCCCCATTACCTTATAGACCCATCGTTTTCCTATGGAAGTCACCTTAAGATGGGCGAATGTAAAAACGATAACTATCGTCCACCTGAATGCCTTCAAGCCTCTTTTCAAGAAAAAATAACCTCAAATGACATATGCCAAATAGAAAAGAGGATTCTCCAAAAATTAAAAGAAACAGAGTTTATGATGAATATGAGGTGTTCATCAGAATTATGAACGATAGTCGTCCCTCTTTCGATTGTGCCATGACAGACTCCCCACCAGGTACATCCGGAGCATACATAGACCAGAGCGATTCCACTCATTCCTTCTTTAATAAGAGCCCGTAAAAGTTAAATAAAAGTTGGTTTCGCCCACCGTATAATCTAGGAATCATCCTTTCTGACAACCTCTTGCGTTTTTGTATAAATCATAAGCATCTTAGGTGCATTCGCTTTGGTGTTGTTCCTACCAGCAAAGATCCACCCAATAAAATAAAACACCTTAAACAAAAGACTAAACTTCATAAGTCTCAAAAAACGACACAAGCCGTGCCCATGTGGCACGCCTCAATGCCCATTTTTCAAGGCACCACAGAGCCGTATTAGGCCAACACGACTGGTGGCCACTAACAGACAAAAGCGTCTTTGATCCGTTGCAGACCACTGGGCCGTGCCATCCAGGCATGGGGCCGTGGCCACTGTGTTGTCACTTTCTATAAAGTCAGCATGGGGCAGCAAGTCTTGGACTCATTCCAAAGACAGAGATCTGGTCTAATTTTACCTATATACCCCAAAAGGTATATTCTTAAAAAGGTTTCATCAAACCTTCTTGTCTTTGCCACTTTTATCTCTTTCCTTCTTCTCCAAACATTCAAACCTCCATGAAAGATTGAAGCTTCAAAATTTCAAGCTTCATAAACACAATGATATGATTTTAACCCAAAACTCTTTCAAAATAAATGTTTTACAACAATGTTTTGAGTTATTTAAGTTCAAAACTTTCATAATCAAAGAATAAATAACTTAAAACAAAGAATTTTTGGTTCAAAATCTTAATTGAAGGGGAGGCACGGGGCCCTGGTAATGTTCTGGTTAATAACAACTTCCTTGTCTTTCTTAGAATGTCGAGCATGAACAGCGGAACTTCATCGACTAGCTCTAGGAACAACAGGAAAGGCAGAAGACCCTCCATCGAGGCCACTCTCATTCGGTATGTGAGTGCACTAAGGGGGGCCATGGAAGAGATGATATCCATGGAAGAAATCCTCATTGACCGAATCAACTACTTGCGATGGGACTTGAGACTAACTTCCAAGAAATCAACCTTTTGCACCAAAGGTTGAATATTTTTGCTATGCCTCCTATGGAACCAATCTTCTCACAAGAAGATTGGAACCTAGCACAAGAAGTCATCATCCCCACCGGGTGGGATGAAATTCCGTCGGAACCACCTCTAGACGAACTCCATGAGGTTCTGGTGACCGTTACCCCTCTCCTGCAAGAGATTGTGGATGATGAGCTTCCCTTCTTTCTCCCTAGGGAGATCGAGGAGAAGCTCACCGACATTTGAGAGGACATCCTCCCGGTAATGCTCAAAAGCCCTTTAACACCCTAAAGCTACCTCCGGGTTTTTGTTGTGTCTTCGATTATTCTAGGGAGAGCTTTCCAGGTTTTGGTTTCTTGTCTTTAGGAGGCTAATCTAGTTTAGGACTTTAAATTATGTACTTGTTATTTTTAGGTTGTAATGGATGGCATAAATAAAATGGTGGTGTTAGTAACTAGCGTGATGATGGAATATTGTGAAAAACTGAGAAAAAGGGACCCCATGCACTTAAACCAGGACCTCCGGCTTCAAAAACTACAAATCAGGATCTGCAGAACGGGGTAGTACCCACCAGGCACGCCCCGTGCCCACATGTCTGATGCACTATTTTCTGTAGACAAGGAGGCACGGGTCGTGCCCACTCAACACGCCCCCGTGCCCTCCTTACTGTAAGTTCCTGTTTTGATTTCGTTACTGGCACTTTGGCCACGGGGTCGTGCCCACATTACACGACCCGTGTCACTGCCCAGTAACCTTAAAATTTTGTTGTTTTAACCCACTTTTTACACATTTATTCCAAACAAAGCCTTTTTGGGACACATTGAGTACAATGTGTAATTTAAGTGTGGGGAGGGTGTTAAAACCTTGAATCTTTGGTCCTAAAAACAAGCCCTTACACAAAACTCGCCTTGAAAAACCGCTAATCACCCCAAATATTTTTCAAAATTTTTTCATTTTTACTTATTTTGGTTTAGTTTAGGAAAAATAAGTTCTAAAAATTATGTTTTTGCTAATTTACAACTGATAGCGTCATGATAAAAACAACCGATTAAGAAAAATTATAAAAACAGGCATAACAAATCTTTGTAAAATTTGATTATATATACACTTTTACACTATAACATTTTTCCCACAAAAAGTGAGTTTTGAGCCTTTACCGAGCATACAAATACATATCTATACTAATTGCTCAATTTTTCGTTTCTTGTGTGTTGATTCTTACAAATCTAGAACTTGGCAAAGCAATACGTTCCCAATCCTTAACGACACAAATCCAAGTAAGTAAATGATGGAGGCTTAGGACTATAACCGATTTTTTCATTCTAAACAATTATTTTCCTTTTTCATCCCTTACAAAAAATATCCCCTAGTAAACCGCTTTGATCCTTGACCCTTTCGTTTCTAAATCCGCAAAAATGAAAATATTTGCAAAAACTATCACCCACATCCATAAAATCTTTTATTTTTACACCCATTGGTTTAGTAAAAATTTCGGTTATAAAATACAACTTTGGCTTAGTTTCAATTTTATTCAAAAAAACATATTCATTAAAGTTTTTTTTCTAAGCCACAAAAGAATTCTAAAAGCCGACACTTTTTACGCTTTTCGCCATTTTTACCCCAAAAAAACACCTACCCGAGCAAAAAACCTACCCTTTTAAAGCCCTCTTGATATTTACAAGGATTAAAATGTCAAAAAGGAGGAGGTTGGATTGATTGTCAAGCCTATGGTAGGAGTAAGCTCCACATCGGGTCTAAGCATTTTCACTTAAACATCTTCAGCCGAGAGTTGAGTGACCACTTGTGAGGTGTGTAAATATGTATATAACCGAATAGAATTTTATAAAGGCATGTTATGCCCAAAATAAATAATTTATCTTAAAATGTGTTTTATATAAATCATGACGAATAAGATTGTAAATAAAATAAAAACAAAATGAATTTAGAACTTGGTATCCCGACACTCTAAAGATAAGCCCAAAACTTCTCTTCTACCAATTCCGTTTGGGTGTTTAATTCACATCATCGAGTTTTGCTTGAGGACAAGCAAAGATTCAAGTGTGGGGGGTATTTGATGGGCGCAAAACGCAACATATAAATTACATCAAACAAGGCTTAAAATCAACCCTTTTTCGTTAATGTTGGAAAAAGCATGTTTCATTGTTTACTTTAAATTACAGGATCAAAAGAGCTTAAATGAACAAAAGAAACAAAATAACAGTAAAAACCAACACAAATTCGATGAAGAAGGATTGACGCAACTTGCCGAACCCCAATACACTTCCAAAGCAACAAAAACAAAGAAGACAGCTGCCTTGGCACGGGGCCATACCCAATGAAGATTCTCTGCAGAAAAACACAAACAACAAGGACAACCAACACGGGTTCGTGCAACCTCAACATGGGTCGTGGTCAACTCTAAGATTCGTAGAATCTTGATAGTACAAAAGGTACACTGACCACGGGTCCGTGCTATGATATCACGAGGCGTGTTAGTACACATACCTAACACCTGCAGTTATGAAGGGAGAGAAACTTGTCACCACGGGGCTGTGCCTGCCTTCTGTTTCCAGCTATAAATAGAGGTGCTTAGCTTTGGCATAAAACATCCCTTGTCAAACCACTTCACTCACACTTGCCATCAGTCCACCACCACTACAACACCAACACCCACCACTATCATCCATCTTTCATCTTTAGAGTATGTAGTGGTCTCGGGATCCAAGATCGATAGTAAGAGTTCTTGTCAAACAAAGGCAATGCTTGGCTAAATCTCTTACATCACTTGGTGAAGACGAATCTTTTGTGTTTTACTTTTGATTTCCAATATTTGACAACTTTTTATTTGGGTATCTATGAATGACTTTAATAACTAGTTTTTTATATTGAAAGTGAACTTTAGTTAAACATTTCTTCATGTCTTGTTGATTCATTCATTCATGTCTTTACGATCTATTTAAAGAGCGTTAACTGCCTCGAAGGGGGTTAGAAGGGTGTTTGGGTTGTCTCGTTTAGTGTATAGATCCTGAGAGGACTTGGTTCAAGCTTATTAGGACTTCCCTTGACGAAAACATCAAATCGGTGAAGTAAGAACTGCTTGAACCCTTTATAAAAAAACTACTATTAAAACTTTATCCGGCCTTGCGGGAGTGTATCCCTGCTGACTCAGACAAATATGGCCGAGGGTAACGTCGCCTTCATAAGAGGGGCCTACCATATTTTGCATTAATAACTTACTTAATTATCTTAAAATATTCCGATCCTGCGAGACTGTATCCCTGCTGACTCAGACCAATGGGTTGAGGGTAACGTCGCCTTCACACAGAGGGGCCTACTACTATAACTAAGATAATCTCTTAAAATGCCCAATATGCGGAAATTATCAAAGGAATTATAAAAGAGGAGTTGGAACCAAATGATTCCTTCTTGTCTATTTGTTTTTTTTTTCTATTTTTACTTACATTTGTATCTTTATTTCATCTTTATTTTATCATTCAAACCTTTTATCAAAATTTGGTTAGGTTAGACGTTAACGATAAGCCGGTACTAAAAGCTCTTGTGTCCTTAGACGACCTCGGTATCTTACCATCGCTATACTACGTTCACGATGGGTGCACTTGCCCTAACGTGTGTAGTGTTGTAGTATTGTATCGTGTTTTATAAATTTAAAGCTTGATCCACAAGTAAAAAATGCTTAAAATAGACCTAAAAATAAAATAAACTTATACATCTATTTTGTATGTATCTATGTGTGTGGTATAAAGAGGCAACAAAATCATACATGGAGTTTGCCTGGTCAAAGCTCCAGAAAACACTATAACACCATCCAAAAGAGCAACAAAGGTACTTGATCGTAAATCTAACAACTGAATCTCTGTGGGTTGCAACCATTTAGTTATTCCCCTCAAAGAAGAGGTCTACAACAACACAAACAAACCGGGGGGGGGGGGGGGGGGGGAGAACACTACCAGAACAGCTTCATGATATTTGAGGCTGGACATTCCTTAGAAAACAAAAATCTCTCATGTCCACGACCGGTGTAGGATTTGCATAAGGTGTCATCCTTGATATTTGCACCACCATCTAGGATGGTAAGTGAGTAGCTCTATACCATTTGTAACATTCAGGCCTTCACACCACAAATACTGTTCGATTTGTCCATGAAGAGCTCACGGATTTAGGTTTGGTTGCCCAATTGGAGACTTCCTAGGAAGTCACCATCCTAATATTACTCCCACCGTAGCATACACTTAAACGTGAAGTTCTCCTCTCATCTACTAGCATTAAACCCAAAAGACAGAACATTCCTTATAAGCCAAGAATGTCCATGTCCACGACTGATGTGGGGTTTTTGTAGGATGTTTACATGCGAAAAGAAGCCATGTGTCCAAAACAACAATGTTTTTTATAATAAAACCGACGCCTCCATTGGTGTTTTTTTCAAGTTTTTAAAAAGCGCTAGGCGCTAGTCGGCGGTGTGGTACCGACTAGCGATTAATTGGGATTAATCAGGATTTATAGGATTAATCGAATTGGAATTTTTATTTGTAATTTTCAGTTTAATTTATGTATACATATACTCATTTTATAGGTAAATATTTTAAGCAATCATGTTTTAACCCCTCCTCAACCCATTTTTTTAAGTATACAAGATTAAGCGCTGGAATTCACATAGTTTGGTTGAAAACTGTCTGGAATTTACAGGTTTTTTTGGTTGGAATCGTCGATTTTTGGCAGGTCCGACAAGGCCTGACTACTAATTAATGAAAATTACTCAGTTCCTGACCAATTAGTGATTAATCACCGACTAGACCTGATTTTTGCAACACTAGTTGTTTTTGTGAAAGAGTAATGGGAACCGCTACCCATCTTACACACTTTTAACGGGCGTGATCGTCGCTTTTATAGCATGACATGGGGCCATCCATATTGTTGACAGAGGAAAGATACCATTTTGAATATGAATTAAACATACATCGATATCACAAATATATCTCTTGCTCTATTAAAACTAAAAGTCCAAAACCCTAATTTGTTGAGGCGCTAGCGTTTTTTCCCTTAGCTTCTTCTTAATCATCATACTTGTTCACCCTTCAATTGATCTTCGTTTTTCACCACTGAAACACTATCGTCTGCCTGCAAAACTCCGTCAACCGCAACTATAAATGTTGTTGGTTATCGTTACGACATCATCGCCCTCCTATAAAACTTCGTTGACCGCATGTAAATTACTTTATCGGCCGCCTTTATAACTTCGTATTTAGCCTTTATTGAAAGATCTGATTTGTGAACACAAACACCGGATGGTCATCAAATGATCTAATATTTGGGGTTTTATGTAACTAAAATATCCAATCTATGGATTTTCATGTAATTGAATGGCAAGATACATAGAAATGGAGAGTCAAACTCTGTCGGGCGCCTGTGACATGTTGTAGTAGCAGTGAGACGCCCTTGACATGCTCTAAGAGCGACTACATCACTCATGCCATCGATGAAAGAAACACCGTCGGAGACGCCGATATAATGTTACTAAATATACCGACGCTTTAGACACGTGGGACAATCTCGTTGTACCTAAAACATTGTTGTTTGATCTTAAGGCACAAATGTCACCACCTGTTTTTTGGGACATTTTGTAGTAATAAAAAGTCAAAAGGGACAGAACATGGGAAATGAGAATACATGTACATACGGGACATTTCTAGGATTTTCCCCTCAAAGAAACCTTAATCACATTGGTTAACATGAGTGTTTTTAGACCCTGACCGAGCCAGTCGGTTACCGGTTGGACCGAGAACCGGAGGTTGAGCCGGTCGGGGTGATGGTATCTGACCAGAATTACAATGAACCGGATGTTGAATCGGTGACCCCGCGGTTGGACCGGGAAAGTGGCCAGTCGAACCGGTCTTTAAAGGGTTGGACAATTATTTTTATATATTTTTCATATTAACCTTATTAATTTTATAATGTTTACGACACCTCCCAGTGAACCGTTAAGAAGACCGGTTCAACGTCCGGTCCGGTTCTGAAAACATTAGTTAACATAACATGAATATAAAATTAGAAATTAACCAAGTATTAACAACATTAATTATGGAGTAGTTGGCTAACAAACAATGCATGTCACTCCTAAGATATATGGCTGTGTGCCTCGGCTGACCACAAAAAACGTAGGACCCATGCACTACTTGCATGATCAAAAGCATGGTTCCTTTAATCTAATAGAAATACCACAATAAACAAGCACTCATCACTTTGCGATAGATTTTCTCAATCACGCACAAAGCCACTCTAGTTGATTTCTAATTTTATGGACTTATATTAGAGACACCCTTCTTTATTTATATACACAAGCACATCTTATGTGATCCATCTGTACATCTAAATATGTGATATATAAGTTCCCACTAAATCCGCTTTGTAAAATTTCCTTCTCTTGCCAAACATGTCGTCCTTGGACCCGAGTGGGTGCAAGAAAAGGAAGAGAGTGGAGAGAGTTTTTAAGTTCAAGGCGTTTGGTGAACAAGGGCATCCAATAGAGAGTTGTGGCACGTTTCGGGACAATGTGAAGGCGCTCCTAGAATATGGAAATATAGAAATGGCATTGGCGAATGGAATGACATTTTGGTCGTTTCAGCTTGAGGTCCATCACCACCCTCCTTCTAATGTCTTGTTATTTGTTGTTGAAGAGTCAATTGAGGGGTCACTGAATCGTCATTGCAAGCACTGTATATATGTTGGTAATGTCTTCTTCTTTACTAAACATAATTTCTATTCACAAAACTTAAATTCGAGTATATCCCACTCATAGCAAGGTCCTAGGAGGATGAGATAAGGGCAACCGTTACCTCTTTTCTAAGGGGATAAAAAGGTTGCACTCACTGAGACCTCGGTTCAAAATTTATCCATGCTATGAGTTTTCAATAATATGCATTTTCTATACGGGTATCTAACTATGTATTCAACTAATCGTTGATTTCGGCATGATGAAAGCATAGGGTGGGGAGACCATATGATATGCAATAAGAAGTATCATTTTTTGGTGCCATCTAAGGATACAATGGCAGCTTTCTTGAGCTATGAAGCAAACCACAGCAGTATAGTAATGGGTAAGTTAAATTTTGTGGAATTAAATGGGCATACAATGCATGGTGTGTTTCACTCTAATGGATATGGGCATTTGCTATGTGTCAACGGGTCGGAGATGGGTTCGGACTTGGCTGGGCACCACATCTTGGAGTTTTGGAACCGTCTATGTATCTGCTTGCAAGCCAGGTTAGTTCTATATTTTAAGTTGTAGCTATAATATCGTTCACTATGTAGCTTTAAAATTTATCGTCACAAGAAAGTTGGGTCTCTGGATAAGTATTAAATAAAACGTGATAATTTTTGTAACAACAATCTTTACATGCAATTGATAGTTATGAAGTCATTAAACGGGTACTTTATTTAAATAAAGTTGTAGCTTGCCTGGAAGAGTAACCACAGGTGACACATTTTTCGATATTAATAAAAATATATTTTGGAGTTTGTTATTTCATAGAAAGTTATTTTTTTTCTTTTAAATTTATATACCATACTTTTTTTCCTTACTGTCAATTTTATAAAAGTCATCACAAAAATCACACAAGCCAATTAAAGTTTTGTTAGTAGAAACATACAATTCTGAGTTAAAGATACACTTATTCATTTTAATTATTTTCCATAGAAACCGAAACACTGATAAAGAAGTTTAATTTAGGACGCTCAAGTGCTCAATTATCAAAACTTCAAAAGAAGCCAATTTAAACTATATAAGTGGATTCATTTACTAAAAAAATAGTGGCAAAGTAGTATATACATATATTAAGATAACTTTTAATTAAAGTAAATATTGTAACTAAATAATATAAATATTTTAAATATTATTTAAAACCATATATTTGTTGAAAGTATCTTGTCTCTAATAATATGCCAATATTGGGTTTTATCTTGAAGATATTAAAGATAAATATTAAAGTAAGTAATTGTTAAAAACAGTTTTGATTATGTATAATAATTACTTAAATACATATACTATTATTTACATCTTTTGACATAAATAGAAATGGAATAAGGGTATATAGCTAATATCTTTTTATTTAATACTTTATATTTAAAGAGAGATTATTCACGGTTTATGATAAGCATGTCAAAATAAAATTGAGACTTCACTTATAACTAAGTAAAAAAAATCAACTTCTTGGTGACAATTATTATTTTTTCACACTTGTAAATGTGAAAACACTAATGTACAAAGATATTTTGTTCATTCTTAAAAGGTGTGAAATTTAGTAAGTTTGTTCCCATTTTTAGGTGAAAATTTTTGCTGGATTATCCATACTTTTCAATGTAAGAATTTACAAGATATTTATCATTGCAACCTTTTTCAATACATAGGGCTGTAAACGAACTGAACAAGCACGAACGAGGTCATGTTCGTGTTCATTCGTTAAGGAAATTAATATGTTCGTGAACTGTTCACGAACGCATACCGAACATAAGTTTATGTTCGTGTTTGTTCGTTAAGAAATTCAGTTGTTCACGAACAGTCCGTGAACACTGGGCTCGAACACAGACGAACGCAAGCAAATAAAAACGAACCCAAACGGACGTTTAACTAGAAAATAAAAAAATATAAAAGCATTGTTATCCTTAAACGTTAGATAGAAGTAGTTAAATACAACCATTAAATGATAAATTAAAATACAAGAAGCTTACTACACCACTAAACGATGAATCAAGTCTAACTAACCTACACATAATTATCCCAAAAATGTCTTAGAATGTTCAAATTTTAGCTAAATTAGAAAAAAATAGGGTTTCAAGTTTTTCAATATGTTTAAATAAAAGGCTTATCATTTATTATATTATTAAAATAATCAAACGAACATAAACGAACGTATCGAACATCTTACCAAACATTCACGAACGTAACCGAACATCTTATCGAACGTTCACGAACGCAGTCGAACGAACGAGACCTGTGTTCGTGTTCGTTTGTTAAGCTAACCGAACAAAATTTTTTGTTCGTGTTCGTTCGTTAAGCTAATCGAACAGACATAAACGAACTTCCCGCCGAACGGTTCACGAACGGTTCGCTGAACGTTCGGTTCGTTTACAGTCCTTTAATGGTCATGTGTGAGATAATGGTGTTTAAGTCGGACCCTTTACCCTCTCCGCTAAGTCGGATCCTTTACCCTCATGCATCCCGCACCTCCTGCGTTTTAGTCGTCACCCCACCTTGTTTTGTTCTTGTTTAAAGTTTTAGTTTTAGTTTTTTGTTTTATATCTATCAAAAGTTCTAGCTCAAATTATATGTTAACATTCTTTTTACTATCAAACCAATGCAAGCTAGGGTTGCTTAATTTGATTCTATTTCTAGTTGAGACTTAAATGACTTGTATACATAATATTTGTTAGTTCAATGGAGTTAATTGAAAATGCCCAAGTTTTATCACACGTAGGATGATTGGTAGATCAAAAAATAAAACATTAAAAAATATATACACCCATTACATTTATTATTATCAAACATACCGTGTATCTGTGTATTTGCAGTAAAAGTTTGTTTTGAGCTAATACATATAATGTAGTCTCTTTATATTATATGGAACCTCTAGTCTTTGAAATATATGCAGCAAAAAACATTTAATGTCCATGAAGGTTCACAACAAAATGTTGATTATTTTAACAAAACTATCTATATATTAAGTTATATTATTAACTCGTGTTACACTGACTTTAAGGCAAACACTAACATTTGTATCATGGTAAATTAAATTTACGTCCACGAGATTTGAGAAACACTAAGGATGAATGGAGTAGTGCGGTAAACACGTCGGTAAAGCGGGTCAACGATCGGTAACACCGTCGCCAACCATGTTTACCGCTCGGGTTGATTTGAAATCGGTGAAGGTTATCCGATGAGGGGAGAGGGAAGGAAGGGGGAGAGAGATGGGTGTGTGGTGGGCTCCATTCCTTTTCAACCAATCATACATTTTTCTCCTTTTAAAAAAGCATAGTCTACATAAACCCCATTAGGTAAACGACCGCCAATGTTTTTAAGCATTAGGTAAGTTAATTAGGTGACTTAACATGATGCTATGTGATGGGTGAATTAGAAGTTTACCTAATTAGAATAGGTAACTACCCCATTCACCCTAATAAAGCCTTCCAACATCCTGCTTAGAGCTTTTCTGCCAAGCTTACGTGGAACCATGTGACATTATTTTTTTCATCTTAAAGCCTCTTAAGAGGCTCCCCACAACACATAATTTAAGAAGGGTGAAAATGCAACCACCAAGAAAAAAAAGAAAAAAACAATTACAACTAGAGATAAGCCATCCTACATTACTTACATTCAAGCAAACTTAATTACATAGTTCTCTTATCATGTGTGGCCAATATGCCTAAAATGCATAAATTGTATTTGAGATCATATGTTCCTTATGGCTCATTATCACTCGCTTGAACGCAACATGAGCTTTTTATTAGGTGTTACAAATACCCCCATTACCTCATCATCTTAAGTGTGGGTTTTCCCAGCTCCTAAACAAGAAATGAGTCATTCTTGTACCATTTGTATTCATCATAATAGCAACGAGGAACTCATAGATTTATTATTGATTAATGAGTAAAAACTTTTTAATAGATTTATTTTGACACCTTAGAAAATCAACATTGTTTTATTGGATATGTATTATGGCAATAGGAGTGTCTGGCCTTAAATACCACCAACATATTTTAGGCATATTTATTGTAGATAAGAGAACTTTAGAGCTAAGCATTATTTGATGAAAGGAATTCATAAGATGACCTCATGGTAAATTTTCATTTGAATAACCTAAATCATCATGTGAAATCATTGTGGACATAACAAACAATATTGGTTGGTATGGGTGCATCTGATTCACTTTTCTCATGTTTACAATGGTAGAACAAACCTCATTGTGGAAATGGGTCCAAAAAAGGTGTGTATGACACCTTAAACAAATGTTGCATCGCACTTCACATAAGAGGTAAATGGTCATAATGATGCCTAACCATAAATATCACTAATATATTTTGGATGCATCAACTATGGATTAGAAAAGAACTCCATACTAAATATGTTTGTTTGGCAAGAAACATTCATGACGGGTATTCCAGATTAGTGTCTCTGAGAAGTTTCCATTTAAGTAAGAAGTCCATAGGCTCTATAACCACAACACATATTATATTGAGTCATACGAAAGCACATACATCATACATACTAACTACAGGGCTTATCCTAACCTAAAGAAACAAAAAGAACACCATCTCGATATTTATAAGAAAAATATGTGGCAGAACACTATTTTTTAAATTACTATTCATTTTTTCTAGATTGCTATACAAACATACATACTAGAGGGGGTATCTATATGATGGGATGAGCAACACAGACACTTTTAATCACGTAACATGTTACTTTTTTAAACTAAAAAAAACTAAAATAATACCATACTTAAATTAAAGAGAATAAAATACTTGTTTTACTAGTGAATTTTTTTAACATTAATGTGTGAAAAAATTATAACCTTTTAAAAATTGTGAGAAAAGTATGTGTAAAAGTCAACATTATAATTTAAAGGATTATAGCATATGTATTAAAAGTTGTAATAATAAACTCTTAGAATTTTATAAAATTACATTTTGTCCTCTTACATGAATAATACACATATATATATATATATAGAGAGAGAGAGATAGAAAGAGAGAGGAACATGAACGACTTTTCTTCATGAGAAACTAGAAAACTCAATACCGGACGTGTGTAATATATAATGTACGCATGTGTAGTGTGAGAACCGCGAGAACTACGCTATCCAAAAGGTTTTTCCAGAAACTTTTTTTCTCAAAAGTCGTAAAAACAATCACTTGTTTCAGCAAAAAAAAATGAAAAAAAATGTCGCATACCCACATTTACATGAGACGTAAAAAATTATTTATCTTCTTCCAAAATTTACGTCTGTCGTAAAAAACTTTGCATTAGTCAAAACTACCGACTCGACAATTTTCTTTTTATTTCTTCTTACAGATGTGTTTATAATTTTTTATCTACGTTTGTGCAAAAATTTTGACCCAACTCGCGCCGGATCAAAAGGTTCTCGTGATTCTCGCAACTCAAGGTGGTTCTCATTTTACCCTTTCCATATATATATATATTATATATATATATATCTCATATATATATAGGAGTAAGATCAAATAAAAAGTTAGTTTTGTATAAGTAGAATAACAAAGATCTTAAACTTTCATTTTTTATATAAAGGAAAAATTATAAGTTGTCCTTTATCTTGATACCCTTTATCTTGATACCCTTTATCAGATGGTGTCATTTTCAACGAATCTTGATAGGTTTTGCCTTTTACAGTGATAATTGTTGCACGTCTTGTCCTTTAGCCCTAACTCTGTTATATTTTTTCGTTTAATCTCATCATATGCAAGTCACATGAGGGTAGTTTATTCTTTTTACCTATAATGACGATTTTTGTAAATACTTACCTATTATAATAACAAATGATCATATCCCACACACTGTGATCAAAAGTATAACCAACTTCATGCTCTAAAGGTAATAACAGATTCAAAACCATCTAATCATTAGCAACAAAATCAATGACCTATTGGATCAAGTGCCATGGTAGTGTGGTGGTGGTGTTATAGAAAGAGGTGGAGATGAGGGTGATCTGTGACGTGTTGGTAGTGTTGTTATAGAAAGAGGTGGAGATGGGGTGGATCTGTGACGTGATGGTGGGAGTGGGTGACGGTGGTGGTAGTGGTGGTGGCATTGTAGAGAGAGACTGAAGAGAGATGAGATTGAGAAAAATCTGGATGGGTTGGGTTTTATATAACAAAGAAATATTTTGTTTATAAATAAAAAATAGTAAAATATATAAATAAAGTTAAAAAGAATAGAAAAATAAAAAGACTAAAATACCCCTGGGTAACCAGATTCAACAAGAATATCTAACTGGGTTAGGGGTAAATGACAAGACGTTGCAACAATTTTCATTATAAAGGGTAAAACCTGTCAAGATTCGTTGAAAAGGAAACCGCCTGAAAAAGGGTATCAAGATAAAGGACAAAACTTATAATTTTCCTTGTATAAATGACTAAGATAAAAAACTAAGAGAAAACATGGGTGCACAAGTATTTTTGAAATAGCCTATTTTGTTGCATTTCTCTCTCTAGATGCAAGGTACATGCATTTTTTCCCTTCATTTTTTAAACAACCATAATTTTTTATATGACAATATAAAAAATGCACCACAAATCAAGTATCATTTTATCTTTAATTTGAGTACCGTATTCCGATATAAAATATGAAAATTAAAAAGAAACTTAAAAATTTGTTTTGCATTTCTATGTTATATAATATTTTTGTGCTGAATTTTTTGTATTGGAGTTTTTGTGTTAAATTTTTTGTAATAGATATTTTTTGTTTCGATTTTTTGTGCTAATATTTTTGTACTAATTTTATTTGTACTAAATCTTTTGTGCTAAATATTTTTTACTAGATTTTTTTGTGCTCGATTTTTTTGTACTAAATTTTTTTGTGTCATATTTTGAGAAAACAAAATGGATGAAAGTTTGTGTTTTAGGACCAAAATTCCTTCCATTCTACTTGTAACAAGTGTCATTTCCACAATCATTCTTAGCTTACTTAGAAAAACCCACTTTTTAGTGGATCTTCTCTATATATATATGGGGAAGGTTCTACACAGAACACTAAATATTACGAGAACACACAGAACACAATGAATCACCCATTTTTTCAATCCGAAAAACCTAAAAAGTTAATGAAAATCTTACAAATGTAAGATTTATTGTTTCTCACACTAGAATTCAAAACAAAATATGAAAAAATTTCAGCTTTCATACAACCTCACAAATATAGGTTATGTATAGGTTAAATTACCACATGTATATAGGCTATGTGTTGGTAAAAGTATACGGTTTTTTTTTATGTATATAGAATATATATATGAATGTAAGAAACATAAAATCTAAAATATATGAACTTTAAATCCCTAAATTTAGTGATTTAGAGTTGTTTTTTTTGTTCCCGCAATAATTAGTTTTCTGTAATGATCCTCATATATAAAGAGAGAGAGAGAGATTCGAAGACCTAAGATATTAATACAATGAGACGAAAAGGTAAACATCGTCACTATATATACTAAAATAAACGAAACCGTGGTTTATATTTGATGACATGTACGTTTGTGCTTCAATTACTTTTATATTACTATTCACAACTTAGTTAAAAATAATTATATCGATATGTAGATTAAAATAAACGTGTCACAACGACATACTTGAAACTATATAAAATATTGTGTCATGAAACAAAATATGTTTAAAATTATTATAGTAATTAGATAATAAAATAATTTTATAGAATAATATTATATTATTACGTATTTATAATTTATAAATATTTTATAATAACACACTTAATCAAAGGAAGGTGATTTGTGGACAGCAATTTTATTTATACATGATAATTTTTACAAAAAGATTATTTATCCTTAGAACTAAAAGTAAATTTATTACTAATGTAATTCCGTTTAAATTTTGTTCTGCATAGTAAAAGTTAAAAAACATATATTACAAATGTAATTCCGTATAAATGAGTAAAAGTTAAAAACCATCTCCCCTTAATTAATTGGCAAGTACTGAGGAGATCGAGTCAATAATTATAATTTTTTAATAAAATAAATTTGCTGTTAGAAAAATTTACATTTTTAAGAGCAAAGAAGCACCGTCGAGTCAATGATTACATTTCTTGTTTATTTAATTTTTCTAATCCGCAAATTTCTTGTTTCTTATAAGACTTAACCTAAAACCTCACTGTTATGTGTTATTTAATTAGTAACTTAATATATCTTTCAATCGTAAATTGAGTGAATAATTTGTCACAAAATCTTCAAAAATTTTAGTTATTTGCTATAAATATACAAGTAAAACTGCTTGTTTAGTCTCTAGCTATTCACGATTAAGTTAAAAGTGATTACTAAACATAAGAAAAAAAAGCTACATTGTTTACAACATGTTACATATAACCCATTCTTGTGTTGAAAACTTTATCTTTGGGTTTTGAGGTCAGTTTGTATGTCACCATATGCTGATTAAGTTTTAACTAATTTGGTGCAAACCATTTACTTCTTTGCATTAGGAAAGTTAGCTTGATTGATTTGGCAAAGCAGAAAAACATGGATTTGAGGCTCCTTCATGGGGCAGCATATGGGCAATCATGGTTTGGTAACTTGGGTTACCAATTTGGGCGAGGAAGCTTTGGTGTCACACGACAAATGTATCAAAAATCCCTTGAAGCCCTCCAGAATATTCCTTTATGCATCCTTGCTCATCACATTGGCACCTCAAATATGGAGATCCCAATCTTGTTCTCTAGATACCAAACGCTTTCAAGCCGTTCTCTATTGACACTTGGTGATTTACTCAGGTTCATGCTAGATCTCAAACACCGGCTTCCCAAAGAGAGTGCTTTGAACACATACAACCCTGGGATCTTAGTCGAAAATTCGTGTAGATGGTCCCCTAAACGTATTGAAATGGCTGCAAGGGTTATTGTTGAATCCCTAAAGAAAGCTAAAATTAGATGGGTATCCAGGCAAGAAGTCCGGGATGCTGCCCGTGCCTATGTCGGTGACACGGGTTTGTTGGATTTTGTGCTCAAGTCTTTAGGGAATCATGTCGTTGGGAAGTATTTGGTTCGTCGTTGTCTGAATCCAGTAACCAAAGTTTTAGAGTACTGCTTAGAAGACATTTCAAACACTTTAACTAACCAAGAAGAGTTTGTTATAAATGACTCCAAGTTGAAAACTCGGTACAAGATCTCTAGGGTTCAACTCATGAACGACATGTGTTACATCTATAGGCACATCCTTAGAGGACAAAGCAAAGAAATGGATAGAACAGTAATGTCTTCCATTTCATTAGCATCAAGAATAGTCCTTGATACCAAGTACTTCATTAAAGATTATGGCGCGGAAATGTTTTCGAAATATGAATCAGAAACAGAAGAAAAGTCGAAACTTTATTGCACTGTAGCGATACAAGATAAGGGAGAAATCTATGTCCATGGGGAAGGTGAAAAGAAGTTTATTACCGCACCATACGAGACCATAATGTTAAGAAACAATGCAACATTTGATGAGCTTATAGAAGAAGTAGAGAAAAACTTTAAGGAAATATATTGGGGACTAAAGAGCTTCATGATTGGATCCATAATGAACATAAACCCTAATGGATCTGATCAGGTCTTTAGGGTTACCAAATCTGGTAGCAAACTTGTTTTTCAAGGCAAACTGGTTGAGATGGGAATGAATCATGAAAGTATATACGAAAGTGGCTCACGACAAAGATTCTTTGTGGATTGTGGTTGTGGAGCAAAAGATGATGATGGTGAAAGAATGGTGGCGTGTGATATATGTGATGTTTGGCAGCATACAAGGTGTTTGAAGATTCCAAACAATGAAGAAATTCCGAATATATATGTTTGCAGTCGATGTGAACAAGACATTCTAGTTTTACCAGCATTACCATAGTACCAAACTAGCTTAGCAATCTTACTTGATTCATATATAGATACACTTACCAGTTTGTTATCTGCAACTAAATTACTACTTTAATTTTCTTTTAATGCTCTCTTACACAACTCATGCAAAACGAGTGTTCTTTATGAAACTTGTGAGTTCGTATTATGTTTTTAGCCCAGGCATTCTATAAGGTACTTAATCCTGATCGTTTCTTTATTTGCACTGTGTATTCTTCTTTTTGTCGTCTTTACGCAAAATGATCAATGAGGTGTTTACTTTCATGTCATATAAATGGTTGAATAAAGATATTTAACACTTGTACACTAAACAAAAGTTTCATTTACCAAAATTGTGATACTTTAGGGATTAACGCTTGATAATAAAAGCAATATATAGAAAAAAACCAATTTTCTGAAGTGGTGTTGCTGATAGATTATCTTGAGAGTGGAATACAAATAAGTTGTGGTTTTATATATATGTGTTGGTGTTCTATTGGAAACCACTAACAGATCTCCAACGAAGGTTTTCAGAACATAAAGAAAACGAAAGAAACTTATTAGTATTTGCAAGTTTCACTTAACAGATAAAACTTTAGTATAAGATTTTTTCTAGGATTTTCACTTGTGATCAGGATATAGTTTTTTTTTAATGATAAATTCATCGATAATGTTTATTGCATACACTTTCATGATTTCTCGTATTATTTTCACATCAACCGTTCTATCTCTATGGTGGTAATTCATATCACCTAGTTGTTACTGAACTTGATGGTCTCAGAACTATAATATGCCAAATGTGTGATATTGAATACCTCGTTTATGCATGCACGGTAGACACTGGTTTGTTGGAATTTGATGCTCTTAGAATTATACTCGATCATATATATTCAAGACGAGGCTGGCTTCCATATCTTTTGGAGTACGTGGTTGATTAATTTGGTTGGGAATGCAGTTTGGTTTATATTTAAGTTGATTGAAAAATTGGTCATATTTGCTTGTAGCACTTGTACTAGTATGCGTATAAGATTGAAAATTTGGTCATATTTGATTGCAACACATGTATTTGTTAAAAGTTGATACACAAAGCACTGAATTGAGGTATGTTTTTCTGTATATTTGATTACAATGAAAAGTATTGAATTTATACACAAAACCGTAATCTAAACATGGATGATAGCAGCTGACTATTAGCTGTCATTGATTTGCTGTTGATTAGCTGGATGGCTGGATGTCCGGCTGTTGATTAGCTGCTGCATCGAGTCCTGCTGTTGATTTGCTGCGGTTATCTCCAAGGTCAGACTTTCCTTTCTAACACTCCCCCTCAAGTTGAATAGTTGGATTTCCAAAATTCAACTTGCCCAAACAATCGTTGAAAATTTTTCCGTTAACTGCTTTTGTTAGAATGTCAGCCAGCTGATCCTTTGATCGAACGAATGGCAGTTCAATCGTACCATCTTCCAATTTTTCTTTGATGAAGTTCCTATCAACTTCCACGTGTTTTGTTCGATCATGTTGTACTGGGTTCTCTGAAATCTGAATTGCAGCTTTATTATCACACATAATCTTACTTGTTTCTTTTGACGGAAAACCAATCTCAGCTAAGAGTCTTTGTATCCACATGGCTTCTGTTAAACCTCGAGTTATGCCTCTAAATTCAGCTTCTGCACTTGAAAGGGCAACCACTTTTTGTTTTTTACTCCTCCAAGTGACAAGATTCCCACCAACTAGAGCGAAGTAGCCTGCTGTTGACCTCCGACTTCCCTTATCTCCTGCCCAGTCTGCATCAGTATAGATTTGAACATTTAGGTGTCCATGTGATTGAAACAGGACTCCATGACCCACCGTTCCTTTGGGTATCTAATAATCCTCCAAACTACTTCCATATGTGTCTCTTGAGGTTGGTGCATGAACTGACTTACCACCCCTACAGCATATGCAATGTCTGGGCGAGTATGTGAGAGATATATTAGTTTTCCCACCAGCCGTTGATATCTTTCTTTGTTTGCTAACTTTGCTCCTTCCTCCATATAGAGTTTTTGGTTTACACTCATAGGAGTGTCTGCTGGTTTGCAATCTATCATTCCAATCTCTGCCAACAAGTCTAAGACATACTTCTTTTGATTAATGAAAATTCCTTGTTTTGACCTCAGTACTTCAATTCCGAGGAAATACTTCAGCCTGCCCAAGTCTTTCATTTCAAATTCGGCAAACAAGTCTTCTTTTAGTTTTCCCATTTCTTTTTTATCATTCCCTGTAATGATCATATCATCTACATAGATAATTAGACAGGTTACGAATTTTCCTCTTTTTTTGAGAAACAAAGTATGATCGGCATTACTTTGTTTATATCCAAACTTTTTCATACCTACCGTAAATCTGCCAAACCAGGCCCGGGGAGACTGCTTCAAACCATAAAGAGACTTCTTCAGACGGCAAACTTCTCCAGTTTTGAAATCTTTTGTGAATCCTGGAGGAGCATCCATAAATACCTCTTCGTCTAGGTCCCCGTGTAAAAAGGCATTTTTTACATCAAACTGTTGAAGTGGCCACCCTTCATTTGCAGCTATCGAAAAAAGAACCCTGATTGTGTTCATTTTTGCAACCGGGGAGAATGTTTCAGCATAGTCAATCCCATGTGTCTGAGTATACCCCTTTGCTACCAGTCAGGCTTTATATCTTTCAATTGTACCATCTGGTTTATACTTAATCGTATAGACCCAACGGCACCCTACGGATTTCTTTCCCAACGGAAGAGTACACTTTTCCCATGTATTGTTCTTGGTTAGAGCTTCCATTTCTGTGTTCATTGCTTCCTTCCAATGTTTAGATTTTAAGGCTTGATCCACGTTTGTAGGAGTTTCTTCGGAATAAACAGATGAGATAAATGCTTTGGCTTCCTTAGTGAAGTTTCCATCGGCCACACTAGCTATAGGATAACTAGATCTTCTTGGTTTTTTTTCAGGAGAATACCGTTTCGGAGGCACCCCTCTGTTTGTTCTAGGAGGTAACACATATCTCGATGGTGGTTCTTCTTGTCTGAATTCATCTGCCTGCAAATTTTCAGTTTGTTCTGTGGCAGTTTCGTGGTTAGAAGTATTGGTATCCTCAGATTCATTAGGAACTTCAAAAGTACCACCAGACTGAATAGTATGAGTATTACTTACCTCGGACACCAGGTTAGGAGGAACATTAGGACCGTCAGTGGCACTGAAATTGAAGTCTGGTGACTCTGTAGTAGGTGACTCTTTAGTTGGTACATAGGGAACATATTCTAACCAGCTTAGTGTGTCTAAACATTCCTTCTCCCCCTGACCACTGAGTTGGGAATTGTAGTAATACTCGGTTTCAAGAAAGTCACAGTTTATTGTGGTGAACATATGACGTGTTTTTGGATTATAACACCTGTATCCCTTTTGATTCATTCCATACCCAACAAAGACACATTTTTCAGCACAAGGGTCAAGCTTGGTTCGATCTGATTTAGGTATGTGAACAAAGGCAGTACATCCAAAGATTCGTGGTTGAAGAGTAAGAACTGAGGGTAGTTTGAAGAATTTTGAAAGAGTGTGTAGCGGAGTGTTAAGCTTTAGGATTTTTGTTGGGAGTCGGTTGAGAAGATAGGTAGCAGTAGCAAGGGCTTCAGGCCAAAAATATTTCGGGACCTGGGACTCAATTAGGAGGGCTCGTGTTATTTCTAGCAAAATGCGGTTTTTCCTTTCGGCGACACCATTTTGTTCTGGGGTGTGTGGGCATGTAGTTTGGTGGATTATTCCCTTGTCTTGGAAAAAGGATTTAAACGAGGTATTAACAAACTCACCGCCATTATCAGATCAGAATATTTGGATGTTTGTTTGAAATTGGGTTTGAATCATGGCGTAAAACATAGTGAATTTTTCAAAGACTTCGGATTTGTTTTTCAAAAAGTAAACCCAGGTCATTCGGGTACAATCATCAACGAACATCACAAAGTAGCGAAGGTTCTGCCCCCCAAGAACTGGGGCAGGACCCCATACGTCAGAATGGATTAATGAAAATGGCAAAGCAGCCTTAGTATTATTGGGTTTAAAAGTTTTTCTGTGGCTCTTTGCCAAAACGCATGTTTCACAATGTGACATAGAATTAACTGGAAATAGTTTGGGAAATAAGATATGCAAATAACTTGTAGAGGGATGACCTAATCTTCGGTGCCATAGCCAAGCTTCTCGTTCTGATGTCCCATGAGTCAACATCACAGCACCACTTTGAGTCACCTCATCCACATAATACAACCCTTGATTTTCAGTGCCACGCCCAATGATCACTCCCGTCCTGATATCCTGTAAAATACAAAACGTAGGGTACATTAGGACAATACAGTTAAGTTCCTTTGTGACATGGCTGATGGAAAGCAGCTTATGTGATAACGAGGGAACATAAAGACAATTAGAGATTTTTATTGTGGGCGAAATCTCAATAGTCCCTCCCGATTTTACATCCATTATCCCGCCATTTGCCGTTTGAATATGTGTTTTTTCTGGTTTAGTTGTTGAAATAATATCCGATGACTCATAAGTCATTGTGTCGGTTGCACCGCAATCGAATATCCATCGTTTTTGTTTACCATGATGTTTTTGGGCCATATTAGCATTCCCATTACTTTCAGGGACCAAATGTGACATATTCACATTCTTATTATATATGCTCGGTTTATCTGCCCCAAACCTATCCGCCCCATACCCGTTCCCTTTTTCTTCTTCTTCTCCGCCTTTGCCTAAGCGTTCATCTCCTTCACCTGTTGCGTCGGTCAATCCGCCGTAACCAGTTCTGCTCCGACTTCCATCTCCGGTGACATCTTGGTTGCCGGTACTGGATGATTTCCCTTTTTCTGTGACGGTAGCCTTTGTGTTCTTCTTATGGCCGTCAGACCACCATTCGGGATACCCGACGAGTTTGAAGCATTGTTCCTGGGTATGGTTTGTCATGCCGCAATGATCACATTTGAGGTAAGTTTTGTTGTTACCTGATCCGGTTCCTTTTTCATCGTTCCGTCGGTAGCCTTTTGATGCAAGCCCTAACCCTTCGATTTCAGAGGCCTTTAGACCCGCTGTGATGCCCTGTGTGTCATTGAGAGGTGTTCCCAGAATATTCTGTGAGCGGCCTCCTTGCGGACAGAGGCGTATGCAGTTTCTTTGGTTGGAAAGGGCTGTTGAGCTTGAGGTTTATTTGAAGGTTTATCGGACAATTTTGGGTTCCGATTTTGTGGGTTGAGGCCATTCTTGAGCAGATTGGCGATTTGGATTGATAGATCTTCTCCCAAGTTACCGGCTTTGGCCATGGCAGCTTGGTTGAGAGGATGGTTGGTTTTGAGTGAGCAAGGTAAATGATGAACAGGTCAAGAACGACACTGCTCTGATACCATGTTAAAAGTTGATACACAAAGCACTGAATTGAGGTATGTTTTTCTGTATATTTGATTACAATGAAAAGTATTGAATTTATACACAAAACCGTAATCTAAACATGGATGATAGCAGCTGACTATTAGCTGTCATTGATTTGCTGTTGATTAGCTGGATGGCTGGATGGCTGGATGTCCGGCTGTTGATTAGCTGCTGCATCGAGTCCTGCTGTTGATTTGCTGCGGTTATCTCCAAGGTCAGACTTTCCTTTCTAACAGTATTTATAAATTATCTATTTGGTTGAAAAGTTGGCCATACATGTATTCGTATTTATAATTCTTTTTGGTTGAAAAGTTGGCCGTATTTGGTTGTAGCACCTGTATTCTTGTTTTGGTCTGTATTATCGTTTATATATTATATTGTATTTAATATGGTGTTAACAAATAAAATGACCTGTTATGATGTAAAATGACTTAGTATATCTCGTTAACACATAATAATACCTATAGCGATGAATTAGGCAACACTTCATCTAACATAACAATTTAACATCGAAATTGTCTTGAAATGACGAATTATGGCACATTAGCTCTATGTATTAGGTTAATCATAGTGAATCATGATTAAATATCGTCAATGTAGTTCAATCAAGTTGACTATTATGGACTGTGTGAGTTGGGATTCTTACAAAGAGTCTAAGTGTGAGTATTATGGATTGCTTGATTAGGTATTAATTTTTTAAGATGTAATATCTAGAGTAAACTGCTAAAATCGTCCCTATGGATGGACATATTCACCAGATACATCCAAAAAGGTTTGTTTTTCTTAACAGAACCACTCAGGTTTCACAAAAGTTGTTAGATCCATCCATTTCTCTAACGCCATTAAAACCAAACTTTAAACGAGTGGTATTTTGGATGGATCCGCCAAAAATGCCAAAACCTCAGGGACAATTTTGGCATTTTACTCTGTTTAATTTTTTTCTAACTTTTTTATTAATATTTTTTATAACTTTTTTTCAAACCGTTTTTAATGTAAATGTTTTATTTTTTGTTTCTTTAATTGTTACCGACAAAACGACATTGTTACCAAGGATCATAATTTATCTTTATTTGATAATGACATGTGTACCTCAAACAAGGAACAAGGAGGATAATAGTCCATGTATACAATCTAAACAGTAAAATTATCGTAGGTGAAATACATTAACAATTTAACAACAATTCCAATATGCTTTTGGTTTATCCTTTTGATATGTAATCCAAAAAAATCCTACCGTAAGTGAGGTTTATGCTTCTCTGTGGTAAATTATATCAAATAATTCAACCTTAAATCCAGACTTTATATTTAAGTTGTTCTTTTCCGTGATTAAATGCATGAACATACACACAATAATGTTTATATTTTGTATATAGATAATGGAGTAGTTAGAGTGTAATTAGATGATTAGCTCTAATTTTAACTATTACCGAAGCCTTAAACCGTGGAACCAAACCGTTAGTAACGGCATGATAAGTCAATTTTTTTAAAAACATTCTATAAAAAATAATCTATATAATTTTTATAGTTTATAACAAATAATTAGTAAAGGAATTTCAAAATATTATTTACAAAACATAAAATTTAAGCATTATATAAAATTTAGAATATTATAAAATTCAAAATATTAGAAAAAATTAGAATTAGTAAACTGTTAAAAACATCCCCAAGGTTTGGCACTTTTGTCAGATCAATCCAACATACCACTTATTTAAAGTTAGTTTTTAATGGTGTTAGAGAAATGGATGAAATCTAGCAACTTTTGTGAAACTTGAGTGGTCTAGTTGAGAAAAACAAACTTTTTGGATGGATCTTGCAAATGTGCCCAAACACGGGACGATTTTCGCAGTTTCCTCTACTATCTGTTATGGAAAACCTTTAAACGGCCCTCAGTGTTTTTTTAAGTGGGAGAAATTGTTTTCATTAACAAGATAAAAATTTCAAGGGAGTGTATACGTGTTATTCAAGACCAAGTGAAGATAACTTAATTTCCTATCAACAAAACAGTCTCTAAATAGTGCACTAAGCTTATTTGTAGCTAGTACACATGATTGAGAACAAAGGAAGATAGCTTGAGTGAGCCTCTTAATTTCAAGTTCCAGTTTTAGAAATCTAGATGGGATTTCAACCTTGAATTTCTAGAAAGTGAACACGTAGGGATTGTCCAATAGCTTATGGCCAAATGATTACCAATTGTTGAAATGGGTTAGTTATAGCTTAAGTCATGAAAATGATAGAATAGTCATAAACCCATTTAATAGAAATTACTGCCAGAATTAATATACTTATTGACATTTGGGTTGTTCTTTAGGAAATCAATCAATATCTAGATGGAGATAACAATTTGGAACCTAAAATTACTAAGGTGAATTCGCAAAGTTTCTAAAAGTTAGATAAACTCAACTTGTCTATTTTAAGAGTACACATGGTTAAATTTTGTGAATTATTTAATTAATTTGTATGCCAGTATACATATGAGTGATTTGGTGGATTAAATAAGTAGTTGTGCTTAGTATATTGTATAATATATACGTGCTATACTTAAAAGAACATAAATATATAGATAAATACATGTGTGTGTGTCATGTTTAAATATGAGAACCACTAAAACCTAAAGAATCATTTAAAGAAATGAGAACCACCAGTGGCGAAGTTTGAGATTTCCGACCGGGGTCGAAAATATATATACCCAAAAAATTCTATAAAACAGAGGGGGGGGGGGGGTCAAAAAAGTCTATACCCAAAAATTTCTATACGAAAACTACATACTCTCCACTACTGAGCAAAAAGTTCGAGGGTCGGCCGCCCCCTCCCACCCCAACTAAGCTACGCCAATGAGAACCACCCCGTTGGATCCGAAGATTCTGTAGTTGCATTATCGTAATTAAAGCGAAAAATGTTGTATCCTTTAGTAAATCACTATATGTAAATGTATACGATATTTACCAGTGAATATGTTAGTGCATAATGTCTATGTCTTAGTCTTGGATCGAGTCTGTATAGTTTTGGCTAGATTAGACTAGAAAATGAAGGGTATTTATGTAAAAGATACACAAGTTCGCCCGGAATCTATATGTAAGATCAAGTTCGGTCGAACTTGATTAAGACAAGTTCGCCCGAACTTGATCTCCCACCAGCCATACTTGTGAATCTATAAATAGAGGTCTTGATTCCTTCATTTGAAACTTCTGCAACTTTGTCACTCTGACGGCGAAGCTCTGCTGGATCCGGAACTGAATGTATTGAACTATTATGATCAATAAAACAACGTTTAAACACTAAATCTTGACGATTCGGTTAATCTTGTCATATAATTTCCGCTTGTATGGACAATAGAAACAATTTAGGTTCCTAAGCTAAACAGGAGATGATCTAACAAGTGGTATCAGAGCAACGGTACCTAAATTGGTGAAATCATTGCAAGATCTACTCTTATTCTACCTCTTTCTACCATTTTTTCTTCATTTTTCAAAGAAAACAATGAATTCACGGATAAAAGTTGCTGAATATGTCATGTAAAATACACTTGTGGTAAACCCCTGAGAGTTTGGACATCAAATTCAATCGATTGATATCAAAAAGTTCAAAAAACCATGATTTGCAAACTCATTCTAGCCGAACTTGACATCAAGTTCGCTCGGACTTGATTAAAATTCTTGGATTTTTATCAAGTTCGCCCGAACTTGATCTACATTTCAAGGTTTATATACAAGTCCGCTCGAACTTATCTGAGTTTTCTTCAATTTTATCAAGTTCGCCCGAATTTGATTAGAATTTGTTGAAATCATAGCATAAGTTCGCCCGAACTTAACATCTCTCTTGAAAATCAACAAGTTCGCCCGAACTCAGGAAGATTTTTTAAAAATCAATCACAAGTTCGCCTGAACTTGTGATAATCAAAATCTGATTTTTCCCATACTACAAGTTCGCCCGAACTTGTTAGTAATCTAATCGTTTTTTGAAGTTTGTGAACGTGTGTTTTTCAGTAAAATTCGTCAGTTTTTCAAGATGGAAGATCTTCACACTGCATTCATGACTGCAACAACGTCAAACGCTCAGATGGTAAATCAAGTGAACATCGACAACGAGATGGGCACATCTGTAAAACCTCCAAAACTCATGTGTATGGACGAATATGAGGGATGGAAAGAGAAGTTTATGAATTGGGTCCAAGCTACATATTTCCACAGTTGGGTGGCAATAGAGACTGGTTATACATGGCCCAGAGATGAGAATGATAGTGTTATCGACATCAGCAAGTTCTCAACTTTACAGAAAGATGCTTATGTCGCCGAGAAGAAAATGATAAGCTTGATCCAACAGTCGGTGAAAGAAGATATTTTGGTGCTTCTATCAGAATTCAAGACTGCACAAGAGTTATGGAAATCCTTGAAGTACAAATACCATGGAAGTGCAGAAATGGTCAAAAGCAAGAAAGCATGGATCATGAAAGAATTTGACATATTTACGATGATTAAAGGGGAAAGGATGAAACAGATGATCGAAAGATTTTGTCATCTGAAAGTGATCATGAGGAGACACGGGCTTGAGAAAACAGAAGAAGAATACATTGATAAGCTAGCTGATGCTTTACCTGAGGGTGAGTGGACGACTTATCTCATGGTGCTCAAAGAAAGTGCGAGTTGGGAGTTCTTCAAACTGTCCACATTCATTGATAAACTGGAAGGGCACGAGATGGAGTTGTTAAAGATAGCAAAATCAAAGAATGCAAACGTGACTCAAGATGTAGGGCTGTACTACAACTTAGGAGCTCAAGATAATATCACTGGCCCAAAAATCCAAACTGCTTTTAGCGCGAATCTGAATTCTTCGAATCATTCGCCACAGAGTCAAACACAATCATATCCAAAATATGATCAGAGTCCGTAGAGTTCTTCGTTTTCAAGCACTGGATCAAATACTTCATATCAGAATCAAGCAAATCAGAATAATCAATCAAATTCTGATCCAATTGTGTACAAATGCAAAATTGCTATTCATCTAAACAATGTCATTTCTGAACAAGTTGCCAAACAACACATGGCACTTCTAGCCACAGTGTTAGAATCATATGAAAGTTTGGTGGCCGGGAATATTGGCAATCCGGAAATGACTGCCGAAGACTACGATCAAGTAGATGAAGAAGTGCTTGAACTGATGGAAATCAAATGGCCCTTAGCATCAATCATTCGGAGGGTTACTAAGTTTGTTGCTCTAACAGGAAAAGACATCGGGAATTCAACCAACAAGTTGGGGTTCGACAAAACAAAAGTTACCTACTTTAGATGCCGACAGAAAGGGCACTTCAAAAGAGAATGCAAGAATCCTGAAGCAACTGGTAATCAAAGTCCATTTGGAGGTGGCAGTGAATATTACAAGAAGTCACTACAATACAAGCCTTTCCCAAAGAAGACTCAAGTCGAAATCCAAGAGAAACTAGCCAACAACACAGAAAAGGCAATGGTCACTTCAAATGAAGATGACGGTTTTGATTGGAACTCATATATTGCCAAAAAGACCGCTGTTGCTCTTATGGCCGAGATCGTGGAAGACACATCTGCTGAGGATGCAGCCATGGAAAGTGCATTACTAGAAGAATACATTGTAGCAAGCTGAAGTAGAGGAAATCTATCCCCACATAAAGGTGCAGAGTATCCTTTCACCTAACTTGTCTACTAGTTTTGCAGGTTGTTTTGCTGATACAACATTTGTGGAGCAAGTTGCTGAAGAAAAACTTGTGATTGAAGAAGTCATTAACACGACCAAAGAGATGAATGAAGAAAACCTCACAGAGATCGTCCAACAAGGCTATGATGGCAAATCTAACAAAGGTAGGTCCAGAGGTAAATGTTGTAGAAAAGGAAGTGGTTAAAGTACAAGTCGTCAAGGTTGAGAAACCATGTACGAAATGTGCTGAACCATGCGTTCAATGTGCTGAAAAGTCTCAGATCATAACCGAACTCGATATGGATAATAATAATTTCAAATACGATTATCGCACAATGAAGGAGGCATATGACAAATTGAAAGATGATTATGGTAGGCTTGATAGAAATAACATTGAACAAAAAGCTATTAATGTTTACATTAACAACATTGCTAAAGTAAAACAAGAGTTACAAGACATGAAAATCGAAACAGAAAGGGTTCGACAGCTTCTAAAGAGCTATACCACGAATGCCTACGTCATTGATCACATTCTTCCAACTTATTCAGTCGGAAGAAAATGTTCAGAAAGCCAAGGTAAGAAACGTGGAGACTATACCAATGTTCCACCACCCCTATGCGAAAAATATTGTCGCAAAAAGACTTAGGGGATGGAAAAGGCGCTCAACATTGAACTTTTAACCGAAAAGAAAAACGAGCAGCCTGAGAACATTGATATAACCTACACGAGTGATGATGGCGAAGCAGTGGTTAAGCAAGTTATTGATAATGTCTTGAGTGAATCTGATGATGGCAGCTTTGAAAGCGTCAACTCGAGTTCGAACAATTCTGATTCACAATCCGAAGATGACGACAAATCATGAAAGATAGCCTAAGTGATGAACCAACGTTGTCATGTACAAAATTAAGGATTCTAATAGACTATACTTCGACGATAGCTTTCCGATTCGGAATGTGAAGGAAGATCAGCTTGACAAATTCTTCAAACTCGTTGAAGTTTCATCAGAAGATTTGGAAATCAATCAAAAAAAGTTTTATTCTAAACCTAAAAGAAGCAACTACCGAATGAATGGTGGTAATTTTCCGGAACATAGGAGAGCAGGGTTGGGTTTAGATGTTGAAGAAGAACCGAATAAGAAAATTTCACCATTTCGCGAATACAAAGATAAAAACATGACATTTGTTTATGGGACAAGCACGGTTCAAGAAGAAAGTTTGATTGGAAAGCAATCAAACGATGAATTTAAGAAAGAAAAAGAACTTCGAGATAAGGCCAAAGTGGTGTAAAATCCACTAGTGGACATTCTCATGATGATCGGACTTGCTTTAAATGCAATGAAGTTGGTCACATTGCATGCAAGTGTCCGAAATCTAAGCCGGTCTATCCTCGAAGGAAAACAAGTTGAGATGTTGTAAAGTCTAAGCAACCAGAGTTTGTAAAACCTGTCACAATTCTGAAAAGAAATGAATCTAAACTTGAAGTTAAACCTAAAACTAAATTTGAAAACTCAACTTTTGAAAAAGGTGAAACTTCCAAGTCAAATGAATCAAGGTTTTACATAAAAAAAGGCTTAAGTAAAATCACAAGCCTGGATTGCTAAAAAGAAGTCATCAACATCTGAAGTTACCAAGTCTGAGCTTGTTAAGACTGGTAAGAACAAAGAGTAAAGATCTGAGATTAAAAATCAAACTGTCAAATCATCAAATGATAAAAAGAAAGTTACTTTTGAAAATGGTAATAACAGTGATTTCTCAGATGGTGATTTTGAGGATGATTATGAAGGTTTATATCCCAAACCCAAGACCAAGAAGGATTGGGTCGCGCTTTTTAACTGAATGCTAGTATGTGCAGGGGCCCAGATATCGTTCATTCAAAGTGGATTTTGGATAGTGGAGCATCAAGGCACATGACAGGGATGAAAGCTCTTCTGTTCGACATTAAAGCTATAAACGGTGGCTATGTTGGCTTTGCCGGTAATCAAGGAGGAAGGATCGTCGCCGAAGGAAAACTCTCAAATGGCGTTGTATCGTTTGATCGTGTGAATTACCTTGCTGAGCTAGAGAACAATCTTCTAAGCATCTCGCAGATTTGTGATAAACAGTTCACGGTGCATTTCAACGACAAAGAGTGCATGGTATTAAAGCCGGTTTCAAAATTCCGGATGATTGGATTCTCATGCGTGCGTCGCAAGAAAATGGTCTTTATGTGTTAGATATGGGCAACGCTACAACATCATCAAAATCGGCACAATGTTTTTTGATTAAAGCCACGGAGAAAGATTCAATCTTATGGCATAGAAAAATGGGGCACATTCATCTGAGAAAAATGAATTTTCTGGTTCATAACGATTTAGTCGAGGGGGTGAATCTTCGAAGTTTCCACATGACAGATCACTGTCTGGAATGCAAGAAAGGGAAGCAAAAGAAGAAATCTCATCCAAAGAAGATTCTGAATTCTATTAAGCTGCCGCTTGAACGTTTGCATATGGATCTTTTTGGACCAGTAAATGTACGAAGTATTTCGGAGATCTATATTGTTTGGTTGTGACAGATGACTACTCTCGATATTCGTGGGTTTTTTTTCAAGAATCAAAGGATGAAACGTTCAATAATTTGGTGATTCTTTTGAAGAAGCTCGAAAATCTATATCATCTGCCTGTCAGACAATTCGAAGCGATAACGCACGAAATTCAAGAACAACAAGATGAAAGAGTATTGCAACGCCAAAGGGATTCTGCACGAATTCAGTGCACCGTATACTCCACAACAAAATGGCGTAGCTGAGAGGAAGAATAGAACTTCGATCGAAACAACAAGAACCATGCTTGCAGACTCAAAACTTCCTGTTAACTTCTGGAGTGAGGCGGTTGCAGCGGCATGCTACACACTAAACAGGGTCATAACTGTCAAACCGACTAAAAAGACATGTTTTGAAATGATCAACCGAGGAAACCAAATCTGAAATATCTAGAGCCATTTGGTGCACCATGTACAGTGATTGATCAAGATGGTAAATTTGGTGCCAAATCGTTTGAAGGTTTCTTTGTTGGGTATGCTAGTCCGCTTAGAAGAGTGTATGTTCCTGCGTTAAGAAAAGTTATTGAAGCAAAACACGTGGATTGCTTTCGGTATACAACTCCTATTCAGAGGAAAGGCGACGCGTGGTTGTTCAACTATCAAGATTTGTAGAAGTCATTCGACTTGCTGGAAGAACCGTCTGAAGAAGAACTTGCAACGCTTTATTATCTTCAACAGTCGGCAAACCAAGAACAGATTCTAAGGCCAATTGTGGTTAATCAACCCACGTTGGGTACTTCGTCTTCTGGTGCAGGTCCGAGTAATAGTGGTGTTCCGTTGAACAAGTATCTGAAGCAGAACCTACTATAACTCCCGCAAATGTTTCCACTGAACCAGAAAATAAAACCTCAGAGCCCAATACTGCTGAGAATCAGAATTCTGACTCCGATGTAGCTTCGACTTATGATGATGATGAATCTTCTTCCGATGAAGAATTCGAGCAGATATCCAACATGTTGAATCAATCTGCTAGCCCGAGTAATCAAAATGAAGCTACATCTAGTGCTCCTGAAGTTGATTTGATCGTTGTCTGAATGTTACAAATCAGCAAAGCTCAGTTGATGTTCCTAGCGAAGAAATGCCACGATCTTACTCATATCATCCTTCAATGAATATAATTGGTGAATTACAAACTGGTGTGCGAACTAGAAGCCAAATCAACAAAGCACTAAGTTGTTTCTATACCGAGTTGCTCCAACTCAAGACTACTGCTATTATTCATGTTTCATATCTCAAATAGAGCCGAAGGCTGTGAATGAAGCTCTGGGTGACGAGAACTGCGTGATAGCAATGCAAGAGGAATTGCTACAGTTTGAGAAACTGGGAGTTTGGAGGCATGTAGACTTACCACCGAAGCAGAAAGCTATAGACACGAAATGGGTCTTCAAGTGTAAAAGGGATGATCGGGGAGTGATTGTTAGAAACAAAGCTCGGTTGGTTGTCAAAGGTTTCCACCAGCAAGAAGGAATTGACTATACAGAAGTTTATGCACCGGTTGCACGTTTAGAGTGAATCCGCATTTTCCTTGCGTTTGCAGCTTGGAAAGGTTTTAAGGTGTACCAGTTAGATGTGAAATCCACATTTCTCTATGGTAAGCTACGCAAACAAGTGTACGTCGGTCAACCACCAGGGTTTGTCGATCCGCTGAACAAGAACAAAGCTTATCTCCTAGACAAAGAGGCACAGTGGATAGGACATTGTTTACCAAGGAAGTCGGAAATCATCTAATCATTGTACAAATCTATGTGGATGATATCATCTTTGGTTCAACGAATGATAGTCTTTGCAAAGAGTTCGAAAAAATCATGAAGAAGAAATTCGAGATGTCCTCCATGGGTGAAATGAAATTCTTTCTCGGATTACAGGTCGATTGGTTACCAGACGACATATTCATTCATCAAACAAGTATGTTCACGATATTCTGAAGAAGTTTGAAATGGATAGCTCGAAGCCGCTTTCGACTCCTCTAGCGCTGAATCATGGGATTTGCATTGATGAAACTGGAACCAAAGTGGATGATACACTCTATCGGTCGATGATAGGATCTCTGATGTATCTGACGGCATCTCGCCCAGATATCATGTATCCTACCTGCCTTTGCGCGAGATACCAATCCAGTCCTCGAGTGTCGCACATGCAGATAGTCAAGCGAATATTCCGTTACCTGAAGGGATGTCCAAGCACCGGCTTGTGGTATCCAAAGAACGATAATTTTGATCTGATGGGATACGCTGATTCGGACTTCGGGGTGGACAAGTTGAATTCTAAATCTACAACGGCCGGTTGCCAGTTCTTTGGAACACGCTTAGTAACGTGGCAATGCAAGAAACAAACCACGGTCTCTCTTTCTACCTGTGAGGCAAAATACATTTCTGCTTCCAGCTGTTGTTCTCAAATCCTTTGGATTCAACAACAGATGAGGGACTTTGGATTGCAATTTCTTGATACGCCTTTATATGTAGATAAAAAGGAAGCAATCGACATCTCTAAAAATCCTGTTCATCACTCACGTACTAAACACATAGAAATTCATTATCACTTCATTCGTGACTGCTACGAAAAGAAGTTGGTGCGAATAGAAAAAATCCACACCAATGAACAAAAAGCTGATTTTTATACCAAAGTTTTTCCTTTAACAAGATTTAAATTTCTAATGAGGCTTAACGGCATTAAAAATTTGTTGACAGGTGCGGAGGCAGAGGTTAAATATGGATCGGACGACGAGTTCACGTGATCCACATTGGTTTGTATATCTTTTAGATTAGTATTTCTTAAAAACTAAAATACAAAAATATGTTTTTGATTTTAGGGGGAGAAATATTTGAGAAAATTCAAAAACATTTGAAAAATCAAAAAGTACAAAAACATTGAAAAAGACAAAAAGAATTAAGTTGTCACAAAGGAAATGATAGTACATCAGTGGACTATCACAATATGCCAAAAAATGTAAAGTTTAAAAAGTGATAAACAAGTCTTACCGTGGATGTGTCGATAGGCTTTACATGTTCAGTAAATTGTTTCCGAGATATAAACTAAATTTTACGACTGCTTAATCTTGTGGATTAACATCTCTCTGATATATGGACTTAGTACTCTGAAATTTCATTTGAGAGATTGCCTGATTCTGAGATACGAGGTCTTTATAGATAGTTGATATCTGGGGTATTATACAAGTTCTTCAGATTTTGCGGAAGCAATAGCCTAGACTTCTATAATGATTTTGCTAAAAACCCCTAAACTGCATGCAAAACTGAAAAGTATCGAAAGATCTAATCATTTGCAGTGCTTAAAAGATTCCTTAAGTGGAACACACCTTAAAGACGAGCCTTCATCTCTTTGTCTGTACGGTAGTACTAACTTGAGCTCTCAAGGTCTCGCACAAACCCAGATACAGATATCAATTACGCTATATTCACCTGTAAGATGAAATCTAGGGAATCTTGATACGAGAGTATATTCTAAGATGGGAACCATAGTTAAGTCAAGTTTCATAATTCATACCTGACATATCTTGGAACAATTGAGAAATGTGTCAAAGTTTAAGTGGACAAACATATCGACTATCTAGGTAAACGAGTTTAGAACTTAAAGTCATAAAAAGGTCAACGGTACTGGTCATATGTCTCAATTAACTTATATGATCCTTAGACACGAATTCACAAAATATGTCTGTAAATATGTGTGTACATAGTTTACTTTGTTCTTTATATAGTTTATTTGCTTACAGATTAAAATCAAAATGATTTTCAGTGTGTTTTAGCATAAACTTACAAAAATACAACAAGATTTTGTTTCTACATTGTTTTCAGCAAGCCAATGTTGGAGAACGGATCTTCGAAGTCTGGTAAGGTGCTAAACTGGTGGGAATCTAATTGAAACAGGCTGGGAGCTAATCTGTAAAATCTGATAAACCAAAACGATTAAAAGTTCATTAATTTGAAACTTGATTTTGAGAAAATTCAACAGTTTGTTCATAACGGGTCGAACCGAGGTCATTAACTTGGACTCGGCAGACAAATTGGTTAACCAAGGTCATTAGCTTGGACTTGGTCAACTGAGTGGATTGTTAAAACTGGTAAAATCTAAAAGTTCAGGGTCTAAATTGAAAAAAATTGAAACATTTAAAGTTTGAAGTTGAACAAGTTCGCCCGGACTTGCAATCAAGTCCAACCGAACTTGTGCAATGCTTTGAAAGAGATAACAGTTATGAAGTTCGCCCGAACTCATAGCTAATCTTAACTGATTGGATCTATAAGTTCGCCCGAACTTGTCATCTATAAATAGATAACAAGTTCGCCCGAACTTCATTACTTGTTACACAAATTCAGAGCGAACTTTAGTGCGAAAAAGGCGATTTGTAAAATTGGCATCAATAAGTCGAAGTGCTGCCCGATTGTTGCTTGATTTGTGGTGATTTGCACATCGCTCATCATGGCTATGGAGAGAATTGTTGTTTTGGACCATGAATTGACTGAGATTGAACTGGTTTAGATCTAAGATGAATAAATGGACTTGTTGTAGGGCTTTAATGAACGAACTAATACTTAAAACATGTTAAACAGATAAAAACGACCACATACATGTTGTTGATTTGTTCAGAAATGCTCGAATAACTTGTTGCAGGTTTGGTGAACATGACGACAAGTTCGCCCGAACTTGTCTACAAGTTCGGCCGAACTTGTCCTCAAGAGTTTCAATTTGATAAACCATAAATTCGCCAAAACTTCCTGAGAAAATTCAAAAGTGTTTTTCACTACAAGTTCGCCCGGACTTGTATAAATAAATGTTGATAAACTTTAAACAAGTTCGGTCGAACTTGTGTGAAAATTGTTTAAAATTGTTAGATAAGTTCGCCCGGACTTGAGGCTTGTTATTGTAATAATGTTTTAACAAGTCTGCCCGAACTTGTTGTAATGAAAGGTCAAATTGCCTATCAAGTTCGCCCGAACTTGATGGAAAATTATGAAATTTGTAAAATTCGACTAATTTTGTCTCAAAATTTTCGTGTTTGCAGAATATTCAGTTGTCGTTTAATAAATTTCACAACACATGCATCACGCTGGATAAAGCTATCTGTCCATCTCTGGATGCATTTGACAGTAATCTGGTTTTATGGAATGAATTCCAATACATAAGGCGATCACAGAAAAGACGGTGGTCTATAGGTCGCATGTCAATAGATTTTGGATGTCCGCAGCAATGAATGAAGATGATACTACGATAAAGTTGGTGGTTCGAGAAGGAAACGAAGATAAGGAGATTACAGTGACAGAAACTAATCTACGCAAAGTTCTAGAATTCAACGACGCAGCTAATGATGCTGGATGAGCGAATGGTTAGGGGATGTTTTTGTAGAATGGGGTACAGGGGGCATGTTAACGAGTCTACATTGAAGAAAGGATCAGTCCCTAATCCTTATAAATTCCTGATGCACGCAATCATACATGCATTTAGTCATCGAAAGGTCGGGTTAGACGATGTGCAAGATTATATGGCCTGCATGGCTACAGCGCTCATTCTGAACAAAAGGTTCAACTATTTGAAGCTGGTTTTCACGCATATGAAGAACAATATGGGATCGAATAGGCTTGTGATGTATCCGAGGTTTGTACAATGTTGATCGAAGAAAAATTTAAGAAGATTGCCAAGGATCCAAATGATATTCTGTATCTTAGTCATCTGGATGATACGACCGTTAAAAAACTTATCACATTCCATAAGCAGTCGTCAGCACCTATTACAAAGCCTCTATTTGGTGCTATTAATTATGAGAACTACATTGCGCCGCCAAAATATAGATGGAGGAAAGATGACAGCGGTGACGAGAATGAATGAAATGCTGAGCTTGAATGGTTATCTACTTTCAAAGAGAAAAGAAGTGATTGGTTTTTGAAAAAGGTTGTTGTTCAGGAGAAAAAGAAAGGCTCGTGAAAGCCCAAGAAAGTTGACACGATGTTGATCGATGAAGATGAGCCTGTCAATGTGCAACCTGAAGTTGGTCCTAGTACTGCAACAGTTGAGATTGAAAGTCAAGAGAAAACAACACAGGAGGATGATGTGATATCTGCGACATCTGATAAAGATGAAGAAAATGATAGTGATGATTCTCTGGAAATTCAAACAAAGATAGCGATTGCTGAATCGGCTGAAGAGAAAATATAAGAAACAGACGCAGATTATGATCCTGAATAAGAAAAGGAATCAGATGAGGAGAGACCAAAGAAGAAAACAAAACGTGTTAAGTCTTCAGCAACTGATGTATCTACGAAGACTACAGGGTCTCCAAAAACCGAAGGAAAGAAAGCTCAGAAAGCTAAGAGCAGACGTTATGTCGGAAAGCCGAAGAGCACATAAGTCACACAAGAACCTTCTGGTGCAAAATCTATAGGAGCAACACAAGAACCTCCTGGGGCAACAACAATACAATCATCTGCTGCTCAAGAGACATTAGTATAGACAGGAGTTACACAAGAACCTCCTGAGTCTGAATTACTTGAAGTACCGGTTATTCAATCTCCAGATCCTCCTAAAACTGCTCAACCTGAAGGTTCAACTTCTAAAGCATCTACATCGAAGAGTACGCCAAAGTCTACACCAAAAGCTACTCCAAAGTCGAAGCTATTTGGTGATATTCGAATGAGCCGATAGATCACGCAAGATCTAAATGATTTCTTCCCATAATCATACGTCGATGTTCTCGAAAAGCGTGTAAAGATTCTGGAAGACAAAGTTGCTAAGAACGAGACATGGAAAGCTAAGTTAGAGAAGTTGACGAAACAGAGTGAAGTTGAGAAAGAAATTATGTCCGATAAAGTCAAGTTTTTGTAAGGCAATCGAGATTACTTAAAGGCCCTATGAAAGTTTACAAGACGCAAATGAACGATTGATGAAAGAGTTAGCAGAATTACGATCGGAAAATGATATGAATGATCGAAGATTCAACAGGCTGCAGAAAGTGTTGTTTAACAGTTTGGGTTTAGATTTTGATGCTGAATATGCACGGATAGATCTGTAGGAAGCCAAAGAAAAGGCAGACAAAGAAATGGCAAGGGTAAGAACATGATTGAAAGCATGCCCGAGATTACAGAACATGTGAAAGAGTTTGCTAAAGCTTCGGAGTTTGTAATTGCTCCAGAACAGAAACAGAAACAAAAGAAGATGATGAAGCTGAAGTTGAAGACGATGATGATGATGATCAAGTAGACGATACAAAAGACGACTCTGACAACGATGGTGGTAATGATGATGATGATCAGGGTGGAGTCGGTCTTAAAGTTGTTGATGCGAAAGTGAATGAAGAGTTTGATTTCACTTCGTTGCTAAATGATGAATCAAATATGATGGAAGATCAAACTCAGGGGGAGCAGACAGAGGGACAAAAAGATGATATTGATATGATTGATGCTGTTACAGCTATGCCTGTTGCTGCGGTTCCTATAAAGCCTTTAATACTGATGCTTGAACACAACGTTGAGGAAGGCGAATATGTGCACAACTACTCGAAAGAAGATCTAGCAAAGTTGATCGATGTTGATGCAGAATCATTCGATTTCGATTTTGAAGAACAAGTTCTGAATGTGAATACGTTTGAGCCGAACGAGTATCACTACAAACGTAGATATGAAGCTGATGAGTACAACAAGGTTATTGTTAAAGATTGGTCTTCTGACGATGAAAAAGATGAAGCTGAGAAGTACGTGGGTCCGAACACAGATAGTTTTCCAACTTTCGAATAAATGTACGAGCAGCTAAATGAAGATATGTTGAAAGAAAAGATCGAAGAGCCTGTACGACAAGGAAAAGTTCCTCAACCGATGACAAAAGAGGATATTGCGCAAGCGAAAAAGTCCTGGTTTAAAGAGATGCCACGTGAATGAAAGTTTCGACGTCCATTAGCATTCTTTACCAGAGATAAAGATGTGTCATTGGGAGATATTGGGGTGGTTCAAAGAGTTGAATGTGTACGCCATCAAAAGGGAATTTGGAGTACAATACTTCAGATACCTGGCAGATTTCAAGACACTTCCTTACTGTGGAAAATGATCAAGTTCGAAGCGACAAAAGGTTCAGGTATTTGAAGCCATTCATTCCTAAGCGTTGCATCAAAACAGATAAGAAGACTGGGGTTAAAGATATCATGTTGATAATGAAGTGTCCGCGAGCAATGCGAAATATGCCCCTAATGCCTATTGAACATAATTTCTATCCATTATTCAAGTGGTGGCAAGTGGATTCTAATACTTGTAAAGCAGTGATTGTTCTAAAGTTTGAACATTTGGATATCACTCAGGAAAGGGTTGAGATGTTTGGAGCTGAAGGTTTGAGAGGGCTGTGGAGAACGATTCGGATACTAGACCCGATGTGGCTAGTGAACTGCTCGAAGGAGGATATCAAATGTCTATTCTACAGCAAGATATGTTTTGAAGAACGTGAAAAGAAGCAAGCAATGCAATATCAGAGGGTCGTAAATGTCTGCTATACACATGAAGTTAACTGTGGTAGAATGTGGGAATCGAGCTGGAGGGAACTTGAACGCAAAGAGTTTTTGAAGGAAGAAGCGCGCATTGAACGTATACATGAATGGGTAGGGAGGCGAGACTTAGAAGGTTTCAATTTATGACGAAAGTGCCACCTACAGATCAGACGCCGATTCCAGAGCAAGAACGTCGTAAAAAGCCAATCAAGAACTTCTTTGGGCGTGTCAGACAAAAGTAGAGCTTTGAAGACTGATCAAGACAAAGATGATATCCAAGGGGGAGTCTGTTAGTGCATAATGTCTATGTCTTAGTCTTGGGTCGAGTCTGTATAGTTTTGGCTAGATTAGACTAGAAAATGAAGGGTATTTATGTAAAAGATACACAAGTTCGCCCGGAATCTATATGTAAGATCAAGTTCGGCCGAACTTGATCAAGACAAGTTCGCCCGAACTGATCTCCCACCAGCGAACTTGTGAATCTATAAATAGAGGTCTTGATTCCTTCATTTGAAACTTCTGCAACTTTGTCACTCTGACGGCGAAGCTCTGCTGGATCCGGAACTGAATGTATTGAACTATTATGATCAATAAAACAACGTTTAAACAATAAATCTTGACTATTCGGTCAATCTTATCATACAATTTCCGCTTGTATGGACAATAGAAACAATTTAGGTTCCTAAGCTAAACGGGAGACGATCTAACAGAATATAAGTAAACGCCAGTGTACTTCGAATTGACTATGTGAGTATATGTAATAATTAATTAGGAAATACATCGTAAGAACACGATACAATTACGTAATTAACGTAAGTATACACCAATGTATACAAGCATACACCAATGAATACAATATTTGAAATTGCAATGTTTTCACAGAGGAAAACACTTGTGAATACATTAAATGTTACTTAATAACAAAAATATTACCATATAAAAGTATGAATTTCTTGCATTACCATATAAAAGTATAATCTTCTCGCAAATGTGACAGCTAGTATATCCGATAGAGTGACTAAGTTGGTTTGAACATGTGAAGACAGACATATGATGGTTTCAGTGGAAGTCTTCACTGTAGAGAGGAGTAAGGGTACAGGAAGAACCAAATTGACTTGAGATGAGCGGAGTATATATGATTTCTTAGACTTGTACTGTTCTAAAGACATGCCCGAGGATAGGACTTTATGGTGGCGCAATATTAAGGTTAAAGACTTATAGGTGGAGGGTACATATTTGATTTAACTTTGTTTTATGATCTTAGTTTTTTCAATACTTTTGGTGGCCATTACATGTTACATTCATCTTGTATTTGTCTCTGTGATGTTGAATCTATATTGTTATACCTTTTTTTTAATCATTTTCTGTTATTGGTAGTTTATTAATTTTGTATTTATATAGTTATATATCTATTTTTATTGTGATTTTATTTCATTTTCATTATTATTTGTTTATAGTTCTGTTTAGAACTCTTTATGTTTTTTATATTGCTCATTTCCGAGTAAGCTATCCAAAAAATAGCTATCTATTTGAAAAAAGCATTTCAAATACATAAAAATGTCTAAATACATCAAAATAAAAAAGTTACCTATATAATTTATCATTTTAAATGTAAGTTATATATATTCTTAGAAACAATAATACAAAAATAATTTATCTTTGAAACTATTAAAATTTACAATTTTCAACTTCATGTTTTTTTTATTCCTAGCAGACCTTTTCCGAGGATTTAAGTACCTCGGCTGAGCTGAAAAAATGGCCCTTTGGCCTAACGAATAATAAACTCTTCTTTAAACGACGAATAACGTTATAGCAATAAACATAGCAAAAATACCGGGTTGCTAAATTTACTGTTTCTAATATGTCAAATAACTTTAACCCCATATAAAGTTTATCATCATCAATATCCAATCTTTGCTTTGTTTTTTCTTTTTTCTATTATTAATTACACTAGATAGAGTTTGTATAATTGATATGAATCAAACTACTATTTACTTTTTTTATTATTAAATTAATTATATTAGATAGAGTTTAAATAATGGATATGAATCAAACTAACACTTTCTGACTTTTAAGACTAGTCACTATGATGATCAAAATCCACAAACGGTTGCTAGATGAATAATGAGACAAAAAGGCAAATATTTTTTTAATAAAATAATTCATTATATCTCACGACTAAGTTGTGTACACAACCCAAGTTTGCAACCAATTGATATATAATATTTAATTCTTTAGCTTTTTTTATTATTTAACTTCTATTTATTTATTATTATAAATCTTATTTATATAATAAAATATTAGTTTGGTTGGGTTGTGAATGGGTAAAAAATGGATTGGGGTGGGTTGTGTAGGTGGATGAGAGAGAAATTAATATTTATTGATTTGGGTTAATTGGGTTGTGATAGTGGATAGTCTAAGGCCAAGAGCCCACGGCTTAACTAACCTAATTGAGTAGCCCACTTGAACTAATTCAACCAAATTTTATCTATTAACCCCAATACAAATATTTAAGGCATCTAACATGTAACCTTTATGAATATTAAAATATAGCAAATCTTATGGTCCGATTCGGTTTGATACAACTGGCTCTTGGTTTAAACTGTATACCAAACGTTCGCAGTTTCGCTATGGCTTAAAACATTTGAAGCCGACCAAATGAAAGTTCAAAGAAAAGCTGACCATGAAACCAAACTAATGACTGGTTTAGACAGTTTCACAATGTTAAAACCGAACCTTGAACACCCCGGCAACACTATAAGAAATATATTTGCTACGTTTGAAATTCAAAGAATTTACCTATCCTATAAAAATCTATGTCCTTTTAAACGTTTTCTCAATTCTTGTAACTTCTCAGAAAGCGAAAAGGCATATCGGCAAGGTGGGTATTTTCGGTAAATGGACAGCATTCTCGACTTGTCAGCTTCTACCTTCTGTCTCTAAGAAAAGAACATGAAAATCCATCAATATTTCCTAAGAAACAACCTGAAACAAACAAATGCTATGTCTTACCCTTTGTCCTGATATCTGTGTAAGTGGATCTTATGTGTCCGCAGACAAGACATTCCTTGATTCCATGAGTTGATAGTTGCTACACATATAGATTATTCTCTTTGAATTTTGTTGTTTTGGAATAACTGTGTTGCTGGAAACATCTCTCTCTCAGCATCACCCACCTGCCACTTAATTACGACCTAAATCCAATCATCAAACTTGAGGTAAACATGGGCGGATCCAGGGGTTTTGGGATCCCAGTAGCCCCTCGGTTTGGAAAAAAGAGTAGGAAAAAATAGTGAAAACCTTATATGATATAAAAAAATAGTAAGAATTAGTGAAAATTTACCAAAAGAAACCTCTAGAAAAAAATTCCTAGATGCGTGTCTCTCGAGGTAAATCACTATAATCCTTAATGTTAAATCTTATGTTGGAATGTTGTTTTGGGCTAATGTTTTGCTTAATGGGTTGCTACAATAACATTGTTAGTGGGCCTTACTTAGTGAGTTACATGTAACGTATTTCGTGAAAAAATACCAATTGAAGTGGTCATTCACTATGACCCGCTAAGCATCCATGGCTGAATGGTTAAGCACCCAACTCATAATCTTTCATGTTTTGGCGTTTTTGTATCTGGCGTTTTAATAAATGATGGTAATAAAGTATCTGGCGTTTAACTGATAAGAATTATAGAGCTCACTAATTAACTTTTTTGCAATTGTGGCATTTTGGCGTTTTATAGATGATTGGAAGAACCCTTCTTTTTGGGTGTGAAGCAGTGTCAAACCAAAATACCCAACAAGCATTAGCTCTCTCTTAAAAGGAGGTATCTTATGTATTACAATAAAATAAAAAAATGAAGGAGGTTTTTCAATGCGAGATCTAAAAACATATCTTTCCGTGGCACCGGTACTAAGTTCTCTATGGTTCGGTGCTTTGGCAGGTTTATTGATAGAGATTAATCGTTTTTCCCGGATGCATTGACGTTCCCCTTTTTCTAGTTATTGACGCGGGAAGGAATAAAGAAGATTAGAGATACAATTAAATACCAGCCTCCAATCATTTCTATGGGTATTTTTTATCGGCCACATGTTTTTCCACGTGCATATATCATGATTACTTTCACGATGTACGATATACAAAAAGTTTTATGATTTATTTTTAATGTTATTTGAAATAAATTTCGAATTGGTTTCACCAAGGAATAAATTCGTTGGTGAATACTATTTATTTTAAATGAGTAAACTTGTACATAAACAGATTGAATCTCTGACCTCCTATTACTCTATAATATATCTAACTCACTAATATTACTCGGCTATTCTCAAGTGAATCGTTAGTGAATATTGTTACTGAAAGAAATTTGTTGGTTATAATATGTTGGAATTCAAAGCATGAGTAATTTGATTTTCGACAAATTTCAACGAATTACTAGGTGGTTACTGATGGGTTATTTAGTAACGGGTTACAAAGGACCTTGCAAGCTTTGTAGTAAGATGTTTAATTTTTTATGTTTCTAAGTAGTAAGATGTTTATTTTTTTTCTTTTTTAGCACTTTGGTATTCTATATAGTTACAATTCTAAGTTGGATCAGTTCTGCTGGATGACACTATGTTATTGGCCAGGTTTTGTTTTTTTTTTTAAGTTTTTTTGTTTATTTTAGCTTTTACCCTTTAACATTTATATTGACACTTATAATCCTTTTAACTTTCTAAAAACTATATAATCATTTTTACTATAGTTACAATTCTAAGTTGGATCAGTAGTGGTAGGCTGCTACATGGCAGCTTGCCATCGCCAGGTTTTGTTTTTGTTTTTTTTTAAGCTTTTACCTTCAATATTTAGTATTGTTTTTACAACCCTTCAACTTTCTAAAAACCATATAATCATTTTTACGTGCTTATATTTAAAAAGTTGGGTCAAATATAATATGTTTTCATTAGATTTTATAAATTTGGCTTACTTTACGTTTCGGTCCTACCGCAACCTTCGGTACCATTTTTAACTTTAAAAAAAACATATTTTTAATTTATTTTTATGTATGTGTCGGTATAAGTTCAGGTTGGTGTTCAACGTGAATTTCTTTAGTTTCCGTGCTTATTTTTATGTATATTTTCAGTTTATTTACGTTTTGACGTAACTTTTGTTTAGAAAACGGTCGAGGTCTTTACTGCACAAATCCGAGTTACTTTGCATTTGTACCTGTCGCATCGTGCAGGGAGATTTAGTAGTTTTAAACATTGATGATTATAATTCTTTTAATAAATTCTTAGTAAGAACAATTCAATATATTGGATACACATGAGGCTTTTCATTGGTTGTTGTTTTATTTATTTATTTTTTTTATAAAAAAACGTCGCTAAGCACGCCGCTTTCACTCCTTACCTTTTTTGCACCATGTTACTTTTCTGACGCGTGATAATGTGACAGCTACATGTCGAATAACGACACTCTTTTATGCCTCCACTCTGTAAAGTCTAAGAGACAACAGTCTCTATCAAGTGAGCTAGCTTCACATTGGCTTGTCACTTCAAATGTTTTTCTTTTTTAAATTTATTATAAGTTTCAGTTTCACCCTTGTAGTATATAAGATATACTCTTTTAACCTATTTAATTTTCTACTAGTTTAAATTTTCTCTAAACTTTCGTTCCTTTTTTTTTATAAAAAACCAAAAAAATGAATATGCAGTGTGTGTTTAGTTTGTTTTTTTCTCAACGTTATGATATTTTATTGAAACGGAACAATATTAGTTTTATGACTTTTGATCTATGTAAAAGACGACTTTATTTTTTATGTTATGTTAGACAATCTTTGTGTAATGAAACCATTGTATTCTTTTATATCGTAAACTATAACGAGTACATGTAACGTAACGAAACAACCCTAAACTGACGGGACAACATCAATACCAGTATCGGTATTTATTTTTATGGTTTTCAACCGTTGCTAAACACGTGTCGCTATCCTTTTGGGCATATCACGACATTAATTTTTCAGGATACATAAGACAACTTTTGTTAAAAATTGATGCACGTAACCTTTTCTTACTTTGTAGTTGTACTTAAGCAAAGCATTTAAAATCATTTATATTTCTACCCATCCCGAAGAGTCATTCTATATTCCTAGATATTAACCGAGTTAAATTATTTCGATAATCGGGATATGAAAACTCCATTAGTTACCTACCCATTTTATTGTATAAATTTTCAGGATTAATGATTGGACCATACGAAATAAAAATCTTTTACTTGGATAAAGGAACAAATTATTTGTTTAATTTATTTATGTATCCTCATGATATTATATATATATATATATATATATATATATATATATATATATATATATATATATATATATAATAACTCGTAAATCCATTTCAAATGCATATGCCTTTTTTGCACAACTAGGTTATGAAAATCCATGAGAAGTGACTGGGCTTCTTGTATGCGCCTATTGCCATTAAGATAATAAACTAGTGGATATTGAGGTTCAACAAGCGGTACTTCTCGATACTATATTTGAAGTAGTTGTTCTAATTCCTTATGATACGCTACTAAAACAAGTTCTTGCTAATGGTAAAGGGGTGGGTAAGGGGGTTGAATGTCGGGGTTATTCTTATTTTACCAGAGGCTTATAAATTAGCCCCTCTGATTGTATTTCCCTCGAGAGGTAATCTGTCTTTTCAAAGACGTGTAACTCTTAGCTTGATTTTTTAATGTTTTTGATTAGGTTGATAGTATTGTATATATACCGAAATTCCACTGCATCACGTTGGGGAGTCCCATTAGTTTGTTATAGTTATATAGACTCTAAACAAAACATTTTGTGTTTGCTAATTTTAATAACACACATTCCTACGAAGTTCATTTAATTCTATTTTTACCTGAAAACAACAATCTTTTATATTGCAAATGGAAATTTGTGCTATACCAAAGAGATTCAGGAGCATCCTCAAGGCTAAGGGTGTTCATGGTCTGTTTTGGCTAATTTTGAAAAAAAAATTATCCCTGGCCGCTACTATAGTTTTGGAAAAAGACAAACCGAATCAGTCGTGTTGGCCAGACGTGTTAAAGCATACTTAACATGTATTTGGGTAATTATTTATTCTCCTTGTAGTAGTAATAGTAAGAGCTTAATTGTTTGGTGAAGAAAGCTTATTGTCATGGAGTTATATTGACCCTTTCTATTGACACTTAGATTTGCTCAAAGTTTAACCTTTTAACCTAACTTTGTAGCGATTAATATGCAGAAAGCAAGATATATATATGTGAAGAACAATTTGTATTGCTTGTGAGAACATACAAGAAAACATTACAAGAGAGTCTTGGAGGTATGGTTGGTGATGGTCTTGATGGTGTCTTGCACAAATGAAAGCATCACCTATTTATACTTGCTATATCACTATTGAATGCTTCTACTTTTGGACACGTACTACATATATAATATTTAGCGTACATTTTCTAGAGATCTCTATGTGAAATATCCATATCTTTCCATGGGTTTTTAAGATCCTTTTCCAAGCCATTCTTGGACAAGATCATTCTAGTTTTTTCCATTGGTCTTTTGGCCCTTCATGAGTAGTTTAGAAAACTATTGAATCATATCAACATTGATAAATTTTTAGAAAAGTCATGAATCCCCCATCCAAACCCAAGATATCTTTGTAGTATTTTCTTGAAACTTAACACATTTTTCTTCTACCACCCCCTTTGTCTTTCTTGAGCTTATTACCATGGGAACTGTTCTCAAGAGGTCATTGATAATTAAAAGCTCGTACTTGGGATGTTTTTTTCAAGAAGGTAACAACCTTTCCCATAGCGTTTACAAACTCACTACATATTATGGCCGGGGATCGACTTTGCATGATAAAAAATGAGCAACACACAAAGCGTCAAGTTAAGACTATTAGATTATGCAATTTGAATTTGGTTTCAACATATGGAAACCAAAGAAAAAATTATTAGACCAAGGAGGAACGCCGCACTAGAACAAAGATCCTTGAAGAGGGCAATGGCGCAAGACCTATCAACTTACACAAGGGTAGTCATTACTACGATAGGTGTACAAAAAAGATCGCATGCATTTGAAGGACATTTTTCATGGGATGTCGTGAACAGAACAAGGGTAATCATTAATATTTTTCCATAGTAGAAACGTCGACCATTTTTGGATCTATTCATGAATTACCCACGGATCTACCGTCGACAAAAAATTCCCACAACAGATGCCGAAATCTGAGCTTATCTGCGTCAGGTGTTTGTTGGTCATATTCGATCTTCCCAGGGTTATAAGGTCATCCGCTAGTAATCGACAACGAATTATTGACAATATTAAAATTTTTCTTTTCCGTGTCTTGTTGCTTTCACTGGATTACTCCGTCGGTATTTGTAACTTTCTGTATTTTCCAATCTTTATCCACTTTGTTTAAATTCGTATTTTATCTTCAATCCTTTGTAATTCAAAACTTGATTATAATTGAAATCATATTTTATATCAAACTTGCACAATTAACCTTCTATAATATGTAAACAATCACGAGATACACGTGTTTTATTTAAAACCGAGTCATACACCGAGAATATATTTTGTAGGAATGTTATTCAAACATGATCATACATTACATATGCTTAGTTACACCTTCAAACCCTAAAAGTGTGATTAACATTATGTTTATTGCAAAAAATAGCAAACCACACAATTCAAGGGACTAAAATGGATTTTTTTTATCTTTGATAGGCCTTACGGACCACAAGACCAAACCCCTTACAGTCCGCAAAGACCTGGTCTAATAGCAGCTTCGCGAATTTTAATTTTGGTCTTTCCCCCTCTTCTAACTCCCAACCACTTCATTTATGACCAAACACTAAAACTTGCTTATAAATACAACCCTTTGATGGAGAGGGTGAAACCCGTGCGTTAAAGTGTTTATCTTACGGTGTGAGAGCCGTAACCTATGGTTGGGAATTATGTTGGAATAAGGTCCACCAGACTCTCGCCGTATGTTACGGATGAGGACCATAACCTACGGTTCAACGTAACATAATTCAACATCTTTGAGCCGTAACCTACGGCTAGGCAGCGTAGATTACGGCGGGCTTTAGTTCGGCCGCAGTTGGCTTTTGTGAGGTATAAAAAGGGTTTTTTTGATCCCTAGTCGATTCGATTAGCCCCCATACAAACTTAGATCATCCAAGGAGCAATTTTGGGCATTATTTCACCTCTCTTCCATCATATCTTTCACCAAATCAAAGATCGATAACATGAATTCATCCATGAATCAAGCGTTTGAAGATCAAGTGACCGAGATGGGCGGCTAATTTCCTAGTGGTTTCCTCTGGGTGGAGGATTCTTGTAAGTGAACTGATTTATGTGTTTGAACTTGTATTTGAACTTGGTAATCTAAGCATTCGATGCTTTTTACCATTTGATTCGATTGATTGAATTGTAAACAATTGGATTTGCTTTAACCTTAATTTTAATTCATCAATTCTCGAGAATTCTAGTAGTTGGGATATATTTTATAGGGGTTAGGCTTGGTAATTTCAGTTGATGTTCATGTGATAACCTTTCATTGTTTTGCAATCAAAGTAAGTAGTCCTTGGATAATCACAATCAACTAACCGAATTATGCAATCATGTCTATGTGATTGTAGCAATCAAACACGTAATTGAAGTTTACTTTGAATCTAAAATCCGGAGGAACCATTGTTTTCTCCTATTGTTACAAACTTGTGTTAGTACCAAACAATCGATTTTACGTTTTTTCAATTAGGTTCTTAATACTTAATCAATAAACACTTTCCACCATACTCCTATGGATTCGATAGCCTACTTACTCTAGCTATCTAGTTTATTTAGGTTTTTGCATGACACTGACGACAATCATCACCCTTCTCCACCTCCTAAACACTTTCAACACCTCCGAAACACTTCCAAACTCTCTCTAATCTCCCAAATTCTCAAGCTTAGGAAGATTCATCCTACTTCAAAATAGTGAGTTTTGAGCTTATTTATGCAACTTTTCTTCTTGTTTTCTTACTTCTCCTTCCTTGGATAACCTCTAGGAGTGTTACCACATATTTACATGGTAAATAAAGATGGTACGTTACCATTTTGAGGTCCAAAGTTAGGATTTTTCTTGAGTTTTGTTAAGAACTTTTAAACATGTACACCTTTCTTTAACTTTGGAACATCTTCAAGTTGCCAACAAATCCCTATGTTGGATAGGTTTGGATTGAAGTTTTGTTCTAGAAATATTGTGATTATATGTTTACATTTCATACATCCTAAGTTACTAAGTAGCTTCCAAGCAAACAAAGTGAACAAACTACACCAAGTCTCCCAACCATAACCATGTTTGGAATGCACTTGTCTAGTTGTACTCAGTTTGTTACCTAGTGAATTGCATGATTTAAATTACGTTTTTCATACTGTATACATGACCATCTTAAACATCCATGTGATGATTTGTGCATTGGTGAAATCTTGAGGTTAATGGATTCATCCAACCCATGCTTGACAATACATGCCATAACTAGATACCTGACCTATACATAACTATAAACACACACACAAACATACTACACATACCTATAAAACCTAACCATGATATCAACTAAACTCGTGATTGAATATTATGTGACAAGGTGGAAAATATCTTAGCTTTAGATTCCTTACTTTGGACTTCTAAAGGGCGACTTAGTGCCCATGAAAAACACAACTTAAAACAGTGTCCAAGAAGTGTCTAAGTAAGATATGTTTTAGGTAATTTCATATTTATAAGTCCCATTTACCTTCCAATCGCCAAATCATCAAACTCATACACCTTTTTTTTTCCTTTTAGGGTGACTTTGGTGTTTTCACTGATATGCATAAACTGGCCAATTAAAAACTAACCAATTTTAACCTAAACTAGACACGCTAAGTTTTAAATTTATAAAACTAAGACTCTCTAAGACCTATGCCACAAAACCGGAAAGTGTATCGATCAATGTAGTATAGCTAAAGTAAGTCCGAGTATCGAACCCACGAGACTCTCTTGATTACGTTAACTAGACTTGACTACTAATTACTAGACTGGCACGACCTAATTGTTTTGTTGATTTGGGGTTTTCCGACAAACCACTAAAATAACTAGAATAACTAAAAATGACTAGACACATGAACTAAACGAGAGATGTGATCAGATGATGGAAAACACATTACCTAGGTCTGAATCCTACAGTTGCAATACATGTTCTATCGGTTTTGGAACTAATGTGGAAATCAGGATCCTCATATATTAAATCTAAAGGATCACCGAACATGACCCTCGACCCTTCTCGAGAAGACACATATGGTCACCGACTAGGCTGTTTAACTACTGGTTTAAAGGCCTCCTTCACATGCTCTCTTAGTGTGATAACAAAGAACCCTTAGACACTCTACCTCACGGCATGAAAATCTAGGGACATTATGTTTTATACTCTAACTTAGCTAGCAGACAGAGACCGCGAACTAAGGGATCTTCTCACGAAGAATCTGACATAGAAACCTAATCACTCGAGACTAGCCAACAACCTCCCACCTCACGGCTATTGAAGATTGGTAGAACACTAATTCCTATTCAAACCCGAATCATAGTTTCTACGGGAAATCGTATGCTATTAACCATAAACTAGCCGCTAACACATAGTCCACGACCTAACAAGCATTCATATATAGAAGACATCCACAAGAATGTAAGTGAAACATATGATAAAGATTCAGTTAAGCATAAGCATGCATATACATTAGAGCATTGAAGCCAAATTTATATACTTTATTAATTAAATCCACATAATATATCCAAAACGAAAGAAACAATATCAAACAAGTGTATTCATCATTCCTTGGCAATGTCAAGAAATTTAGCCTAACATAGTTATGAAAACAAGAACAATCATCTTCAAGAGTTTAGCAAACATGGTAAAAAAAATATAAACAAAAGTATCAAGCAATAAGATGCTTAACACCTAAAAGATTTGATCCCACGCTTCAATTCTTCACTCCCGCGCTCTCTTAGTCTTCAAAATCTTCGTTTTCAGCCTCCTGGTTCCTCTAGGGTTGTCTGGCTTCTTATAAGGTTAATTGTGGTCTTAGATAGGGTCAAAGATGAAGCTTTTCGCGCTGATCAGCCACATCCTCGAGTCACGCGACCTTCATCAGGTCTTGTCGTCGCGCGGAGCGACAAACATTTATACGTAGAAAACCGTTTTCGTTACAACTTCTTCGTTTCAATTCCGTTTTCTTCATCGTTTTCGCCTACGTCTTCGTAATTCAATTCTCTATCATCACATCTTCTTAAATATGCTTTTCCATTTCATGAGAATCCTTCATTAAGCCCAAACCTTCTACTGTGTGCTCGTTTCTTTAATGTTTTAGCTTGTTTTTACTTCCGGAACCCTGCAAAACACACAAGATATGATAATATGGTAAAACGAAACACAAACGAATCAAATTATTATATAAACTATACATGGAAACAGAGTTAGTTTATATTACATCAAATATCCCAACACTTAATCCTTTTTCGTCCCCGAAAAAGAATTATGCATATGGAATCACAATCAGGTTTACATCTGGTTTCAAAAGCCTAAATTACTCTATTAAAATCCACCAACGTGTTAACCGCAATTGCAAGTATATTATCCACATAAACCCAAACTATAGTTCCATGCCCTGATAATGTTTATTTAATTCAAGTAGAAGTAGTCAAGCTAGGATCTCACAGTTCGGAAGCCACAATTTTACCTAATCCCGCCTCAAGCTTATGAAACAAAAGGAACAATCACATGGACTATTTCCTAACCATTTTATGCCAAAACTAAAAGAATTTAACATAAAAAATTTTCTTATCTTGTTTTTAATGAGCACTAGACATATTTATACCTAACCTAGAGGTTGTCCGAACTAGAGTCACCATCCTTAGTAACAACAACACGTGCTTCAGTATTTTTTATTTTTTCTTAACTTAACCTAAAGGGATTCTCAATCAGAGTCACCATCCCCAAGGGAGATTCCATAGGCATCGTTATTTATCTAGTTCATTTATTTCATTTTTAAAGCATTTTTTCTTTAATAAAAAAAATCTTATAGTTTTAACCTATAACGGCATTTTCTTATACCATTTTTGACAGTTCAGTTTCCCTATTTCTCCTAAATGAGAAGCCACGAATGTCCTAACTGTATTAAGGTATATTTTAAGCTCAAAGGAAACCTATCAACTGGGTGGCCCTACCCACACATCTCAAATCAGACACGTTTTCGACTATTATCTCCCATTATTTGAAAAACGGACACCTAATTTTATCTATCATCTCCCTTATTTTATTGGATGCAAAGTTCTTAACAGGGACATTTTATTTTCATTTTTTTTTGAATTTTTGATTTTTTTTGAGATTTTTATGACCCAAAAAACTCAAAGTACAGAATAAATGACAGTTTTCCAACCTCACACTTAAAATTTGCATTGCCCTTAATGTAGAAATAGAAACCGAGTCAAAAGACTAAAACAAATAAGAATAAAAAGATAAACGCAAAAAATAGAAAGGACTTAGCTGGTAATATCAACGCGTAAGCTCTAAAACTCTTGTCCAATCCAGTTCCGATCGTATAGCATTTCATTCGCGGTCGCATCTGATAACTGACTAGTAATTGTGTGGGTCGGCTGACATTCAATAAACAACTCCGAAATCACCCGAATGGAGATTTAGTATGGGTGGTACTATTTAAACATGCCAAATTACAAAAAAAAAACAAGCAAAAACCAATGAAGTACTGACTCAAAAACACTAACTTAGACTCATGATACAAAATAAACGACTCAAAATATAGGGAAATATGTACCGTATACGATCCGTGCGCAAGAAACTAATCGAACCAGACAACGAAACAAACCAAACGGGAAATCCACCTCATTGCGTCACACGATGAGGTCTTGTATGTTAATTGTGTGGCGCGATGATGCACTTTGACCTGTTGAGTTTATTCCCTCACGTCACGCGACCATGTATCCATATGCTCCTCGCATGACGCGATGAGCTCTTTTTCATAAAAGGTTTCTTGAATTTTTAGCTCCAATGCCTTAGAAAATTTCCCATACTCGTCCAACTTCGTTCCAAACCAAATTTTCCACTAGAAAACACGTCGGAAACCCGTTTCTTTGCATTTAAAACTTCATCACGGATACGATAACCTGCAAAAAGACACAAAAAACAAAACAAAAAGAGAAAAACTACCAAAACCATCAAAAACCTAAAACCTACGACCTATGACTTTAACTCTATAAAACCGGGTACTACCCCTATTCTCTAAACTGTCAAATACTTACAGAGGATCATGTAGATCCAGCTCACCTCCGTATCCAACCTTACGGACTCTAGCACTAGCATTTAAACTACTTCTCATTTCTTTCAAAATTTCTCCATCTTTCTCACTATCATTCTTCACAAAACTAAACCCATGTGTAGGAAATTCAAAAAGAGAATTACTAACCACTAATTCCTCCACACACTTAGGCTTTTTCATGACTCCTAACTTATGCTCAAACCATTTCATCTCTCTTTCCAACTCATCTGCAAAACTGCCCTCACCTTTGGGTTTCCTCTCAACCTCTAGACTAGACTATCTAAACTCATAACCTTCTCTTATACTCTCATCTCACCAGCAACTTCAAGTTTGATCACCATATAAGGTGTACCTTCTAGCAAGGCTTCTAACATAGCAATGCCACCTTTTGGATCAAACACTCCGGTTTCCTCATCAACATGCAATCCTACCAGTTCCTCCCCGAACTCATCTTCCAAAATCAACTCACGCTCTCTATTCTCAACTTCAACACTACCAACTGAGAACACCGACTCCTTCCTATCACTCACGTTCTTCGTAGATCGAGACACCTCGAATGTGACAGTTTCCTCACCTACCATAAGTGTAATGGTGCCCGCGAAGGCATTGATTAAGGCTTTGGTTGTGCAAAGGAAAGGTCTACCCATGATTAGAGGAACGTTTTCATCGGCTTCCATGTCAAGAACTACAAAGTCCACATGGAACACAAATTTGTCGCCCTTGATAAACAAGTTTTCTACTATACCCTGCTGATACTTAACAGATTTTTCGGCTAAAGAAAGAGTCATGCGGGTTGGGTTTAATTCACCAAGGCCTAGTTTCTTGTAAAGCGAATATGTTATCAAATTAATAATAGCACCAAGGTCTTCTAATGCGTGGTTTTGGACTTCACTACCAAACAGACATGGGATCCTGAAGACTCCTGGATCCGTGAGTTTCTCTAGTAGCTAGTTCATTACCACCGCAGAGTAGTTGGCCGTCAATGGAACATTCGAAAGTTCCCCCAATTTACCTTTCCCTTTCAAGAGGTCTTTTAGAAATTTAGCATACTTAGGCATATGTTGAAGGGCTTCGATAAAAGGGAGATTTATGTTAACCTGTCTAAACATGTCAAGAAAGTGCCCGTACTCCTTAGCATATTTTTGATTCTTGAGGCGTGCGGGATACAGGAGACTAGAACAATCCTATCTCCGGAATCGATATAACAAACTCAAACAGCTTCCTAATAACTTAATCTAACGGAGGTGTCTCTAACTCTAATTCAACCGGTTCCTCCTCCTCTACCTGAATCGGTGATTCAACACGATCTAGCTCTCTACCCGACCTATTGGTAATGTCTTTGATATGGGCATTCGGGTTTGTTTAGGTGCCACCTGAAAAATGTCCCAGGATCTAACTTTTTAACTGTATCCCTTATGGTTCTTTGAAGGTCTAATAATGCCGATTGTTGGTTTTTCAAAAGAATGTCATGTCCGGTTAAGGTTTGTTGTGTTTTTTGATCCTTGACCACTAACTGAGACGACAAACTCTATTTCTTTTCTGACCACTAAAGCGACCCTGCTTGTGGTTATAATTCTGGTTCTGTTCGAACCCAGGTGGATGACCGAAAAATCAGAAGTTGTAATTTTGATTTCTCCAACGACAGTTATAAGAACTTCCAAGCTGATTCTAACCTCCTACAAATTCTTGCTTCATCAATGACACTCAAGAGTACCGTGACTTCCCTGCCACATCTCACATTTATCTATTTCTGACTTAATTTCTTTCATCTCTCGGGTTAGGTTTTCTAAAGCAGTAGCCACACTAGTAGCCAAGGTGACTTGGTGTATGCCTCGTGTGGACGAAGTTGTACTAGTGACAGGAATTGAATTCCTGTTTGCAGACCGTTGTTTGTACTCAAACATGTCATTCCATTCAGCCACAATTTTCTTTCCCATAAGGTGTCCTCCTTTAGAAGTATCAAATCGAGCTCTTTTGTAGGGATTGAACCCATGCAAAGGAACAGATGATATAGAGCTAAAACTACATCAGGGGATTGATCTAGAATAATAGAGTATACAACCTCTGATGCAAACCACTGATCCAGTTAATACTGCATTACAAGATCTTCTGAATACATTGTGGAAACTTTGATGAAGACTAACAGTGGATAGGCTCATCAGTGTTTCTTTTATATTAATGTAACAGTGTTATGTAATAGAAGTGGTTAGCTTAATCAGTGTTTAGAGTTAGTTAGTTTATTGTTAGGTGTCACTATCAACCCTGACATCAGCAAAGATGCTCAGAGGTTTGACTTGTGGTATAAATAGAACAGTACATTGTACTGTTCTGTTATCTATCAAAAGATCATTTACGCATTTCCTTCCAATCATCTTACTTACATTCTGTACTAACAAACTATCATTGGGCTGAGGGGGAGTCTGTGATTCACATGTAAAACTTATAAGTTTGAAAGCATGATGATCAAAGCAATCCATTAGTTGTGATACAAAGTTTTATTTCGCTGCAAATTCACTATGTTTTATCTTCTTTCGTAAACCATTTTCTAAACAATCACAGCTAATTCAAACTCAGATTGTTACAACTGGTATCAGAGCATGGTCAATCAAAATTTGATTTAACTATCAATTTGATTTGAAAGATTAACTCACCCTGCTAATTAGTTTGTTTGTTTTCATTTGAAAACAGAGTTTAATTACGTTCAAAGTTTTTAAAACAAAGTCTATTTAAAGCAATCAGAATGTCTCAAAACCCACAGGATTCCAACAACACTGGATCCATGTTTAAACCTCCAATGCTTGTCAGGAACGAGTATTACATATGGCAACGTCGGGTGGGTCATATTCTTGCTCAGCAAAACACCGGTTGCTGGAGGTCCGTTGTATTTGGACCACATGTTCCTATGGTTCCAAGTGCAGAGACCTAGCAAAATAAGTGCCAAAAAGTCCTGAAAACTACTCCGAGCAAGATTTCCAGAAAACTGAGTTAGATGCTAAGGCTTGAAAGGAGTTATGGGATGCCTTGAAAGAGCAATTTGGTGGGACTGAGGAAGTAATTGAAAATAACAGAGAAGTCTTAAATCAACAATATGAAACTTTTTGTCATGTCAAAGGAGAGTCTCTAACCCAACAGTTCGAGCGATTTAGCTGTCTCATAAGTGAGCTTAAGCTGGTTAACTTTGAACTTCCGAAAATGACTGTCAATAGTCATTTTCTCAGATCGTTACCAGAAAAGTGGGACACCATAGCTTTCGTGACACGAACATCTGTCGGGTTTAAAGAAATAAATCTTACACAACTTCATGGTAGACTGCTCATATATGAGAGGGAGTTGAACCAGAAAAAGAAGTTACAAGAGTTTGGCAAAATGGCTGATGACTATGCTTTTGGTAGCACAACTCTTTTAGGCCAAGAAGAGGGTTCTAGCAGTGGTAAGGATCAGAGTTATGATCATTTTATTGATATAACTTCTAGAGGAAACTTCAACTCTGATTCTTACTCACCCAACTATGCTTTTACTGCTAGTGGGGAAAGCCAAACCTCTAACAACTTATCCTTTGAGTTGAATGATCTTCAACATTTTGAACCATCTGATTTAGAAGAAATGAACATCTTGCACCAACTGGCTCTATTAAGTGTTAGAACCAGTAAATTTTATAAGAGAATGGTAGAAAATTCCCAGGGTTGCATGGGGGGTTAAAAGTTGGGCTGGATAAATAAAAATCAAGTGCTATAAGTGTAATAGACTAGGACATTTTGTTAGGGAATGCAGATCTCAAACATCTGGACCTATTGTGACACACCCTGGCTCTAGACCTCAACACACACAAAGCACTACTCATTATTCCCAATATACCTCTGCTACTCAAATGCAAAACACTGCTCATTTTGCACACCCTGCTACCACTGTTCCTGTGCACTATGTTCAAACCACTATTCCATAAATTCATTACGTTCAAGCACCATCTCCTCAATGTGCATGTGTAACCTACACCTCATGTCACTCAAGTTACTCAAACCACTGCTCTGACAGAGGTTAATCAACAAAGCTTTTTCACACAAAGTTTTGTTGATTGGAGTAGCTTGCCTAAGGAGTTAACTAATGAGAACTTTGCTCTAGTAGCCAACAATGACTTAGAAAATGATTTTTCTTTATGGCTCTAGATGTAATAGTTGAAGTTCATGATGAAACAGTGGTTACAAAAGAGATTGTTGATAAAGGGGCTGTTTGTTTACCTCTTAATGAGGCTCTTAATGGTTCAGACTTTCTTACTGGTTCAGCACTTAATGGTTCGGACTGTTTGTTTCGCAAGCATATGTCTGAATGGTTCAGACATTTGCCTCTGAATGGTTAAGATTTATACTGAGTCTGAATGGTTAAGACCTTTAATCTGAATTGGTCAAACATTTTCCTCTGAACGTTTAAGCATTATACTGGCTCTTAATGGTTCAGACCTCTTACTGATTCAGCACTTAACCATTCAGAGGTTGCCAAATAGCCCCGAAGATGTGAAATCTTTGTCTGATCCATGGAATACCAGTGTGTGTGAAGGTGATTGTGACTATGCCATGATGGCTGCTGCTATGGTATCACCTCAGATCCTTAAAGATCTATGTTCAGAGAAATGCATAATTGCTTTTGCTAACATAAAAAGGTGAACGAAGATCTTTGAAACAAAATTTTAGAAGATGAGTTAAATTTGAAAAACTCTCAAAAGAGTTGAAAACAAAATTGATTAACAAAGATTCTGAAATCAACAGTCTAAAACATGAGGCAAGCATAACCAAAGATCAACTCCAAACTATGATAGAAAAATATCAAGTTTGCAAAAAGGAGTTCGAATCTACCCAAATCACTTATGAGAAATGGGTAGAATCTTGCAAAGGTTATGAGGTTATGCTTGAATTCCAGATCAAAAGTAACATACATAGATTTCAGGAAAATGACCAAGTTTCTGAAAATGTTAATGTAAATAAGTCTGGGGTGGTTGAAATTGTGCCAACAAATTTGGCTGGTGAAGAGATTAAAGTCAGTGATAAAAATGTAAACAAAATCATTTTAGAAAAACATGAGGGATCCTCAAATTTTGAGGAAGCTGAGAAATATCAATTTAAACCCGCATGGTCTGATGAGTGTGACATTCTCAAAAGTTTCAAGCCAATGGACTTTTCAACCATTGTGGTGTTCAAAGCATCAAAAGCAAGAGTGATTCCCATTAAAGATCTTCCATCAGATGTTACATCATCTGTTGAAAAGAAGTCTGAGAATGGAAAGAAGAAAGAAAAGGTTAAAAACCTGTTTTGTGATTTTTGTGAGAAAATAAATCATGTCACTTAAAACTGTTTTCTTTTAAAAGCATATGATATCAACAAAACAAGTATAATACCTAATTCTTTAAAATGCATTATCTGTGGGAAAGCAAACCACAAAACTCAAGAGTAGTGTTTACCTTCAACCTTTGACATCAAGGTAAAAGAAATTAAATCAAAAGGCTTAAGCTTTGTTAGAAATAAATCTAAGCAGACCTTTGAATCTGTTGAAACATCTGTTACCAAAGCACTGAACAAAACCTTGTTCCCAGAGAGGTACAAGTAATAGGTGCACCATCTGCAAACAGGTATCCAATGGGATATGGCAACCTATTTATCAAAAGGTTCCACTTAGTTATGAGGGTTACAAAAAACCCTCAAAGTCAAGAGTCAATAGGCATCCTCATGGTTATCAACATCTGATAGGAAATGGTCCACAACAGTGGTTACAAAGACCAAATCAAACCACTGTCCATATTCCTGGAATTGAGATTGGTCAATCTGTGACCCCATCCAAAGCCATTTTGGCTTTGGAGACCCACCTAAACTTATTGTTTACTAATGTGTTGAGAGCTTCTACTTGCCTTGATAGTTATGGTATGTAGATAGTGGAGGCTCCAGGCACATGACAGGATGCAGAGCCCTTCTCAAAGACTTAATGGCACATGGAGGGGGTGATATATCTTTTGGTAACAATTCAAAGGGAAGGTGTTGGGGTCAGGGACGGTTCAGGCTGGGAAACTCAAATTTGAGCATGCTAATCTCATTGATAATCTAAAATTCAACTTGCTGAGTGTCTCACAAATGAGTGACAAAGGATATGGATCGTTCTTTACAAAGAAACATGTCAAATTGTAGGACTAGAAGTTGTTAAAAAGATTGATCAAATCATTGCTGAAAGTAAAGCACAACTTGTTTCTCATAGGAGTGGCAATGTGTATGTGGTGGATATGTTCAAAAATAATCCAATGTCCAATGCATGTCTGTTCTCAGTTGCTTCTAGCAAAGAGACAGAGTTATTGCATAGAAGACTTGGACACACAAATCTGAAAACTATCACCACTCTCTCAAAACAAAATTTTGTCAGAGGATTGCCTTCAAAACAATTCACTTGTGAAAAACATTGCGTATCATGTTTAAAAGGAAAACAACATAAAAGTTCTTACAAGTTAACTGAGGAGTCCAAAACAACCAGTGCTTGCAATTGCTGCATATGGACTTGTTTGGCCCTATAAAAATCATGAGTTTCAAAAAGAAAAGATATTGTCTTGTCATTGTAGATGATTTTTCAAGGTTCACATGGACATTTTTCATGCATTCTAAAGATGAAACTGCTGGCATTTTGCAAAATTTTGTTAAATAAGTTGAAAAACAATTTGATCTTCCAGTAATTTTTAGAAGTGACAATCGGGACAGAGTTGAGGAATAAGGAGTTGGATGCTTTCTGTGAGTCAAGGAAAAACATGACTTTAATTGAATATGCAAGAACAATGCATGCAGACTCAGGTTTACCCTTGTCTTTTTGGACAGAGGCTGTAAACACTGTTTGCTATGTGCCGAACAAAATTTTGATCAATCCCAGGCACCAAAAGACCGCCTATGAAATTATTTACAAAATCAAAGCCTCTGATCTCATATTTAAGTCTTTGGCTGCCCATCTTCATTTTAAACTTAAAAGATTTTATTTCAAAGTTTGCAGCCAAAGTTGATTGTGATTATTTCCTGGGATACTCAACCACTGCTAAAGCCTAGAGAGTTTTTAACTCTAGGACCAAGTGTGTTGAAGAAACTTTGAATGTAAAGTTCAATGAACTTTCTTCATTGAAATTCCCAGCAAATCCTGCTGAACTTTTTGATCTGGATAAATTTACATTTGAAGATGTGTCTATCAAGACTAACCATGCGATTACATCACAATCTTCTCATCAAGATTATGGATATGACAGTGTGCTTCCACAATTCAAAGTCAATCCATCCATCAGAGGAGCAGATGTTAATAACAACTGTGAAAACTCTGCCACTGCTGGCTCAACAGTTGTTGATCCACAAACCTCTGCCAGCTCACAAAATCAAACCAGTGTTGATAAAAGTCCATACTATGTGAACAAAAATCAACAAAATTACACATCTGTCCCTCCTATACCTCCACCTCCATTCTAAACAGATGTTGGCACTTCAAAATTGCCAACAGATGTTAGCTTAGATGATTCCTATCTGCAGCCTTCACCTCAAAATGCCATCATTCCATATAAGGAAGATCTTATCTTCCTTAAAAGTCATCCATCTGATCAAGTCCTTGGCAACATCAATGAGGGAGTGCTCACAAGAATCCAATCCCAAAACATTTGTCTTTTTGCTGGCTTTCTATCACTCACACAACCTGTCAAGTACCAAGAGACACTAAAAGACAACAGTTGGGTAGAAGCCATGCAAGAAGAGCTCCTACCATTCAAAAGACAACAAGTATGGGAACTTGTACCACTGCCAAAGGATGCATGTCCATTTGGCACAAAGTGGGTCTTCAAAACAAAACTGATGAAAGGGGTATTGTTGTCAAGAACAAAGCACGGCTCGTGGTTCAAGGGTATAGACAAGAAGAAGGGATAGACTATGATGAAACCTTTGCTCATGTAGCAAGGTTAGAAGCCATCAGATTGTTCTTAGCTTTTGCTGCCAACCACAACATCAAAGTGTTTCAAATGGATATCAAAAGTGCATTCTTATATGGGAATATCAAAGAAGAGGTATATGTTTGTCAACCTCCTAGATTTGAAGATGCATTTTATCCTGATCATGTCTACAAGCTCAACAAAGCTTTGTATGGCCTGATGCAAGCACCCAGATCCTGGTATAAAACTCTTTCCACTTTTCTCTTATCATTGGTTTCACAAGAGGTAAAATTGATAAAACGTTATTTTTAAAATAGAGAGGAAAAGACTTGATGATTGTCCAAATTTATGTGAATGACATCATTTTTGGATCACATGCAATGCCATGTGTGAAGAGTTTAGGCAACTTATGGCAGTAGAGTTTGAAATAGGTGCAATGGGTGAGCTCCAATGTTTTCTTGGTCTTCAAGTAAAACAATTACACAATGGTACACCCATGGCAACCTCAAAGCTTGTCATTGTTGATGACAAAGATGACTTGGTTGATCAAACTCTTTACAGAAGTATGATTGGGTCTTTATTGTACCTAATTGCTTCTAGGCCATATATCATGTTTGCAACATGTGTTTGTGCCAGATCCCAGTCAGCACTTAGTGTAATCCTTGTGCCGAAATTTCAGGATTTCAAAAACTTTTTCTTTGAAGGCATTCCGGTAACTGATTCTTAAACATAACCCGTTTAACGCAACGTATGCACCGGGATGAGGACATAAGCTTAACATACCTTAAATACCCTTTACATGACTTAGAAATAAGTTTTGAGGTCTTCGGTATGGCAAAAACACACTATTGTAACTCCAGGGACTATTTTGCAAAATCTACGAAAGTACGCTGATTTGCGTATTTCTTAATATGGAACACGTACGTACATCCAAAAATTTTTGCAATAATTAAAATCATGTATTTTAATGATTGGAATGCGAAAATATCATTCGTTATTAAATTACGGTCATTTACGTGTTAATTAAAGCGTTCGTCGTAATTAACCGAAAAACGCAACCGTACAACCGAACGAGCCGACATCCATGACATTTCCGGACATATTTCAAGTCCCTTATTCTTATTCATCCTTATAGAGGATAGAAATTAGGTTGACGGGTGTTAGAAACGACGAAACGCGACAATACAAGTCCAGGGGCCAAAGCTGCCAAAAAGCAAACTTCAGCCCCCAGACTCAGCTTGCGGACCGTATGCCTAACCCGTTACGGTCCGTAAGGGGTGCCCAGCATAGTAGAAAGGTGGCAACCTCTTGTTTCAAGCCTTGCACACCAAGCATTCGGTTTTGCCACACTCTCTTTGGTTACAACACATCACTAGATACTTGTTTTGATCATACTCCACCTCCTAACACTTGGAATGATCTTGTGCACCCTCCACAACTATAAATAGGTGCATAATTCTTCATTACAACTTGCTCATTTCATTCTTTCTTCCTCCCACTCTCTTGGAGTTTGGTTCCATTCTTTTGGAGGCCTCCTACTGAGTTTTCTGAGCTTTTCAAGTGTTCTTCAACACAAGTAAGTGCTCTTTTCTAGTCTTGTTCATTTGTTTTCGCTATTTTGAGCTAAAAGTCAAACAGTTTGACTTTCTGTTTGACTTTCGGTTCTGACCATTTTTGTCAAAGCAAAGTTCAATTGACTTTCCAACGTGATCGTAATCATGATGGTTATGATCCATAGCGATCATGCCTACTGATTACCATGTTTACTAGTCGAAGTGAGGAGTCAAAGTTTTGGTCAAAAGTGCATATTATGTGCATTTTACGACGGAACTATTTTCGGGTATCAAACACCAAGTTTTTATACCAAAACAATTCTATAACTTAGTTAGACATGTTTTGACATGTCTAACTCGTCACTTTTAGTTTAGTGTTTATTTAGGGTCGTAAGTCGAGCGGTCTTGACCACCGCTTTGACTTTCGAATCCGACCTGTTTCGTCGATCTTAGGATCCGACCAAACACATATTTATGACCATAGTTGTATAGGGAATAACCCTCTGAGGTTATACCTTATGGTCACGTTGTTTGGTTACTGTTATGTTAAGTCGCCTATTATGCCTTATAAATGACCAAAATGCCCTTTTGCGCATAAATCAACTTTAAGCATATGTGACCAATGTTTTGACATATAAACTGATGTTACAACTTAATCAAACATGTTTTAGCATATTAGACTGATCATAACACATATCTAACTATCCAAAACTCATATTTACGTAAATGACCCGTTAAAGTAGCGTAAACTGCCTTAACAAGTCATAACGGGTCAAAAGCACTTAGGTTTCTTTCCAAATCAGAATGTTAAGTTTAGTAAACCATTTCATATGAGTTCCAACACTCGTTTGGTTTATAAGACTTCGTTCTATCCGGTTTCTTGTTTTCAAGTCTCGACACTAACATAGTATCCGATACACTAGGAACCACTTCAACATTCGAACTCTTGATCCTTTGAGCCTTGTTATATCAATTGAACAAGACCTATACGCAATCCCAAGTGAGTACATAGTGGGATTTCTAAGAAGTGCTTTACACAACAATGGTTATTGTTTATGTGTAGAGATTGTTGGTGATTTAGATAACGAAACTAGAGTAATACAATAAGGACATGGTGGATACGCTGCTGGTACTTCCTATATATAAGTGTTCTTATTGTATTACCCTTGTAGCATTATCCGAATCACATTAGGATTTTATGTTCGATTGTTTCAAAGTACAAATATCCAAATCCTTGTAGAACTCTTTCATATTTTTATATGTTAGATTCATAGAAGGATATCCAAAGTATTATTATCAATCATTAATTTGATTTCTATAATACTCACGCGAGTTATGACCAATTTCAATATTGTTGTTATTAATCCTTGATTGGATTTCTAATAACATATTCACAAGTTTTATGACCAAATTCAATACGATTACGATGAACAAAGTACAATTTCCAACGACAGAAAAATTACTTAGTATTAATCATGTCGCCATATACAAAACTCTTTTGTCACAAGTTTCATAAACAAGTTAATGTATTGCAATACTAAATATTTTTCCCATTCCTTGGCTTCAAAGAGTCCATTTTCTATAGACAACTCTCGTAGTTGTCGAAGTATTGCAACACTAAACTTTTTGCCATTAACTTGGCCAACAAAACTATGTACTCGCCAACATTGTTTGTTGATGTCTTTTTTTACATATGTTTCAGGTTTCGATTGTTCAAGCATGCAACACATAGGAATGCATCCGGGGTTTAGACTTCTTTAATCAAAAGACAATCTCATGTATTCTTTGTATTGTAAAACAACATTAACCATAATGAAACAATTTAGTACTAGTAGTTGTGAGGAATTTGTAACGTGACTCCCCGATATTTCCGTCGCGTGTTGTTGTATTACGTGAATGGGGTGTTACAAATTGGTATCAAAGCACTGGTTATAGGGAATTAGGTTATTAGAATGCCTTTAACCTAGTCTATAACCATCACAGGGACCCGAACATGAGTAGACTTAGGATCTCTATCCTAATCCTCATCCTTACTCGTGCTACAACTACTCTATGATTTACAAATCATCTAACCTTAGATGATTTATCCTAAATTGTTAGGCTTTATGCCTTAAAGTATTCCCCAAAATATTTTTCTCAAAACTTTTTCACTGGAATACTTCTCAAAATGTTTTCTCAAACGCTCTCAACAAAATGTTTCTCAACCTATTTATCTCAAACATTTTATCAAAAGGTTTCTCGAAATGCTTTCTCAAAAGTATTCATCAAAAAGTTTCTCGAGTTATTTATCTCAAACATTTTATCAAAAAATTTCTCAAAATGTTTACTCTCAAACATTTTTCATCGAAATCTTGGGTTTTAATAATATGAACTCATGCAATCTGGAAGGGTGAATGCCTGTACCCCGAGTTTTCTGTCTAAGGCTAGAGTGTTCCTATAAATCCGCATTTTTGGACCAGTCACTCTTACCTGGGAACTCTTAGGGTGAGTGTTCACTTATAGGCTAAAGCATGTCTTCTCGAAATATTATGAAAACTCATCCACTTTGACCATGACGACACTTCCTAAACACTACTACCTTTGTGACACTATTCCGACATGTTACCTTTGGTAATATGTTACGACTATATCCAATGCATTTGAAACAAATTCCATTTCATTTCATGACACTTTATAATCCTACTTCATTTTCAAATACTATTTTTCGTCTTTCAAATTTTCAAAATTTTTATTAATATGGATGAGAGCTTTCAAATTTTTATACACAAAGTTTCTTTATTTAAAAAAAATGTTTGATTAAAAATATTTTTGTCTTAAAAATTCTTTTTTTTAAAGGATAAAGAAATTTCTTTTAACACAAACCATTAATTTGGTTGTATTGTCTTATCAAAAAATATAACAAAAGTTTATTTTCAAACAATTCTTATTTCAAAACAAAATTCACAATACCATTTTTCCTAAATATAAAACAAGATTTTTGAACGAATACCAAGTTGAGATTTTCAATTCACTATGGTGTATAACAATTCTATGAAATCTAACTTATTTTGTTTTCATTATAGCTACTTCTTCAAGATGCCTCCTCATCGTGACGTAACTTGGAACACTGAAATGGCAGCAATAATCGCTCAGCATCTAGCTATTGTACTTCAGACATTGTGACCCAAATTAATCAAAATTACAACAACAACAACAATAACAACAACAACAACAACAACACAACAAAAATGTTCCTACGCCATGTAACTACAAACAATTCAACTCAGCTAAACCACTCAAGTTTAATGGGTCTGAAGGAGAAACTGGGCTCCTACAATGGTTTGAGAGTATATAAAGCACATTCCGCCATGTTCAGTGTTCTAATGAACGCAAAGTAGAGTTTGCCTCGAGTGTTTTCAAAAAGAGAGCACTCACTTGGTGGAACGGGGTCATGAGAGACATAGGTGCAGAAGTAGCTATGGCACAAACGTGGGAAGAATACAGGAATCTTATGATGAAAGAATTCTATCCACGAAGCGAAATAAGGGCACTTGAAACCGAGTTTATTACCTAAAACAAGATAGTGGTGAGAACTATGCTTACATAGATCGGTTTGAGGAGTTGAGCCTACTCTGCCCCACTATGGTCACACCTTTGGATCGGACTATTGAGAAATACATTGATGGTCTACCCGATCCAATCCAAGATAATATCGCCGACAGCAAACCTGCAATGCTTAGGGAGGCTAAGGAATCAGTCGCAACCCTAACTGACTCCCTGGTTAGAAAAAGGAAACCTTTTCGAAAGGGAGACAAGAAACGAACTGCTGAAACTACACAAGAGAAACTAAATGAAACAAAGGGTGAACCTTACAAAAATTCAAAGAAGCGTAAGACTTCAAAGAATTTTACGATTGCTGCACCAATCCCACTCAACTCAGTACCCGTTAGGGGGACTTATCGTGGGAAACATCGTAGGTGCAATCGTTGCAACTATCATCACCCAGCAAATTCTCCATGCCGCCAATGTACAATCTGTGGTCTTTCTGAACATCTAGCTGCGACCTGCCGCATCCGAAACCAAACAGCCCCTACTCAAACACACCCTCGATATCCAGCTGGAGCATGTTTCAATTGCGGTGATTTAAATCACTTCAAACGAAACTGCCCTAAGGTTGCAAATGCTAATGGACGAATGTTCAACGTGAATAAGACTCACGCTGATGGTCAAGCACTTATGATCATTTGAGTTTTAACATTCCTGTATATTTCCTGAAAACAATGTACATATTTCGACTATATTGTAATGGCAATATAAATTTCAAGAAGTTTTTCTTCATTTTTGTTATTCGTATTTCAGTTACAAATTCCAATGTGATTACACTGTGTGTAATTTACAACTACATACCAACTTCGAGGATTCTGTTCTTTATGGTTAAGAACTAAATCTCTCAAGAATAGCATATTATGATTTGCACACTAGTGCATTCATACAATCGCTGCAAACAAACACTACAAATACTATGTGCCTATTACTACTTCTTTTGTTTTCATGTCATTTACGTACATGGTTTATTAATCTATTATGTATAGTACATGATTACAAATACACTATTGCTTAGTATGTTAACTTAGCATGCCTAGCACATGATTTCAAAACAGTTGTCACGACATACTTACATTGTTTGTGAAAATCCATGCTTAATATATGATGCACGCTATCTGTATGGATAGTGTGAAACATATATTAAATTTGTACTAGAATGAAATACCTGCTACTGATTTTGTTGGATGCAAAACAAGTAGTGCTAACATTTCTAGTATGAAACACGTACAATTCAATAGATGTTGTGTTATGACGATGTTTGTATGATTTAGAGGTTATTTCGACGTTAATATTTGTTACCTTCACTTAACAAGAGGAGCTATATGGACCATGTGACGAAACGAGTAATTATGGGTGCACACTTAATTACAAGGTTCGACATATGAGAATCATAGTAAACCTTGTTAAGATGATGGCATAAAACCTAGAGTGATTAGGTAACGGAAAGGGTATGTCGCAATAAGACCACAATGGATACGCCACTGGTACTTCCTATATATAAGTGTTCTTATTGTTTATTCTTCGAAACGTTACCAGGGTCACTTGAAGGTTTTATGTTATCTTGGACCATTATGTGATTATGTGATTAGTGATTATCTGTTATTTGTTTATTGAATGCACTGGACGAGACGAGTACATTCATTAACTCTTTTCGAACCGACCGGGAGTATATTATGGTGTTAAAGGTGACGACCTTGATGCCATAGGTATGTTGACCCGTCTCCTATGCATGAGATGCTCATGGTACATGGGATTAACTCGTGGGACACTAGAAACCGTGTATGTATGGCTAGGCTTGAATGTACACCCCTTTGTTTGCTATGGAATTACACTAAGTGCCAAAGTATAACATAGTGCCATACAAAACAATTTTTATACACTCGACGACGCTTTATAGATTCAAAGGTTTTAAAGGTTGAATACCTTGAGATGCTTTGAATATCTTGTTTATGATATGAATCCCCCAAACATTCCCAACACCAAATGATGCTCCGCATCTTTGGAATCTCGAGCTTTGTTATCTTTCATTATTCCAAACACACTCTACGGTCTCCTTCGAATAAATTTCGGGACGACATTTCCTAAAGTAGAGGAGACTGTAATCCTTGTGCTGAAATTTCGAGCTTTCAAAAACTTTTTCTTTGAAGGCATTCTAAACTGATACTTAAACATAACCCGTTTTACGTAACATATGCACCAGGACGAGGACATAAGCTTAACATACCTTAAATACCCTTTACAAGACTTAGAAATAAGTTTTGAGGGCTTCATTATGGCAAAAACACACTATTGTAATTCTAGGGACTATTTTGCAAAATCTGCGAAAGTACGTCGATTCGCGTATTTCTTAATACGGAACACGTATGTACATCCAAAAAATTTTTCAATCACTAAAATCTTGTATTTTGATGATTGTAATGCAAAAATATCATTCGTTACGCAATTACGGTCGTTTACGCGTTAATTAAAGCGTTCGTCGTAATTAACCGAAAAACACAACCGTACAACCGAACGAGCCGCATCCATGACATTTCCGGACATATTACAAGTCCCTTATGCTTATTCATCCTCATAGAGCTTAGAAATTAGGTTGACGAGTGTTAGAAACGATGAAACGTGACAATACAAGTCCATGGGCCAAAGCTGCCAAAAAGCAAACTTCAGCCCCCAGACTCAGCTTGCGGACCGTATGCCTACCCCCTTATGGTCCGTAAGGGGTACCCAGCACAGTAGAAAGGTGGAAACCTCTTGTTTCAAGCCTTCACACCAAGTTTTATTCAAGGAAAAAGATAAAGACTCAGGAGCTTAATCAAGTCTAATGGCTACAGGGCATTCAAGAAAAGACTATGACACAGACGTTATCCAAGAGGAAGATGTCAAGGAGAGTCTGTTTTGTGCATATATAAAAGTATGCCTACATCAAGATGACTACAGCAAAATCCAAGGGGGAGTCTGTTGGTGCATATGTCTGTTGCCTTCGTCATTACCCGAGAACGAGTCTGGAATAAACGAGAGTTTCTGAAGACTGAACAAGACAAAGTAGATATCCAAGAGGCAGTCTATTGGTGCATAATGTCTATAGAATAGTCTTGTATCGAGTCTGTATAGAATAGGTGAAATGAGGTCTATTTAAGAATATTTGGTAACAAGTTCGCTTGAGACTTTTTGTGAAGAGACAAGTTCGGCCGAACTTGACTAGGTCAAGTTCAGGCGAACTTAACAAACTCAGTCTCTCCACTAGCGAACTTGGTATCCTATAAATAGGTGCCTTGGTTATTTCATTTGTAACTTCAGAGATTTTGGCACAGAGACGGCGAAGCTCTGTCGGATCCGGAACTTGAATGTATTGAACATAAGATCAATGAAATCAATCTTTAAATGAGTAATTCTTGTTATTCGATTAACTTGTCATTAGGTTAATAGATAAAAAACTTAGGTTCCCGAGCTGTTTGTGGACGTTCCTACAAGTGGTATCAGAGCCTAGATACCTAAATTTGCTGCAATCAAGACAAGAATCTCTCTTATTCTACTACATTTTATCTTTTTTCTTAACATTTTCACATACTTGATGATTTCATGTCAAAAATGGGTGAATTTTGAATATGTTATGTAAAACACACTTGTGGTAAACCCCTGAGAGTTTGGACATCAAATTCAATCGAATTGATACCAAAAAGTTGCAAAAACCATGTTTTGGAAACAAGATTCAGCCGAACTTAACATCAAGTTCAACCGAACTTGATTAAAATTTCACTGATTTTAATCAAGTTCGACCGAACTTGACAAATTTTTCAAGAATTTTTGATAAGTTCGCCCGAACTTGAAGGAAATCTCAATATTTTTTATCAAGTTCACCCGAACTTGATCAAGTTTCATTGATATCCTTTTACAAGTTCGCCCGAACTTGATCAAAGTTTTTGAAATATTACATAAGTTCGACCGAACTTACCTGTTCCTTGAAATATCCATATCAAGTTCGACCGCACTTGATAAGTCTTTGACAAGTTCCCCGAACTTGTCTAAAGTTCCTAAAAAAGGCATGAAAATCCTGAAAAACGTCATGAACATTATATATCGTTAGAATCGTATACAAGATGATTTTAAAGATATAATCGGGTAAAAATTGTTTTCGGAAAATTTTTAAACGTTTTTAATGTACCGATTGTCAATTAAAACGTCAGTTTGTGCTAAAATTGCTTGTTACTAATCAATTGTCAAGTGTTTTTTTTATCAAATTCACAGATAAGCCAAATGGAAGATTTCCACAATGTGTTTGTTTCACAAATGGCTTCTTCATCAAATGTAAATACTCTTGCGGTGAACCAGTTAAATATCGATAATGAAATGGGTACTACTCAGAAACCGCCGAAGCTAATGAGTATAGATGAGTTTGAAGGATGGAAAGAAAAGTTTGTGAATTGGATACAAGCAAATCAATTTGACAGTTGGGTTGCAGTTGAGGATGGCTACAAATGGCCAAAAGATGAGCGTGATCAAGATCTTCCGTTGAACAAGTTTTCACCAGGCGACAAAGCACAGTATGTCGCTGAGAAGAAGATGATTAGCTTGATTCAACAATCAGTAAAGGAAGATATTTTGATATTATTTCCAGAGTTTGATACTTCTCAAGAATTATGGCACTCTCTCTGTGACAAATTCAAAGGAAGTGATGAAATGATCAAGAGCAAGAAGGCCTTAATCAAGAAAGAATTCGAGATATTTACGATGATTAAAGGTGAAACTATGAAGCAAATGATCAATAGATACTGTCACCTCATGGGCCTGATGCGAAGACATGACATCAAAAGATCTACCGAAGAGCAAATCGAGAAGTTGGCCGATGCACTTCCAGAAGGAGAATGGACGACATATCTGACGATTCTGAAGAATAGTCCATCCTGGAGACACTTCAAGTTGTCATCTTTCATCGACAAATTAGGTCATGAAATGGAATTGATGAAGATTGCAAAGTCAAAGAACGCTAATTTTGTTCAAGATGTCGGTGTTTATTACAAAGGAGGTATTCAAGATACTCCAATTCAAAGCCCGAAAATTCAAACAGCATTCAGTGCAAATACAAATTCTTCTCCAAATCAAAGTTCTCCATATGCTGGATATACAAGTGCTAGTTCAAGCTCCTCATTCCAAAATCAGACAAGCCAAGCTAGTTTGATTCAAATGTTTTCCAATGTCACATAGCAGTTGATATGAAGAATGTATTCAGAAAAGGTGGCTAAACAACACATAGCACTTCTCGCTACCGTTCTTGAATCATATGAAAGCCTTGTTGCTGGAAAGATCGGTAATCCAGAAATGACGGCAGAAGATTATGATCAGGTAGACGAAGAAGATTTGGAGCTGATGGATATCAAATGGAGCCTTGCGTCCATTATCAGAAGAGTTACCAAGTTTGAGGCACTCACCGGGAGAGATATTGGTAATTCAAGCAACAAGCTTGGATTTGACAAGTCAAAAGTCACATGCTTTAGATGTCGACAAAAAGGACACTTCAAACGCGAATGCAGTAATCAAGAAGCTAGTGGAAACCAAAATCCTTTCGGAAGCAACAATGAATACTACAAGAAAGCTCTTCAATATAAGCCATATCTGAATAGAACACAAGTTGAAGTTGAAGAAAATCTGCAAAGAAAGCTAAACAAGCTCTTGTTGCCAATCATGAAGTCGATGGTTTCGATTGGAACAAATACATCGGAAAGAAGACTGGTGTTGCTATGATGGCAGAGGTTGTGAATGAATCTGAGACATCATTTGTGGAAGCTGCTATCGAAAATGCTATTCAAGAAGCATTAATGCAGAGGGCTGAGGAAGAAGCCGTCCTGGAGGATGTAGTTCTGGAAAGATACATACAACAAACAGAGGAAGAAGGAATAGCTTATGCTGAGATGCAAAAACAAGAAGCTTTGAAAGCAGAGGCCGAAAAGGTAAAAACTGAGGTAAGAATGTCTGAAAAGGAAGTTGTGAAAGTTGTGGAGGTTGAAAAACCTTGCACAAAGTGCACAAGTCCTTGTGAACCATGCCTTGATAAGGTCAAAGTTATAAGAGAATTAACTAAACATAATGAAATTTTCGTTATGATTACAGAAACATGAAAGAAGCTTATGAAAAAATACAAGGCAAATATAAAAATGTCGAAAAAGCTAATCTTGAAATTGCTGCTAATGAAAAAATATTAAAAGCAACAGTGATTGAAAAACAAAAAGCAATTAACATGTATATCAACACTATTGCCGAAACAAAACATGATCTTCATGACATAAAAATTGAAACAGAACATGTAAGACAGCTTTTGAAAAGCTACACCACAAATGCTTATGTCATTGATCACATTATTCCTACGATCAAATTGGAGGAAAATGACGGTAAACCAAAGCGTAAAGAATACGAAGTGTTCCTTCACCATTCCTTGAAAATTATTCTTGCAAAAAGGATGATGAAGTTGAAAAGGCATTTGATATACTACTTTTATCCGAATTGAAAAATCAATTGCCTGAGAACATTGAAGTAGACTTTACGAAATCAAATGATGACATTAAAGCAGTGGTAGATAATGTGGTAAAGAATGTTTTGGAAAATGATTCTGATGATAACAGTTCTGATTCACAGTCCGAAAATGACGATATAGCATCTGAAAATGATCTAAGTGATGATCCTAACGTTGTCATGTACAAAGTTAAGGATTCTGATAGATTATATTTCGATGATAGCTTCCCGATGCGGAACATGAAAGAAGATCAACTTGATAAAATTTTCAAACTTGTAGAAGTTTCCGTCAGATGATCTCGATAAAAATCAAAAGAAATTTTATTATAAACCCAAAAGGAATGCTAACAATTATCGAAAGTTTGGTGGTAATTTTCCTAAGAACAGGAGAGCAGGATTGGGTTTGGAAGAAGAAGAAGGGGAATCGACGAAGAAACCGAAGACAATGTTCCAGGAATACAAAGGTAAATACATGAAATTTGTGTATGGAACGAATACGATTCAAGAAGAAGGTAAGATTGGTAAGCAATCTAATGATGAATTCAAGAAAGAAAAAGAACTACGGGACAAGGCTAAAATCAAGTCCACAAGTGGTGTGAAACCCACTAGTGGAAATGCTCCTGATTCACGGACATGCTTTAAATGCAATACCATTGGTCATATTGCTCGAAAGTGTCTAAATCTAAAGCCTTTGTTTTCCCGAAAAAAGAAGCTTCAAGAGAGGTAAAAGAAAAAATATCTGAAAATGATGAAAATAGGATTGTAAAAAGAAACGGTGACTTAAAAGAAATGAAACGTAATGTTGAATCCAATCTTGAAATAAAACCTAAAAATGAATCAAAATTTGAAAATTCAAATTTTCAAAAAGGAGAGACTTAAAATTCAAACAATGATTCTAGGTTTTATATCAAGAAAGCTAGAGTTAATTCTCAAGCTTGGATTGCTAAAAAGAAATCACCTGAAAAAGTGAAGATTGTTTGTGATAAAACCAAAAATGTCAAATCAATCAAGAAAGATAAAAGCAAAGTTGATTGTGAGTTTGAAGATTGTGATGTTGAATATGCTTATTAAAGAGCATACGAAAGTGATTACGAAGAGGTGTATGAGGAGTTATATCCAAAACCCAAGACCAAGAAGGCTTGGGTTGAACTTTTTAACTAAATCCTTTCATGTGCAGGAGTTCCAAGATCCAGCTTATCAATGTTGATTCGGGATTAAGGAGCTTCATATTAATTTTAGTTATCTAGAAATGTCATATCTCTGTCATTTTGAGGGGGAGTAGTTAAATAAAAGAAAAGTTTTTGAAATTACAAGTGGTTGTTAAAAGAAAAAAATTTGAAAAGTCAAAATTATGAAAATCCACACCGTTGAACAGAAAAAATGATTTCAAAGTTCTTAAAAGTTCAAACTGCTTTTACAAGTGGTAAATGAGTTTAATGATTGTTTGTTAAACAATTGCAGATACAGGATTGAAAAAAAGGATCGGACGACGAGGTCACGGGATCCGCATTGGTTTGTTACATTTTTAGAAGAATTTTTTTAAATCTAAAATCCAACAATATGTTTTTGATTTTAGGGGTAGTAAGAAAATTTTAAAAATTGTTGAAAAATAAAAAACATATGAAAAGGTTGAAAATTAAAAAACATTGAAAAATTCAAAAAGTACAAAAACATGAAAAAAATTCAAAAAGAATTTTGTTGTAAAAAAGGAAATGATAGTACATCAGTGGACTATCACAGTATGCTAAAGAATTGTAAAGTTTAAAAGTGATAAACAAGTCGTACTGTGGATGTGTCGAGAGACTTTATACGTTCAGTAGATTGTTTCCGGGATATAAACTAAATTTTACAACTGCTTAATCTCGTGGTTAACACATCTTGGATATATGGACTTAGTACTCCGAAATTTCGATTGAAGGGTTGCCTGATTCTGAGATACGAGGTCTTTATAGATAGTTGATATCTGGAGTATTATACAAGTTCTTCTGATTTTGCGGAAGCAATAGCCTAGAACTTCTATAATGCTTTTGCTATAAACCCCTAAAAGTTACATGCAATCTTGAAAGGAATCGAAAGATCTAATCATTTGCAATGCTGAAAAGATTCCTTAAATGGAACAAACCTTAAAGATGAGCCTTCATCTCTTTGTCTGTAGACAGTACTAACCTGAGCTCTCAAGGCCTCGCATAACCCAGATACAGATATCAGGTATGCTATGCTCACCTATAAGATGAAATCTAGGGAATCTGGATTCAGGAGCATATTCAAGAGGTGGGAACCATAGTTAAGTCAAGTTTCATAATTCTTACTTAACATATCTTGGAACAATTGAGAAACGTGATGAAGTTTAAGTGGACAAACATATCGACAATCTAGGTAAACAAGTTTAAAACTTAAAGTCATCAGAAGGTCAACGGTACTGGTGATATGTCTCAAACAAACTGATATGATCCTTAAACACAAATTCACAAAAATATGTCTGTAAATATGTTTGTACATAGTTTACTTTCTTTACTTGCTTTTCGAAGATAAAATCAAAAAGATTTTTCAGTGTGTTTTAGCATAAATTTTCTAAAAATCAAAAAGATTTTGTTTCTACGTTAGTTTCAACAAACCAATGTTGGAGAACGGATCATCGAAGTCTGGTAAGAAAAAGTTCATTAATTAGAAACTTTAAAATTGACAAAAACATCAGTTGTTCACAACGGGTTTAACCAAGGTCATTAACTTGGACTTGGTAAACAAAATTGGTTAATCAAGGTCATTAACTTGGACTTGGTCAACTAAGTGGATTTTAATAATTGAAAATCATGAGAATGGTCAAGGTCTTAAATGTTAAAAGTAATTCAAGGTCATTAACTTGAACTTGAATAACTAAAAAGTTTTAAAAGAAAGACACAGTTTTTACAAGTAAATCTGAAACGTTTACTAATATGCTTAAGAACTTTGGAACAAGAAGCAAAGTTTTAGGAAGAGCAGGACGAAACATGATTTATAGTAAAGCTCAAAGCAAGGGGAGCATAGCTCGCAGCTTAGGAGGATCTTGGATCTTAAAGTTTTATTCAAGGAAAAAGATAAAGACTCAGGAGCTTAATCAAGTCTAATGGCTACAGGGCATTCAAGAAAAGACTATGACACAGAGGTTATCCAAGAGGAAGATGTCAAGGAGAGTCTGTTTTGTGCATATATCAAAAGGATGCCTACATCAAGATGACTGCGGCAACATCCAAGGGGGAGTCTGTTGGTGCATATGTCTATTGCCTTCGTCATTACCCGAGAACGAGTCTGGAATAAACGAGAGTTTCTGAAGACCGAACAAGACAAAGTAGATATCCAAGAGCCAGTCTATTGGTGCATAATGTCTATAGAATAGTCTTGTATCGAGTCTGTATAGAATAAGGTGAAATGAGGTGTATTTAAGAATATTTGGTAGCAAGTTTGCTTGAGACTTTTTGTGAAGAGACAGGTTCGGCCGAACTTGACTAGGTCAAGTTCGGGCGAACTTAACAAACTCAGTCTCTCCACCAACGAACTAGGTATCCTATAAATAGGTGCCTTGGTTATTTCATTTGTAACTTCAGAGATCTTGGCACAGAGACGGTGAAGCTCTGTCGGATCCGGAACTTGAATGTATTGAACATAAGATCAATGAAATCAATATTTAAATGAGTAATTCTTGTTATTCGATTAACTTGTCATAAGTTTCTGCATAATTGGACAATAGATAGCAAACTTAGGTTCCTGAGCTGTTCGTGGACGTTCCACAATCGTAATCACGATGGTTAATATCCATAGCGATCATGCCTACTGATTACCACGTTTACTAGTCAAAGTGACGAGTCAAAGTTTTGGTCAAAAGTGCACATTATGTGCATTTTACGACGGAACTTTTTTCGGGTATCAAAACACAAGTTTTGATACCAAAACATTTCTATAACTTAGTTATAAATGTAACATCCGTCGAAAAACGGGTTTTCCAAACCCGCTTCGTTTATTAATCGAATATCCAGTCATAATTCTTCATTGCACATTTATTGCTCAAATTAATTTTAAACGATACATAATTAATAAATATATTAAAAAAACTATAATTGATAATTAATAATAAATAAGTGAATAAAAAAATAAATAGGGCTGCCGGGTTTCAACCCGGGTCAGCCGCTTCAACAAACACACAACTTACCACTCCGCCACTTGCCTATCTTTGTGAATATTACGAAACAAATAATACTTAAGATGAAATCCAAATTCAAAACCGGAGTGTCACCACGCTCAGAACTCGCAATCCCCGGGAAATCCGGCAATCCGTGACTTTGGCCAATTTCCTTTTGACCAAAACACGCTAACCGACTAAGACATCGGTTATAACCGATGTCTGACCCTTGATTTTAGTCATAACCGCTGGAGAAACCTTGACCACGAATCAAAACCAAATTCAGACTCAATACATTCTGTTTCTTCCCTATAAATACCCACCCAAACCTCTGGTAACCTTTTCGCTCAAAATCGCTCAACCTCTCGAAGCTTTAGCACTCGCCGGAGTTATTCTGCATTCGCGGACTTTCACCGGAAAACCGAGACTTACTTCAAATCGGTAAAATTCTTGATTCTTTTGTTTGTAATCCATTATTCGACATGTTTTAACTTCAATCCTCCAACCAGAATCTGTCCCAGACTACGCTGCCGGGAAATCCCACACTCGCCAGAATTTCACTGAAACATCAAAGTCTTACTGTCGATCGGTATAATCATCTAAAAACTCTTGATATCTCTTACTCAGTAACTTAATTTCATAACACAAGAAACTAAACTGTCAAACATTTCACTCAGCCGAAAGTCACAAATCAGAGCCGACGACTCCTGCCGGAAAATCTGAATTAAACGCACTGTTTTGGTACATTCTGTTCTTTAATCTCGTTAACTATTACATTTCAACCAATTATAAGTTTTGATAATCGAATTAAACAAAACAGTCGGATCTCTCTGATCTGGGTTTTTGTAAACGAAGAAGATGAAGTCGAGAATAAGTATAAGTATAATGAAAATCACATATTCAAACGGGTTAGACACACAATCCAGCGGTGGACTGTGTGCGCAAACAACACACACGTCACGAGTTCGAATCGCACAACGTACCGACTTTCAGAAATAAAACCAATATTTTTAGAACTGAATCAGAACATGTCACAGTATGTTTATAAGAGTAATATAATCCGTGAGTTAATCAGATTAGACACACAGCCCAACTGGTTGGGCTGTGCGCATACGAACCGAAGGACCCGAGTTCGACTCCGGGTCCCTGCAACCGGTTCGACCATATAAATCCTTTTTAATAAAAACCAAATAAATTTAAACTTAATTAGTATATAAATATAATTAAACAGAGAATATTTCGGGTTAGACACGTAGCTCAGTTGGTAGAGCTGCGTGCACGCGTACGAGAGGTCCCGGGTTCGAACCTCACTTCAGCGCACAATTAACCATAGTCCGACCGGTCAACGGTCAACGGTCAAAAAGTCAAAATTTTTATTTCTTTTTATTTATTTATTTAATTTAAAAATCAATTAAAAATACTTAAAAATAATATTTTTAAAGTTAAGAAATGTCCTTAAACTCACAAAAATAAATCTAAAAATCCAATTTATTTACCGAACCATTTCGTTATTATTTTAGGTTAGTTTTCCTCGTCGATTAAATCCCAAAACTCGTGCGCATCCAACGTCATCAAAGAACGCACCCAATGTGAGTGAATCTCTACAAATTCCCCGTTTTAATCACATTTTGGGGCGTATCATGTGTCGTTTAAATTCCTTATCATATTTAAAACACTTGTGCATTCCATCATATCCGTGATCAAATGTGTATCAATTATGTATTAATTGTTGTGTGAATTATGTTTAGTTTGAAGTTATCATTTTCAGTACATGCATTTCATTAGGCCCATCAGCTCCCCGTGGGATACGGGTTGAGTATCAGGTGCCTCATTCGATCGGCTCCGTTTGATTGAGCCTTGATCTCACATACATCATCATTCATGTCATTCGATCGACTCCGTTTGATTGAGCTTTGATCTCACATACATCATCATTCATGTCATTTACTCATCCAATGTGGTTTGCGTTTATGCTATATATATATGTTTGCTCACATGTGATTATTGCACAAATTTTCAATATTAAATACAACAAGAAATTAATAACAATGTTTTCTCAAGGTTCACTCGCCAACTTTTGTTGACCCAAAATATCCCCATTTTACACATGATACAGGTGATCCAGTTGAGGCAAGAAACACATAGGAAGGCTTAGAAGAATAAATCAGTTTAAGCTTTGGATTGTATTACTTAGTTTCATTTTCCTTGTAATTGTATGGATTTGATTTGAATATTTAAGTTGTAATTTGAATTTAATAAATATGAAACATTTTAGTAAACATCATGAGCTTTGGTGATAACCCAATTATGCCCCGACTTTTATTCCGCTGCGGGTCGGGGTGTGACAGATTGGTATCAGAGCCATGACTATAGGGATATAGGATAGGTTATTAGACCCTTAGAGCCTATACTATAGTTGATTAGAATTTTTAAATTGTTTATGCGTTACATACAAAATTCATGATGTTTATATGCTTTATGTTTATTGTTACATTCAATGTTATGCAAGCATGTTCATAAGTACATATTATTATACAATGCTCATCATGAATCATATCCTCATAACATATCATATCCATGAGAGCACACAGCTCACAATTCCCATGATGTTTGCAACGATTTTGTAAGTTTCAATCACATCAAAGTGAGTTCCATGACGGCATGTAGTAACTGGAAGGGTATGAGTACCGGTAGTCGGAACGTCCTGTCTAGGCTTGGCATTCATATAAATCCAAAATAAAGGACCAGTTTGCCTACCTGGGGACTAACGATGAGAGTACGAAGGACCTATTAGGCCAAAGCATGCTATACCAAACGTCGTGAGAGCTAACCCCACTTTGAGTTGTCATTGTGTCTACACCTGGACACCCTCCTACCATACATCTCGCAATCATATTTCATGGTTTTCATTCGGGTGATGCGAGTGTTAAACCGCCAACACCAATGTGAATCCTACTAAGTCAATAGTCATGGGGGCCACATGACTATACAGGCGATGGTATGGGGACATTGGAGGCCCAAACATGAGCAAACCCAAGACATCCTATGGATGTAGTTGCATTATTGATAATTATGTTATTTTTATTCTTTTAAAGACACATGACACCTAAAAAACTTCTTAAACTCACAATCTTCCTATGTATGTTCCTGTAGATGTCAGCTAGGCAACTATGTGGAGGTAGAAAGTCAAGAAGATCAAACGAACGCTTGGCCACCCAAATTGCAAAACAAATGGCCGCAGTGCTTCCTGACATCGTAATTCAAGTCCAACAAGCTCTCACCGCGAATCCCATCAACCCTCCCAATCAAGAAGACCAGAACGTCGACAACCCTCCCTCCAAAAAGTGCTCCTACAAACACTTCAAATCTTGCGATCCCCCAAAGTATGAAGGGACCGAAGGTGTTACAGCTCTCCTCCACTGGTTTGAAGAAATGGAGAACACCTTCCTCAATTGCGATTGTCCCGAGGATCGCAAGGTACGTTACGCAACTGGGAGACTGTTTGGGGTAGCCCTTACCGGTGGAACACAGAAAAGGGTAAGAGAGGAGTCGAAGATGCCATGGCCTTAACATGGGAAGAGTTAAGGGAAATCATGACAAGACGCTTCTGTCCAAGAAGCGAAATCAAAAAGTTGGAAGATGAATTCCACTCGTTAACACAAAAGGAAGGAGATCATACTTCCTACAACAAAAGATTTCTCGAGCTGAATCAGATGATCCCTAATTTGTTCACCCCCGTGTACCGCTTGGTTGAACACTACATTCGAGGCCTCCCCTCGAAAATTCAAGACTCGGTTCTAAGCACTTCGCCTGCAACTCTTGAAGCCGCAATGGAATTAGCTACCGAACTTACCGAGAATCGCATCCGAAACGGCAAATTCAAGGATGAGATAAAGAAAGCCCCCATTGAGGCCCAACTTCAAACCATTCCATCTCCTCTTCAAAGTTTGCTGGTAAGAGGAAACGAAACAGCAGAATTTTGCCGTCACACACACAAACTCTCCTATCACTGCCGCACCAATCACCCAAGTTGCTCCCTCAGCTGCACCATTTAAAAAGCCATACACCGGCCCATACCCAAAATGCAACCGTTGTCAATACCATCACCTCCCAGAAACTCCTTGCCAACATTGCACCAGCTGTGGCCGTGCGGGTCACACCATCCAAACCTGTCGCACACTTCAGCGAATGAACCGCAATCAACCCTCAACCCAAACCCACCATCAGATAGTGGGTTAAGCCCAACAACCTTTACTCCTACCACCTGCCCAACAATAGCCCAATCCTACTACCAACCCAACTACCCCATGATGCAAGCTATGCGAGCTTGTTACAACTGTGGAGACCCAAACCACTTCAGGAACACATGTCCCCATTTGGTAAACATCATCCATGCTCAAGCTCAAGCGAATCCGGTAAACCAAGCTAACCAAGCTCCTCCACCTGCTAAGGAAGAGCTTTCAACATCAATGCCAACCAAGCTAGAGCTGACAACAACGTGGTTAAGGTACGTTTCTCGTCAATGGTAGTTATGCATCCATGTTATTCGATACTGGCGCGGATAAGAGTTTTGTGTCTTTAGAATTTGAACCCATCCTCAACCAAACTCGTGATAATCTCATGGAATCTCTAACAGTGGAAGTTGCTGACGGAAAGCCCGTTTCATTAAATTCTGTTATACGAAATTGTACCCTCACTCTAAACGATCACGATTTCCAGTTTTCCTCATTCCTAAGAAGTTGGGAAGTTTCGATATTATAATCGGTATGGACTGGCTCAGCCAACATCACGCTGAAGTAGTATGCCGCGAAAAGTTCATTCGCATTCCTCTTGCAGACGGTCAGACCCTACGTATCTTTGGAGAAACCCCTTCGAAAGGACTCAAATTATTGTCCTGTCTTCAAGCCAGAAAATATCTCCGCAAGAACTATGTCGCATTCCTAACTCACGTCGTCAAGAAGGGAAACAAGGAGAAGAAACTCGAAGATATACCAGTAGTGAAAGAATTCCCACAAGTCTTTCCCGACGACATCTCAGGACTCCCTCTTGTGAGAGAAGTCGAATTCCGCATCGATCTTGTACCTGGCGCTACACCAGTCGCAAAATCTCCTTATAGGCTAGCCCCATCCGAAATGCAAGAGCTGGCCAGTCAACTGCAAGAACTGACTGACAAAGGATTCATACGTCCTAGCTCCTCGCCTTGGGGTGTGCCTGTTCTTTTTGTGAAGAAGAAAGATGGAACGTTTCGCATGTGTATCGACTACAGAGAACTTTAAACAAGTTAACAGTCAAGAACCGCTACCCATTACCTCGCATCGATGACCTCCTAGACCAACTTCAAGGTGCCACCTGTTTTTCAAAAATCGACCTTCGTTCTGGTTATCATCAACTCAGAGTACATGAAGAAGACGTCCCAAAGACCGCCTTTCGAACTCGTTATGGTCATTACGAATTCATGGTCATGCCGTTTGGTTTAACCAACGCCCCAGCTGTCTTCATGGATCTAATGAATAGGGTATGCAAACCCTACCTCGACCGCTTTGTCATAGTCTTCATCGACGACATCCTCATCTACTCCACGTCTAAATCCGATCATGAACGACACCTTCGACTCATCCTTACTCTCTTAAGGACCGAAAAGCTCTACGCAAAGTTCTCAAAATGTGAATTCTGTTAGGAGAAGTACAATTCCTCGGACATGTCGTCAATGACAAAGGAATTCACATTGATCCTTCAAAAATCAAGGCAGTGCAGGAATGGCAAGCGCCACGTACCCCTACCGAAGTAAGGTCATTTCTTGGTTTGGGTGGTTACTATCGCCGCTTCATTGCCAATTTTTCCCGTATTGCTGTACCACTCACGGCTTTGACTCATAAAGGAAAACCCTTCATATGGGGACCTAAACAAGAAGAAGCCTTCCAAACTCTAAAGCAAAAACTTTGTGACGCACCTATCCTCACACTCTCTGAAGGTTGCGATGACTTTGTAGTATATTGCGACGCATCAGGGCAAGGACTAGGTTGTGTATTAATGCAAAGAGGAAAAGTGATAGCCTATGCTTCTAGGCAACTCAAAGTTCATGAAAAGAATTACACCACCCAAGACCTGGAACTTGGAGCCGTTGTGTTCGCTCTCAAGATATGGAGACATTACCTCTACGGTACCAAGTGTGAAATATACACTGACCACAAGAGCCTCCAACATATCTTCAATCAAAAGGATTGAATATGAGGCAACGAAGATGGGTCGAACTTCTTAACGACTACGACTGTGAAATTCGGTATCATCCTGGAAAGGCAAATGTGGTGGCTGATGCACTCAGTCGAAAAGGTTATGCGAACTCCATTCGTCTTCTATGTTCGCAAATCATAACCGACATCAAAGATCGAATCCGAGAAGCTCAACATGTTTCTGTAACAGAAAACGACCCTCCGAGATGAGCTGTCATGTGGAGCAGAACTCAAAATCGAAACTAAATCCGACGGTATTCTATACTACTCAAATCGCATATGGATTCCCAATCGCGATAACCTTCGTGATTTCCTCATGAATGAGGGGCACAAAACACGATACTCTGTACACCCAGGAGCCGACAAGATGTATCAAGACCTACGCTACACCTACTGGTGGTCGGGCATGAAAAAAGATATTGCTGTTTTAGTTTCCAAGTGCCTTACCTGTTCCAAAATAAAAGCTGAACATCAAAGACCTTCAGGACTTCTAGTTCAACCCGAAATACCTGTGTGGAAGTGGGAAAACATAACCATGGATTTCATTACCGGGTTACCTCGCACCTCCAGTGGGTATGACACTATATGGGTAATCATTGATCGTCTTACAAAATCAGCTCACTTCATTCCGATCCGCGAGGACTTCAAGAACGAGAAGTTAGCTCGTATCTACATCAGCGAGATCGTAAGCCGTCATGGTGTACCTTTAAGCATCATTCCAGACCGTGATGGTCGTTTCACTTCACGAACATGGCGAGCCGTACAAACCACCTTGGGTACACGATTAGACCTCAGTACCGCTTTTCATCCTCAAACTGATGGACAATTTGAACGCACCATCCAAACTCTTGAAGACATGCTTCGAGCATGTGTCATAGACTTCAAGGGAAATTGGGACTCTCATCTACCATTAGTTGAATTTTCGTACAACAATAGTTATCACTCAAGTATCGGCATGGCTCCTTTCGAAGCTTTATATGGTCGTAAGTGCCGATCTCCAGTATGTTGGCACGAAATTTGGGAATCACAAATCACCGGTCCATAATTAATTCAAGAAACAACAGACAAGATCCAACAAATTTGAAACAATCTTCTAGCGGCACAAAGTCATCAAAAGAGTTATGCAGACAAACGACGAAAGCCCTTGGAGTTTAACATTGGTGATCAAGTACTTTTAAAAGTATCACCGTGGAAGGGAGTGGTTCGTTTTGGCCAGAAGGGCAAGCTAGCACCACGCTACGTAGGACCTTTCAAGATACTCGAAAGAGTAGGTCCTGTCGCATACAAGCTTGACCTACCAGAAGAGCTCAACAGAATTCATCCCACATTCCACGTATCAAACTTGAAGAAGTGCCTCGCCGATGAAAACCTCCATATTCCGCTAGAAGACATTCAGATCGATGAATCTATGCACTTCATTGAAAGACCAGTAGAAATCATGGACTTCGGAGAGAAGCGTTTAAGACGGAGTCGTATTCCAATTGTCAGGGTACGTTGGGAGTCGAAACGATGACCTGAGTTTACTTGGGAACGTGAAGACTCAATGCGCGAGAAATACCCGCATCTTTTTCCTGTTACCACTACTACTTAAATTTCGGGACGAAATTTCTAAAAGTAGGGGATACTGTAACATCCGTCGAAAAACGGGTTTTCCAAACCCGCTTCGTTTATTAATCGGATATCCAGTCATAATTCTTCATTGCACATTTATTGCTCAAATTAATTTTAAACGATACATAATTAATAAATATATTAAAAAAAATTATAATTGATAATTAATAATAAATAAGTGAATAACAAAATAAATAGGGCTGCCGGGTTTCGAACCCGGGTCAGCCGTTTCAACAAACACACAACATACTTAAGATGAAATCCAAATTCAAAACCGGAGTGTCACCACGCTCAGAACTCGCAGTCACCGGGAAATCCGGCAATCCGTGACTTTGGCCAATTTCCTTTTGACCAAAACACGCTAACCGACTAAGACATCGGTTGATGTCTGACCCTTGATTTTAGTCATTACCGCCGGAGAAACCTTGACCACGAATCAAAACCAAATTCGGACTCAATACATTCTGTTTCTTCCCTATAAATACCCGCCCAAACCTCTGGTAACCTTTTCGCTCAAAATCGCTCAACCTCTCGAAGCTTTAGCACTCGCCGGAGTTATTCTGCATTCGTCGGACTTTCACCGGAAAACCGAGACTTACTTCAAATCGGTAAAATTCTTGATTCTTTTGTTTGTAATCCATTATTCGACATGTTTTAACTTCAATCCTCCAACCAGAATCTGTCCCAGACTACGCTGCCGGGAAATCCCACGCTCGCCAGAATTTCACTGAAACATCAAAGTCTCACTGTCGATCGGTATAATCATCTAAAAACTCTTGATATCTCTTACTCAGTAACTTAATTTCATAACACAAGAAACTAAACTGTCAAACATTTCACTCAGCCGAAAGTCACAAATCAGAGCCGACGACTCCTGCCGGAAATCTGAATTAAACGCACTGTTTTGGTACATTCTGTTCTTTAATCTCGTTAACTATTACATTTCAACCAATTATAAGTTTTGATAATCGAATTAAACAAAACAGTCGGATCTCTCTGATCTGGGTTTTTGTAAACGAAGAAGATGAAGTCGAGAATAAGTATAAGTATAATTAAAATCACATATTCAAACGGGTTAGACACACAATCCAGCGGTGGACTGTGTGCGCAAACAACACACACGTCACGAGTTCGAATCGCACAACGTACCGATTTTCAGAAATAAAACCAATATTTTTAGAACTGAATCAGAACATGTCACAGTATGTTTATAAGAGTAATATAATCTGTGAGTTAATCAGATTAGACACACAGCCCAACTGGTTGGGCTGTGCGCATACGAACCGAAGGACCCGAGTTCGACTCCGGGTCCCTGCAACCGGTTGGGCCATATAAATCCTTTTTAATAAAAACCAAATAAATTTAAACTTAATTAGTATATAAATATAATTAAAACAGAGAATATTTCGGGTTAGACACGTAGCTCAGTTGGTAGAGCTGCGTGCACGCGTACGAGAGGTCCCGGGTTCGAACCTCACTCAGCGCACAATTAACCACAGTCCGACCGGTCAACGGTCAAAAAGTCAAAATTTTTATTTCTTTTTATTTATTTATTTAATTTAAAAATCAATTAAAAATACTTAAAAATAATATTTTTAAAGTTAAGAAATGTCCTTAAACTCACAAAAATAAATCTAAAAATCCATTTATTTACCGAACCATTTCGTTATTATTTTAGGTTAGTTTTCCCCGTCGATCAAATCCCAAAACTCGTGCGCATCCAACGTCATCAAAGAACGCACCCAATGTGAGTGAATCTCTACAAATTCCCCGTTTTAATCACATTTTGGGGTGTATCATGTGTCGTTTAAATTCCTTATCATATTTAAAACACTTGTGCATTCCATCATATCCGTAATCAAATGTGTATCAATTATGTATCAATTGTTGTGTGAATTATGTTTAGTTTGAAGTTATCATTTTCAGTACATGCATTTCATTAGACCCATCAGCTCCCCGTGGGATACAGGTTGAGTATCAGGTGCCTCATTCGATCGGCTCCGTTTGATTGAGCCTTGATCTCACATACATCATCATTCATGTCATTTACTCATCCAATGTGGTTTGCGTTTAAGCTATATATATATGTTTGCTCACATGTGATTATTGCACAAATTTTCAATATTAAATACAACAAGAAATTAATAACAATGTTTTCTCAAGGTTCACTCGCCAACTTTTGTTGACCCAAAATATCCCCCGTTTTACACATGATACAGGTGATCTGTTGAGGCAAGAAACACATAGGAAGGCTTAGAAGAATAAATCAGTTTCAGCTTTGGATTATATTACTTAGTTTCATTTTCCTTGTAATTGTATGGATTTGATTTGAATATTTAAGTTGTAATTTGAATTTAATAAATATGAAATATTTTAGTAAACATCATGAGCTTTGGTGATAACCCAATTATGCCCCGACTCTTATTCCGCTGCGGGTCGTGTGTGACAATAAATGTTTTGACATATCTAACTCGTCACTTTTAGTTTAGTGCTTATTTAGGGTCGTAAGTCGAGCGGTCTTGGCCACGGCTTTGACTTTCGAATTCGACCCGTTTGGTCGATCTTAGGATCCGACCAAACACATATTTGTGACCATAGTTGTATAGGGATTAACCCTGTGAGGTTATATCTTATGGTCACGATGTTTGGTTAGTGTTATGTTAAGTCGCCTATTATGCCTTATAAATGACCAAAATGCCCTTTTGCGCATAAATCAACTTTAAGCATATGTGACCAATATTTTGACATATAAACTGATGTTACAACTTAATCAAACATATTTTGGCATATTAGACTTATCATAACACATATCTAACCATCCGAAACTCATATTTACGTAAATGACCCGTTGAAGTAGTGTAAACTACCTTAACAAGTCATAACGGGTCAAAAGCACTTAGGTTTCTTTCCAAATCAGAATGTTAAGTTTAGTAAACCATTTCATATGAGTTCCAACACTCGTTTGGTTTATAAGACTTCGTTCTATCCGGTTTCTTGTTTTCAAGTCTTGACACTAACATAGTATCTGATACACTAGGAACCACTTCAACATTCGAACTCTTGATCCTTTGAGCCTTGTTATATCAATTGAACAAGACCTATACGCAATCCCAAGTGAGTACATAGTGGGATTTCTAAGAAGTGCTTACACAACGATGGCTATTGTTTATGTGTAGAGATTGTTGGTGATTTAGATAACAAAACTAGAGTAATACAATAAGGACATGGTGGATACGCTGCTGGTACTTCCTATATATAAGTGTACTTATTGTATTACCCTTCGTAGCCTTATCCGAATCACCATTAGGATTTAGGATTTGTGATTCAATGAGACAAGAGGATTGTGACGAGACAATGTGACTAAATCAAATCCTTAAAGCATCTACCTATCTTTATAGTAGATTCTTGTAGGATGTTTAAAGTACTAAATTGATGTCTTTGATTGGATTCTACGTGTACTTTAATGCGTATGTGACGAGACGATTGTGACAAGACAATATGACTAAACCAAATCCATAAAGTATCTATCTATCTTCATAGTTAGATTCTTGTAGGATGTTTAAAGTACTAAACTGGTAGTCCTTTATTTGGATTCTCTGTGTACTTTAATGCATATGTGACAAGACGATGTGACGAGACGATGATTATGTGGTTATTGTGATTAGTTGTGATTTAGACAACGAAACGAGTGTAACACCATAAGAACATGGTGGATACGCTGCTAGTACTTCCTATATATAAGTGTTCTTATTGTATTACCCTTGTAGCGTTATCCGAATCACATTCGGATTTTGTGTTCCATTGTTTCAAAGTACAAATATCCAAATCCTTGTAGAACTCTTTGATATTTTTATAGGTTAGATTCTTAGAAGGTTATCCAAAGTAGTATTATAAATCATTAAATTGATTTCTAATAATACTTACTCGAGTTACGACCAATTTCAATATTGTTGTTATTAGTCCTTGATTGGATTTCTAATAGCATACTCACAAGTTTTATGGCCAAATTCAATACGATTACGATGAACAAAGTACAATTTTCCAAACGACATAAAAATTACTTAGTATTAATCATGTCGCCATATAGAAAACTCTTTTGTCACAAGTTTCATAAACAAGTTAATGTATTGCAATACTAAATCTTTTTCCCATTCCTTGGCTTCAAAGAGTCCATTTTCAATAGACAACTCTCGTAGTTATCGAAGTATTTCAACACTAAACTTTTTGCCATTAACTTGGCTAACAAAACTATGTACTCACCAACATTGTTTGTTGATGTCTTTTTTTTACATATGTTTCAGGTTTCGATTATTCAAGCATGCAGCACATAGGAATGTATCCGGGCTTTAGACTTCTTTAATCAAAAGACAATTTCATGTATTCTTTGTATTGTAAAACAATATTAACCATAATGAAACAATTTAGTACCAGTAATTGTGAGCAATTTGTAACGTGGCTCCCCTATATTTCCGCCGCGTGTTGTTGTATTACGCGATTGGGGTGTTACACCTAGAAAGTCTAATCTTATTGTTGTGAAGAGGATATTCTGATACATAAAAGGTGCTCCCGCACTTGGTATCTGGTATCCTGCTAATGGAAACATTGAGCTTTTAGGTTACTCTGACAGTGATTTTGCTGGTTACCACACCACAAGGAAGTCCACATCAGGAGGAGTTCAGTTCCTAGGTGATTGCCTAGTGTCTTGGCAAAGTAAAAAGCAAGTTGCAGTATCCACATCCACTGCCGAGGCAGAATACATTGTTGCTGCAAGTTATACTACTCAAATCTTGTGGCTTCAAAACCAATTGCTGGATTTTGGTGTAACTGCTTTAAAGACTCCTCTCAAGTTAGATAGTCAATGTAACATCCGTAAAAAAACCGGATTTACCAAACCCGCTCCGTTTATTAACCGAACAATCAGTTAAAAATTTCGTTGCGTATTTAATGCCCAAATTAATTTTAAACGATACATAATTAATAAGTATATTGGAATATATAAGTTATGTTTGAAAAAGAATTTAAAATAATGAAATAAAAATAAAAGGGCGTAGCCGGGTTTCGAACCCGGGTCAACCGGATTCAGCAAAGACTTAACTTCCAACCATCCAACCACTCCGCCACTTGTGTTTCTTGTTCATTATTGGAAACAATTAATACATAACATAAGTCTCGAATTCAAAACCAACGCGCCTAATCGCAGTCGTCGGAAATCCCGACGATTTCGCCGAGATTGGACGGTTTCTTCAGTTTTAACCGAAGCCTTAACTACTACATCGGTTATAACTGACGTCTGAACCCGCGACGCAAGTCATAACCGCCGGAAAATCATTAACCGACGAATCAAGACGGAAATCGGACTAAATTCGTCAATGTTCTGTCCTATAAATACCCCCTTTAACCTCTGTTAGCTTTTTCGCTCACAATCACACTCTTTCCCGACATAATTTCACTCGCCGGAGAACTGCTACAACTCGCCGAAAAACCGAGCCTTTCACCTCTGTGCCTTACTGAACACCCATAGCTCATACCGAAGCCACCCACACTCATCTCAAGCTCCCTGAAGACCCTCTGCCGCAGGACACACGTCGCTGGAATAATCTGCTGTCACCGGAGTTTCGCCGGCGAAACAGAGGAGCCACTGTTCGGTATAACTAACACTTAATCTCTCATTCTTTTTATTTATCTCACATGTAAGTAATCATAACACACTAAAAAACATGATTAAAATCGTTGAACCAGTCAGACACCGTTTCTGGTTAAGTCTAACGAAGAAGACGAAGTTTCAGTATTGTATATGTTTAATTAAAATCAAGATATATCTCGGGTTAGACACAGTCCAGCGGTGGACTGTGTGCAAATAAAATACGCTTACGTTCCGAGTTCGATTCTTGTCCCACGCATACTCGCCTTAATAAAAATGTTTCTTTTTTAACCGAACCGGATTCACTGCAATAGATGTTAAGTTTAATAAAAACCGGAATAATAACCAAGATAGACACACAGTCCAGTGGTGGACTGTGTGAAAGTTTAATCACATGTCACGAGTTCGAGTCCAGACTACCGCACCGGTCCGGACAATTATCAAACTTTTTATATAAGGCAGAAATGAAATAATGTAGTTTGTATATAAGTATAATAAAAATCAGATTATTTAACAAGTTAGACACACAGTCCAGCGGTGGACTGTGTGTTAACCTAAACCACAGGTCCCGGGTTCGAGACCTATGGAGAGCACCGAGTGAGTCTTTAAAATCGTTTTTAAAAACAAATAATTTTCGGATTAATTCAATTAGTATATAAGTATAATTAAAAACAGAAATATTTCAGGTTAGACACGTAGCTCAGTTGGTAGAGCTGCGTGCACGCGAACGGGAGGTCTCGGGTTCGAGCCTCACCCGGCGCACACAATTACACAGTCTGACCGGTCAACAGGTCAACGGTCAACGGTCGCAAAAAGTCAACATTTTTTATTATTTTTATTTATTTATTTATTTAAAAATCAATTAAAAATACTTAAAAATAACATTTTTAAGGTTAGAAAATAGCCTTAAACTCACAAAAATATATCCAATCATCCTACTAAAATTGATTAATAAAATCCGCTTATTTACCAAACCATTATGTTATTATCTAGGTTAGTTTCACTCGTGGTTAAATCCAACTTCGTGCGCATTCATCATCATTCACCGAACGCACCCACTGTTAGTGAATCTCTACAAATTCCCCGTTTAAATCACGTTTTTGGGGTGTATCATGTGTCTTACTATTTACTATATTTAAATCATTGTGCATACATCATATCATGAATAAATGTGTATTCAGTTTGTATAAACTGTTTGTGCGATTATTGTTTAGATTAAATTTATTATTTCCAAGTACATGAAATTTCATAGGCCGCCGCTCCCCATTACATTATGAGCGTTGAGCATGTTCCCCATTACATTATGAGCGTTGAGCATGTTCCCCATTACATTATGAGCGTGAACCTGGCATGCCAACATACGATCGGCTCCGTTTGATTGAGCCTTGATCGCATGGACATTTTTCATTTTCAGTACATGCAATACGATCGGCTCCGTTTGATTGACCCTTGATCGCACAGACATTTTTCATTTTCAGTACATGCAATACGATCGGCTCCGTTTGATTGAGCCTTGATCGCACAGTTTATTTATGTTATATATTTATGCCTGTTGATATGTTATTGTATGCTGTTGGTTTGTTAATGTATGTTATTAATTGTTGTTATTGTATGCTGTTGGTTTGTTAATGTATGTTATTGTTTGTTGTGGTTTGATATCGTATGCTAATGGTTTGTTGTTGTATGCCAATTGATGTTATTGTATGTTTATTTACATTTGTTCATATATGAATATTGCACGATTTTTCCATCTTAAATACAACCAGAAATAAATAATAAAAGTTTTCTAACAAGGTTCACTCGCCAACTTTTTGTTGATCCAAAAACCATTTTTACATATGATACAGGTGAACAGGATGAAGCAAGGAAAACATAGGAAATTGCCTTAGAAGAAAAATAATGAAGTTTAGAAGGATGAATTGAACACGTTGTATTTGTTTGATATGATTGTATGACTTCTATTAAATTGAAATAATAAATATGAAACATTATAATAAATGTCATGAGCTTTGATGATAACCCAATCATGCCCCGATCACCTTTTCCGCTGCGGGTCGTGGTGTGACAGTCAAGCAGCTGAAAACATCATTAAAAATCCAGTGTCCCACTTCACAACAAAGCACATTGACATCAGACATCAATTTGTGAGAGATTTCTATGAAAAAGGTTTGATTTCTCCGCATCATGTTCCAACTAAAGATCAATTGGCAGATGTTGTAACAAAAGCATTAGACTCATCCACCTTTGAAAGTTTGATCTCTAGGATTGGCATGCTAAACATGGAATAAAAACATTTTTATGTGTTCCATGTCTAAATAGCAATAAAATGTTTTCAGAAAATCAATAATCCATCCTTAAAAATAGCTTAAAATTGAAGTTTTCAATAAATCTCAAAAGTCTGTTCATAACCACTACTTTTCTCAAAACCACTGATTGGCTTGAAAAATCTATCCACTCAAAAGTGTATCCTCTGGTTGGTCAAACCACTGTGTTGACTTTATCCACTGATAGCTATCCACTGATAGTGTAAAATCAAAAAATGGGTTCCCATTCATTGTTGACACACAACAATGGTTCTCCATAACACATGTCTTCCATTCACTATCAAGGATACACGTGGACAGATGTTCGCTGTCAGATCTTTGCAACGTCATCACTCATTTTTTCACTTTATAAAACCCTATTTTATTCCAATCAGATATTTTTCTTCTGCCGTATTGAATTCAAAATTCTAAAAGCGGTTTCTCCTCATATCTTCTTCTTCTTCGCAATTTTCTTCACTCAAATCTTTCGTTATGACGCTCGTCATTAAAACACCCCACAATTACACTCCAATTCTTGAAGAAACTGACTCAAATAGACATGATCTTGCTATGATCAAAGTCTTAAAAGAGTCCAAATACAAGAACATCATGGAAATCAAGGCCCCAATTTATCAACAAAGAAGAAACCTTATGCTATTGTTTCCACTGTGGGTAAAACACTATTTCAAATAAGCCCAACTTCTTCACACCCCGACCCGCAGCGGAAATAAGAGTCGGGGCATAAATGGGTTATCACCAAAGCACATGACATTTACTATTATGTTTCATAATTAAATGAAGTCAAAGTTACATTTTTCAAACATCCAAACATGTTCATTCAATACAAGGGAAAATAACCAAACATAACAATCCAAAAACTAAATCGTTTTATTCTTCTAATCCAGGTCCTATGTGTTCCTAGCTGCTGCTGGTTCACCTGTATCATGTGTAAAATGGGAGGTTTTGGGTCAACATAAGTTGGCGAGTGAACCTTATTAGATAAACATTTGATAATGATTTTATGGTTAGTTTATCAATAAAATATTGTGCATAATCATAAAAGAGCAAATGTAAGTAATCAAACATTGGCAAATAGCAGTTACAATTACAACATACAATAACACTTGGTAGCATACATGAATATACCAATATCATACGATAACTAACATAAATGAACTGTGCGATCAAGGCTCAATCAAACGGAGCCGATCGTATTGCATGAACTGGAAATGTAAATTGAACTGTGCACTCAAGGCTCAATGAAACGGAGCCGAGCGTATTGCATGAACTGGAAATGTAAATTGAACTGTGCACTCAAGGCTCAATCAAACGGAGCCGAGCGTATTGCATGTATTGAAATGTAAAATGAAATGACCGATCAAGGCTCAATCAAACGGAGCCGATCGTGCGGGCACGCCACAGATCAACCGCATAATAAAATGGGGATCAAACTCAACCTCATGGATGGGGAGCTACGGCCTCGGCAAATGCATGTACTGAAATAATAATTTGCATCCAATAATAACTACTTAACAGCAACAAACTAATACACATGTCATGATATGATTTATGCACAATAGTTTCGTTATAATATGTAAATAACCAAAGACACACGATACACCCCAAAAACGTGATTAAAACAGGGAATTTGAGAGGTTCACTCACATTGGGTGCGATGAATTGAAGATGGTGAGATGCGCACGATTTAGATGAGCGGATCGACGAGGAATACTAACCTAGATAATAATGGAAAAATATATTAAATGGATGGATTTTATTAAGGATTTTAATGGGATTTTTAGATATATTTTTGTGAGTTTATGGCTATTTTCTATCGTTAAAAATGTTATTTTTAAGTATTTTTAATTGATTTTTAAAATTAAAATAAACAATTAAATATATAAAAAAAATATTATTTTTTTCTTTACTGTTGACCGTTGACCGGTTCGGTCAGCGGTAAATGCTGCGCCAAGCGGGATTCGAACCGGCGACCTTCCGTTCACGTGCACGTAGCTCTACCAACTGAGCTACGTGACTAACCCGTTAGAAACTAAGTTTTAATTATATTTATATACTTATTTGAATTAACCGAAAATTCCTTTATTTACAAAAACGTTTTAATTCAATTGACCGTGCTCGTGACCAGATTCGAACGCGCGACGTGAAGTTCATTTTGCACACAGTCCACCGCTGGACTGTGTGTCTAACCCGGTTATATTCTTGATTTATATTATACTTAACAACTACCTGTTTTAACCCGGGTTAGTTCATGATTAAAAAGGAATGTTATTACACAAACGTGCGCGTAGCAAGGATCGAACTCGGGACGTGAATATGAAATTTGCACACAGTCCACCGCTGGACTGTGTGTCTAACCCGTTTATAATCCGGATTTTAATTACTCTTATACTCTGATATAACTTCATCTTCTTCGTCGAATTACACGGTCAGCATAATTCGACTGGTTAAGTTTGATTTTGTGATTTACAAAGTTCTTAGACATTAACAGTAAATCAAGGGTAAGGAATGGAGAGAGTTTAAGGAACAGAATTTACCGATTGAAGATATTCACAGAAATCCGGCGAAGGTTCGTCGGTATTGGAAATGAACTCCGACTGTTGAACCAATTAACAGCGTTGATCGATTACCCATAACGTTGTGTCACTTAAACAAGGTTTAAAAGAAGTTTTGGATATCTTACCGGTTCACAGTTGGATTCCGGCAGTCTCAGAAACTTTCCGGCGAAGATGAGATTTCCGATGAACGTTGGCTAAGATTGATTCTGATGATGGAGTTGTGTTAGAGATTGACTAAACACATGTTTTAAACAAAAAGAGTCGAAGGAATTACCGTGAGAATGTGAGTCCCGGTTTTCCGGTAACTTGCAGAAAATTTCCGGCGAACTGTTTCAGATGATCTTAAGGTTCACAAATGCGACGAAAATGAAATTGGATATTGTTGTGATAGTTCTGAATCGTACAAATGATTGAAACTTGAATTAAATCAGAACTTGAAGAAATATTCGGTTTCAAAAGCCGAAAAGATGAAACTTTAAGTTCAATCACTTCTGACTTAATTAAAAACCGTCGCACATCGGTTATAACTGAAATTATGAGGTAAACAATCGATTTAACGATTGGTTTGCCGATTATCGGTTTCCAGATAGCATCAACGGTTAAATCGAGTTTGTATATAAGATCCTTTTGCTTTCCTAGTGTTAACAGGAAATACGTTGTGGCGGAGTGGTTAAGAGAAGGGATGATAAGTCGTTTAGAGACTCAGCTGACCCGGGTTCGAGTCCCGGCAGCTTCAATTGTTTTTTATTTATTTTATTTTAACTTTTTATCAAATATAATTTTTATAGTTTAGTTTATTTATTAATTATGTAACGTTTTAACTCAAATTAATCATAAATAATTAATGTACTTTCATAACTTGGTACTTGATTACAAAACGGAGCGGGTTTTGGAGACCCGATTTTTACAAATGTTACAGTATCCCCTACTTTTAGGAATTTCGTCCCGAAATTTAAACAGTTGAAGTAGTAGGAAAAAGATGCGGGTATTTTTCACGCATTGAGTCTTCACGTTCCCAAGTAAACTCAGGTCCCCGTTTCGACTCCCAGCGTACCCTAACAATAGGAATGCGACTTCGTCGTAGACGCTTTTCTCCATAGTCCATAATCTCCACTGGTCTTTCAATAAAATGCATGGATTCATCAATCTGAATATCTTCCAGTGGAATATGAAGATTCTCATCAGCGAGGCACTTCTTCAAGTTCGACACGTGGAATGTGGGATGAATCCTGTCGAGTTCTTCCGGTAGGTCAAGCTTGTATGCTACAGGACCTACTCTTTCGAGTATCTTGTAAGGTCCTACGTAACGTGGTGCTAGCTTTCCCTTTTGACCAAAACGAACTACTCCCTTCCACGGTGATACTTTTAGAAGCACATGATCACCAATGCTAAACTCCAAGGGCTTCCGTCGTTTATCTGCGTAACTCTTTTGACGACTTTGAGCCGCTAGAAGATTGTTTCGGATTTGATGAATCTTATCTGTGGTTTCTTGGATCAATTCTGGACCAGTAATTTGTGCTTCCCCAATTTCGTGCCAACAAACAGGAGATCGGCACTTTCGACCATATAAAGCTTCAAAAGGTGCCATGCCGATGCTAGAATGATAGCTGTTGTTGTACGAAAATTCAACTAACGGTAGGTGGGCGTCCCAATTTCCCTTGAAGTCTATGACACATGCCCTAAGCATGTCCTCAAGGGTTTGAATGGTGCGCTCAGACTGTCCATCAGTTTGAGGATGATAGGCGGTACTGAGATCTAATCGAGTGCCCATAGCGGATTGTACTGCTTGCCATGTTCGTGAGGTGAAACGACCATCACGATCAGAAATAATACTTAATGGTACCCCGTGTCGGCTTACGATTTCTTTGATATAAATACGAGCAAGCCTTTCGTTCTTGAAATCTTCTCGAATAGGAATAAAGTGAGCTGATTTTGTAAGTCGGTCTATAATCACCCATATAGTGTCATACCCACTAGAAGTGCGAGGTAACCCGGTAATGAAATCCATGGTTATATTTTCCCACTTCCATACAGGTATTTCCGGTTGGACTAGAAGTCCTGAGGGTCTTTGGTGTTCAGCCTTCACCTTAGAACATGTGAGACACTTGGAAACAAAAACGGCAATATCTTTCTTCATTCCAGGCCACCAATAGGTGTACCGTAGGTCTTGATACATCTTATCGGCTCCTGGGTGTATAGAATATCGCGTTTTGTGAGCTTCATTCATGAGAGTTTCACGAAGATTGATGTGGTTAGGAATCCAGATACGATCAAGGTAATACAAAATACCATCAGATTTAGTTTCAAGTTTTAGCTCGGCTCCACAGGACATCTCTTTTCTTACATCTTCTTCTGTTATTGAAACGTGTTGAGCTTCTCGAATTTGATCTTTAATAACGGTTATAATTTGCGAACATAGAAGATGAATGGAGTTCGCATAACCCTTTCGACTAAGTGCATCAGCCACCACATTTGCTTTACCAGGGTGGTATCTGATTTCACAATCGTAATCATTTAGGAGTTCGACCCATCTTCGTTGCCTCATATTTAACTCTTTCTGATTGAAGATATGTTGAAGACTCTTGTGGTCAGTGTATATTTCACACTTCGTACCATAGAGATAATGTCTCCATATCTTAAGAGCGAATACAACGGCTCCAAGTTCAAGGTCATGAGTGGTGTAGTTCTTTTCATGTGTCTTGAGTTGCCTTGAGGCATAAGCTATGACTTTTCCTCTTTGCATGAGAACGCAACCTAATCCTTGCCCTGACGCGTCGCAATAGACTACAAAATCATCACAACCTTCAGGAAGAGTGAGGATTGGTGCATCACAAAGTTTTTGTTTAAGTGTTTGAAAAGCTTCTTCTTGCTTGGGCCCCCATACGAATGGTTTTCCCTTATGGGTTAAAGCCGTGAGTGGCACCGCAATGCGAGAGAAATTTGAAATGAACCGACGATAATAGCCAGCCAATCCAAGAAAAGACCTTACTTCAGTTGGTGTACGTGTAGCTTGCCATTCTTGAACTGCTTTGATCTTTGATGGGTCAACATGTATTCCTTTGTCATTGACTACATGCCCGAGAAATTGCACCTCCTTTAACCAGAATTCACATTTAGAGAACTTGCCATAAAGCTTTTCCTTTTCTAGAAGTGCAAGAACAAGTCGCAGATGACGCTCATGATCAGCTTTAGATTTTGAATAGATAAGAATATCGTCGATGAATACAATAACAAATCGATCAAGGTAAGGTTTGCAGACTCTATTCATTAGGTCCATGAAAACAGCTGGTGCGTTGGTTAATCCAAACGGCATAACCATGAATTCATAGTGACCATATCGAGTTCGAAAAGCAGTTTTAGGGACGTCTTCTTCATGCACTCTAAGCTGATGATAGCCAGATCGAAGGTCGATTTTCGAAAAGCAACTGGCACCTTGTAGTTGGTCAAGAAGATCATCTATGCGAGGTAAAGGATATCGATTTTTGATGGTTAACTTGTTTAGCTCTCTGTAGTCGATGCACATACGAAAAGATCCATCTTTCTTCTTTACAAAAAGGACAGGTGCACCCCAAGGCGATGAGCTGGGGCGTATGAATCCCTTGTCAGTCAACTCTTGCAATTGACTGGCTAGCTCTTGCATTTCAGAGGGGGCTAACCTATATGGAGATTTTGCCACTGGTGTAGCACCAGGTATAAGATCGATACGGAATTCGACATCTCTGATTGGAGGAAGTCCTGAAATGTCGTCAGGAAAAACTTGTGGAAAATCTTTTACAACAGGAATATCTTTAAGTTTCTTCTCTGTGGTCCCCTTCTTGATGATATGGGCTAAAAACGCGACATAATTCTTGCGAAGGTATTTTTGAGCTTGAAGACAAGACATTAAGTTGAGCCTTTTCGATGAGGTTTCTCCAATGATTCGAAGAGTCTGACCGTTTGAAAGAGGAATACGAATAAATTTTTCACGACATACAACTTCCGCATGATGTTGACTGAGCCAATCCATACCGATTATGATGTCGAAACTTCCCAGCTTCATAGGAATAAGATCGACTGAGAAATCGTGGTCGTTTAAGGTGAGTGTACAGTTGCGTAAAATAAAGTCTAGTGAAACTGGTTTTCCGTCCGCGACTTCCACCGTTATGGATTCCACGAGCTTATCCCGATTTTTGCTTAAGATAGGTTCAAATTCTAATGACACGAAACTTCTATCCGCACCAGTATCAAATAACATAGAGGCATATCTACCATTTATAAGAAACGTACCGTTGACCACATTGCCGTCAGCTCTGGCCTGGTTTACGTTAATATTGAAAGCCCTTCCTCTAGCAGGTGGAGGAGCTTGGTTCGCTTGATTCACAGGGTTGGCTTGGGCCTGAGCATGAATAATATTGACCAGCCTTGGACATGTGTTTCTGAAATGACTTGGGTCGCCGCAGTTGAAACAAGCCCGCATAGGTTGGCCCATAGGGTAATTAGGTTGATAGTATGTTTGGGCTAAATGTTGAGTGGGTGGAAATGGTAGTTGTTGTTGTGCTTGACCCATTAACTGTTGGTGGGTTTGGGTTATAGGTTGGTGGCGGTTTGTTCGTTGAAGCGTGCGGCAGTTTTGAACAGTGTGTCCGGCGCGACCGCAGCCGGTACAGTATTGGCAAGGATAATCCGGGAGTGGTGATACTGACAACGGTTACATTTTGGTAGTGGCCCTGTGTATGGTTTTCTGTATGGCGCGGGTGGAGGAGTGGCTTGAGTGATGGGTGCAGCAGGAATAGGGGTGTTGGTTTGGGTGACCGCAAAGTTCCTGGTGTTACGCTTCCTCTTGTTAGCAAATTTAGAGGAAGGAGTGTGGTGGTTTGAGGTTTGTCCCTCAGCAGGGGCTTTCTTCTTTTCCTCTTTGAACTTCCCATTGCGAATTCGGTTTTCGGTCAGTTCTGTTGCCAACTCCATGGCAGCTTCGAGTGTTACCGGTGAAACGCTGAGGACCGAATCTTGGATTTTCGAGGGAAGTCCTCGAATGTAATGTTCGATCAGACGGTAGGTTGGAGTGAATAAGTTTGGAACCATTTGGTTCAACTCCAAGAACCTTTTGTTGTAAGTAGAGTGATCACCCTCTTTTTGCTTCAAGGCATGAAATTCATCCTCCAATTTCTTAATTTCACTTCTAGGACAGAATCGCCTAGTCATGATTTCCCTTAACTCCTCCCAAGTTAAGGCCATCGCGTCTTCTGTTCCCCTCTTTCCTTTCTCAGTATTCCACCAAGTGAGAGCTACACCAAGTAGTCTCCCGGTGGCGTAACGAACTTTGCGATCCTCAGGACAATCGCAGTTTAAGAAAACGTTTTCCATCTCCTCGAACCAATGTAGGAGAGCAGTGACTCCCTCAGTCCCTTCGAATTTTGGAGGATCACAGGACTTAAAATGTTTGTAGGAGCATTTGATGGTAGGAGGGTTGTCGATGTTCTGGTCCTGTTGTTGAGGAGGGTTAGTAGGATTTGCAGCAAGGGCTTGTTGTACTTGTACTACGATGTCAGGCAATATCGTGGCCATTTGATTCGCGATATGAGTGGCCAAACGTTCCCGAGACTTTTCCGATTTCCTACCCCTTCGATGCTGTCTAGACGACATCTACAGGATCATAAAATGAGAAGATTGTGAGTTTAGGGTGTCTTTTTAGGTGTCATGTGTCTTTAAGAAAATGAAAATAACATAAATATCAATAATGCAACTACATCCAAAGGATGTCTTGGGTTCGCTCATGTTGGGCCTCAAATGTCCCCCATACCTTCACCTACATAGTCATGTGGGCCCCCATGGCTATTGGCTTGATAGGATTCACATTAGTATTGGCAATTTAACACTCGCATCCCTCGAATGCAAACCACAAAATATGTTCATGAGATGTTTGGTCGGAACGTGTCCAGGTGTAGACACAACGACAACTCAAAGTGGGATTAGCTCTCACGACGTTTGGTATAGCATGCTTTGGCCTAATAGGTATTTCGTACTCTCATCGTTAGTCCCCAGGTAGGCAAACTGGTCCTTTATTTTGGATTTATACGAATGCCAGCCTAGACAGGACGTTCCGACTACCGGTACTAGTACCCTTCCAGTTACTACATGCCCGTCATGAGAACTCACTTTGATGAGATTTGAAAACACGAAAATCATTGTAAAATCAATCATGATGTGGTGTGTGCTTGCATGGATGTGATATGTTATGATCATACGATTTCATGATAGGCATTATTTGATAATACATACCTATGAACATGCTTGTACAATATCAAATGTAACATTTAACATAAACATATAAACATCATGTAATTTGGCATATAACACACAAAATTCTTATAAGTTTCTAATCGACTATAGTATAGGCTCTAAGGGTCTAATAACCTATCCTATATCCCTATAGTCATGGCTCTGATACCAATCTTTCACACCCCGACCCGCAGCGGAAATAAGAGTCGGGGCATAAATGGGTTATCACCAAAGCACATGACATTTACTATTATGTTTCATAATTAAATGAAGTCAAAGTTACATTTTTCAAACATCCAAACATGTTCATTCAATACAAGGGAAAATAACCAAACATAACAATCCAAAAACTAAATCGTTTTATTCTTCTAATCCAGGTCCTATGTGTTCCTAGCTGCTGCTGGTTCACCTGTATCATGTGTAAAATGGGAGGTTTTGGGTCAACATAAGTTGGCAAGTGAACCTTATTAGATAAACATTTGATAATGATTTTATGGTTAGTTTATCAATAAAATATTGTGCATAATCATAAAAGAGCAAATGTAAGTAATCAAACATTGGCAAATAGCAGTTACAATTACAACATACAATAACACTTGGTAGCATACATGAATATACCAATATCATACGATAACTAACACAAATGAACTGTGCGATCAAGGCTCAATCAAACGGAGCCGATCGTATTGCATGAACTGGAAATGTAAATTGAACTGTGCACTCAAGGCTCAATCAAACGGAGCCGAGCGTATTGCATGAACTGGAAATGTAAATTGAACTGTGCACTCAAGGCTCAATCAAACGGAGCCGAGCGTATTGCATGTATTGAAATGTAAAATGAAATGACCGATCAAGGCTCAATCAAACGGAGCCGATCGTGCGGGCACGCCACAGATCAACCGCATAATAAAATGGGGATCAAACTCAACCTCATGGATGGGGAGCTGCGGCCTCGGCAAATGCATGTACTGAAATAATAATTTGCATCCAATAATAACTACTTAACAGCAACAAACTAATACACATGTCATGATATGATGTATGCACAATAGTTTCGTTATAATATGTAAATAACCAAAGACACACGATACACCCCAAAAACGTGATTAAAACGGGGAATTTGAGAGGTTCACTCACATTGGGTGCGATGAATTGAAGATGGTGAGATGCGCACGATTTAGATGAGCGGATCGACGAGGAATACTAACCTAGATAATAATGGAAAAATATATTAAATGGATGGATTTTATTAAGGATTTTAATGGGATTTTTAGATATATTTTTGTGAGTTTATGGCTATTTTCTATCTTTAAAAATGTTATTTTTAAGTATTTTTAATTGATTTTTAAAATTAAAATAAACAAATAAATATATAAAAAAAATATTATTTTTTTCTTTACTGTTGACCGTTGACCGGTTCGGTCAGCGGTAAATGCTGCGCCAAGCGGGATTCGAACCGGCGACCTTCCGTTCACGTGCACGTAGCTCTACCAACTGAGCTACGTGACTAACCCGTTAGAAACTAAGTTTTAATTATATTTATATACTTATTTGAATTAACCGAAAATTCCTTTATTTACAAAAACGTTTTAATTCAATTGACCGGTGCTCGTGACCAGATTCGAACGCGCGACGTGAAGTTCATTTTGCACACAGTCCACCGCTGGACTGTGTGTCTAACCCGGTTATATTCTTGATTTATATTATACTTAACAACTACCTGTTTTAACCCGGGTTAGTTCATGATTAAAAAGGAATGTTATTACACAAACGTGCGCGTAGCAAGGATCGAACTCGGGACGTGAATATGAAATTTGCACACAGTCCACCGCTGGACTGTGTGTCTAACCCGTTTATAATCCGGATTTTAATTACTCTTATACTCTGATATAACTTCATCTTCTTCGTCGAATTACACGGTCAGCATAATTCGACTGGTTAAGTTTGATTTTGTGATTTACAAAGTTCTTAGACATTAACAGTAAATCAAGGGTAAGGAATGGAGAGAGTTTAAGGAACAGAATTTACCGATTGAAGATATTCACAGAAATCCGGCGAAGGTTCGTCGGTATTGGAAATGAACTCCGACTGTTGAACCAATTAACAGCGTTGATCGATTACCCATAACGTTGTGTCACTTAAACAAGGTTTAAAAGAAGTTTTGGATATCTTACCGGTTCACAGTTGGATTCCGGCAGTCTCAGAAACTTTCCGGCGAAGATGAGATTTCCGATGAACGTTGGCTAAGATTGATTCTGATGATGGAGTTGTGTTAGAGATTGACTAAACACATGTTTTAAACAAAAAGAGTCGAAGGAATTACCGTGAGAATGTGAGTCCCGGTTTTCCGGTAACTTGCAGAAAATTTCCGGCGAACTGTTTCAGATGATCTTAAGGTTCACAAATGCGACGAAAATGAAATTGGATATTGTTGTGATAGTTCTGAATCGTACAAATGATTGAAACTTGAATTAAATCAGAACTTGAAGAAATATTCGGTTTCAAAAGCCGAAAAGATGAAACTTTAAGTTCAATCACTTCTGACTTAATTAAAAACCGTCGCACATCGGTTATAACTGAAATTATGAGGTAAACAATCGATTTAACGATTGGTTTGCCGATTATCGGTTTCCAGATAGCATCAACGGTTAAATCGAGTTTGTATATAAGATCCTTTTGCTTTCCTAGTGTTAACAGGAAATACGTTGTGGCGGAGTGGTTAAGAGAAGGGATGATAAGTCGTTTAGAGACTCAGCTGACCCGGGTTCGAGTCCCGGCAGCTTCAATTGTTTTTTATTTATTTTATTTTAACTTTTTATCAAATAAAATTTTTATAGTTTAGTTTATTTATTAATTATGTAACGTTATAACTCAAATTAATCATAAATAATTAATGTACTTTCATAACTTGGTACTTGATTACAAAACGGAGCGGGTTTTGGAGACCCGATTTTTACAAATGTTACAACTTCCATTTCAGAGGTTTTTGGTTTAAATGACCTCGATCATCCTACATCTTTCCCAATCCCTGACTTACACAATGAATTGATTGAAAGATGGTATAAAGGTCAACTGACAGGTAAAACCATCTATAAACCTAAATTTCCTGCTGAAATGAAGTTTTTCTTCCATACATAGATGACATGTTTGTCAGCCAAGACAACTGCTTTTAATGAAATACCTTTAAACATGCAATACTTGGGATATGCAATTTTGACAAAATCTTATTTCAACTTTTCTGAAGTATTGTTCAATGACTTGGTGATAAACATCGGCAACTTAAAAAGGGCAAAGCTTTTCTAATGCATCCAAGGTTTTTACGTGTTTACATTCAAAGCAAGATTGGTGAAGCTGATGCTAAACAAGGTGCTGTGACTTCTCATGGTAGCCTTACACATGAAACTTTTACACGTATCCCCAACCAATCAAAAGTTTTAGAAACACAAGTAGAAGGGAATGAGAAAATTTTAGATGCACAAACATCACAGGCTCAACCCACTGCTACTGAGCCCACTGCTCCTGATGATCAAAGTACTACAACCAGTGCTTTGACACCTACACTAGCCACCACCAAAAACAAAACTACAAAATCCAAAAATCCAACCAAACCCAAAAACAAAAAGGGTCCTCTGGAAGATGAGATCCCTGAGGTTAACCCAGTGACAACACCAAGTCACTTGAAACCACTACTGAGACTTCCTCACAGCATATGGTAGAAAGATCTCAACCTATAAGCCTACCTCCTCTTGAATCCTCACAAAAGGATCAAGTTGTAAGCACAGGGACACCTCATTATGAAGCTCTAGATCCACTTGGCTCTATCTTCCACAGCCCCTCTCCTAGGGCAATGTCTCTTTCTACACCACAACGCTCACCAACAAATATTCCACCTACAATTTTACCTCTGTTGAATGCAATAGACATGGATCAGACAAATATCAGTTCCTCTCATTCACACATCAGAGAGAGTTTTCCTCTACATGTGACTGAGTCTGATACTCATGTCTTTGTTATCCCATCAACAGCTGAGGAGGCAACATCCCTTGGGTTACAAGTAACCCTTGGTGATTTTTGAAGTAGAGCAATCACTACAATTGCAGAACTTCCTGTTTCTCAATTGGACAATGGTTTTATCATTAAGACTCCCTTGAAGGCAACAACCATTGAGGCTACTAAGGTAACCTCTATTCCAGTTGGAGGTCCCCAGAACCAAGAAAAATGGGCATCTGGTTTTGAGGACATGGGATTTACTTCCATTGAGAATCCAGATACAACCACCACTACTGGGAGTTTAGATGATCCTATTAAATTAGTTGATGAACTAAGATATAAAGAATTGACGGAGAGAGTATCAAACATTGAAACCTCTGTTGCTGACATCAAAAATATGATGCAAAAGATGTTAGAAACCTCAAAAACTCAATCTTCTGCACCAAACACTGTTGAGCTATGGCAACAACTGTATCTTCTGCTTCAACTACAAAGACAGCATGCTGATCTCCAACATGAACAACACATGCAACTATTCAGAAATATGGTTGATGCAAGATATCAGGACACACTTGAAGACATCAAAGCCATAAAAGCTCATCTTCTTCAATCCACTGGCACTTCTCCTCCTACAGTTGTCTTTGTTGAAACAGCTAATGCCAAAAAGGGGGAGAAAGATAAAGAGGGGTTAAAATTGAAGCCTAATCCTAACCCAAACCAGTAGTGGAAATCCCTAAGCCAGATGGTACCAAGAAAATTGATGAGACTCTCAACCTCTTTGCTGATGAAAAGCAAAAGAGAAAAGAGAGATTGGAAACAAAAGGTGCAAACAGATTTGAAAAAGAAAAGGCTGCTCAGATGGAAAAATAAGACCTTGGTGCTTCAAAACAAAGAAGAAAGTCAACCAGAAAGGTTAGACAACCAATATCCACCCCTTCCAAAACCACTGATCAGTCTATTAGCACATTAAAACCATCATCACCACCAGCAAACTCATCAAATCCTGAACCAGCAGATGTTGTGACACCTGTTGTGTCAACAGTTGTTAATACAGCAGTGGTTACAACAGATGTTACTTTAACCACTGCCATGATCACTTTCCCAACCATAACATGCCATACATCTACTCCCACAAGAATTCCAAATCAACCACCATCACCCAAACTCACTTTTAAAAGAAGGAAGAAGACAAATGTAATAGATGATGAAAATATCTTTCCTTCACCATTTCCACTATCATCACAACCACTGACCTCAACCCTAGTATCTCTTCTAATCTCTACATCATCTCAAACCACTGTGAAACCGCCTACATTGCTTCCTCTTACCACTCAATTTCCTCTTGATCTACCTGTTGTTAAGGAAGAGATCAAATCCTTCTATTCTGAAGAGGATCCAGAAAAGAGAAACTTCCCATCCCTACAAGGATATGCAAAGCCTAAGAATATTTATGAATATCTTCAATTGAAGGCCATTCAAGTAGAGGATATTACCAAGAGGAATACAAAGAGAAGGAGTGATAGAGAAGTACAGAACTTCATGCAATATCAGCTTAGCAAAGTCAGAAGACTTGAAGACTTCTCCAAAGACTTGTGCAAGAAGCTATCAGAAAGAGATGATGAAAGTCTAAAGAAAGACTATATAGATCATATTATGGAGCATAAACAATACAAGGCGACAAGAGCACAATTCAAAGAATGGTCTGTGAGTGATCTTAAACAATAAGTAGAAAGAATGCAAGAGATGCTAAAAGATCCAAACAACAAGCCGACTCCTCTAAACTGGAATAAATTCAAGAAGAATGTGCCTGACAAAGCCTTGAAACTCAAAAGGATGAAAGAAGAGCTGGTTGCTGCAAATTATGGTACACAAAGGCAGATTACCAGGTGGTCATCAGTGGATTGATCTAGAATAACAGAGTCTACAACCTCTGATGCAAACCACTGATCCAGTTAATACTGCATTACAAGATCTGCTGAATACAAGCTCTGCTGTGGAACCTCTGATGAAGACTAATAGTGGATAGGCTCATTAGTGGTTCTTTTATATTAATGTAACGGTGTTATGTAATAGCAGTGGTTAGCTTAATCAGTTTTTAGAGTTAGTTAGTTTATTGTTAGTTGTCACTATCAACCCTGACATCAGCAAAGATGCTCAGAGGTTTGACTTGTAGTATAAATAGAACAGTACATTGTGCTATTCTATTATCTATATTAAGATCCTTTACGCATTTCCTTCCAATCATCTTTCTTACATTATGTACTAACAAACTATCATTGGGTCGATGGGGAGTTTGTGATTCATATGCAAAACTTATAAGTTTGAAAGCATGATGATCAAAGCAATCTTCCATTATTTGTGATACAAAGTTTTATTACGCTGCAAATTCACTTTGTTTTATCTTCTTTCATAAACCATTGTCTAAACAATCACAACTAATTCAAATTCAGATCCTAACATCTTGTCTCGTAGGTGAGACCATTGTAGAATTTCTCTACAAGTTCCTAGTCAGATAAACCATACTACGAACATCGAGCAAGAAAGTTTTGGAATCTTTCCCACGCAAGGTAATACGACTCGTCAGGTTCCATCCGGAATGTATAGATTTGGTCTCTAAGCCTAAAAGCTTTGGCTCTTCAAAAATATTTTGCGTAGGTTGCCCACGTGGTAAACGTAACAACAGGCTGAGAATCGAGCCAAGTAGCAGTTCGTCCAGTCAAGGTGAATGGGAACAACTGAAGGTAATTTGCATCATTCGTGGCACCTTGAAGCTTGAAAATACCACATATGCGGGTCAGGCGGGTGATGTGAGCATGTGCATCATCGTGATCATGTACCAGGGAATCTGCCATGAGTTTTCATTTGTGATGGTTGGCACGGTAATGAGAGAGTTCACACCGGTGAAACTCTGGGTGGCTTGCTGATGGATGGTCCAGGTTATCAACTATGATAGGACGTGGGTGGGGGTGTATTAGGTGTTGCGAGTGATGTAGATGGTGGAGTAGAGTTATACGCGGCTGAAGATGAATATGAAGAAGTACTAACATCGAACTTTAGATCCAAAACCTTTCGAATAACGTCCCTGCGAACGCTGATATGCGCCAAATGCAGCATAAAAATTATATCAAATAAGGTATAAAATCAACCTTTTTATGTACTAATATTGGAAAAGGTGTGTTCTTTGTATACTATTGATTTTCAGGATTAAAAGAGCTTAAATATACAACACGAACAAATTAGCAGCAAAAACCAACATAAATACAAGAGAAGAGAAGTTGACACGTCATACCGACCCTCCGAGCTTCACCCCAAAGCCAAAACAACAAAATCAGAAGGCAAGCACGGGATCGTGCCACCAAGGCATGGGGTCGTGCCCCACACTGAATTCATGATGAAAAAAAAACATAAGCAGACAAGAGACACGGGGCCGTGTCCCATGAACACGGGTCATGGTCAACTCCAAAATATGCAAAATCTCCTATAGTACAACAAATACAAGACCATGGGGTTGTGCCTTTGACAACGCGGCCTTGTGAGCATACGGACTGACACAACTCATTAAATGAAGACAGAGAAGAAGAAGACACGGGGCCGTGTAAAAGGCATGTTTCCAGCTATAAATAGGGGTGCTTGGTTCATTCGCAATCCATCCCTTGGCAACCCTCTCTCTCACTTCACCACCACTTCTCTACCACTCCAACAACATCTTCCACCACAACAATTAGAGTTTAGAATGTGTAGTAGTCTCGGTATCCAGGATTGATTGTAAGAGTTTTTGTCAAACAAAGGCCATGCTAGGCTAATCTCTTACATCACTTGGTGAACACAAATCTTTTAAGTATTACTTTTGATTTCCAAGTTTTGGTTAACTTTTTAATTGGGTATGTATTAATGACTTTAATAACTAGTTTTTTAAATTGAAAGTGAACTTTATTCTATCATATGTTCATGTTTTGTTGATTCACTCATTCATGTCTTTACGGTCTATATAAATCACACTAACTGCCTGGAATGGGATTAGAATGGTGGTTTGGGTAAAGTTCTTGCCTCGTTCAGTGTATAGATCCAGCGAGGACTTGATTCAAGCTTATTAGGACTCCTCTTGAGGAAGATAGCATTAAATCAGGGGAAGTAAGGACGACTTGAATCCCTTATAAATAAACTACTATTAAAACTTTAACCGGCCTTGCGGGACTGTATCCCTGCTGACTCAGACCAATATAGCCGAGGGTTGCAATGTCTCCAAAAGAGGGACATGCCACATTTTGCATTAATAACTTAATTATCTTTCAATATTACGGCCTTGCGGGACTATATCCCCGCTGACTCAGACCAAGACCAATATGGCTGAGGGTAGCGTTGCCTCTAAAAGAGGGATATGCCACTATAACTAAGATAATCTCTTAAAAAATCCGAAGTGCGAAAATTATCAAAGGATATGTAAAAGAAGAGTCGTGACCAAGTGATTCTATCTTTTTTATTGTTTCTTTTTAATATTCTAGTTTCTTTCTTCATTTTTTTACTATTAAACATCTTTTTCCTCAAAATTTGATTAGATTAGACGTTGACGATATTCTGGTATTAAAAGCTCTTATGTTCTTGGACGACCTCGGTATATTACCATCACTATACTACGTCTACGATGCGTGCACTTGCCCTAGCGTGTTGTAAAGAGTGATTGTGTTATCTCGTATTTTATAAATTTAAAGCTTGATAAACGAGTAAAAGTGCTTAAAAATATATTAAAAAATTATACTCACCTTCCACCACATCAACGCGTATGGGGCATTCACTGCAAAAACAGACACAAAACAAATAAGAAGAATCTAAACACGACTGAAAGACTCAAAAAAGACAATAACACATATATAAAAAAAGATCTAATCAAAGCTAATAAACCCAATCTCCAAGAGTTGCCCGGCAACGACGCCGAAAACTTGATGTGCACAAAGTGGTCAATTTAAAACTAACTAATTTTAACCTGAACTGCACACAATAAGTTTTAAATTCATAAAACTAAGACTCTCTAAGACCTAAACCGCACAACTGGCAAGTGTACCGATCAATGCAGTATAGCTAAAGTAAGTCTGAGTATCGAACCTACGAGACTCTCTTTATTAGGTTAAATAGACTTGACTACTAATTACTAGAATGACACGGCTTAATTGTTTTATTGATTGGGGGGTTTTCTGACAAACTACTAAAATAACTAGAATAACCAAAACTGACTAGACACGCGGCGCGGCAACATTCGTACGCAGAAAACCGTTTTCTTTGGTTTCAACTTTGTTTTCTTCATCGTTTTCGTCTACGTCTTCGTGATTCAGTTCTCTAGCATATCATCTTCTTAAATATCCATTTCCATTTCATGGAATCCTTCACTAAGCCCAAACCTTCTCCTGTGTGCTCGTTTCTTTAACGTTTTAGCTCGTTATTACTTCCAGAACCCTGTAAAATACACAAGAAACGATAATATACCAAACCAATGGTAAAACGACACAAAACGACTCGAATTATTATACAAACTATACATAGAAACAAATGTAATATACATTACATAAGATCATCCATCACCTTAAAACCACTCACTCGCATTTTTGGAACTTAGCTTCGCAAATCGTGAGTTCATACTTGACCCATTTTCGCTCTAAACACTATTTAGGTTGCAACATGTATCCCTACTGAATTCGCAATCACATATACAAACAATTTTATGCAAACACTCAATCCTTAAACATGCTACTTGTTTATACATACTAGGATAAACTTATGCATGCTATCTATCATTAACTTTAAAAGCCTCCCTTAACATACATAGCGCTATAGGATTAGACTTCGCCCCGTTTGTTGGGTTATTGTTAAGTTATTCAATCTTTACGGTCTTTTTTACTTCGGTGACAAGATTACGCATACGGTGTTATTCACTTCGGTGATAAGATTATGCTGGTGGACACTTTGGCTTGATTTTCTTTCATTGTATGCTAGTCTGATTATATGACTTAGTGTACAATTAACATGTGGATTTGAGATTTTATTCATACTTATGTTATGTAGACAAATTAGTTTGCTCACCGACATAATTTTTTGTAGACGCATATTTTATTCATGTTGCAGTAAATGTTTGATGATGATTTCGCAAGAAAAGACTTAGGGTTGATTTAGATACTCACCTAGTTATAATTTATGCATTTTAACATTTTTATTTATTAAATTTCAGTTGTCGTACTTTTCATTTTCATGAACAAGGTAATGGTTGATTTAGTGAAATGAAATGAGATTTTGAATTTTAGTTTATTGTCACGAATTTAGTGTTATGTTGTCTTTGAGCAACTCTCATGTCTTGCCTCAATGTTTCCGCTATTGGTTGGGACGTGGCAGTAATGCATTGGTGATTACTGATAGATACCGTCCGTAAAGATACTCATTTATATAGTAGTGACATGGTTATATGATTAAGCAGAAAACTCATCTATATAACTACTAAAACAATCAAAAGTATAACCATTAGTTATCATGTTTTACGTCTATGTGAATAATTACAGTTTTAGCCAATGCTAAGGATTGTATATCTAAATCCTAAGCAAAACAACATGAAGATGTAACTTGATAAATTAGAAAATATGTTCAAATGTAATGGATGGGTTGGTGGGAATTAATATTGATCTTCTCCCCTACTAGTATAGCTAAATAAATATAGCCTCTTTTCACCCAAAAAGGTCTATGGTTAGGTCAAGTGGAATTGAAAAAGACATGTAACCAATATAGAATTATTAGACTTTAGATATGGAAATTCATATGAGGTCAGTACAATTTTCACAATTTTTGCTTCATGTCCTTGTAAATTTCTTGTATATTTCTTACCACAACAAGGATTCAAATCTAGGCTCTCATTTACTAGAATGCAAGCCAAACCCTTGGTAGAGGAATGAAAGTCTAATGAAGTTAGGGATTTATGTCTCTATAGAACTTTTAATATAGCATGGTCCCTTTTCCTCTTTTTTTCCTTCAAAAAATATCTGGTTTCTAAAATTATCCGGATTCGTTCGTTTCGTAGAAATATCTTTCGCCCACGCTCTTGAAACAAAAAAAAAAAATTGAAATCTTGACACATTGGTAGGATGGTAAGTTTTATGAAAATATCATTCAATAATTATCTGAGAAAAGTACTCAATATAGAAAAAGGATGAGTCTATCTATATCCAACCTTGAAAAAGATTGAATATATGTATTCCATTACAAACTCATGTAGATAGGGTGACACCAATTTTTTTCAAGAAGAATTGGAGATGGACGTATAAAGATCTTTAGTATCAGGGTTTATCAGGACTTTGGTTTAGTCGTTAATAACCCGAAGTTTAACAAAGTCAAGAAACTGAGCCAATTTCAAGCAAGCTTTATCCCGAGCTTCGAGCCATTAGCTACTTTTAACAGTTCTAATTATAGATTGTGATATACCTGGATAAGATCTCATTACTTTCCTACCCATCCACCAGAAGCACTAGCTAGTTTTAGTATCACTCATATTAAATTTGTAACAGTACGTAAACAAGGGTACTTTTCGTCAAAAGAATCACCTTTTCTTCTTCACATTAATTTCTTATTTTTACCTTTTCCTCAACTTTACAGTGAGGTCGCGTGATGGAGAATGGAAGGTCACGTGTAAAGGCGTTTCAGTGTTTGCATTAATTCGTTCAGATGATATTGCATTTTCTTCATGATTATGATTAAAGGGAAAAAGATGCATGATGAAAATTAATGACTGATTTTGTTTGTTTTTTTCTCATGTGGTGGGGATGTTTTTTGGTTAATTTCCTTAGTCGTTTGCTTTGTTGTGGGCTCAGTTCCATATCATGTGATTGGATCATCTCTCACTCGGTTCTATCCTTCTTCATCTAATCTTAAACCTCACCTTCATGTACTGCATATTTCTCTCTCTCTCTCTCTCTCTCTCTCTCTCACACACACACACACACACACGTGCCAGCTTTATATAGAAGACTTAGCTCAACCTTACCTGCTCAAGGTGGGGGGTCAATAATAATAATAAAAAGCAAAGAAAGCTCATTTATAAAGCTAAAAGGTTTTAAAGCTGATCATTTTACAAAGCAAACTGTTTAGGTTATTATATTGGAGCAACCAAATCTGCTGTGTAAAGGATTCTTGATAGATTATTAGCACCTTCATCTACCACTACATGTTAGACCAACACCCTCACTTCACTACACCACCTGGCCCATACCCTCTTTCAGATAATGGGCTTCCTAACAAAAGAAAAAGGCGCCCTGCAGGCACTCCAGGTATAACCCTAATTAAGCGTTAGTCAGTTTGTAAGTTTATTTGGTTGAACACGTTTGTAAGTTTGATTGTTATTAATTTTGAAAAGCGGGGTCTGGGACGGGTATAAAACTAGTTATATTATATTCATATCTTGATCTTGTTTAAAATTTTGAAATTGTAGATCCCGATGCCGAGGTGGTGTCATTGTCACCGAAGACCTTGCTTGAATCAGATCAATACGTGTGTGAGATCTGTAACCAAGGGTTCCAAAGAGATCAAAATCTACAGATGCATCGGAGACGACACAAGGTAACATGGAAGTTGTTGAAAAGGGATTCGACCGAGATCAAGAAGAGGGTTTTCGTGTGTCCGGAACCGAGTTGTTTACACCATGATCCGTGTCATGCGCTTGGGGATTTGGTTGGGATCAAGAAGCATTATAGAAGGAAACATAGCAATAATAAGCAGTGGGTTTGTGAGAAGTGTTCAAAGGGTTATGCTGTTCAATCTGATTATAAAGCTCATCTTAAAACTTGTGGTACAAGAGGCCATTCCTGTGACTGTGGTCGAGTGTTTTCCAGGTTGATTTTCTTTATGTTTTTGTGGTGTCTTTCATCTCCTTGATTTGATATTTTCTGGGCATCTTACTGATTCCTATGTTTTTTCTCGATCAGACTAAAAGATGTGACCTTTCATCATGAGCATTTATGTTTTTCTGCTCAGACATAAATTTCAACAACATTCAGTCAGAAAGGAAACAAATTCCTTAATGTTTTTGTCCCAAAATATAGAATTATTAGTGTTTATTCTATACAAAATTTCATATTCTTTGAAGTTTCTAGGGTATCTCTTAAGACTATAAAAATTAGCAGCTTGTATTTCTTCAAACATTATATATTATAACTTTTAGAAGCGAACAATATCTATGAATTTAAACCTAGGATCTTTGATCTCATTTTTCTTTTCTTTTTAATAGAAAAAAAAACAAATTTAAGACTAATAGGCCTTTCGTAACTTTTTTTTATTGTTTGGAGATTGTTTCTTTAATCTAGAATTCTAGAAAGACAAAGATCAAGCATAACCTAATTTAAAATTGAAAAACTCACCTGCTCCTTTCAGTATTTTATTGCTTTATTGTTCTTGGCACTACACAAAGATCAAGCATAACATAATCAATCTTTGTCTTTTAGTTATTGTCTTGGCATACACAAGTCAAGCATAACATAATCATCTTTGTCTTTTAAGTTTTATTTATTTCTTTATCAAACTTGAAGTGATACACTTTTTTAAAGACAAAACAACAATTTAATTTCAACAACTTCTCTCTAAGATAAGATGAGGATATTCTTATACACCTTTTAACTTACTCATGTCATTGTAGAGTTGAAAGTTTCATCGAGCATCAAGACGCATGCACATTCCGGAGAGTCCATGGCGATATTCCCCCAATCCAGCCAGTGTGTTCATCGCATACCGTATCGATTACAAGTCCAACAGGTGACATGAACTTTAGTTCCATCCCAACAATGTCAAGATTGCCACATCTCCAACCTCCACCCCAGGCTTTATTTTCACAGACCCATGTAGACATTCAAAACAACTTGGAACTTCAGCTCTTACCATCACTGTCTCTTTCGGAACAAAGCAACAATCATCAGAACCAGAACCAGTTAAATCTTTCAATTGGAAGAAGAGGTCATAGCTTGCAAATAGAAGAAATGAAGATGGCTATGGTAGACAACGCCTTTGCAGAAGATGCAAGGCAACAAGCAAAGAAGCAAATCGAAATTGCGGAGATGGAGTTTGAGAATGCTAAAAGGATTAGGCAACGAGCTCAGGTGGAGTTAGAAAGAGCTAAGGTTCTTAGAGAACAAGCCAGCAAGAAGATTGATTTCACCATATTAGAGATCACTTGTTATTCTTGTAGGCAACGGTTTGAAGGCTCTAGTCATAATGCCACAGCCGCTGCAGCTGATTACGCCTCTATCGCTCCAAGTTACATGTCTTCTGCTTTAGCAGAAGGTGAAGTAGATTATTAATGTTTTCAAGAAAACCACTCTCCTATGTCATCAATGTATGTGTGTTTGTTTGTGATTTCATTCATGTTTTTGCATTTTGATTACTTTGAAAAGAAAATAATGAAAGGGCAGAACTTGTTTACTTGGTGTATTCCTAGTCATATTCTTCTTCTGTGTTAATAAGCTAGGTTTCTTCTTCTCCATATATTGCAGCTAATTATCTTCAGATGAAATCTATAATGGTTAAGCTCTTCTTATCACTTATTAATTAATATTTGTCCAAGAACATAAGTAAATATAATGGAAAGTTATAGGTTGATCAACAAAGGTTAAAGAGATTGTAAGAGAGATGCATGGACCTTACAATCGGGCAGGAAAAAATAAACTAACTACTTTATTAATCTTGTATTACATAAAATATATCTATAGAAAATGAAAAACTTATACTGTAGTCATCAACCTAAAGGGTACGTATTCTTTGCCTTTAGTAGCAAAGGAAAGTTGTTGGACTGGTGCCATAGAGTTTTCCTTGGTCATTTGAGGGAACTTCAGTGTAAATGGACACCAAGCGTCTCTATGATAGTGAAAGATGTCTCTATGATAGTGAAAGATGTGTCATACAAACTACATGATGTCTAAGATAGGTCTAATCAACATGATTTGATGATGATACCTTAATTATTACTATTATTTATTTAGAACCCTAAATTACGTATTGGCACCATGTAAAGTTCATTTTTGTAGTGGTGTACATTGTTTGTTTCCTTTTGGCTAGTGGAGCTTCTTTTGTAACATTTTATTCCACTTATGAAAAAAGAATACTACACTCACTAATATAAAAATACCAGATATGTTAGTGCAAATATAACCTCCTTCTAAAAATTAAACGAGGTCTAATGTTCAGTTATATGCAAATAAACAGAATCTGGTTTCTTTGTAAAGAACAGGACTATATTTTTCACCTCAACACAAGACTATTTATCACCTTCTTGCCCGCTTTAAGCAACAAACAGGACTCTATTTTTATTTGTCCATATTGGCTCTATTAGAGCTATCAAATGTCATTCCATATCCTCATTCCTCTAATTTAACAAAAATCTATCATTCCACAAGTTTGTCTCAATTTTCTGAGACCTCTCACTTTCGATTCCCTATCCTCAAAATGAGATTTACTTTAGTTTTCCTTAAAAATATGAGGATGAGGTATGAGAATGAAGAATGGGATGGAGTGATGTTCTTGGTAATTCCTCTAAATTTCAAGAATAGAGATGTTAATCGGAAATGGGTTTGGAATGCTCTTACTGAAAAAAACTAGGGTTTTCTTTAATTTTATAAATTAATCTATAAGATTTCTTTAGAAAATGACAAGAGATTACTAGGATGAGAATGGTACTGATACTATACCGAACCGTTACCGTTCCGATAGCCAAATTTAGATAAAACCAAAATCGAATACCGTATCGTATATGGTTGGTCGGTACGGTATAGTACGGTACCGTTATAACTCACGAACTGGTACCGTATCATATAGTACCTGATTGAAATTAAGCTAAAATCAAAAACGAATATTATATTGCATATTTTTGGTTGATACAGGTATAGTACATTATCGGTTCGGTATTTGGTACGAAATTTCTCATATGCGACCAGTGGGTTGTAAGAAGCGCAATTAATCAGTGATTGTTTATTTTCTTCCTTAATTATCCGTCAAGTTAAAAACAAAAAGTATTGGAAATTTTTGTCAAATTCGGATTTTTTTAAATATAAAAAGGTAGCTTAATGTTTTTATTTTGATATTCAATAGAGTAAATAAAATAGACAAATGCATATTATGAATATATTCAGATTTGGAGATAGCATGAAAGTCATATTTCTGAAAGCAATTGTTATGCCTGGATTCGTCATAAATAATATAGGGCAATGGAACAAGAAATGACCTCACAATCTTTGTGATTTGAAGTTGATAAGTCAATGGACACGATATTTTGACAAGAGTCAAGTTTGATATTTCTAGATCTAAAAGTGCTTAAGCCGTCTTTTGAAGCTTTATCCAACTGAGTTTCTTCTCAAGTTGTTGTTCAAGTTCGATGTCTTCCACAGAGTGGCGTTTGGGTTTTGTTAGTTGTCTTTGTGTAGTTTCAGATGGCATGCATAATGGAAGAATCCTCAACCAAGAAACGACCTCTCAATCTTGGTGGTGGGTTTTGTTAGTTGTTTTGGTGTCGTTTCAGATGGCATGCATAATGGAAGAATCCTCAACCAAGAAACGACCTCTCAATCTTGGTGGTGAGCAGTTGATGAATCAATGGACATACAATATCATGATAGAGTTCATTTTGACATTTCTAGAACCAAAAACGCTTCAATGATCTTTTAAAGCTTTGTTTATTCGCATTCGTTGCTTGCTAAGTTATTGTGCCAATTTGGTGTCTTGCATAGTGTGGCGTTCGGATTTTTAGTGTCGTGTTCTTCATTCTAATTCATCAAGAATTCTAGATGTCATATATTCTCTAGCTTCTTTCTAGTTTTAATCCATCAAATTATATATGCCCCTTTAAAGAACATATTCAAGGACAAAAAGGTCATATTACTTTGTCACTAAGGGAAGAAAAGGGGAAAGGCACAGTAATATGTGTAATTTTGAACTTTTGAGAAATAAAATACGCAAGTACTCTAGCTAGTGGTTGTATTAATAGATTTGTGACCCTGCTATACTGTACAATCCAGAAAAACAACACTCTTTTGTTTTTCGCTTACCACTGGCGCATATGTACGTTCTTACTTTTGGTCTACCTAATGAACATTATGCTAGCTACATGTACCACGTGACGTATAACATAGTAACCTATATAGGCTATCTCAGTTTAAGTACAAAATGTTTTAAAATAAAACTCTTGCCAACAACAATAATCCATATCTTGTCATGTTTTCTTGTAGAAATTACCATTCATGAACTTAACAAGTATAAGTTTATTCTTGCGAATGTGAATGTGTTGTTTTAACCATTCCGTTACTTTAAATAAATAAACAAATGCTAAATTTTCTTTATTGTAGCGGCCAAGAATTCATTGATAACTACTAATTGCTAATTTGCTGGTATAGATGAATAAGTCTATTAAATAAGAATATATTTTATTTCTAATTTCTGGTGATCTGGTTTGATGCCCACCAATATTTTTCTAGTAGCTAACTTTCTGATGTCGGCAGGATATTTGTCGGAGATTGTCATGTCATATTTTTTATACTTAAAAGTAATTAAAATTTGTCATGTCATTTTCGTTGACTGGTTAGTTGATCAAATGTAATGTGCTGGAACATGATCACAAAAGCGGCTTAAAAATTAAAATGAGCACATGTAATTAAAAAAACTAGAAGAATTTTATTATATAATATGCTTAACTTCTTATAAACTGTAAAAACACGAATCGGATCTAAATCAAGATTATAGTCATTGATTTGAATACGAGATTGAAGTCTGAGATAAATACTACAATCGGTACATAATCGGATAACAAAACGTTTAGATAATCATCACAAATTGTATTACCAAAAGTGTTTACATCGTGACAACCCAGAGATTAAATATGATCTCTCAAGACGTACCTACACATACGAATGGACACTATTTAGAGGCCAACTCTCATTCGTTGAATTCAATCTAATGAATGGGAGTTTCATTCGCTAATACCAATAGCGAATGGCCTCCATTTACTAGATACATAACCCATATTCAACATAAGACTAACCCTAGTTTACTCGTATAGCGACACACTAAAATGTACTAACATAAACACTCATATTAAAATGCATGATGGTCCACCTTAATCAACAACTCAAATAGATCCAAAGCCAGGAAATTAAGTTGCTTTCATTTAATCCAAAATTTTGATACAGTGGATTTGGATGCCATAAATTAATATACTAAACTCCTTATTCGTTAATTTGAAGATCACACATGGATATAAAGTTTTCATTTTTTTTTTTTTTGAAAAGTAAACTTCGTTAGAAACAAAAGCGCACCTCAAATCAAGGCAGCCGAACAAAAACACACTACATATTTACAAACTTACACAATCCTCCCAACTAATATTCTTGTTTTAGATCTGCATTTATACCATAAAATCCCATAGACTTGGTCTCGCTAATAATATTCTCGATCTTTAACGGCTTATTGTTGAACTTGACCCCGTTCCTAGCTCTCCAAATACTCCAAAAACCTATTCTAACAATCCCTTTCAAAGCTTCTTTCTGCTGACCCTTTAACCCAACGTGCTCGTGAAAATGAAGGTCTCTGAATGAAGAAATGGCAAAATTCGGATACTTGCACCAAGAGTTAACGTGCGCCCCAAGAACAGAGGCAACGACACACGAGCAAAACAAATGCTCCATAGTCTCATCGGCATCATCACAGAGCAAACAAGACACCTCCGGCCCGCCAATGTTACTTTTTTTAAGAGGCTCTAGAGTCGCTATCCTATTTAGATCCGCTCGCCAAATAAACACATTGCACTTTAAAGGAAGCCACTTACACCAGTCTAGCACATAACTTCCCGAAACAGCAATGTTATTATTAAGACGATCCTTCACAACGCCTACACTGAAGTTTTTGTCTGCTGCCCCAATCCAACTCCAGTTGTCTCTACCCTCTTTTAGCTCGAAATTGAAGAGTAAACCGCAAAGATTTTTCATTCATCTGAAAGAAATCTCTTCCACTGCCACTCGATAACCCGACCATTATAATGCGTCTTAATCCGATCACACACCCTACATTTTTTTATCCATTCTAACTTAAAAAGCTCTGGGAATTTGTCTTTCAAGGGCTCATTAATAATCCAAGGATCCAGCCAAAAAGATATATTCACTGGATATTAAGTTGGCCATCTAAAGTTGAAGAGAAAATGAGCTACCATTTATTAAGACTTTCAAGATTAAATATCGGCCTTATTGGGATATGTCTAGTCTATTTAAAGAAGTGAAAGATAAATACAAATAGTCCAAATAATTAAGAAGACACAAAGAGTAAGAAGTCGTTTACTTAAGCTGAAGATAACGATTAAGTATGCGTCTAATGAGGATCTCTAACTGATGATAGAGAGTGAATATATCAAAAGCTAAGGAAAAGAATGAAATAAAAACTTATTAGAGTGTGCATACAACTTTGATAATCATTCCAGCCTCATGTATGAATGTCCCTTAATTCTCGATGAATGAAGGTGTGAGCCACATTTTTTTGGATGTTATTAAGTTCTTTGTAAAGTCTAGTCTGATTGTGTGAAGTTGGATTTGCCGAAGCTCAATGCAAAATTGTATCATGCAACGGAACTTAAACACCAACTTTGGTGACCAATGTTTGACCCAGCCACTATAAGCATTTCGAGCAATGGCGAAAGTAGAGAAAAGTATTGCTAGATTTATGACATGTATGGTCCTTGTATTGAGCAACGAAATTCCGAAGTTGATGACAAAATTAAATAAAAGGCTCTTGCTCGTCTACAGTGCATGTCCTAAGGAGTGCATGTCCTAAGGATTCAAATGTCATGTACAAGCTAAAAAAGGTGTCCTAACAAATTACATAAACTTTTTTTTAAACTAAGATTAACGTATATTAATAAACATACCAAAAATATAGTATTAAAGTGACATACCGTATAATGTATGTCTAAAAAGAAAAAAATAATCTTTAAATATCTAAAAAGAAAAGATAGAAATCAAATAGATTTTGACATTTTGTTTGAAAAGCAAGACTAAATTATATTAAAATGAGGGCATAGCAAGAAGCTATGAGACCTCAGCAAAGACCAAATATCCTAGCAAATGTCAGTGTGTTTGGATCTAATTCTCCCAGCAAAAATCAAAATTTGATGAGTTAAAAAAATGTTTTAGGTGGGAATTGAACAATTTTCCTAATTTCTTATAGTGATGGCTTTATGTCAATCTGTCACATTCCAACCGATAGCGGAAACATCAGAATGAGACGAAAATGAGATTGCTCGAGACATCATAACGTGCTAATTGTAACAATAATTGAGTAATTCAAATTTCATTTCATAATAAACAAACATTGCCATGAAAAGGAAAATACAAGATCTTGTAAATAAAACTAACAACATAAAGCAAAATACATAAACTAAATTTAGTTGTGTTTTTACTCCGCCCTAAATAACATTCTTCATGCATCATCGCTAGTTTCCTACAAGATGTATTAAAGTAAAAATTAATATAAAGTTGGCGAGTATAAAAGTTTGGTTACATAGCATAAGTATGAATAAAAGTTATCTTGTATCCAACATGGTAGTTTGCATATATTGTTTCATAACATACTAGCAAGTCTAAACTATAAGTCAAACCAAAGTGTACCGCAATCGTTCATATCCTTATCGCCGAAACGACAAGGTCGTAAAATAGATTACTTAACAATACCACAAATATGGGGGGTGCGTCAATCCTACAGCGCTATATTTGTTAAGGTAGGCTTGCAAAGTTAATGAGCATATAGTACACAAGAATGCGTATAGCATGTATAAACAAGAATATAACAAGTATCATGTTTTAGTGTATATAGTTTTTATACACTAAAAATTAGATTTGAGGTGTTTACACCTCAATCTTTCTGAAAGGAAGCCCCAACTCAAGTCCATCAACATGCAAGTTAGTTGGGAACAAGGGTAAGTTCATATTCATAAGCAAAACTTGCAAAAGATAAAAGTTTTACAAAATCATAATTTAAATCCAACTTTGGACCTCAAATATTGTGATATTCCAACTTAGTTTACCATGGTAAACTTTTGGAAACATTCCTAGAGGCTGTCCAAGTGGAATGGAAGAAGAGAACAAAAGAAATGATTAGAAAAAGCGTTCAAAACTCATTGTTTTGAACCTTGATACAATTTGCCAACACTTAGAGATTTTGGAGATTTGGGATTTGGGATTTGGAAGAGTGTAAAGTGTTTAGGAGGTGTGGAGGAAGGGTATTTACAAATTGTGACATCCGGCTATTTTGAGCATGTACTATACTAGTGTGACACGTGTTATGAATAAATAAAGTCAGTAATTTATTGAATTTGGTGTTATTTGATGATATTTGATGTGTTGGCAAGTCCAAACTTTGATAAAAATTATGTTAGCAATAATATGATAAACGCTTATCGCGTAACGTATAAAATGCGAAACGAACGTCGATGACCATCCGATTAATGTTAAAACCCTAAAATTGTCCGATTAATGTTAAAACCCTAAAATATTTTTAAAGTAATAGAAATGAGTCCTCACACACAATATATACCATATTCCAATAATCAAACTCTTCATCTCTTTCTCTCTAAAATTCTCGGTCGAACACCCACACACGTACATTTTCAAATTTCAAACATTTTCTTTGAAGATCAAGTCCATTTGAAGATCTAAAGGTGATTTCAAGGCATTTTTAGCAAGAACCAAGCCCATATCATCACACTTTATCAAAACCCACCAAAAACTTGAAGGTATAAAACTTACCTTAAAATCCATGTTCTTGATTCTTGGTGATGTTGATAATTGTGGAAGGTTTCTCAAATCCTTGGATATTCACTAACTTGAAAGCAATAACAAATAGGTTTTAAAATAATTTAAAAATGGAAGTATAAGTTTGTGTATATACAGCCATAGGTATTTATGTATATATGTTAGAGTTTTAGTGGTTTTTTATTTTGAATGATTCTTGTTGAAGTGATTCTTGGAAATTGCAACATGCATGAACAAAAAGGTGTCATACAATAAGGTTCTTATGACTTGAAAAGACGATTCTTTTGGAAGTGTGTATATGTATATGCATGTGTCGTGTATATAGATGTACATATGTATGTATACATGTGAAATTTGTTTACTAGTAAATAAATATCTTATGCATTAAAACTTTGATGATCATATGTATGATTGGATAATGATTTGATGATGATATCTTGGATTACATGAATTAAATACGTGGTAACTTTGTAGAATAGTAACCAAGTTTTAAAAGTGTTCCAATTAGATCACTCAAGTTTCAAAAGTGTTCCAATCAGGTCACTCAACATTCATTTTTTATTAAAATTAAGGGGTTTTTCATCCATTTCATAGGTAACCGTGGTGATGTGAATTTTTATTTCTTTTTTCCCTTTCATTTGATGCTAACGTCCAGTGATTACGTGGATTTTAACTTGTTTTTTTTTAATTTTTAATGTAATTAAAGTGTTTTTATTTTTAATAAATAAAATTTCATATATTAATATAATCCGACACTACATCTTATGCTCCATGTTTCTCTTGACACCTGGAAAAAAGGACATGACTCGATTTGAATGTTAAGTTATCTAATTGGGACAAAAACGATACGAGTGACCTAATTAGAACACTTTTAAAATTTGGTTACTATTCTGTGATATTTTCCCATTAAATACATGTATATGCATTTAAGTTCATCTGTGATGATGATGATATGAGAAATATGCATTAGATGCTTGTACTTAAGCATGCATGATGATAGTATGATCGCAAGTTGTTAAAATGTTATATATGACACAATTATTTTAAATCAGATTATAAACACTAGAAATAATATTATTTTGTATGTTATAATGGCATGAAATTTTGTTATACGTTTGGTAGCTTTGCATGTTGTACATGAAGCTTGTAAAGTGGTAAAATATGTGAAATTTGCATGATTTGTATGGTTTACATGAAATCTGCACTAACCTGAATATAAGCATCATTTTACTCATAAATAACATGTATTATGTTAAAATATCAAGTGTTCGTTACAAGACTATTCGTTAAAAACGGTTAAAAGTCGACTTTTAAAGAGATTTTTACGAGACTGTTTTAAATCAGAATGTAAACTGATATTTGATATAAATATAACAATTTTAACTTATATTAAGTATCATTGGTGTTTGGTTAGTCGTATGTGATTTCCGACGCCCGAAAACGTTACCGAAAACGTCAAAAAATGCATATTTTAACGTACACGAAAATTGATCGTTCAAGAGTGAACTTTGTGTAATTTGATGTGATATGTGATTATGAGAATATGTGATATGATATACTAAGTGATGACATGATAGTAGGGATTTAGACTATGCATGTCTACTTGTGCGGTTAAAATGGTAATATCGGTAAAAGTCGCGTTAAATGTCTAACTTATTTGTCGAGTATGAAAATGATACATAGATTAACTTGATGAGTTATTTCATGTATGAGTGCTTTAAAAATGATAAAATATATAAGTTAACTAGATAGGTGCATTATGATGTTTGATTATATGTTCACGTTTATGTATATATATTACGACACGCAAATCGTAGATATTACTTATAAACGTGAGTGATAACGGATATAACATAGTGAGGGTCACCACTAGAATCTTTCAAGTCGCAAAATCTTAGAGATATAATATATATATATATATATAGTGTGAACCCATTATATAAATATGCCAACATAATAAAAAATAAAGACTCTTCGAGAAAATCTCAAAGTTAAGTGAAAATTCCAAGTCTTGGAGAAACTTAGGAATTCTGTGGAATATTGATTGATTAAATCGTTCATACGTATATTAGGACGTGTAGAATCAATTTATGGGATAGCACGAATATAAAAACCCTCCTAAAGGTGAGTGTCACTAGACCCCTCTTTTTACTGTTTTATAAACTATTTTGGGGAAGAACACGCCTTAAAAGGATAAGTATACGCTTTTGTATCTAATATGCCTTTGATTAAACTATTAATATGTTTTCGTGGAATAATATATGGTTTTGATATAAACATGTTTCTGGATGAAACAGATTTTGGAATAATGATATATGTGTTTCGGGGAAGAAACGGGGATTATTACGGTGTTTTGGGGATAAAACGACCGTGTAGATTTAAAAATGATTAAATCTAATGTTGTGACGAATTGGCTCGGTCTCAAGAGAGTAAGCATCAGTTTAGGCTTACGTTTCGGTGGGGATGTCGGAGATTCGTATAACACGTTATATTAATTTTATCATTTTAGTAGGATATATGTATTACGCGTGAGGTAGGCATTATAAGAGACCCATTGCTGGCTCTTGTGGAAGTTTTGTTGTTTAGTCATTAATATTGTATGCGTGGAGTTGTTGATAGATCTATCGGATTGACCACCCCGGTCAGCTCCATGTCAAGTCAAGCGGCGAATTTATATTCTGTAGTGTCTAGCTTTGATTATACCTTCATTGTAAATATATAGTTCATATTGTCTTGCAAACATACGAGTCTGAACACTTTATTATAGAAATATAATATGTATAAACCTTGGGAAGATGTCTTAATATCGAAGGTTTTTGGAAACACTTGCGATGACTGACCCTCAAATTTTGCTAAGGAAATAAAAATTTACGTTCTTAAGATTATATCGATGTTTTAAATAAATAAACACATAATAAGAAAGTTTTCCTTTGATCAAATTGTTTGTAATTTGAATATGTGAACTCACCCTCCTTTGTGTTGACACTTGATTTTAACGTGTTCTTCAGGCACTTGAGTTCGGCTTCAGGATTTTGGCGTATCTTGTGATAGTGATGTTTGTCATATTAATAATGTTTTGGAAAAAAATTTAAAACTTATTTGGGACCATGTTTGTATTAAGATCCATAAGGTTCAAGACAACTTAACTATGTTATGGTTGTGGGCGTGTTTAAACGCTAAACTTTAAATCATATTTTAATTAAGTTAAACGTCCAAAAATTTATGATGTATCATCCACTAAGATATTTATAGGCACCAACTTCCGTCACCATTACGTTTATATTTCCGCTGCGATGTTTTTGGGGTGTTACATAAATGGGTATAGGGTCTGGGGTTTAATGAGGTTAGTTGGGTGTTAGATTGGTTGGAAAGTGAAAACCGGACTTGATTCGCAAACTTAAAATATCTGACTGAAAAACGTGCCCGTCGCGCCACGCGACCAGGCACTAATGCTTCGTCACGTGTGCGAAGAAGCACTGTTTTCTACAGTTTGCAAAATGTTCATTTTACCCCCCTCCCTCCCCCCCCCCCCCCCCCTAGTTGATTTTATAGGTTTTTCAAGCTAGAAACCCATAATTGAGTGTTGTTTTGAGGTATCTAAGGTGTATGCAAGTATGTGTAAGTATAAAACACGTATGATCACACTCCGAAGTGTATATATACTTAAAGTATGGTTTGGTTTTATATAAAAGTGCTTATTTGTGATTGGTTACGTATTGTATAAGTATGATCAAACAAAGTATGATATAAAATACGTTTTCCATTTATCAAAGTCTCATAATAACAAAGACTAAATATAGAATACGAATACATGATTTCTAAAAATAGAAAGTACAAAATACGGAACGTTACAGAACGCCTAGGCATTTATGCCGGTGGAGGGTAGATTGTCGTCGATGGACGGTTTGCAAGATGAGGATTTAAACGAAGTGATCGCCTGAGGTTCGACGGTCCGGCTGCACCACTATGATCAAAATCGCCACCCATCACTTTGAATTAGTTTGGTATTTGCCGTGAATTGTGAAGTAAGATGTGCAAATGTGGGAAAGAGGTGTAGTGTTTATAGGGACTGAAAAATAATCGTTTAAAGCTAACCGTTGGAACAGTAATCGTTTGAAAATACAGTGGTTGGAACAATAATTGTCTGAGAACAATAAATTAAATATAAAAAAATTTAAAGTTTTCATTATCAATATTTAAACTTTAATGAATAATTGATATATATATATATATTTTTTATAAATGAAAAATATATTTTATTAATATAAAAGAATTACATGTATTTGTTATATGATTTATAAATAAAATATATAAATTATAAACTATGTAAATAAAAGGAAAAAAAGTAGGTGATGAGGTGGTGCTTTGGAATAGTTTATTATTGGAGGAAAAATAGGTCTGAATGATGGTGGTTTGGAATGATGTTTCACATTGAGTAGGCGGTTTGGATTTTGGTCTAGATTTATTGTTGTGGATACCCTTATAAAATGTAGTTGTGAGTGGATAGAGAGAAAATATTACTGTTTATATGATCTGACGGGTCAGTATTCATCATTTATAATTTTTTAATATATTTTGAAAATGGTTGTGATTAGAAGAGAGAGAAAAAATAATAAGAAAAGGTATACATGTATTATGTAATTGAATAGATGGGAGAAAAATAAGTGATTTTTAATTTAATTTAACATGTTTTCATTCTCTTTGTCTTTGATACTTTTGGTTTCATTGCTCTTACAGCTATTGGTCTTTAGACAGGGTGCAGAGGTCTGTGCTCAATTTCTCAACGCCGAGGAATCAAAGTTTTATTTTCGATAGAAGTGGTTTTGTTATTCAAAAGGGGGTTGGAACGCAACTTGTTGCCTGTTATTTGTTATTCTTATGTAATTTTTTCTAACGTGAGTGATACTTTATATAGTGTAAAAAATAGTGGAAGAGATGTGGACGTTATTAGTAAACCGAATGATTCCATAAATAGTATCACGTTAGAACTTATTTTTAACTCACATGTGGGTGAACTTAATATCATATGACACATATAATAAATTAAAGAAATGAAATGTTGCTCCATTCTAATAATACGATAGTGATATGATACATATATAAAATAAAAAGAGCTAGTACATGAACTTATATAAATGATAAAGATCCGTGATCTTATTATGATTTTATTTCCTCTTTGCTGTAAGTGAACTTTATATTACACTTGAAGCGTTGCAGAGCCTTAACGGGCACGTACAATCTCTCTCTCACTATATACACACACATATATATATATATATATCTATATATTTTCTCTCATATTTAATATATAATAATGCTTGTTGTATAAAGCCGCCATGTTTTTCAGTGCCACAGTAGAATGGCTTTTAGGCAGTCAGTCGTCGTTGTCAATCGGGTTGTGGTCCATTAGTAAATGGAAAGGCTTTAAAAAACTTAGATGGGAAAAGGAAGGTGTTGGGTCAAGTCTTACAGACGACTGTGGATTAAAAAAATTAACAGTTAAAAAAAAAAGGCAGTCAGTCGTCGCTGTCATGGATAGATACAAGTCGATGCACAAACAGAAATACCTTGCTCTCTCTCTCTTTTAACTGTGCCCCTGTGGTAGGCTCTCATGGGGCACTCACTTTTTCAATTATAATAATTATAATAAATTATGAATCAGAAGAGACCAAGTCAGCAGGTGGGGTTACTTTTCCATTTCATTTATTTACACACACCTCAATCATTCCACTCTTGACTCAAATCTCCCATTTTTACCTTGTGAACAAACCCAAATAGTTACTGTACAAAGGTAAAACAAAGATTGTCTTCTGTGTTGTTTACCCAATGATTCTTTGGTTCTTGTTTTATTCAAATGGTTTTGATTTGACTGATGATTAAGGATGAAGCTCAAGTCTTTTTAAGGGTTAGTTACATTTTTTTTATTAACGCCAACAAATTCTCCAAACGTGCTATTCGCGAAATTCATCATATTGGGATACACTCGCCTTCGAACCAACAAAAACCCTCACCTAGGGCCGAAGCCCATGAACACTCTCCCAAAGGCACGACAGTGCGGTGAGGTAAACCCCGCTCAGTTCAAGGATCGAACTAGCGATGTCCGCCTACTCGCTAGTCTCTCATCATCACCAGGTGCCGCAGAAAATATTGAGAGCAGAAATCGATCCTTGGTCCTTTACAACACCAAGTCTCCCTTACCACTCCACCACTACCTCATTGCAAGGGGTCAGTTACACTACAGTGGTTTATCGGAAGGCTATAATTGTATGTTTTCCTCAAGATTATCTCATGGTTAAATCAAGAAACTAACATTTGCCGATCAAATTTGCAAAACTAGCCCACTGTAGCTGCTTAGGGAGTCTCTTCACGGAAAAAAAAACATGACTGCTAAAGTGTCTCTAAAAAGCCTTTTCAAACCAACCAACCACTCTTTGCCACGTGTCAAAAAAATTGATTGTAAAGGCTTAGAGTTGTTTCAATTTTGTAGAGGCCTAGGCCTCTTCAGTCTTATTTTTTAATTTTGTTTTTTAAAATTTTAATATTTAAAACAAACATAAATTTATCTATAATAAAAGTTGAAAAGAAATTTTAAAAAAAGTTGAGCTTTTTAATAAAAAAATTCTTAAATTTTTTCAACATTTGTATAATTCTATTATTTTTAATATTGAAATGGTTTTTATTTGACTGATGATTAAGGATGAAGCTCAAGTCCTTTTAAGGGGTCAGTTACACTGCAGTGGTTTATAGGAACTACTAGAATTGTATGTTTTCCTCAAAATTATTTCATTCTTGTTAAATTAAAATATATAGTTTTGATTTGAGTGTGATGATTAAGGATGAAGGTCAAAGTCCTTTTAAGGGTTTAGTTACACTGCAGTGGTTCATTGGAGCTACTAAAACTGTTTGATTTCCACAAGATTATTCATTTTTTTATGAATGTGTACTAGTTAAAAATAAAATTAAGACAATTGCATTCGTCGCTATATATATCCCCTGTGTGGCACTGGTTTCTTGAAGTAACAATCACGTGTTGCTTTACTATGAGAACTTCTACATTTGGTCTAGTTACTTTTTGTTAACAAGCAAATAATTCTAACTCTATATGATTTTATTAATAAGATATATACAAATATAATAGAGTTAATTACGTTTTTCGTCCCTGTGGTTTGTCAAAAATCACTATTTCAGTCCATTAGTTTAAAAATTGTTATTTCAGTCCCTATTGTTTCACTTTCGTAACTATTTCAGTCCCTATGGGTTCACTTTCGTAACTATTTCAGTCCCTATGGTTCATCCTGATTTGTCAAAATAACTGGATGTGGTTAATAGAGGTGGACTGAAATAGTTACGAAAGTGAAACCCAGAGACTGAAATAACAATTTTTAAACTAATGGACTGAAATAACGATTTTTGACAAACCACAGGGACGAAAAACGTAATTAACTCAATATAATATATAATATGACATACTTTTACATAACAATTTTTCTTTTTCTTTGTGATGTGGATTTAATAAAATTAAGAGTTGTGAAATGCTTAACTAAACTTAGCTTCGCTGTATAGAGATTCAATTTATGTAAACCTTTCTACACATTTTTAAATCAGTTGAATTGTTCTTTACTTAGGGATCTTAACGGGGCTTCTAATGGTTCCGATCTCTTACTTGTTCATAACATACCGATTCAGACTGTTTGTTTCGCGAGTAGACGTCTGAATGGTTAAACATTATACCAAATCTGAATGATTAAGACCTCTAATCTGAATTGGTCAAATATTTGTCTCTGAACGGTTAAGCATTATATTAGCTCTTAATGATCCAGAACTCTTACTACACATACATATACTCTAATACCAAACTGTCGCCGACTTGCTAAAAATGTGCAGTGCCATATGAGAAGCAAAAGGAAACATAAATGTACAGGATTCTTAGTTTGCTATTGATCCTATATGCAACTCAAATGTTAAATTTATATCAAACCACTTAACTGCATATGCTATAAAAATAGTTAACATTTTGATCATATTTGAAGCTTTAAGGTTGGATAAATTATATAAAGGGGGAAGCTTCTCTTAAATAATCTTAAATAATCAATCTCTACAAAATGATTTATTGTATCCAACAGAGGCTAGAAGGAACTGACATATACGGTTTCTTAGCCTTAGCCGCCATAGCCTCGGTGGTTTGGATCCAGTCACCAAGAGCCACCGTCTCAGCCCCTCATCAAAAAATATGGTCGATAATTTTTTGCATCAGCCTGCCCTAACCCGTTTCAACCCATACCAAGATTACACAATTTTTTGCCCACTACCCAACCCTCAAATTTGTTGCCTATAAATAAGGTTAAAATGTTTAAGTCCATGAAAAGATTCACGCATTCATAATGTAAAATACAATCTTGATGTGCTTCGGTCTTCCAAATCTAAGCTAAAATATGTAAAACACTTACCTAAATCCAACCGTACATTCAAACAAAGTCAATAATTAATAAGATAAACAGATCGAAACAATACCGCCATACTTGAAGGTCAAATTGGATTGACAAATCTCCAAGTTATTTCGTCTAGTTGAACCGAACAAATAATGAATAGAAAAAAATGAGAAAAGTCACATTATATAGTAGTACAGATCTTCGCCAGAAGAAATGTGTAAAGACAACGGCAGGATCTAAGCAATAAGAAAGAACACATCACCACATGAAGAGATCGAAAAACAATCGTGGAACCCTCAAGGACATTGTCGTGTCAATGCCATCACCGTCTCTCTGCCCCCTCCTTTCTCTCACTCTCTCTCGCTGCTTGGTCTCCGCCACCGTGTACAGTCATGCAATGGTGGTGCTAGCCGGCGCCACACACTCTCTTTCTTTTTTTCCATTCTCCTTCTCGATTTATATCTCTCTAGATTTTCAAGAAAAATAGTCAAATCAGGTGGTCTCCGTCGCCATGTACTATGCATACATGCATGCATGCATACAAACATACATACGTACGTGCTACATACATACATACGTACGTACTACGTACATATATACATACATACATACATACTTACATACATAAATACATACCTACATACATACATCATGCATGCATGCATACATACATACAACATACATACGTACACACACTTAATACGCCCCCTCAAGCTAAACATGGAGCATCTGACCACATGAAGCTTGGAGCTCAGATTGTCAAAATGAACACCAGACAACCCTTTTGTCTGAATATATGCAATCTACAAAGTATTAAAAATATACCGAACGTGTAAAATACGGCCAAAACCATGTCTCGAATGAAATGCAAGTCAATCTCCAAGTGTTTGGTGAGCTAATGAAACACCAGGTTAACTTTAGATATGTAGCTCCAAAATTATCAAACCAAAGAGAAGGTGGACAAGTCAACGGAGTATGCAACTCATCTACCACAGACCTAATCCATCGTAACTCAATAGTTGTATGAGCAACTGCTTGGTGCTTATCCCTATTACTCGACCTAGAAACTGTATGCTGATTCTTGGAGCTGTAACTGATGAGGTTGGGCCCAAGAAAAACATAATAACCTGTGGTAGAACGTCGATTATCTGGACAACCAACCCAATCAACATCACTATAAGCATGTAAATCAAGACAAGTAGATTGACGTATGTATAAACCCATGAGATACAACACCCTTAAAGTACTGCAAAATATGGTTGACAACGACCCAATGTCGATTTGTAGGTGTCTAAAGAAATTGTGACACCTTACTAACCTCATAAGAATCTCTGGTCATGTTAGCACAAGATACTATAATGCACCAACTGTACTCCAGTAAGTAATAAGATGAGACAAAGGATCACCGTATGTCGAGAAAGCTGTCTACCAGAAGAGACATGTCTATATAACGGTCAATAATCTGCATGACCTGTACACTGTAACAAATCAAGTAAGTAGCACTAATGTGATAAATGTAATACATCCTTAGAGAAAGTAGCTCGAACACCCAGAAAATATAACAACTGACCCAAGTCCTTGAGCACAAACTAGGAGTGTAAACGCCCAATCAATCTAGAAACAAAGTCAGAGAGCTCTCAATAATAATGATGTCATCAACATAGATCGAGACATAAGAAAGTATTGAATCTTGTCTGTAAACAAAGAAAGATACATCTGAAATACACTTAGTGAAAACACCACCAATAATAGATGCGGATAACTTGGAAAACCAAGCTCTAGCAACCTGCTTCAGGCCATAAAGAGCCTTTTACAGATGACAAACATAATGTGGTCTAGATGAGTCAACGAATCCCGCGGGCTTTGTCATATACTCAGTTTTAGATAGATCCCCAGGTAAGAACGCATTGTTGACATCAACCTAACGAATAGACCATCCTTGAGAAAAGGTGACTGAAAGAACAAGATGAATTGTAATGGGTTTGACGACAAGACTAAAAGTCTTAGTGTAGTCAATATCCTTAGTCTGATGAAAAACCTTGACAACAAGCTGGGCTTTATAGCGATTAATCCATCAAGATTATGCTTAATCATATAAACCCACTTACAACCAACAATGTCGGCATAAGTGGGAGCTTGAACCAGACTCCAAGTTTGGTCGCATCCCACCAAATAGAGTATTGCTAAGCCTGTCGAAATATTGAAGGCTCAGTGGTAGGAGTATTAGAGACATGAAGAAGAACATGATCAGGAAACTGACGCGACTGTCGTGTATGATAGCGAGATCCTGTAACCATCGGGTGAGTCGAAACAGGAGGGGGAGGATGAGTAGGAGGAAAAGAAGAAAGAGAAGAAGAAACAATATGTGGGGGAATAATAGGAGATGATATAATGGGAGGTGATGAAGAGAGGGAGACGAGGTAGATAAAATACAAGGCGGAAACGAAGGAGGAGGAATATCAAAAGAAATAGAATCCGAGGAATATGTGGGAGTAGGAAAACTCCTTGGAATTCAAAACTTGTTTCATGAAATCGTACATGATGGGATGTATACGTATGAAGATCATAACAGAGATATCCAAGATGAGAAGGTGCATAAGCAACAAAAATACACGGATTAGACTTGGATGAAAGTTTATCCACTCATGTGTCACCAAGGAATGGATAACACAAACACCCAAAAGTACGAAGATCAGAATAGTTTAATCGAGAACCGAACAATGTATCAAAAGGAGACGAGTAATGAAGAACTGGTGTAGGTAACCGATTAATGAGAAACGCTACAATAGCATAAGCGTCATACCAAAATTTCTTTGGTAAACGTGCAAGAAACAAAAGTGCACGAGCAATCTTAGAAAGATGTCAGTTTTCCGCACAACAACCCCATTTTGTTGGGGTGTGTATGGACATGAAATGCGATAGGTGATTCCCGATTTACAAAGATATCGAGCCATCTGTCGCTGGATATGCTCGGGAGCACCAACATACTAATGGTGTTTAATTATGCATGAGAAAAGATTTTCAACAAGCAGTTTAAATGATTAAAAGAATCAACCACTTGTGAGAGATGTGTCAGCGGATAAATACATGTAAACCTACTAAAATCAACAATGAATGTAATAAAGTATCTTAAACCCTCATGAGACATAACATGGGACGGACCCCAAATATCACAATGAATCACATGTAAAGGAACAATAGTCTCAAATGGTAAACGTTTTGATTTCAAGATACTAGAAGCAGTACAAAGTGAAAACATGTGTTTATTCGCAGAATGTGAAAATGGAAATCTAGCTAAAACAATATTAGATGGATGTCCAAGCCGAGAGTGCCACGTCTCTAGAGGAACTGAAGCAACAACAGTCAATGAGTACAACTAAGGTGGACTACCACACATGTGATAGATGTGACGTCTATCAAGCTTCTGAATAGAAAACCCAAAAAGTGAGAAAATAGCAGCAATAGGGTAGGGTGATCAATACAAGTTGTGTAATAGTCAGTACGTTCTTGGCAATGCCAGGAACTACTAGAACATGTTTAAGCAAAAGTTCGACTAGACAAATGAAGCAAGGCAAAACCAATATGGGTAATAGCTACTGATGTACCGTTGCCAACAACAACACGTTCACAGCCAGTATAAGGAAAGACTCCAAAAAGTAGAGAAGAATCTACTGTCTTGTGGCCAGTCGCCCTAGAATCGGGTATCCATGAATCGACTTAATAACAAATACTCGACAAATTTGCCATAAGCCCATAATTTGGTGTTTGCATTGTACTTGACAAATTTGAAAAAAGGGCTGGCCTAAATCCACTAACATCACTTGGCCCAAATCCAGAAGTATTAAATTGAGGAACAATGGGTTGTGGTGCATTATTAACATAAACTTTAGGACCAAAATTAGCAAGCTGAGATGTAGTGGGGCCTGGCCTAATAAACCAACAGGCCCATTTTGCTGTTGACCAGAATTAGGTGCATGTTGACTAAATATATTCCAATATTTGCACCAAATATGTGTATCCTAATCTGGACAATATCCACCATTAACCCCAAACTTCAAAACCTTAATTTCCTGTTGACCACCATAATCTGCCAGATTTGCCTCGTAAGCACCATAACCTCCAAAATTTCTACCATCGAAGCCTTGTTGATTAGAATATCGACCATCGGAATTGCCGCCGGTGTTTCATCCACCACTGCGCCACTGCCGCCGGAACGACCACACCACCACCTTAGAATTTGTGATAACAAAACGACAGGTTTTTCACAAATCTAACAAGTAACAGAGGACTTCAAAGAATCATGTGGTGGTGTGTTAATACTCATTGTAGCCATGCAAATATCGGTATAGACTGTGTGTATTGAGATGCAGTTTGCTTAATTTTGCTCGTAGCTAGAAAAACGGAGGTTTCAAGTCACTAATGTTACGAACATCCGATAAACAGTAAGCAAACCATTTAGAATCTGCAGAACAAGGATTTCTTCAGTGAATGGATCTCCACTAGCTTGTAAAGTATCATATAGATTCTTAGGTTCACAATAGTAATCAGAAACGGATTTCAATTCTTGTCGTAACGAGTGAAACTGAGCTCTATACAAATTCTGGTTTGCAAACAATAGCTCTTCGATTTTGCTTCGAAGAAACGATACCTCAGCAATATGAATCAAAGATGGTGATAAATTGGCAGTTATGAAGGCTGATACATAAGCATTAACGTTCCCAAGCAGATCGAGCTTCAACATCATTAGGTGGAACAACTCACTATTTAGAAAATGAAGTAACCAGAACATTTGCAAGATAGTTAGAGTTTGATGTTGCCAATTCAAGAAATTGGTGTTATCTAGCATAATCGGCATAAGATTGGTGATACTAGGGAAATTGTTGCTTTAATTAGTATAATTTTCACTCATTGTGGATGATGAAGAAGATTGTGTTGTGGAAGTAGCCACGAGGATTAAGAATAGACGAAAAGAAGAGATGAAGATTAACCAATTAAAAAAGAGAATGTAGCCGGAATCTGGTCGGAGAAGATGACCAGAGATCTAACGGTCGCCGAAAACTTAACCGCCACATGATTAGAGAGTGCTTTGATATCATGTGAAATGTATCACACTCAATTGTTTCCTCATTAGTAATAATTTGAAGGTTACATCATATATTTATAGACAATCTCAACTACCTCGACTAACATAACAACTATACAACTGCACAACTATACATACATAATACACATACATATACGCTAACATACATGATGTTTTCCAGTTTTATAAAGCAGTCTGACTATTCGATCCTGAAAACATTACTTGGAATAAGAGTTAATGCTATATTTTTATTAAGCTACTTTAAACATAGTTAGTTATTATTTCCCCGCTTGCGGTGGTGCACATATAACGTGTATATGTGTGGGCGCTTGGGGGGCAAAAGTGAAATGGTACTAACTTTAACGTTATTTTACTAATTTCGTGAAAATAACGTTAAAAGAGGCGGATGCCTAATCATGCACTAATCGGTCTTTGTCCCAATTTGTTTGAGTGTCATGTGCCTTAGGACCAAGGATTGATACAAAACTACAATCGAGCCGGGAGTCTCACTGGAAGCAACCTCTCTATTCCTACCGGGTAGAGGTAAGGCGGTCTACATCTCCCTTCTCAGACTCTATCTTAGCTTTGTTATTGGTGAGATTTACTGAGTATGATGATGATGATGAAACATAGTTAGTTATTCCACTAATTTCTTGGCTAATTGGGTTTTTTTTTTTTTTTCTTTTGTTAACATTCATAACTAGTTAGTTATTACTCTAATTTCTTGGCTAATTGGGTTTTTTTATTTCTTATTTTCTTTTGGTAACATTCATTACAAGATATACAAATTAAATTTGGATTTATCATAGAGGTGAGACGTCTGTTCTAGACGAAGTGTTGGGTGGGCTTCACCTCGTTGTGTTGGGCTTCTTATAAATTGGTTCCCATCAATGTGGTAATTTTGCTTCGTTTCTCAGAAAGTTAAGATTTCAACATGACACCAAAATGGTCCTCGGTGTTTTTTTGCAATCTCCCTAAGTTTGTTGGCAAATATGAACTGTATTTTGTTGGGGTCTTTTGGAACGTTTTCACAGTTGAAAGATTTATATACCTTAAATGATGCATGAAGTACTTATACATAAAGTTGGTTAAAACAAAGAAAGCATACTAGAGAGTCCCCTTTAATTCATTGATATTTAACTGTGACTGTATTAAAATCCAAACTAGAGAGATTAAAAAAAAATAGAAATACACACCAGCAGCCATGCACAAACATATGAAAACTACAACACGATTACATATGATCACTATTCACTTCTTTCGAAGGGCCAAAGAAGATAAGATAGAAGAAGCTGCTGAACCCAAGAATGCAATAAGAAGGAATCCAGCAGAAACATAAACCATGTTGAAGAAGTTATCAAGCTTTGATCGAATTTGAGAAAGTAAGAACACACCATTTAACTCAAGAAAGTCATCCCACTTATCAAGGTTCGTCTTCAAATCTAATGTAGCACCAAATGCCGCACCAACACCGGTAGCTAGAAGGGATAATAGAAGCTGCAAAGAAGTTCAATCAGTAAAACATGTAATGTCAAGGCAAGGTATAAAAGATACTTGCACTTTATGAGTAAAAAAAAATATAAAAAGGTACTTCTTATGGCTTTACTTTGATGGAAGTATATAGAATGTTAGAGGGTAATTAATAACTTTATGTAGAATTATTGCTTCAAGCTTCGATACATTTGCACTCCCCATTTCGTGGAACAAATATTTAATAGATCATATAAGGATATACTGAAGGATTAAAGGATTGAAGTTGAGAATTAGAATATGTTTACTAACTGTTTTAATTAAATATTTTAATGGGTTTGAGTCATAGTAGGATTAGATTTTGGTACTTGGGGATCAAGTATTGTTTAATATAAGTAGACGATTTAGGGCCATTGTAATGTGTGGTCTTTGTTTTATAACGATATAGAGTTCGTAAGTAGTGAAAATCATTGGGTTTCTGTTGTTTGTTCGATCTAATTTCCAACTTATACCATATAATAAAGCTTTTGCGGAATCAAATGCAATATGCAGAAAAGAAACTAATTAACCTTGTCGCCATAAAAGATGATTTCGGGGAGCCTATTGCCTGTTGTAAGACTTTTGCCCATGGCTAATTGGTAGATTTCGAAGGCTACTTGAACACATGTGATTGTAAAACCTATCACTATAGCAGACATCATGTACCTGCCCATAGACATACATATTTATTCCCAAACGTGTAAGCATTGTTTGTGCAAAAGCAAGAGAGTTACCGATAAGCATATATATTGTTGAACCCAATTTTGACCTCTCTATAGACACCTATAATGCTTGAAGTGTTGGAGGCTAGAATAATGAGTGAGGCCAAGAGGCATAGCCAGGTAGATACCCTAACAGTTAATGACACAATGGCATATACTTGCACTGTGCTAGAGGTGGTGTGAGAAGTTTGAGACTCAAGAGTGATTAAGAATCTCAACCTGATATGATCATCGCTTTGCGGTATCTCAGAAAGCTGAATTTGTGTTTGAGAAAGCGGCTCATCTGGTTGAGAAGGAGGCGGCTGATCAGGTCGTGCCATTTCGTTTGAATGTTTGATATCAACTATAGTAGAGCTTGTTGTTTATATATGATCAAGGGACAATCACTACGTCAATATCGACATGATTTCATCTTCAATGTGGGTTCCAATTATTAAAGGCCAAATTACATCATTAACTCCGTTTTATATATTAAGATTGGAACCTCGATATGTTGGGAACAAGAAATTAACATTATTTTTCTACTGCTAATGTTAGTTAGATGGCCCAAGTAAATAAACTATCTCATACTTTAATTTCATCGTCAAATTTAACATGTCTTTTGTTTTAATATCCTTTATAGGAAATTTTTTTAAAGTTACGCATTTGAAACGAATTGTAAATTTATCCTGTTTGTGTTTATTTGATACGAATTGTAACGAATTATTTCTGAGAAGTACAATTTAATAAGTACTTTTGTTGGAAGGCAATTTAATAAGTACTTGAAACAAAATAAACTGACACAACGTTTTAACTCATAATACATAGTAAACAAAATTAATTAATTCTCATCGAAAGTCAAGACAAAGGTACCAATAAAAATCAAATGAAACGAAAGACAAAACACATACAAGATCAAAACTTGATTACCTAGATCTGAAATTAAATCCCGAAAGTGAACTGAAAATTGTTTTTTTGTAAAAGTTTCTTCTTGGTTCCTCGAAGAATATATTTTAAATTTTTAGCCTACATGCAACCAGTGGAATACGTACATTTGAACTGAATTTTTAAACTCTTGTATCAATAAAAGATGTCATGGAGAATTGGAGTTCATGCAGATGTGAAGTGATATGTTCGAATTTGTAGCCTTACTAGGGTTTTTAAAAAAAAAAAAACAATTTTCATTTAATTTGGGGATTTAATTTCATATTTCGGTAGTCTAAGATTTGATATTCAATCTACTTTTTTATTTTGGGACAATCCCTTAAAAAACTGCTTAATTGCGTATTTACCTAACTTAAAATTAAAATTGCATCTATCCCCTTCCTTAACTATTAAAATTGCATATATCACCTTTCTTAACTAATAAAATTGCAAATTTACCTATTGTGATTTATTTCATTTTATATAATGACTTTTTTTATCCTTATTTTCACTAAAAAATTGAAAAAAATACATATTTATTCACTTTTACCAGTTTTTTCACAATTCTTTTTATTTTCATTCTTTTTAATGTTTTGCAAGTTAGTTTTCTTGTGTTTTTTTTAATATCTGAACACTGAAATAAATCGCTAAATTACGTAGATGCATAATTTTTCATAGAATATAAACAAACTTTTAATAAGTGAGAGCTTAATCAGAGTACTACAGACCAAAGAAAACAATGTAACTTGGTTTAAACGTATTTTAATATATATATATATATATTATATATTTTATAAATCAGCTAAAAATCATTCTAGTTAGTTTTTTTTACTAAGTTATTTGTTGTGTGTTCTTTCTTTCAAGAGTTAAATGTCTTTTTAGTCCCTATGGATTAAATGATTACGGTGAAGCCTTTTTGTAACCACAGACGAAAAATGAAACCTTTGAACTAAACTGATAAAATGGCTCAAACCATAGAGACTAAAATGACATTTAACTCTTCTTTTAATCATTAAACGTATTTTAATGTATATATTTATAAATCAGCTGAAAATCACAAACATCCCTAGATATATCTTCGTAAAATAAAAAAATTTCATGAAAAGGCAAAAAAAACTAACAGCAATCATAAAAAACAAAAAAATTAAAAGAATTGTAAAAAAGCCACAAAAAACTTATAAAAATGAATAACTATGTATTTTTATAAAGTTTCAGTGAAAATAAGGTAAAAGTCGTTGTATAACTTGTTTTTAATGAAATAAATCAAAATGGGTAAATTTGCAAATTTATTAGTTAAGGAAGAGGATATATGCAATTTTAGTTTTAAGTTGTGTAAATACGCAATTAAGCAGTTTTTTAGGGGAAATATGCAATTGTCCCTTTTATTTTTCATTTCATTTAATATGATATTGATTATGAATAATTGATTTATAGGTTCGAGCAACATGCATACAGTTGATTAAATAGGGATTGTTTTGGAACTTCATCGTGATAGGAAAAAGAAAGATATAAGAGGCTTACGGACCGTACGCACTTTGCCATACGGTCTGTAAGGGACTGTCAGTGGCAGTTTTGTAAAGAAGCCAAGACATTCTGCCCTTATGCCATCTATCTCGTGAATCTGAGCCTTCTTGCAGCTTTTGCCACCTTGGTACCCACTTGGAAACATCCCATAACAGCCCGTAACACCTGTCATGATCTTGTAGCACCTCCATTAGTATAAATAGCAAGTTTGTTTTCATAAACACTTGCTCATTCCTTGTTGTCTCATCTCTCTTGCTCTTGGAGTGTTTCCTAGTCAAGGAAGTCTCCATTTTAGTTCTAATATTCCTAAGGATCACTTGTAAGTGTTCCTTTCCAGTTATTTCTTTTTTAGGCTAAGTAATTAGCCGAAAGTCAAGCAAATTGATTTTCGCTTTGACTTCCGGTTAAGACCATTATGGTCCAACAATTGTTCGAATTGAACATACCTACGTGATTGTAATGAGGTATTTGTCAATCCATTAAAATGGCACCTCCTGGAAATCATGTTAAGTTGGTCAAATGACAGGTCAAAGTATAGTTCAATAGAAAGTCAAAAGTCCATTTTTTCATAAATGTTATAAACTGATCATATGTATGTTATAAATCATGATTGACACTTAAATAAGTTGGTAATTAATATTAGAACATGTATAAACATGTTCAGCCCGTCATTTCCAGTTTTAGTGTCGGTTCGCAACCGAAAGTCGAGCAGTTTGACTTATGCTTTGACTTTTGATTCTGACCCGATTTGGCAACTTTAGCTACTGATTCTAAGTTGCATTATGAACATATTAAAGTGTAGAATAACCCTCTGTAGATATACTACTTGATCATAATCAGATTCTGAGTTTTTACTCAAGTTTCTATAATATGCTTAACTTTGACCAAAATGTCCTTTTTGCGCATAACGTGGTTTTGATCAATAAAGATCATATAAAATTTATCTACTGATATGGTAATGAAATTAACCTATTTTAATAGAATGGACTTGTTCATAACTTAGATTTTATGCAGGTTCTTAAACTATGTCACTTAATGACTAAAATGCCCTTATAGTGCATGTTTTGATTTTAAAACCTCAATGGTCATATAAGTTGATAACCTACTGATGTTACAACTTATTTAAAATATAATGGTTAATAGAACTTGTTAATAACTCATCCGGTTACCCGGTATCGCTTATATGCGTACGGTAAAGCTTATATAATTAGTTTACGTAAGTTTACCTAAACGGGTCAAAACTTATCATTGTCATTTCAAATTCCATAATGTATATTGTTTACCCATATTAAACTACATTCTATTCCGCTCATCGCTTAATCTAGCGTATCGTACCAATCCAGTTAATTTAAGTTAATTGGTCCAAGTCTATGACTTGAATGGGACCGTTAACATTCTAAACTGGTTATTATACCATTTCATTCTGGTAGATTGCAACCAACTAGTTAATTGATAAACAATTGTGCTTATATATTTCTTGCAATGTACGACTTGTTTAAGTAAGATAAATACTCTTAACCTATTTTCCCTATACGGGCTTTGGATACGGTAATTATTACCGCTTGGTCGGGTATGTGATCATATGTTGGATTGTGACTAGAAAATCTGTATAACTTGTTTTAATCTGTTTTGTCTGATAACTTACACATTGGGGTTTAATTCGACCATGTCCTGGATATCCACGGCTCATTTAAGTTGCTAATGGGCATGACTTAAGCACAGGGTGTAGGCATACACCTGACAGATGCTAATGTTGTATTAAAATGTTTTTACACCCATATTAGGGATACCCCTTTGTGGTTAAAGTGGTGTGTCGGTTAATCATGTTATTCGGTTTCTGCACCAGACCCCATATGTATTGACAGACTTGTAAAACTGTATACAAGATCATTTTAACGGTATGTTTTAGTTTATTTTTTAGGATATATAATCAAAACGATGTAATTTTGAGGGTTTTGCATCTAATCTTGGGTGCGTGACAACATTCACTTTCCCCTTATTTATCTATTATATACACGTCCATTGGTCGATTAAGAGTAACATGACAATCAAGTTAAATATTATCAAACATACTACTTGCAATGTACAAAGCTAAGCAAATGCAAATCTAACCACAATATACAAGTTATTAAAATTCAAATCAGATAACACACACATTTGAACAACCCTAATTCAAAAGCTCGTGTACCAAATTTACAAGTAATTTTCGCATGCACATACCATACATAGATACCTAATTCTAAAACCTCAACTCCTTAACTACATCACATAAAGAGTAAACTACAAGTTTTTTTTTCATGTTTACACGCTTTTGAATGCGATGTCCTTTGGCGTAAAAGTTGACAAGTTGTGTACTTATATTTTAAAATATTGCACAGTAGGTCCTTTCCTGTTAACCCATTAAAATTTTTCTTTTAAAACAAGGGATTTTTTTAGTAGGCAGATGAAGGTACTTTTTTGATTTTATCCATTTATTTAAAAATGTTAATTAGAAACAAAAAATTAAAACGTACATAAACTCAAAACCCTCTCTCTCTTCTTTCTTTCTCTCTCGTATCTCTCTCTCGACCATCATCTACCATAGACCACCACCTCCGGCGACTCACCCTTGTCTCTCTCTTTCCCACCGCCACCATCAGCCCCCATTGCTGGGGACGGTAATAGAGGTGGTGAGTGGCGATTGATGGTGGCTAGCAAGGATTTTGTGAGATAATAATTAGGGGCAACAACTGAGGCGGTGGTGGTGGGATTTTGGGAGATAATAATAACTAGTAACATTCCTCGCGGAAGCAAGGATTTTTCCTGTTTATTATGTTATTTATTATATATGGTTCTATTTTTCGCCACGATAAAGTTCTAATTAAAACTCTTTTTTTAAGTGTACACAAGTCAGGGTAGGCAAAGACAACGACTGTAGGGTTACACAAGGCAAAGGCAACCGGAAACAGACTGTCAGGGCGGAACCACTATATTAGGAGCCGTAGAACGGGCTACGTCTCAACCCCGTATCCGTAGTATTTTTTCCCGGTTTTATACATAGAATACCTCTAAAAAATACGAGGATACTCCTAGCCAAAAAGTAGGATACTTTATATTACTAAAATCCCATTTTTTAAGCCCGGACATTTTTCAACCCGAAAACTTGATGAATAATTAAGCCCGAGTGAAAAAATAAGCCTAAATTAACAATAATAGAATTGAAGGAGGCCCTAAATATAATTAATAAAGTTAGCCCAAGACACAAAATAATATTATAATTGAATAAGTGATGTTGCTCTTATGGTGGAAACCGGTACACATAATTTTTGTCTTTTGGTTTATCGGGTAGTGAAGCTAGCTTTGGTTTTTACCTGTTGCAACCGCAACCGCAACAATTGAGATATGTTTTTCTAAATTAAAGTTTGTCAAGATGGATTTACGCAATCGAATGGGCCTGGAATATTTGAACAATGGTATGGTTTATGCAGTCGAAAAAAACTTTTGATAAAGTAAAAGACGACAATGTGATGGAATGATTTCAAGTTATAAAAAAGGCAAATCTATTGGGTATTTGTTTTACTTTATTTATTATCGTTTTTTATTATTGTATGATTACACAGTAAAAAAAACTACGGGATACCCCTAAATTAATGGGCTAGTTCCGCCACTGGTCAATTATCTTTTCTTAAATTTTCAAACAAATAATTGTAAAAATTTATAAATCAAGCAAAAAAAAAACTAAGAAAATTATTTTAGTAAAAAAAAGAACGAAGGATGAGTTTCTCCTCCAGTGGACCATGAAGGAGGATTATATTATACATATTATACATATTAATAGGAAGTTGCCATGAACAGTATAACATTTCTTTACATATTAATAGGAAGTTGCCATGAACAGTATAACATTTCAGTAAAAAAAACTACGGGATACCCTAAATTAATGGCTAGTTCCGCCACTGGTCAATTATCTTTTCTTAAATTTTCAAACAAATAATTGTAAAAATTTATAAATCAAGCAAAAAAAAAACTAAGAAAATTATTTTAGTAAAAAAAAGAACGAAGGATGAGTTTCTCCTCCAGTGGACCATGAAGGAGGATTATATTATACATATTATACATATTAATAGGAAGTTGCCATGAACAGTATAACATTTCTTTACATATTAATAGGAAGTTGTCATGAACAGTATAACATTTCTTTTAAAATACGATCAAAATATTCGCTATTAAACACTAATCATAAAAACGAATCCAGATTGATATCGATATTTTTCGGTTCTGCTTGGTATAGTATGGTAAGGATACGTTGTCAGTTTATCGAAAGTAAAAATAATAAAAAAATACCGGTACCTATACAAATGTTCAGTCGGTTTCGATTCGGTTTGGTACGATAGCCACACAATTGTTTTATTACTTTAATTGATTTAAACATATTTTTTTCTCGTACAACTTTTAAGATACGATCAAAGTATCCCTAATTAAACAGAAAACCATAAAAAAGAATCCATACCGGTACCGATGTTATTGGGTTCAGTTTGGTATCTATGATCGCGATGTGGTGTCAGTTGATCGAAAGCAGTAATAATAAAAATAAATATTGGTACCAATACAGATTTGTCCAATCGATTTCGATTCAGTTTGGTATGATAGCGACACAATATCAGTTTTCAAAAGAAATTTATCGTAATGTTGAAATAAAATAAACACAGAATGCAAACGAACCAAATCAATATCAACTGAACAACATTAGTACCGGTATCAATATTCGCTTTTATTGTTTTCAATTAGTGTAATATTTTCTTTGAATTAATATAGCGAGTGCTGATACCGTAATGAACCGAACTGATGCCGACTGATTTCCTGCTGCAAAGCGCATAAAATCTCACTAGTTAAAATAATTATTCATCTATTTGCATTGTTTTTTATTTAACAGACTAAAGTTCCTTTTAAAATAAATCACAAAGCTTACACAAAACCTGCATCAATGAATTTACGAGCAGATCAAAAGCATTGATTTGTGAGATCTAAAACCAAAAGGAAAAAACCCTAAAATTGTTTCAAAGTCTGGGTAGTATACCAACAACAACAATGAGGAGAAAACGAAGGGCTGAAGATGGAGATGAATACTGAAATTAGGTTGTTTCGAGATGAAGATCTAAGACTCTTCACTGCTACCTAGTCTAAACGGAGGGTTTCTTCCATTGTAATAAAAAGTGGCGAGGGTTTCTTACCTAATAAGACCATATCTATTTTTCTCAGGTCTCAAACAGTAATAATAAATGGGTTAAAAGACTAAAATACCCTTGGGTGTTCAGATTTAACGAAAGAATTTAACTAGGTTAGCGCTAAAGGACACGCCGTGCAAGATTTTGAGACATTAAGTATATAATTTATCAACTTTTGCGCCAAATGACGCCGCCTGCAAAAGAGTGTAAACACAAAGGAGAAAACTTGTAATTTACTCTAACATAAATAACAACAAGGAGTCAAGTATTTTAGTTATCCAAATAAGGTGGTAATTGGTTAGCTGCAAAACCCCAATTAGCAAGTCCTAGTTCTACAAACTCCATAAACAAAACCATAATTTCACAAAAACTAAACCTTAATGGATGTGGATATTGGTCCGCTGAGAATAGAGCAACAACTAAAATGGGCTCAATAAGGAGGTGATTGCTAGATTTAGAGGCGACAGTTGCAGAATTTGACATTGGTAGTTGTAGTGTAATGTGGTGGTGGATATGAGTTCAGCAGCGGTGATTGTGGGGTTTAAAAGAGGTGGTTGGAGTGTTATGGTGGTACTTGATGTTTGTATAGTTGCTTGAGAGAGAAGAATGATAGGGAAGAAGAGGAAAATAAAATTCAACGACTTCTCGACATGTTTTGACCTTAAATATTCGATGGATCTTCTAATAATACGGAATAGATTCCTAAAGAAAATTAGAAATACAAATACCCGTCAGTAATATCCTATGTAATCCATTGGTGATTATTAGTGGGTTAGTATAGGTTAATCAAAGCCAGATTAGGCCATAACAAATCCTATCAATGTTAAAGACATGTGTATTATTAATGGTATCCAAAGTATAACCTAAATATAATAGTTTTATGGATATATAAAGTCTAGGGGTTAGTATGTATATTGTAAAAAATCTAAAGTTGTGTCTATTACGAAATGTTATGTCGATTGTAATTAGGGTTATATTAACCTAAGACATATCTTTATGTACGTATCAAACAAGTCTAGCAAGTTTACTATTCAATTCTTTTTATTGTTCTTTCAAATTCAAGCAAGTAATATCAAATCAAACAGATTTGTTCATTCGATTGTTTATGATTACCAACAATTGGTATCAGAGCCAGAAGAATCGCAGTGCAAGAATCAAGGCAAATAAAAATTATCTGCAATTGGGATTGAAAGCAAGGAACGATCGGATTGAGAGCAAGGAACCAAGGGCGATTAAACGCATCAATATGCTATTGGTATGCAAAATCCAACGCACGTTATAAATTGAAATTTGATTGTTAAATTCGAATTCTCAGTATATCTTGAAATAGAATTGGAAGGTTGTTCAATTAAACACACGTGTTTAATTGCTGCCCGTTTCTGTGATATTGTTTAAAACAGAAACGAACAGATAGTTTTTGATAAGGGGTTGTGATCTATTTTTTGAAATAACAAATATAATCCAAAAAAGTTGGATTGGGGAAAAAAAGAGACTTATTTCAATTCTCTTTTCAAAACTATGAAAATACTATACGAGATAGTGTACCTAAAAAAATCGATGCCAACATAGGCGTGTTTGGTATTGTGAATATCAGACAACAAAATTGAAAAGTATGGGTTCTTATTTATCCTATTGGTTCGAATAAAAAACAACTAGAAGAGTTGTTTTAAGTGTTGTTTAAATTCAAAGGTTGATTAAATTGTTTTTAACATACAACATTTGTTTAAAGGGATTGTGATTTTATTTTTGGTGTTCTCTTTAAAATCCGAGAAGAATTTGAGAGGCTGTGCATAACCCTCCATATTCATTGTATAACAAATTAGAAAGGACCCCCTGTTGTGTTGTTTAGATTCAACCAAGAGAGTTCAAAGTCAAAAGCAAGGCTGATTAAAAAAACGAAAACATAAACAAATCATCTTGTTTGTTGTCTGTTAGTATTGCAAGAAAAGGGTATTCATTTTGCTTTTCAGTCACAAATCAAGAGAATATGGATTGTTTAAATCATAATAAAATCATACCCGATTGTAATGAAGCGAGTTGTTTGAAATATTGTAATCTAAAAAGATTAAAAGTTTGCAAAATCAGATTTGAAAGTAATCCTTGCATTGTAAACAATCTGATTTGAAACACATGTTAAGCCACTGCTTAGATTAAGGATAGCAAGAACCTTAACGGTACTTTTAGCAAGTAAAAAAGCGAATCTCAACGATTCGTTTAGCAAGCAAGACCCGTACCTTTGTGGTTCATTTAGCGAGCAAGACCCAAACCCGTGTGGTTCATTAGTGAGCAAGACCCGAACCCTTGTGGTTCATTAGTGAGCAAGACCTGAACCCATGTGGTTTGTTAGCAAGCAAGTACCCAAACACCTGTGGTTCGTGTAGTGAGCAAGATCGAACCAATCTTGGTTCAAATAGCAAGAGAAACCTTAGTGTTTCAAAGTGGGCAAGAAAGACCCGTGTGGTAAAAGCAAGCAAGAAAGAACCGTGTGGCAAAAGAGAGCTAGAAAGACCATTTTTTGGTCAAAGCAAGAAAGAAAGACCATTTTTGGTCAAAGCAGCAAGAAAGACCGAAGTACAGTCAAAGCAAGCAAGTATTTGATCTTTATCTTCAGAAAGGTCAAGAAATCCGATTACCATTTTTTTACTAGTAAGTAAAGAAAAGAAATGGGGGATGGTAAAAAGGATGAAAACAAATTTTCACACCCCAACCGATGGCGGAAACATAGGAGCGTGGCACTAGACGAATCAGATTTCTCGAGAAATCCATAACAACTATTTACGCGACAATATTTAAGCGTTCGTTATCTCATACTAACAAACATATGATCCATAAATAATTATTACAAATATCCAAAAATCTCTCAAAACATATCCAATTCGGTCTCCCCTTGATTTCTAATACATGAGTTTCTAGAGAAGTCCTAATCCATTTCTGCAAATATCATCAACCTGTCACATATATTAAAATAAAACGTTAATACAATTAAGTAAAGGTGAGCATACAGGTTTTTGCATACATAATAGATATAAAAGCGTTTAGCATACACCGCATGACATACGTTATAGATGTGAACTATGTAACTACTTAGATTCAAGTAAACCAACAAACCGCGAGTGCGAGGCACGCGAACAAGTGTCCACGTCCTAAAGAGAAAATAAATCAGAAGTAAAAATGCGAGCCTTAACAACCTCGGGCCTCCGGGTGGCGGGTCAACCTCTAGCAAGCTATCATGTTAAGGGTGGCGTACAAGCAATCAAGTAATACATACAATTCAGCAGATTTCACGAACAGTCATGTAATTTAGCGGGTTGCGAATAAGCGCTTGAGAATTGTGTGATGTGTTTGATATACGAACATATGTGACACCCAAAAGTGTGTTTAAGCGTAAAAGGGTTCAAGTATACTCACAGTTGGTGCGATTAAGGAGAGAGACGGGATCTGATGTTGTTTGTAGGAGCGCCAGATCAGCCTGTAAGCGAACAGAAGTGCATCAGTCTTCCGAATTGCTGAAACGGTCGAAACGGGAAGGAGCAGAGGACAAGTTCGGGTGAAGTTGTACCAGATCTCTTGGATGTGGTACAAGTTCCGGCGAACTTGACTGTTTTGCTTACTGGGACTACAAGTTCGGGCGAACTTGCCTTACTTTTGTTGAGGTTTGAACAAGTTCGGGAGAACATGTTTGGTTTCCTTGGAAACCATGCAAGTTTGAGCGAACTTGGTTGAATTTCTTGGGAAATTGACAAGTTCGGCCGAAGTTGGTCACAAATATGTGACAACTTCGAGCGAACTTGATCAATTTGGAGCGAACTGGATCTTTTTGGCCACCAAATCATGCGTTTTCGCATTATTTGCTGAGGAAATCGAGTGTCCATCCCTCCAACCTTAAGCTACTGAGCAAAACCTAGGCTAAAGAGGTCTTTTGGAGCGAGTTTTAGCCATTTTACAGAAACTCGGACTAATCCGGGCGAACTTGGTGGTTCGTACGGGTTAGTCCAGTTTGTGCAAAGTGACGACATCGTCCTTGTGCTTCCGGATCTGAGATCTTGCTTGACAACGCCTCGTTCCACTTCTTAGTGAACGAAACATACGTCATTACTCTGTATTTTTGTGTAAAAAGTCGATGTTTAAAAGGTTTTACTTAGATCTAAGTGTAGATTAAGTGAAAGAGAAGTTTTGTAGAAAAGATGAAGGTTTTCGTAAACAGAAGAGTTTTGATGAAATCGAAGGTAAAACCTTGTGCAAAATCGTTGTAAAACGTTGTTGTTTGCATGAAAACGAGTTGATTCTTACTTGGAAATCAAAGGTTTTCGGTTTCGGGAGGTTTCGGGCGAACTTGCAGCAAGGAGAGCACGAATGGAGGTGTTGGGTATTTATAGGTGAGGTGAAAATGGGCTGAATTAGATCAAGTTCGGCCGAACTTGGCATAACTTCGAGCGAACTTGGCACAAGATTGGGCGAACTTGGCCAGTTCAGCTGGAAGCTATGCAAGTTCGAGCGAACTTGAGAGTTTTGGAGGAAATTCTTGTTTATTCACCACTGATCGAGTTCGGGCGAACTTGATGTGATCAAGTTTGTCCGAACTTGGCCAAATGGCGAAGTTTGTTTGTTATTTTCGCGTTAGGTGTTTGTTTGGCAATTCGGTTCATATTAGATAGTTATATTAAGCGTTTTAGCGAAGCGTTAAGCGTTATAATACCATTGTATTGGGAGAGAGCGAGTTACGTGAGCTTGTGAGCGTTTTTAGCGATAGCAACCATAACATAACAATTATCACACACATAAACATAATTCCACATAATTAACTGTGTTTTGCGATGCGATGAGATAAGCGATGCAATGGCACAAGTGGTTATTGTACAACAAAACACTCGTCTATTAAAGTAACACAGTTACTGGTGATTGCGTTTGAGTTTGTGTTGAGTTTAATAAGCGATTAGATGCAATATAGTTGTGACAAAATGTATTTAACAAACATAACCCATTCCATTAATCAACTCTCGGATTACAATTAAGAAGGTACAAACAAAATAAACGGAAAAAAGATAACAACAAAATTGCGAGTTGTTACAGTCTCCCCTACTTTAGGAAATTTCGTCCCGAAATTTAAGTAGTGGTCGTAACAAAGAGATGTGGATATTCAGCTTTCATATCACTTTCCAATTCCCAAGTGAACTCGGCACCGCGTTTGCCTTCCCATCGGACTTTCACAATAGGAATGCGAGAGCATCGAAGTTTCTTGGTCTCTCGGTCCATGATTTCTACTGGCTTTTCCATGAAATGAAGGGTCTCGTTTATTTGCAAATCCTCGAGTGGAACATGTAGATTTTCTTCGGCTAGGCATTTCTTGAGGTTCGAGACGTGGAAAGTCGGATGCACGTTGTTAAGTTCTGTCGGTAGTTCGAGTCGATATGCCACTTTGCCGATTCTCTCCAAAATCTTAAAGGGACCTACGTATCGTGGCACTAGTTTCCCTTTCTTTCCGAAACGGATCACTCATTTCCAAGGTGCAACCTTTAAGAGAACGTGATCTTCCACTTTGAACTGTAGGGGCTTGCGGCATTTATCGGCATAACTCTTTTGACGACTCCGAGCTTTCAAGAGATTGTCTCTGATTTGGAGGATCTTGTCTGCCATTTCCTGAATTAGCTTGGGACCGGTGATTTGTGCTTCTCCGATCTCGTGCCATGCAATAGGCGATCGACATTTTGTTACATGCAATGCCTCAAAAGGATCCATTTGAATACTAGTATGATAACTATTATTGTACGAGAATTCTATTAAAGGTAAATGCGTATCCCAATTAACACCGAAATCTATGATGCACGCACGAGGCATGTCTTTGAGGGTGCGGATCGTGCGCTCAGTCTGACCGTCGGTTTGAGGGTGAAAAGCGGTACTGAGATTAAGCGTAGTACCGATAGCGGATTGAAAAGTCTCCTAGAGACGTGAGGTAAAGCGACCATCGCGGTCAGAGATGATGTCACGAGGCGTCCGTGTCGACAAATGACTTCGTCAGTATATATTCGTGCTACGCGTTCTGCCTTAAAGTCTTCTCGTATGGCAATAAGTGAGCGATTTAGTAAGACGATCAACGATAACCCAAATGCTATCGTGGCCAGAGGAGGTGCGAGGGAGTTTCGTAATAAAGTCCATAGCTATACTCTCCTACTTCCACATCGGGATTTCGGGTTGTTCGACCAAACCAGAGGGCCTTTGATGCTCGGCTTTAACTTTCGAACAAGTTAAGCACTTTGAGATGTATAAAGCGATATCCTTTTTCATGTCCAGCCACCAATACTTAGGACGAAGGTCCTGGTACATTTTGTCGGCTCCGGGATGAATGGAATATCGAGATTTATGAGCTTGGGCCATTAGCAAATCTCGAAGATTGTCACGGCTAGGTATCCAAATACGGTCGAGATAATAGTAAATGCCATTTGGTTTAACCACGAGCTGGATTTCGGCACCACATTTCATTTCTCCTTGCAGAGTATTCTCGTTAAAACAAGCAAACTGGGCGGAGCGAATTAGACTTTCAAGATTATTCAAAGCTTGAGAGTCACGAACACTATACACATAGCTTCGTCGACTGAGAGCATCGGATACGACGTTTGCTTTGCCAGGATGGTAGCGTATCTCACAATCGTAGTTGTTGAGAAGTTCAACCCATATGCGTTGGTGCATGTTCAGTTCCTTTTTGGTTAAAGATATGTTGTAAGCTCTTATGGTCGGTGAAGACCGTACACTTGGTACCATAAAGGTAATGTCTCCGTATCTTTAATGCAAAAACCACTGCACCGAGTTCGAGATTGTGGGTTGTGTAGTTCTTCTTGTGGATCTTGAGTTGTCGAGATGCATACGCGATAACGTTGTCTCGTTGCATAAGGACACAACCAAGACCAAGAATCGATATCCCCTACCTCGCATTGATTATCTCTTTGATCAACTACAAGGTGCTACCTGCTTCTCAAAGATTGATCTACGTTCTGGGTATCATAAGCTTCGTGTATTCGAGGAAGAAATTCTGTAGACACTTTTTGCACACGTTACGGTCATTATGAGTTTATAGTTATGCCTTTCGGTCTGACAAATTCTCCTGTTGTTTTCATAGACTTGATGAATAGGGTTTGTTAGCCTTATTTGGACAAGTTCATCATTATTTTCAATGATGAGATTTTGACTTATTTCAAGTCTCTATCTGATCACGAACAACATCTTCACTTAACATTAGAACTCCTAAAGAAAGAACAACTATATGCCAAGTTCTCCAAGTGTGAATTTTGGTTAAAGGAAGTTCAATTTTTTGGGACATATTGTCAACAAACAAGGTATACATGTAGATCCCGCCAAAATCAGTGCGATTAAGGAATGGGATATGCCTACTACTCCAACCGATGTGCGTTCATTTTTGGGTCTCGCAGTTATTACCGTTGTTTCATTGCAAACTTCTACAAGATTGTGGTTCCCCTTACCACTCTAACTCAAAAGACTAAATCTTTTGAGGGGGACCCAAACAAGAAGAAGCTTTTCAGACCCTGAAACAGAAACTTTGTAATGCTCCTATTTTATCTCTACCTGAAGGCAACGATGTTTTTTTCGTATATTGTGACGCATCAAACTTAGGCCTCGGCTGTGTTCTCATGCAAAGAGACAAATTTATAGTTATGCATCGCGACAATTGAAAGTACACGAGAAGAACTACACAACTCATGATCTAGAGTTGGGTGCCGTTGTTTTCGCTCTCAAAATTTGGAGACATTACCTATATGGTACAAAATGTGTGGTTTTTCACAGACCACAAAAGTCTCCAGCACATTTTCAATCAGAAAGAATTAAACATGAGGCAACGATGATGGGTTGAAATTCTGAAAGACTATGACTGCGAAATTCGCTACCATCCTGGTAAGCCGAATGTCGTAGCCGACGCACTAAGTAGTAAAGAACGTGTCAAGCTGCATTGTGTTCAAATTCGATCTGATATCCAGACACATATTCTTGAAGCTCAACGTACTTGTGTTTCACAAGACAAATGGGTATTGAATTACCACATCATCTCGAGCTTCATCTGGAAACAAACGACAATGGGTTATTTTATTATCTGAACCGTTTGTGGGTTCCAAGTCTAGACAATCTCCGGGAAACTTGATAATGGATGAAGCACATAAGTCTCGTTATTCAATTCATCCAGGTGCAGATAAAATGTACAAGGATCTTCGTACCCAGTATTGGTGGCCGAGTATGAAGAAAGACATAGCTTTGTACGTCTCCAAATGCCTTACTTGTCTCAGAGTTAAGGCGAAACATCAATACCCTTCTGGTTTGCTTGAACAACCAGAGTTTCCGGTTTGAAAATAGGAAAACATTGCTATCGATCTGATTACCAAATTGACGCGCACTTCTAGAGGCCACGATGCCATTTGGGTAGTCGTTGATCGAAATGTTTTCAAAACCGAACCGGACGTCGAACCGGTCTCCTTACAGGTTCAATGGTTCGACCGGTCCGACCAGTCGGGCCGGACGTAAGAACCGGAAGGTGTCGTAAATATTATAAAATTTAATATGGTTAAAAATGAAAAAATATAAAAAAAACGGTCCAACCCTTCTAAAAACCGGTTCGACCGGCCGGTTTCCCAGTCCAACCGTCGGGTCACCGGCTCAACCCCCGGTTCAATGTATTTCCGTTCCAATACTACGACCCGGACCGGCTCCACCTCTGGTTCCCGGCCCGACCGGTCCGACCGGCCGGTCCGGTTCGGGTCTGAAATAGTTGATCGTCTAACAAAGTCAGCACATTTTAGCCATTCGTGAGGATTTCTATGCTGACAAACTTGCTAAGATCTATGTGGATGAAATAGTATCTCGTCATGGTGTCCCTTTGGATATCATATCTGATCGTGATGCTTGATTCTCATCTCATTTTTGGAGAACCATGCAATCTGCCATGGGAACCAAGCTTAACTTGAGCACTACTTATCATCCTCAAACGGATGGACAATCCGAAAGGACAATCCAAACACTGGAGGATATGCTTAGAGTCTGTGTGATCGACTTTGGTGGTAGTTGGGATTCGCATCTACCATTGATCGAATTCTCCTACAACAATAGTTATCACTCCAGCATTGGCATGGCACCTTTCGAAGCTCTTTATGGTCGAAACTGTCGTTCACCTGTCTGTTGGAATGAGATTGGTGAATCTCAATTCACCGGACCTGAACTCATCCATGATACAATGGACAAAGTCAAGAAAATTCGTGAAAACCCTTTGACAGATAGAAGTTGTCAAAAGAGTTATGCGGACAAACAACGCAAGCCCTTGGAATTCCAAGTCGGTGATCATGTACTCCTTAAGGTATCCCCTTGGAGAAGCGTGATTAGATTCGGAAAGAAAGGAAAACTTGCGGCACGATACGTTGGACCATTCAAGATCATTGAGTGAATCGGAAAAGTTGCCTACAAACTTGAGCTACCTCCTGAACTTGATAATGTTCATCCAACTTTCCACGTGTCCAATCTGAAAAAGTGTTTGGCTGATCAAAACCTCCACATCCCGCTTGATGAAATTCGTGTTGATAGCACGATGCATTTTGTCGAGAAACCTGTGGAAATATTGGAACATGAAGTCAATAAGCTTAAACGCAGACGGATACCGATTGTTAAAGTTCGTTGGGAATCCAAACATGGCCCAAAATTTACTTGGAGCGAGAGGATCAAATGAAGGCGAAATATCCACATCTATTCTCACAAGTTTCCTCTAATTAAATTTCGGGACGAAATTTCCTAAAGTAGGGGAGACTGTGACATCTGTGTAATACAATCATGTAACGCTTTTCAAACAACTTTATAATAAATGAAACATTGTGTTGTTTACAATTTGTATATTTACTTATAACATTTGTGCATTTTCAATATTTGTTCAATTTTGACTTTCCAAACCGCTTCTGGAAGTAAAATCGCAAAACGTAATCAGTTTAATGCGACGTACACTCCGAGACAATGACATAAGCTAAACATACCCTAAATACCCTTTACATAACTTAGAAATAAGTTTTGAAGGCTTCGGTATGGCAAAAACATGCTTATGCAACTCCAGGGGCTATTTTGCAAATTCTGTGAAACTTTGCTGTTACGCGTATTTCTTAATCCGGAACATGTAAACACATCCAAAAATTTTTTAGTCATTAAAATCTTGTATTTTAGTGATTGGAATGAAAGATATCTTTCGTTGCGCATTTACGGTCATTTGCGCGTTCGTTACGATTTTCGTCGTAACTAACCAAAAACCGCAATCATACGACCGAACGAACAGACATCCGTGACATTTCCGGACATATTTCAAGTCCCCTATGCCTTATCGTCCTTATAAAACTTGAAAATGAGGTTAACGGGTGTTAAAAGTGCCAAAACGCGACAAAACAAAGTTCATGGGCTAAACTGTCAACTTTTGAAAGTTGCTGCCAGCAAGGGTGGATGCGGATCGCATCCACAAAGCCATGCGGTCCGAATGGGGTGCCCAGTATAGCAGCTTTGTTGTCTTGCTCTTGTTCACTCTCTTGGACACTAAGCTCACGATTTTTGCCACCTTCAACCTGCTTTGGACACCTAGAAGGACATTAATCCATCCTTAACACCTGGATCAACACTTGGTATCATTTGGGAGCTCCAATATTAGTATAAATAACCTTGATCATCACCAATTTCCTTGCTCATCTCCCTTCTTCTTCTCTTGCTCTAAGTTTAGAGTGCTACCACCTTTGTGGAGGCCTCCCATCTGAGCAATCTTCTTCTTTGAGCTATTCAAGTGTTCATTAACACAAGTAAGTACTCTCTCCTAGTCTTGTTTCATTTCTTTTACCTTATTTAAGCTAAAAGTAAAATAGTTTGATTTTCTATTTGACTTTTAATTATGTCCATTTTTGGTCAAAGCAAAGTCCAATTGGACTTTGCAACGTGATCATAATCACGATGATTATGATCCATAGTGATCATGCCTACTGAATTACCACGTTACTAGTCGAAGTGACGAGTCAAAGTTTCAGTCAATAATGCGCAAAATGCGCATTATACGGTGGAACTATTTTCGGGTATCAAAAGTTTTGATACCAAAACATTTTTGTAAGTTTGTTAGACATGTTTTGACATGTCTAACTCGTCACTTTTAGTTTAGTGCTTGTTTAGGGTCGTAAGTCGAGCGGTCTTGACCACCGCTTTGACTTTCGAATCCGACCCGTTTGGTCGATCTTAGGATCCAACCAAACACATATTAGTCACCATAGTTGTATAGGGAATAACCTTCTAAGGTTATACCTTATGGTCACATCATTTGGTTAGTGTTATGATATGTCCTTTTTATGCACTTTAATAATGACCAAAACGCCCTTTTTGCACATAAATCAACTATAAGCATATGTAACATAAATTTTGACATGTAATCTGATGTAGCAACATTATTAAATATATTTTGACATATAAGACTTATCATAACACAAATCTAACCATCCGATCACGCGTTGACGCAAATGACACGTTAAAGTGGCTTAAACTACCTTAACGAGCCAAAACAGGTCAAAAGCACTTAGGATCTTTTTCAAATCAGAATGTTAACTTATTTAAACCATTTCACATGAGTTCCAACACTCATTTGGTTTATAAGGCTTCATTCTATCCAATTCCTCTGATTAAAGTCTCGACATTAACATAGTTATTCGATATTAGGACTCGCGTAAATCTTCGGACTCTTGAGCTTTATTTATTCCATATGAACAAGGATACCTTTGCAATTACAAGTGAGTACATAGTCCCCTCTTTTATGTTTTTCAATTATTTTAGGGTGAAACACATGTGCCTACTTGATACTTTCATGTTTTCACGCTTTCATGACATACACTTGCTATGTTCATCTAGTATATATATAATACATGATTTCAATTATGTTTTTCTATGTATGTTGACTGAGCATGCTAGCACATTGATTTTAAAGACACCTTTTGCTGCATATGTTGACTTAGCATATGAGCACATTGATTTACATTACATTTTGCTATGTATGTTGACTGAGCATCCTAGCACATTGATTTCATGGACATTCCTACTTCGTATGTTGACTTAGCATAGTACATGGTTTTCAAAGACATTTTATGACATGCTTACATTGTTTAATACATATTGGTGCGTTGAACTCGACAATGATACATTCATTAACATTGATCAATCCAACCGGTAGTATGTAATGGTACCATAGGATTGACAATCCCGTTCCCCCTTCCTAGGTATCTTTGGAAGGGACCTTAGGGAATGAGGATGAACATCGATAGACTTTTATCTTTATAAAGATCTATCCGACAGTCAAGAAGGCTTGAATGTATCCGCCAACAATCCTAATATATGTGTTTTTACAATACAAGCAACAATTTATAAGACATAACTTTTGATTTAAACAAAACCTTTGTTTATTCAAAAACATTGTTTTATACGAGGTATTTGTTTATACAAGACATTAGTTTACACATGACATTCGGACATTTAGTTATACATGACATTTGGACATTGATTTACACATGATATTGGACATTGGCTTATACATGACATTTGGAAATTGATTTTCACGGAGATATGTACATTTGTTTATACATGACATTGTGTTATACAAAGACATCACATTGGTTTAAGCAAGACATTTAGTTGGTTGGTTTACAGTGGGTGATTTAAATAACGAGACATGTGTAATGTGATAATAGCATGGTGGATACACTGCTGGTACTTCCAATATATAAGTGTTTTTATCATATTACATATCGTGGCGTTATCTAAACCATTTCAAACAAGATACAAGGCATGACATTTTTATACAAGACATAACATTTTATACAAGACACGGTATTTTATTCAAAACATGAGATTTTCATATAAGACTTGACATATTTTTGGTTATTAAGTTAACCTTACATTATTTCTTTTAAACATATGATTTTCATATGATCTTTATAATAAGAAATATTTTACAATGGTTCATGGCTATTTTTGTACTAGTTAAACTTTTATTTTAACTTTAAAGCCATGAAACATCAACACAAAACCTATGTTACTCACAGGCATTTTTATGCTGACGTACCTATTTTCACATGTGTTTCAGGAGCTAATGTTTGAGGTTGATTCATGCGACACTTAGGATGGACTTCGGGCTTTAGTGACTTAAAATCTATAAGACAATAATAATGTTGTTGTTATTTCACAAAGACAATATAATTTCCGTTTTGTTTTCCTTTACTCTAATACAATGTAATTAAACTTAATGTAATAATACAAAACTTTAATTACCATGGTTGTTGAAACAACACTTCTGTTACGACACTCCCCGACGTTTCCGCCGCGGTTTGTTGTTTTACGCGGTCGGGGTGTGACATTGACCATATCGCGGATATCACTAATTAATCCACATATATAACGAGAAATTAGTACACGTTCTGGCGAAGCCAAGGATGGTACCATTCTTGCATATCCGAAGAATGTTGTCGTATACTCATTACAGTTCACATCAATCATTTTATGATTTAGGAACTTGTTAGCCATCTGTTCCTTCTCATATGGAGGACATAATTTCCTTTCCATCGTTTCCTAAATTCTTTCCAGTTCATGGCACAAGCCATGTCACTACCTTTTGCCTGAAGAATAGTGTTCCACCATTCTAATGCCTCGTCTCTAAAGAGATTTGAAGCATACATCACTTTGTCTTCTTCAGCACATTTGCTGATCTTAAGAAGAACCTCGGTCTTTTCCAACCATCCCAGAACAGCCCTAGCTCCTTCGCTGCCTGTGAATTCAGTTGGCTTACAAGCTAGAAAGTCCTTGTAAGTACATCCAGAAGTTATTGCTTTCATTTTTTTGGAAATGAAGCTTTGATAAAGATATCATTATACCCATTGACATGTGGACTATAATCGTGACTATGGTTACGTTTGCTACTCACAACCTTATTATTTTCTTTAGGCACAGGGTCTTTAATAGCTTCAATAATCAGGGGTATGGCATCAACTATTCCCTGAGCAATTAGATTCTCTATGGCACTTTTATCCAAAAAGTTTTCTTGATTATTTTGAGTAGATTGATTAACTTCATTCGACATCTGTATTATAAACATATTTCAAATATTAATACCACAAAATGAATAATAATCAAAATATGCGACTTACTCTTTTTATATATGATGCATCATATATATTACACACACTACTAAATATATTTTACATATCTATATATTTTAGTTTTAGGGTTTTTTTTTTTTTACAAAGCACAAAATTACATTATACATATATTTATATTATGAGGTTAGTTTCTGCTTCAGGAATGGTGCTCCATCTCGGCATACTTCCAGACAAGATTTTCTCCCATCTTTCGGATTCTGCTTCCTGCATCTATTAATTCTTCTCCATAGTGGCGTAGCTCTGTCACATTTTCCGAGTTCATTGAGGGAAAGGTTGGGGGTGCAGGTTGGCAATTAGGGTAGAATTGATATGGGTCATTCATAAGATCTTCAAATACCCAGTCATTAGTCCACCATTCTTCAGCTAGGTTTTGTGGTGGTTGCTGTGGCAGGTTGTGTTCTAGGTTCATAGGTTCAGGGTTATTGGGTATGGGTGACATGTTAAGGTCAATTTGGTTGGGTACAGGTGTGAACATTTCATAATTTGATAGACGCTGGTCTAGTTCTGCCCAGGTGAGTGGTGTTGGAATTGGATTAGAACTTTCGCCAACGGATGGGTTTCTTGTAGGATTTCCAATTGGTTTAGTTGTTGTTGTGGTTTTCTTCTTTTTGTTTCTTTTTACTTGCCAGTTCAACCTTCTCTTTTTTCGGGGGTTTCATGCTGACTAGTTGAGCTCGAAAGACCATTGACTCATCTGAATCCACATTGTATCCAAATTGCGTACCGGGTTGGTTCTCGATAACATCCATGTCAGAATTATTAACTGATACATTCTGAAAAGCATCGACTATTCCTCTATCGCATATACTGTTAGCCAGAAACAATAAAAACAACGAACTCTGAAAATCGATTATATAATATTTAGTTAGTATCACAATAATCACATAAACTATTGCACATATTTCCTGACTACTAATTTTAAGTATTTTCAATTCACAATACTTAATTAGCTTAAACTAGTGGCTCTGATACCACCTTCTGTCACGACCCCCGACCCTACTATGGGCGGAAGCCGCGAGTAAACACGGGTGGTACCGGTGTTTATTTTAAGTTTCACGATGGAATTTTCATTAGGACGGGGCGTCAGGAAAAATATCAGAGTTTTCAAAACACTGTAGTTTTGATTTCATAAAAGGTGGGATGAAACCCAGATTTAGTTAAGGGATTTTCTTAGGGATAAACCCTTGATTCCAAAACATGTTTTATTCAGGTTTTCATAGCCACTTATTTAAGCTTTAGTGCCTCCTAGCACTTTTCCTTTACTTCACTGGTAAATCACCTTAAATGCGTTTTAAAACATTTGGTCAATGAAAAATACTAGTGAGTTCATCAATTTATGAAAAAAAAAACAGTATTGTAATTACAACATTAAGAGTTTTAATATTTGTTTATATCTTTCAATTACCTACAGTACTTGTCACTCGCTCATTTCGGTGACTGTGATCATATTACTATTGGCTAACCCTTTGTCCAATAGTAAAGCTTATCAAGTAATGTATACAAAACCCCACATACCGGCTGTAATTTAAGAATACAAAGACTTAATTACTGTAAATACAACTTGGTAAAGCATTTAGGGTTTGCAAAAGCAGTTGAGAAAAAGAGAATTACTCACATTGCCAATTTAGGTTTTACTGTAACGGCCTCCTAGTTTAAATTTGTAGGTTCCTAATTAATTAAACAAACAACCCACACGTATTAGCTTATTACCCCAATTTATCTTTAACTATAATCACGAGATCAAAACCGCAACGTGATGAAAAAGTATAGCCTTATAAAGGGAACACTTAAACATCCGTTGATTTGGTTTATCTATGAATCAGACATGGTATCGTACCAGTAATTCGGGTTATTACACCGGCTATGGGGCAGAGTTTTAGAACATTGGGTATTATAGCATTAAACCGAGAGAGAAAGAAATGAATTGAACAACTTTGAATGTTCACTGAACGTCCTATTTATAGCTGAATTTGGACTCTCTCGCGGCCCGCGACAGCCAAAGGGAATCCTCTCGCACCTCGTGAGAGACCCTAGCTAGGGCATAGGTGGCCTTGGTCACCGGGATAGGCTTGCCACATGGACGACACGTTTCCGACACGTGTTCTGGTGGCCGACAAGATTTTCGTGCCCCGCGACAAGCAGGGGTTGCGCTGTCGCGACTCACGAGAGACTTAAAAATCAAAATTTTGATTTTTCGGTTTTGGTTTTCATCGTACGCGTTTGGGTTTCGGTTAGGGTTCGTTTTAGGGCGTTTTTGAGTGTTGTTACAAAAAATTAGGTACTTGCTAGAAAACTACTCAACTCGGTTCCAAAGAAGTTTCTCCCAATCGTGAATCTATCAAACTGTATCAAAAATTTGATAAAATGTCATTGGAAGAATTACAGCCTTTGAAGAACGTATTAACAGTCAAGATGAACCCGATGCTAATTATCAAGGAAATCTTCTAATGTCAAGTACAAGCAATTAAGGTCGTGGTAGAGGACGAGGAAGAAACTTCAAAAAAGAAGAAAGACGATATGGAAGAAGTAGCAGTCGAGGAAACGGAAGAAGAACTTAGATGTTATGAATGTGGTGGATTTGGTCACTTCACATATGAATGCACCAAATGGAAGAACAAAAAGAAAGACAACCAACAAGAATCCAATCTCATATGTGAAGATGAAGAACCAACCTTTTTGTAGGAAGCAAGTTGAAGACTTTCTTCAAACTATATTTAGTTTATGGGGGACTATTAAAAGTAAAATCTAATTATAATAGTTTTATTTTTATGTCTAGTATGTAAACATATAAAGTCAATAAGATTTGTTCATTTAAGCAGGTGATATCAAATGGTACAGTAATGGGCCTACGGTTTGTTATTGAGTTGGTTTTTGTGATACAGATTTACAATAAGGCATGACAAGTCATTTTAGTTTTTGAGACGTATATGATTATGATTACTAATACACTTGTAGGCCTTAAATAGCCTGACCATGTGTTAGTTGGTTAGTTTAGGTTACAGAACGTCACATTGGGTCATAACAAGTCATTGGGTTATATTAAGTGATTGGGTTATATCAAGTCATTTAAGAGTAGACATATTAGTGGTTATTGTTAGATTTGGTAAACAACATTACATATCCAAATCTTATAGATAAATTACATGACCTTTTCATATCAGACCTGAAACTTTAATTTTCAAATCAGCAATAATTACTCACGTAAATACCCGTGGCAAATGGCCCTCACCTACAAACGACTAAAAATCGTGGGTGAATCTGATCAGAAAGCCTATCCTCAAACTAGCGACTGATCACTAGTAGCAAAAAGTTCCCAAAAAAAACGATCAAATCTCGGACTTATCTGTGTTGGGAGTGCATTAGTCATTGTCTTTCTTCCTTGGTCACAATATATGTCACTAATCAGTGACGTATTATGGATGTGTACTAAAATTCTTTTTTTAAGTCCTATTTTTCCTTTTATTGGTTGTATCAGTTGATATTACCAATGTATTTCGTTCGTCATCATTCAAAACACCTTGAGATTAGTTGCATTTTATCCTGGACATTAAATTAGGTGATCAATAATACCTTTAGGCTACTAGGTGTAGCTTGGAGCTTCAGGGGTTTTATCGCGTCACCTTAGCGCCACGTCACATAGGGGCTTTAAAGCCCCTTCCTTTAACTTGCATGCAATGATTTAAAGCTCTCATTATCATTACCTAATTATCGTTTTTTATTTAAATTTAAACATAATTTTGTCATTGTTCGCACCGGCCAAGCCAAAGTACGCGTGCTAGATCCATAAATATTGAGACGCAACCGCTTGTAATATTATGGTAGGGCCAGCGTGCTCACCACGATGGTGTTGCCCTTTCCAAGCGGTTGGACATGTCGCGCACTCTCAGTGCATGCATTCAAGACTACCCAACATTCCAGGAAACCCGTGAATCCGCTGATGAGCCTCGTATAAAAGTGGAACATCGGAAGCGGTTGGCATCCTTAAATATGCCTCCCGTAAAGAAAGTTAACACCTAATATAATAATGTTATTATGCTATAAATAATAATAACAATAATAATAGCAACAACAACAACAATGAAATAATAATAATAATAATAATAATAATAATAATAATAATAATAATAATAATAATAAATACCTTCACAAAAATTTTCAAGACAATCACGACAAGTTCTGTCCGACATCCTTAAATATTCATCACACGCATCACTCGATGTGTCGTATGCTAGTTACCTAACTACGGCATTACACTTTTGTACTCCTCAGAAACCAATTTTGCGACTAACACTTTCTCTTTGTGTGAAAAAAGGGAATTTGGCCGCAAGATCATTTGAAATTCATAAGAAAAGACAATGGCCCATACGAAACCGACGCCTAAAATGTGCATCATCATACAACGGATCTTCACAAAAATAATCGTGCATTAAACGTTCATGTGCACCTAACTGATCTCGTTCAAGAGGCGCTTGTCTAGTACGCGATGTAGACGATTGAGCTTCTTCTCGCAAATAATTAATCGCCTCCTGCGTCACTGCGATAAGCATATCGTCAAGCACATCGTCAGATGAAGAGCGAGAGCTGGACGAATTGGATGACATTTTTAAAAATGATTGTGTTTATTTTTTGTGATTGGGTGGGTGTTTTAGATTGTGATTGGTGTGTTTTTAAGTTTGTGATAGGTTTATACACACATATATATATAGGGTAAGGTTCATGGGAAAACCACCTTTATTGTGAGAACCGCGAGAACCACCTTTATTGCAAAATAAAATCTAAAAAATCAAAAAAGCAATCAAAAATTTTTTTTTAATATTTTTTTTAATAAAAATCGTTATATTTCGTTACCAAAATTTTTTTTTTCGAGTAACAGTTATCCATGCACATGTGCATATGTATCATAACTTCGACAAATTCAGTAATACGTTATCACTAGTAGACAAATTGCACTTTAATTTACAATACCATCCATAATACACTCAATTTTACATTAAATGCACATGTGCATTACTATGTATAACAATTATATACCGTGTTGGTACAAAAAGTTTGTGATTTTGAATGATGAAGTAGGCTCATATATATGTTTCTTGGTTAGTTATATCTAGTGGCTGATGGGTTCATTATTGTTGTCACTTTATGATGTAATATGTTGATTGGATGGTATAAACGGTGTTGATATACATGTAATAAAGTGAAAATATTGGTATTGGTATTGGTATTGTATTATAAATGGTAGGAGGTAATGGTATTGTATTATGGATGGTAGGAGGTAATGGAAGTGTATTATGGATGGTATGATTGATGAAAGAGAAAGTGTATTCAAAGTAGTGTACCAAAACACCTTATTTCATGTTGATACATATAGATGCACATGTGCATTTCTTATATTCGTAACGTAAAAAGTAGTGTATTAAACATGGTAGTTTAAATGAAAGTACAATTTTCTAATGCTTGTAATGTATTACGTAATTTGTCAAAGAAATGATGAAAATGCACATGTGCATGGTAGTGTATTATGGATGGTATGATAGATAAAAGAGAAAATGTATTCAAATTAGTGTATCAAACACCTTATTTCATGTTGATGTATATAGATACACATGTGCATTGCTAATATTGGTAATGTAAAAAGTAGTGTGTTATACATGGTAGTGTAGATGAAAGTACAATTGTCAAATGTTTGTAATGTATTATGGAATTTGTCAAAGAAATGACGAAAATGCACATGTGCATGGATAGTTGGTACTCAATTTTTTTTGAATTTTTTTTATTGTTGAGTAAATATAGCGACTTTTTCAAAAAAAATATTAAAAAAACTTGGTATTTTTTTTGGATTTTTTTAGGTATTATTGTTTGTGTTCACACTGGTTCTCGCGGTTCTAGCAATAAAGGGTGGTTTCTAACGGATCCTTGTCTATATAATAGGGTTAGGGTAAAATGAAAACTTATACGAGTTGTGAGAACTTAGAGAATTCTGCCTTACGAAAGGTTTTTAAAAAAAAAAAATTTACCAAAAATCCTAAAAAAATCAACTTTTCTAAAAAATAAAAAAAACAAAACTTGTTTTTTTTTTCATTTACGGCAGCCGTAAATGCTGTAAAAGGTGATGTCATGCTTATGCCATCACCTTTTTACAGACACTGTAAAGGCCCGAAAAACCCCACTTCAGAGTTTTTTTTTAATTTTTTTACGGTAGTGTTTTCTAACGTTTTAGTGCAGGGGTGTGAAAAAAATGGGGTCGAAAATCGCACAGGAAGACCGAGTTCTCTAAGTTCTCACAACTGAAAGGGGTTTTCTCTTGATCCTGATCCTATATATATACACATATGAATTAAAGGATGTTTTTTAAATGACCGTTGCCAACAGTCATATTTGACCAAACAACCTCGATCCGTTCAATTTTGGCTCGTTCCTGTGCTAGCGAGTGGTCGATAGCCCCACCCCCCGGCGCGCGTGGTGTGGCAATGGCTCCCCCGGGGCGCTATAGATGGTGATGTGGCGGGGTGGCGCTAAGCCACACATTTCAGTCTCAGTGCAAGCTTTTAGCATATTTGTTTACTTTAAGTTCAAGTTTCACATAGTTTCAAGCATTAGATTCCGTACTAGGGGTGTTAAAGTAGCGCTGTCCAAACTGCTCGACGGTCGAGGATCGCTCGACAAGCTCTCGAAAAATACCTGAAAAGGGTGGTTCGTTTCTCGCTCAGTTTGTAAATGAACCGCTCGGCTTGGTTCGATTTGAAAACGATCCAAGCATGAGCAAAGGTCCGCTCGCTCATCGATCGCTCAGTTTCGCTCGAATTAATTTTATTAAATAACTAATATATATATATATATATATATAAGTAGCCCAAGAAAAATTAAAAGCCTAAGAAACATACTAGCCCAACTCAATATCAATACCAAAACCTAACCCTAATTCCTAAAAATTCAAATCAGCACCTAATCTCTTACTACATACCTCCTGCCACATACCTCGCTGCTGCTCAAGTTCATCTCATACGGACCTCCTACCTCGCTGGCTACTTCAAATCAGTAGAGGTACAACTCCTACCTTCTGCCACATACCTCGCTGCTACTCATGTTCGATTGTTGAGGATCTAATCTTTTCTCATGGTACAATCTCCCACCTCAAACAATCTTTTCTCACGCTGCTACTCATCTCGATTTTACTTCGATTTTGATACCGAGATTGAACAATTGATATACAATTTGTATTTCGCACTTTAATTTGTGCTTCTTGATATTGTTAAGAACATTTTTAGAATCATGATTTTAGTTATGTATTGCTTTTGTTAGTAAGGTGTTGGACATGTTTTTACTAAGTTAGGATTTGTTTTTGTTGAATGCAGCCTTTTAATAGTCTTGATTTCAGTTTTTTTTGTGTTGCTACACATGTTTTTATTTCGATGCTGAGAAAAGCCAAGCGAAAACGATCAGCTCGATTCAAATTCCATCCGAGCACGAGCATCACTTTTGTGCTCGGTTTTGCAAATTTAATCCGATCGGATCGAATCGGTTGTAATTCAATCCGAGCACGAACAGACCCTCGCTCGAATCGGATCGGCTCATGAACACCCCTGGTTAAGGCATGACAATCTACTGGCCTGATATGTTACTCTATATCAGAATTACTATTACGGAGACTTGGAAGTCTCACATCACAGTGTGCTCTACCTCTGATCACAACATCTTTTGATTAGTTAGTTACGTAAGGTAATTATGGATCTTACCAGCTGGTCTCGCATCCTATTTTGATCTTTTAACAATATTTATTGATAACATGAGCAGAGTTGATCGATCATTTCTTTGTTTCAACACTCGTAACTATAAATACTACAAATTATAATAACATCAATTTATAACGATAATATTTTAAAGTAATACGTAAAGGATTAAACACTTTTTATTCTTATAATAATGTTTAATGAATTGATATTAGTTAAAAATATAAGCTAGAATCTGTCATATGTGTATAAACTGATAACTAAATAGCCTGTCGTAACTCGTTTGTTCTCGGATAGATTAATGACATGACCTCGTGTATGTACAAATAAATAATGTCAATTATGCTTCGTAATTTCCGAAAATAATTTGTATAATTAATTACCAGAGAAGTCTTAGGTCCGGGTTTGGTTGTCTAATTGTCAAAAGCCAATAGAGTTAAGGTGTTGCTCTCCTTAAGTTCAAGGGTTCGAGCTTCCATGAAGGTGGATTTAGTGTAATTTTAAATGGTTAAAAAATTATAAATAAAATTAGAGAAGCCAATGCAACTCTCACTCTATGTATTTTTTATTAGTGTTGTTAAACGGGTAGTAAGTTCGTTAGTTAGCACTTAGAAGCTCTGTTCTCAAGACTCATCCAGGCGCGCGCCTAGGCCCACTTTTCAGGCCCATCCCAGCTTTCTCGCTTCGCTTCAAAAGCCCCACTTTTAGGCCCTTAGACGCATTTTCCGACCAAATTCCAACGAAATGCCGGTCAAAAATCGTTTAAACATGTTTGCAACAATCATAAGAACCCTAAACATGCCTGAAAACAACATAAAACAACTTAAACTAGCCCTAAAAAAACCTAAAACATGTCTAAAATCCCTAAAAGTTGTATATTTATACTAAACCACTCGCCTAAAAAAGCACTCGCTTTTTAAGCGCCTTACAATGAGGCCCAAGGCTCACCCTTTACGCCTTGAGTGCGACTTGCGCCTTTAACAACTATGTTTAGAAGGTCGAATCGAACACGACAAAAACTTGATGTGACACACGCATTAATCCAAACATGACATGTGTATTCGAGTTACACAAACATGCACGTTCAACCTGAAATATCAGAGTAAACCTCAATTTACAACCTTGTGTTTTGGGCCAAAATCAATTCAGACACTTTTAAGAAACTTTTTATTGTCTACAACCTCCACGTTTAAAAATCGCTACAAGATATTGTCTTTTGTTAGTTGACTGTCATGTTGACTTGTACAATGATTGTTTTGTCCTATACTGCACATAAATACACGTCCTTATGGTTTATATTAACCCTCTTTTTACAACCTTGCGCTTCACCTAAAATTTTTCACTCCAAATTCAAATCTAATAGTCACAATTACCATACAATTAACATAATTACATCCTAAAACGAACAATATTAATACGAACATATATTATCACCAAACAAATTGAACATTGGTCTATATTATAACCAAACCAAACGAACATTCGACTATATTATATGGGTGTTCGTATGGTTATACGAGTTGTGTGTGTATATATATATATATATATAAACCCCTATAACCACTGGAAATTCATTAGATTTTGACACTAAGATGTAAGAATATGGATAGATTTTGTTAACAGTTGTGTGTGTATATATATATATATATATAAACCCGTATAACCACTGGAAATTCATTAGATTTTGACACTAAGATGTAAGAATATGGATAGATTTTGTTAACAAAAAACCATAAATTATCGGCATGTTCAAGATGTTAGCAAATAATTATTGGAAAAATCAGTACTTTTTTTACTGCAGATGGAAAAACAACATTATTGGAAAATTCTTTTCTGGTGCGTTTGATATTTGGTTGGTTATGCCAAATCAGAAAAAGGATTTATGCTGGATGGAAACGATGCAGCCATTGATCAAGTTTAGTCAGAACAGATGCCGCCTAATTTTGCGTTGTAGCGTGCTGTTTTGAACTCGATTTTGCAACAGATTTTCGTTAGACTATATAATCACCTATATTATCACCAAACCAAACGTAGACTCGGCTATGTTATCACCAAACAAAATAACTACATATTATCACGCTAAAAACTATATAATCACATATATTATCATGTATTTAATCACCATACTATATATAATCGACACGAAACCACCCAAATTAACCGAACTACAACCAACCAATCATAGTCAGTTCATGTACTTTTTGTGTTATATCAGTTCAGGGATAGTTGTTTAAATTGATGGAATGTTCTATTACTGAATGAGGGTAGGATTTTGTATATTGATAAAGAGTCCGTGCAGTTTTGGGTCAAATACAATTTGGCGTGAGTGAGTTTTAGCATTCTATGTTGACATAAGGGCTGGCGGGTACTAGCACCTAGTGTTAATACATCAAAAACACTTTTAAACTAACATACCCACGGATTTTTAAAAGGCCATAACTTTTTTCATATGTTACATTAAAAAAAACACGATAAAAAATGAGAATTTAATTCTCTTTAATCGTGTGGACACCCCAAGTCTGTGCCACACACGAGGTTTACCCAAGAGTAAACATAACACTTGGCCGAGGTGGACAAATGCAAAACGAGCTTTAAGTAACAACATAAGTCGGGGTATGTTAGAAATTATAAAGCCTAATGAATAGAAAAGATATGTTTGAAATTATAAGGCCTAAGAATGGAAAAGACTCAATAAATCGGATTCTATGCCACACCACCATGAGTAATGGATGGTTTGGACCTTCTATCGGATATGAAATTCATTATTTCTAGTTCAAGTTCCAAGTGGTAGATTTTGGCTAATTCTACAAATATTATGTTTGAGACCATAAACACATGATTATATTATTGCTTCAATGAAAAGGGTAAAACTGGTTTCCCAGATCGATTGCCACCTTTTCTTTTATTTTTTCTATCTGTTGGGGGAATTTTGTATGCCACGAAAAATTAAGAGGCATGTGATCACTTCCAGATCAAATTATTTGGGTGCTTCTTCTGAATATTCAATTGGATACAACTCAGATTAAGAAATTGAACTATTGTATGCGTGTGTGATGAATTCGAATGAACCAAAAGAATGAGACCAAAGAGGGATTTCGAATTTGAGGATAATCCACTAGTAATTGCTTTATGGCAACTATAAAATTAAAATTAAAATTACCAACAAAATTAACCTTTTTTTATTACGAAAATAATGGTATTTTCAAGAAAAATAACTTTTCTAATGCAATTTTAGTATAGCAACTTAATCTCCAGCCAGAGGCTGCCTCCCTTTGGATCCCGCTCCCAGGGGTGCTACCCTCGAACCCCTACCAAGGGGGCATTGCCTTATTGAAACCCCATTTGGACTCCATCTGAAGACTTAGAATTAAAATCACCCTCCTAACTTGCTAATTGTGCATCCTAATTCACTTTATTCATTAAGTAAATTTTGATTACACTAAAATATACAACACTATTAATACTATTTTTTAGATACATGTCAAACATATTAAAAATTATAAACGTACTTTCTAATTAATTTATATGAAATTCACATACATCTTTCGAGTTTTATTTTCTTTCTGCTTCTGCTTTACGTTATCAACTTATTATAGTTGTTAATAATGTCAAATGTGCTTCGTAATTTCCTATAAAAATTTCTCTGAAGAAGTCAACCAAAATAACTCTCACTTTGTTTTTTAATTACTAAATTTATGAGTGGTAACCTACGAAATATGTCAAATGTGCTTCGTAATTTCCGATTAAATTTTGTGCCAAGAAGTCAACGAAAACAACTCGCACTTTGTTTTTTTATTCTGACACTTAATTTTGAGTTGTAACCTTCGAAACAAGCAGTTTTTTAGTGATTGTTTTAACTTGGTAGCACAAGCATTTTTTCGTTTTTAGTGATTGTTTTAGGGTGTTAATATTAATACACGTCTTTCCTTTCTCTCTCTATATATACATAGATATATGTCACACCCCGACTTGTAGCGGAAGAAAAAATACGGAATGCAACAGAAACTTCTGGTACAAGCACATTGTTTATAAAGACACTACATTTTATTACTTACAAAATATTGATTACATATTACATGTATGCTACAACTGCGTATTCCCATGAACCACATAAGTCTTCTAAGCCACATGCGTCTATATCCGGGTTCGCCTACAAACAAGTCTTGAACAACATACACGGTTCACACCAGTCTCAAGTTACCTGAAATGAATGTTAGTTTTGAAAAGAGTCAGCTAAACGCTGCGTGAGTGCCACTAGTTTAATTATTGTGTAACAATATGTGTTAACAAGTTTAATTGCACTGGTCACAGTCTTAGTCACAATGACGGTCACAGTCATAGTCGCAGATGGAATTACACGAGTATACAAGTGAAACCTTGACTGTTTCTCCCTGGGCCGTGCCATCCCAGACACTTCCGGCCACCGGACCATGTCACCAAGACACTCCCGGCCCATCAACTGCGTCACGTGCAGTTCAACGCTCCATAATAGTTATGCCTAACAACACAACCAAATTAGAAGGAGTGCAGTAGCCTAGTGCTGACATATCATCAGTCGTGGCACTGGGTTGGTCAAACCGATAGTACTATCCACTGTCCACATGCTTACGTTAATCACTTGTCTTGCAGTGGGGAGGTAGTTCGTGTGTTAGATAATTCACATCATATGTTGGTGCAATTAACACAGTTTCGTAACGTGCCAATCATCTCAGAAACAGTATCACAGTTTAAAAGTGGGAGAGTAAAACTTACTACCAGATTGGTGTAATCAACACAGTTTTTAACATGCAAGTCCCCATAAAACAGTAAAATCATTCAAAAGTGGGGAAGTGAAACTCACAGTGCGAGTAGCAGTTTCAACAACAGAGTGATCAAGCAACTGGATCAACTTTAATAACACCCATGCAAGTATGGACTCAAATCAGTATCTAAGTTGGTAATGATAATAACTTGGATCTGGTTAGGAGTTTTTACTCCGGATTGAGTCTATAGGACACTGGTATGGTGATGGACGTCAGGTTAGTATTAGTTTTCAGTTTGTCTTCCGGGCACCGTTTCGCGTGCCAGCCAAAGTCAGTAGTTTAACGTGTTCGGATAATGGTATGGGAATAACAATAGTACCAACACGTGGTTATTTAAGAATTATTAAAATTCAATCAAGGGAGTTTGAGTGTTTGGGGAGTCTAGGTTGCCCAAATTTGAGTTTCCATTTTCACCGTCGGGAATTCTCCCGAACTGTCTTAGGACACACCCATTAGTGCCAGGAAATCTCCTAAAATACTCCCGGTGTTCTAGTTTTAGTATTTGTCGGGTTGGGTCAGTTCCCAGTTCCGGCAGGTTTGTTATACGATAAACCGCCGAAATTGATTTAAAATAACTCATTTTTAATTCCATAATTCCTATTTAATCTAATTTGAATAAAAATCTGTAACTTTTTATATAACTCAATAAAAATCTGTAATTTTGGGGAAAATTTTATGGAATTTATTTTGGCATTTTAATTATTTTAAATAAATTACTTATAAACCAATATTTAATCAAATAATTAACATTAATTAGAATCAGTGGTCCAAAAATTCCAAAAATTCCAAAACAAAAATCCAGAACACATTTTACATGTCCAGGAACTTCTCCCAAAATTTTGAGATTTTTCCGATTTCGTTTCGGTGCATTCCAGGCTACCGAAACTCGCAAAAACGTGAACTTTTAACCCAAATCAAAACTCAACCAATGGACTCTGAATTTTCCCAGAACATTCCCTTTATTTTCTTTGGTGTCTCTGTAATTTGGTGATTTATTGAATTCGTTTGATGATTTTTCCCAAATTCTTTCGGTAAAACAGTAAAAAATTCACCAAAAATCGTATAAATTTCCAAAATTTCCAAAATTATACGTGGACTTTCCTGACAATACCCTACATCACTACACCAAATTTCAGCTCAATCCAAGTATCACGGACCAAGTTATAGCAAAAACAAGATTCTGCCTATGCTAGTTTCGGTTCTCGGGTGGTATACCTAGCGAAAGCTTTGTTTCCAAGCGCTTCTTGTGAGTCCAGAAGGGTGTAGGAGCTATATTTAGTACCTACACATCAAGTACAAACCCCAAATATGCTAGAACTTAGATCAATCAAGCTTTATTTCATTGTTTTTCGGTTAATCGAATAGTTTTGCGATTTTTGTCGAATAGGTGTTGATTAGGGTATCAAACCCCAAAGATTTGTGATCATGGCTGCCATAAAACACCAGGGAAATACCAAGGTGTTCTTATTCAGCCCATAAACATGTTTAAACCTTCAAAAATCTTAGATTAAAATGATTTTTCGGCTAGAAATCGCGTTTAATCAAGAAAACATGATTAAAATCATAAGAACCAAGGTTTATACCTTTGATTTGAAGTTGTTAAGAAATCAGCTGGATGTTCTTGTGTTTATGGCAGATTTTTGAGAGAAAGATGGATTTTTTCTTGAAATTAAATGAAAATAAAATGAATAAATAAAAATAAAATATATATATGGGAGGCGGTTTGGGTGTGGGCCCCAAGGGGACACCTCGTGCTTCGTTATACGTGTTAAAATATGATGTTTATCTTCCGTTTGCATTTAGTTTCTTTTTCGGGTCCCAGACGCTTCTCGATTTGCGAAACGGGCTCCGTTTTTCGCATTCTTACTGTCAAAAGACTCGGTTTTAAAAATTGGGCATAACCGTCTCGAAACCCGAGCATGGTTACGTTTTAATCATTAAAAGTCTCGTATGACGTTCGTTTAAGTGTTTTTAAGCTTGATCGATCGTTCCTTGCACATTTGGTTGCCTTATGTTATGCCCGGAACGAAGGCATTTCCCTAACCGGGAGCTGCTTCGTTTTGCGTGCCCGGGCTTTGATTATTTTCAAAATTTATGTCACAGTCTATGGCACAAAACTAGGTTGTTTCTGGAACTCGGAATCTTAAATGATGCTACCGATAACCTAATAATCAATGTCAAAGGTTTAATGCGCGGTTAAACGTCAAGTCTCCGTTTAACACGTTGTTCAAGGCTAAGGACACCAACCTCGCATCGTTGGTCCTTAATAGTGTCATGTTAAACCTAACGCGCTCTCGGATTCTTCCGAGACATAATAACGATTGCTCAGCATAGCACACAAGTCATACAAGTTTGCAAGGTTTACGCACACTTATTGTTTTAATCATGCTTAACGTTCGGGACCAATTAAGGTGTACCTGTTTCGTCATGGGTATCACACATAATCATAACAATATCATGATACACATATCCCGTCCGTATACCACGGACTTGTATCAATCAAAGTTTACCGGGATTTTTCACAGTTGTCACAGTGTCCCCCGGTTAAAAGAATTTCGTCCTCGAAATTTCGTTTAGTAATTCGTTGGAAGGCTAAGTCAGTCCTCCGACAGACAGTTATGTTTACACTTTCCATGTAGTTTCATCATCGTACGGAGAGGATAGGTGTGCTACGTAGTAGTTGTGTAATCTGTCCATCCATAATTCCTACGTATTGCGATGAGTAACGTTCGTCATCACTTCCAATTTCAAAGTGAGAGTGTTGTTGGACTCACAGTAGAACAGGGTCTCCTATTCATCTTGCAGAGAACTGCAATTATTATGTCTTCTTTGCATTCATTATCTTCACCCTTCATACACCATAAGTTTCAATTACAATTTCGTTTAATAGTTCTTCCAGACCTCCTATAGAGGAGGGGTATGGGTACTCTTCCAGGGTTTGTTGCATATGTCACAATAGTGAGCACCATGCTCCGCATGTTTGTGAAAAGGGAATAAATTTTTGGTCTCACTGAGTTGTGAGCGAAAGTCTTCCCTTGTTGTCGTGTACGTGGGTATCTTTGGTTGATACTAACCGACCAGGAGAGTCCCTGCTCTATGGTAGAGAGTAAGAAAGAGAAAGGCTTTTAAGAGCCTAAGGTTATCATAAGGCGAGCATGCTTACCTCAGTGGTGTGCTTGCACTACTCACCAGTAGTCGGATTACGTCACAAGGATATGAAATTTCAATAACATTACTTCCAGTTTGAGTCAAGTTTCAGGAGCTTAGCTCCAACTGTTTATGTCTTCTCCAGAAGGAAACAACTTGGTAGCTTTGATAACATCAATGTGATTTTCCGGGAGATTATCGTATAAAAATTCCCATATACCGGGAATGGTAGAGTGTGTACCCAATGCGGTTTTCACTCAAGTAACACCACCTCTAGAACGCTACTCTTACGTAGACCTATTTGAGGTGTGACGAGTGTCTAGTGACCACAAGTATCACCATGATGCCTCTACACGTGGGACCAGATTTAATCGTAGACGTACAAGTAATTTTGTAAAAGATGACTAAGTAATGCGTCATCGAGTCAAGATTCCCCATCAACGGAGCACCCCACGCAGGGTAGGAACATAGCCACGCTGGACTAACGTTTCATAAGGATATCATTAATGGAAATATGAGAAGTAATCATTTCCCATCCTGTTTTTGAAAGATTACCTAATGTATAGGCGAATATAGCCCATGCTAGCCACAAGGTGGTTAATCACCACTTGACCTTCTCGGTCTCGTGGTTTTTCGAGTGAACTTCGGACTTGGTATGATCTGAACTGTATATGAGTATAAAAAGATATAATGCCTTCCCATCTTGGCACCTCCGACATTTGAATCATTGATTAAACTTAAAGGTTTCGTCGAGTTCGTTAACACAAAACCATCTTGGTTTCGATTGGGGAAATCGTGTGGTTTTACGAATCCATGGGCTAAAGCCCGTATCCATAGTCACCCCAGTTCCGATAGGGACAGTTGACTACTGAATCTGAGTTTCCCCGTTAGTCTCATATCCGTAATAATGTGAACAAGAAAAGAAGATCCGACCCTCGAGTTGGTCAAGACTAGGGACGTTGAGTTTCTCGACGTTTGTCTTAGGATTAATCAGTTATGTTTCTCAATAGGGCAGGGAAGGAATATGGGCTACTGAGAAGTGTCGTAACCTAGATCCATAATCGTTCGGCAACCTCCGAAAATAATAGAAGCAGCTTCAAGAACGCTGAATGAAAATCGTAATCAATCGAGGTAAGTCTAGCACTCTGACGACTAGGATTAGAATAAAGGTTACGAATGCCATTTCACAGCTAGTTGGTGCATCCAACCAAGCACCGATTTACACATTGGTCATTCGTTTGATTTGGTATCGCACATCTAGGTATTTACAATTCGTAGCGTGTGTTAAGTAACTTTCCAAATTTGAAGAGAATTAGTTGTCGCGTTAAAGTCTTATTCCTCTTTTAAGTATATAATACATGCTTATTCACACAATTCCCTTCTGGATGGCCATGATATCCGAGGGATGTATTTGGAAGATTCACTAGTCCCTTCATCTGAAATGATCGGGACTACTAGATTTACGGGTTAGCTTTCCCCCAGGTGGGTTCAGCGCACAAAAGACACTAATTACGATATTCGGACGACTCATACTACTCCTATTTCGAAGAGAGTTTGGTTTTGATCGTGTTCCTTCATACAGGGTAGTTTGTGATTTCATAGTATGGCGTATATACATCACTTCAGTGACATGTTCTGACCGCACACTTAAGCACTAGCCCTCTTTGGGTTAAGTCTAAGTGCAATTTTAACAGTTGCATAATGTCAGATATTAATACATACATGATAATGATGTTGGTTGTACAGGTTGTGGGCTCATGCGTGCGGCGAAATTGTATGATATGGGATCATTGAATATGTGACATTGATACATGTATTTAAGTATTATTTATACTAGAATCGCCCTAAAACGCTCACCACAAATGACCGAGGCGGGAATCGTGTAATTGATAGCACACAACTTTCGACAATCATCCCCACGATCGTGAATTTCACTCGTGGTACGAATACCCAGGTATATATGTATATATACAGTATTATACTTAAGATTTCTCCCCGTTCTTATTTCTATCGATAACACCAGAATTTTTGTCACTCGAAAATAACGAGGAATCGGGTTTCTTGGTAGCATCGTATTTTACGAACACTTATTTAAATTGATCAAACTGAAAATCAATTGAAGGTACCAACTAGTTGAACGAAGACGAGGGGTGTTTTAACAATATTCCCCTGATCTAGAGAATCTAGTCCTCGTATACTTACGAGAACTAGCAACGTCGTCTACCGAATAACTTTAGGTTACTCACAAGAGTAGGGTCTCGTTCACTTTGTATCCCATCGACAGATGAAAGTCAGTGTATCCCATGTATCATCCTCCTACACATGTAGGAGACCGTTACCAAATAACACCTTTACAAAGGTCCAAAGGGAATTTCAATCATCCCTTAGGAATTGTGAATAACATCGTGTATAAATATTTGGACTCCTCAAATGTTTCAAGGAAGAGGAGGAGACATACGGTGTTCCCTAGGTATGATTATTATCGTAGAGTTGGGGAGTCAATATGTTTTATAGACGTATAAATATCGGAGTTGGTCCCTACCCAGGACTACTCACACGGTCGTCGTAGGTGTCATGGCGCGAAAGCCTTAACCGAAAGGAATCAAAGAACCATGTATCCTCTTATGTGATTTCTAGAACGAATGCACCCCCCTCATACGGGTGATTTTGATTCAAGCCTTAGTATCTCAAGGTTACCGAAGGAATTCAGGTCAGGACCCAATATAGTCTAGAGTTTGAAGATGTAAATAAGAGTTGTCACATAGGTTAATCATCGTGTTATGGTACTCGAATACTACTCGAAGGCGATCTCATCTTTCATTAGAACATATTTTCACTAAATTATGCGAGGCTGAAAACAAGGGATCGTTTGATATATAAAAATTTTATACAGTTCTTTTTAGTACCGTCCTTCGAATTAGACTTATATACATAAAATAATCGTTCGACGAAAATTCGTTTTGTATCATTTTGTTTCCTAATTATGCATTAAAAGGTAGCTTCGTTACGGTCCTTCGTACCCTTCCTTCATCACTTCTTCGAGTTACTGGAGATTTATCTTTGTAGTAGTTGGAACTAAATCGATAGGATTCAAGGTCGTATGCCACTTGGTTCTATCACCGAGACACCTGTCATAATTCCATAGAAGCTAACGTACGCAACATAGTTGAACATTGATTAAAAATAGGGTGTATCACTTTAGTAATTTATATGTATCGGACCTCAACACTTTTCAACAATGTTGGTAAGGACAGTTGAAGTGATTTGAAGCAATGAATCAGATTACTTTCTGATTATAGTTTTCTTACTTCGTACAAGGGTTATATCACCTTCAACCGAAATTTACCAAATTGATACTTGGATTGGACCGCGGTTACCGTTGTATATTTATAAATAAACGTATACATATGAGTGTTCGGTTAATACGAAGTATTAACGGTTACGAGGAATATGGACCAAATTGTTCTCGCCTCCCCAAATCTTATTATCATCTAATCCGTACCCACACAACTCCCTGCTGAACTTTGATTACATCCAATAAGTTTCTCCATTTATGTGTTACCCTTAAATCCCCTTGGGTTATCAACACCGATGCTAATTACGCGTCCTTATTAAGAATTAGAGATTGCATCATTAGAGAACGACAACTAATAAAGGAAATATATGTTTCACTAAATAGTTTCATAGACAACGGTCGGTGACATGAGTATAATTGGTTCGTCGCAACGTAATGATTTCGAATAAATGAATATACGTTCTAGCAAATCCTGCCAAAAGAAAGAATTTACGTTGAATTGTCTTACCAAAGACAGAACATTGTTACTTATCGTGAATCGATCATTGGGTCATCGATATGGGTAAGCTATCACCGGCTATACCCAAATAGTTCAGTACGGAGTACTACCAAGTTGTAGTACCCCTAGAAAGTCGTACTATAATTTCGAAAAAGGACCTTTCCCGGATTAAGCCAAAGGTCGTTATATGTCAACCCCAAACTATTTTTCATTTATAATTACTACAAACGTGTATAGCTATCGTGGTTACGACAACTATCGCATTATCTATTGCATCAAATAGGGTCGAAGTCTCAACACCGCGTTGCCCAAAACATGACCGAACGAATCGCAAAATGAAGCCTGTTTGCCCTGAGTAACGGTACCTTGATCATGTAGCCGGGTGTTTATATATAGGAAGTACCGCAGCGTATCCACCACACCCATATACCTGATCAACATTCCGTTCACCACGATATTCGGGCCTCATATTACTTTTTGCAAATAACCAACTGAAATTCAAAACAATCGTTAATCATAAAGAACACAATGTAACCACGGTCACACGAAACGATGTTCCACATCGCAAAGCGTTACAAAGTAATATGGATCATCACAAACTCTATACCCCATGGCATCAAATGACAACGGAAAGGGTAACTTATTCACACACTCCATGCCATCTCCATACCCCAGAGATCGTCATATTCAGATATAACATACCTCGAAACACGTACTAAGGAATACCACTAAGTATCATAATATCATATGACGTGAGGGCTAAAGCCAATATTGTAAGCAGGAGAGGGATCCAACGGACAATCAAATGAATCGTTGATCCAAGGATGATAAAGTTTCGTAAAATGTTTAAATTCTGCGATTGTATAACAATCAAATATGAAACTACGAGAAGCGGAGTAAGGATCCGTAGACGTCCTCCCAGTTTATCAGAATGACCCACGCGTTCTTTATGTATCTATATTCTTTTTGAAATACCGTTCTGGTATGCAATCGTTGATATAATAATTATAAGGATAGAGTTGTTGAGATCGTATCGCACTAAAGGCTTGGGTTCTCACATCATAAAATATAAGTAACAACTGTGGGAGTGATATGAATCCAACTCTAGTGCATATTAAACAGGTGGTCAGTAGGAATGTAAAATGGACTGTAATACCAGATTTCTACCTATCCGAAAGGCATATGTAGTAACGCATTATCCACCAATCCCAATTCATGTATCAATTTACGCACAAACATTCACACACTATCACCTTGGTACACGTATGTATCATTCCATGTGTTTAAGTGTGTTTATTACCGCGACTTTCCAAACACTGTCTCGTATGAGTAAGTCTGTTATTACGTTCCGGACCATAATAACCCACTTGCCCCACAAGGCCATCCTGGTACTTGCAAATAGGATACTTTACAGTGTTCACTAACGATCTTGACTACAGGTTAATTTTTCCAATGATGTCCACTAAAGTCTGAGCTTGTAGTTATAGTCTAGGTTTCCTTAAAGGCACCTAATTCTCTATAACCAATGGCTCTGATACGATCTTCTGTCACACCCTGACTTGCAGCGAAAGAAAAAAATACGAGATGCAACAGACACCTCTGGTACAAGCACATTGTTTATAAAGACACTACATTTTATTACTTACAAAATGTTTATTACATACTACATGTATGCTACAACTGTGTGTTCCCATGAACCACATAAGTCTTCTAAGCCACATGCGTCTATATCCGAGTTCGCCTACAAACATGTCTTGAACAACATACATAGTTCACACCAGTCTCAAGTTACCTAAAATGCATGTTAGTTTTAAAAAGGGTAAGCTAAACCCTGCGTCAGTTCCAATTTTTTAATTGTTATGTAACAATATGTGTTAACAAGTTTAATTGCACTGGTCACAGTCTTAGTCACAATGACGGTCACAGTCATAGTCGCAGATGAAATTACACGAGTATACAAGTGAAACCTTGACTGTTTCTCCCCGGGCCGTGTCATCCCAGACACTCCCGGCCAACGGACCGGGTCATCGAGACACTCCCGACCCATCAACTGCTTCACGTGCAGTTCAACGCCCCATAATATTTATGCCTAACAACACAACCAAATTAGGACGAGTTCAGTAGCCTAGTGCCGACATATCGTCAGTCGTGGCACTGGGTTGGTCAAACCGATAGTACTATCCACTGTCCACAGGCTTACGTTAATCACTTGTCTTGCAGTGGGGAGGTAGTTCGTGTGTTAGATAATTCACATCATATGTTGGTGCAATTAACACAGTTTCGTAACATGCCAATCATCTCAGAAACCGTATCACATTTTAAAAGTGGGAGAGTAAAACTCACTCCAGATTGGGGTAATCAACACAGTTTATAACATGCAAGTCCCCAGAAAACAGCAAAATCATTCAAAAGTGGGGAAGCGAAAATTACAGTGCGAGTAGCAGTTTCAACAACAGAGTGATCAAGCAGTTTTTTAGTGATTGTTTTAACTTGGTAGCACAAGCAGTTTTTCGTTTTTAGTGATTGTTTTAGGGTGTTAATATTAATACACGTCTTTCCTTTCTCTCTCTATATATACATAGATATATGTCACACCCCGACTTGTAGCGGAAGAAAAAATACGGAATGCAACAGAAACTTCTGGTACAAGCACATTGTTTATAAAGACACTACATTTTATTACTTACAAAATATTGATTACATATTACATGTATGCTACAACTGCGTATTCCCATGAACCACATAAGTCTTCTAAGCCACATGCGTCTATATCCGGGTTCGCCTACAAACAAGTCTTGAACAACATACACGGTTCACACCAGTCTCAAGTTACCTGAAATGAATGTTAGTTTTGAAAAGAGTCAGCTAAACGCTGCGTGAGTGCCACTAGTTTAATTATTGTGTAACAATATGTGTTAACAAGTTTAATTGCACTGGTCACAGTCTTAGTCACAATGACGGTCACAGTCATAGTCGCAGATGGAATTACACGAGTATACAAGTGAAACCTTGACTGTTTCTCCCTGGGCCGTGCCATCCCAGACACTTCCGGCCACCGGACCATGTCACCAAGACACTCCCGGCCCATCAACTGCGTCACGTGCAGTTCAACGCTCCATAATAGTTATGCCTAACAACACAACCAAATTAGAAGGAGTGCAGTAGCCTAGTGCTGACATATCATCAGTCGTGGCACTGGGTTGGTCAAACCGATAGTACTATCCACTGTCCACATGCTTACGTTAATCACTTGTCTTGCAGTGGGGAGGTAGTTCGTGTGTTAGATAATTCACATCATATGTTGGTGCAATTAACACAGTTTCGTAACGTGCCAATCATCTCAGAAATAGTATCACAGTTTAAAAGTGGGAGAGTAAAACTTACTACCAGATTGGTGTAATCAACACAGTTTATAACATGCAAGTCCCCATAAAACAGTAAAATCATTCAAAAGTGG